>JAHLJT010009419.1:3850714-4004497 GCA_031308135.1 Acheta domesticus | reverse complement strand
CGCAGCTTTCAAGGCTCGTTCTGTAATACTTCAGGGCCAACCACTGCCAAAAGCCCGCTCTTTGAAGGGGTTCTAAGGAAGGGAGCAAAAACTGTGAGAGGTTTCTCAAGGTAATACGGTAAAAAAGGATATTCATTCAACGCTTACTTAATTAATGTGCAGGAAAGTATTTACCCTTTTGTGTTGGAAAAATCTCAAGTAATGAAATTTACTGCAACCGATATATTATTTTGTACACATTTAATCCGATTCAGGTCTTTTAATCTAACGCAACAATGCACAGTAAGCATAAAAAATTAATTTATGACTCATTTTGATATCAAATTCTGATAGAAGCTATTTTTTATTAGAAAGTCTGTGCGGTCATTTCTAGATTACTTGAAAAAACAAAAAATTACCGATTGAGATGTGCCTTACGATTTTGCCCACAGATTTCCCAGCCCTCATCTTTATACCGGTCAGTGGAGCTTTCGAAATCAAGATAAAGAGCCCAATGTACGACCACCGGAGTCGGGAAAGTTTCGGCTATTTCCAGAACAACTGATGCAACAGAATTAACATGGAATATTCAGACATGATTAAAGAAAATATATAATGTACGCCATATGAGACCATTTTCCGTAATTATAATCAGAAAACTGTAAATGCTGGTGGATAGTTAAAGGTTCGCACTTTGCTTTTCAAGTTAAGTTTTTTTAGTGTCCTTCCATATAATTTGTTTGCCACAACAAGAAAATCATTGCGTAAAGCCAAAATAATACATTGGTGAAGATACGTAACATATCGTGACATACCCGACGTTTGGGTGAAATAGACTCTCGGAAGCCTTTTAAATGATTAAATTCACCAAAATATATATTCAATTTTATGCTTTTCCATGATCTTATCAGGCGAGTGGTTCGCACTCCATTTTGATTGGGCGTCCTTTCTTTCAACCTTGCTTCGCACGGCCACATACAAGGTTCATATCATTTCCAATACGTCAAGGCAATTTTTACGTATATTTATTTTTGTGTTTTAACTATTTTAAATGCAATTCCAATCAATAAATTTTGTGCGATAATCCTTTATCAATACAGCACGATGTAATGAGAAACGTTTGATTCCTATCTAAATATATGTATGAAAGTTGCTGTTATTTTATTATTTTGGATGTGTATTTTATTTAGAACAAAATTCACTGCGCGTTTTCAGAGTAGTGATAGTATTACATTTTAATCGTCCTGCTTTTTCATTCGAAACAAATTCTTTCCCGAATTTGTTGAATAATTAATCAGAAGACAGTTATTGCTTAATCATCTCGCTGTTGCAGCTTCATTACGTAGCAATATTTTAAATGAAAGTTCCGAAAAGCTGGCCGCATTTCCTGCTTTGAAATTAGAGAGTAATATGGTTCATGACCGTTTCGTGACGTTGGGACGGCGGTTTAGACTACCATCTAAGAAGTGTCGTAAGCCTTATTGATTTCCGTTACATAAATGTCCATCGGCAAAGGCCAAATGATGTCACAATTTCGTCGTTGATATGTTTTAACGAAACGTTTTAAATGTAATGTGCTCTGAGACATAATTTAGTAGCAGAGTGTTATTTTTTATTAAAGAAACTCTTACGAGAAATTGACTGCTAAAAATATACTATCAGTTATAATTTTAATAAACAATTTTGTTACCTGCGTGCCTGTCAACTATTCCCAAGTAATGAATATTACAGTTGTAGTTGCTCTACCCTCTTCGCTTTGCTTTTGACTTTATCGAATACATTCAAAAATTTTGAGATCGAAACTACGTTTATACACAGGGCTTCTAAAGTCTAAAGTTTTGCCGGGGGTTTGTAACAAGACCATTTGGAGTTCAGTCCGTTTTATCATGCCATTGTTGCTCATACCTCTTCAGTACACAATCAATCACTTCTATTCTTTTCGGTTGTAGCCTTATTTCCCTAAAAATGTTGCCTTCAAAATTAACAATAAAATATTATTGTACTTCAAGTCGGCGATGAATCCCTTTCCTAAATAAGTCTGAGAAAAAAATGTTTTCCCATTCCTTTTACCAAACAGACTCATTTGTAGCTTTTGGACACCATATTGCTTTTTCTTCGTCTTCATAGTCATATCTTGAAAGAATCTGGTAGAAATTTCTCATTCAGTAGAAATGTGCAGCTCTCACCACCACATTTATACATCATGCCCCACGTATAACTTTTTAACAAGTTCTAATTTCTAATTTGAGTTTATTATTTGTAATGTTTTTCTACTTTGATTGAAAATCTTTGGCTAATGTAAAGCGCATATAGAACGTATAAGCATACTTATATCATGGATGACATAATGTCACTGTGGTGCATTATAAAAAGGGTCTGAACGATTGGTTCCGAACGACACGATACTACAGGCAGATTTATGAGTATATAATATTTTATTACGTTTTTAGTTTCTCAAATTGTGGTAGGTATGGTCTGTTAGTTGAGGAAAGATAAGGAGCTTTTAATGTTTCATTTTATCTTCTTAAGTATCTGTAATTTTCATTCAATGTTTGTGGGATATATTTAAAAGATTGTAAAGAACCATTTTCATCCACTTTTCTTCCATGAGTATCTTTCAATTCAACATTGACATGTGATTAACATGCGTAGAAAATCTTGGATACTTTTCTGAAATTCTCGAAAATTATTGTCATTGAATGAATATTAAACAAGATTTTTCAAATACATAAATATTATTGTGTATAAAAGTAATTAATCGATGGATGTTTTCAGATATTCATATTTCTTGCTTACACATCCCATTCCACAAATGTAGTACCCCCGTTTTCGAATTTGATATTACGTTATAAAATCGATGATGTATTAGTGAATTCCCGAGCATTATACTAAAAATCTTGTCTTCATTTCAATGATTACATTCGTTTAATTTAAAATTTTATATTTGCAGCCAGTTAGGCAGTCATTATATTTTCTGAGTTGTAAAATAAATGATGCGCTAGTGAAAGGGGAAATAATGAATCGACAGTTCATATACACATCAAAACTGCATGTCATTATTCTTCAACACGAACTCTCTATTGACGCTATAACCCACTTCACGAGCCAGCGACTGCATTTCCTATTACAACAAATTCCATATCGATTCTCATTCCTACCTGCTGGTCACCGAGCAGGGGTGCCAACTCCAAATATTGAAATAACGACCTCCTTTTATTCCCTTTCATCGCTAATAATAACGTTGAACGCCATGGGCACTCCTTTGCCTCGTCCATTATGCAAAAGCGGCACATTCAAACTGGAACGCGCAAAACCGATGCCACCTGTTCGCCCCCTTCCCAAGCGAATGATTCGCTTGCGCTGGGGATCTGCTGGGGACACAGCACCCTCCCACGCCTCCGTTTCGAAGCCGCCTCTACATTCGTTCGTGCTACGCCTTCTCTCTAAGCTTACTCGTCACGTTCACTCTCCATGAATTCTTCACTTCGCCTTGCATCCATCCCTTCTCCCCTTCCACCTGGACGCTTCCCCATTGCGCTGGGCTTCTTCTAAACCACGCCTTGCTCAGGCTTTTCCCCGTAGAGCAGTGTGCCTGCCATGACACGCCCCCATCCTGCACACCCGCCACCACACACGACCATTGTGCCACGTCTCTCCTACCATACACACCCCCACACCCCCTTCCACGAACCACCCTTGAACGCCTCCATTCCCGAACCATCGTGTCATACCTTCAACCTACACCCACACCTCCATCCACGAATCATCCAGACATGCCTCCATCTACGAACTAACCTCACACGATTTCAATCTGCATCCTCACTTCTAAGTACCCTACCAGTCTCCATTCACACACACACACCACACACACACACACACACACACACGCGAGCGCGCACACGCGCACCTCTCTATTCACCCCGTTCGCATCCATCCGAGAACCATTCTTCCACGTCTGCATCCACGAGACATACTGCGTTTTCATCCATTCACCACTCTGCCAATCTCCATCCAGTCGCAACTCACTCTCCACCGTCCACATCTTCACTCTATCGCACCACTCCACACATTCTCTTCCCCTCCAAATCCCCACGTCTTCATTTGTCACGCATCCTTTCTTCCCATGCTTAATCCCATCATGCCTCCACCTCCCTGCCTCTTCCACGCCGCACCCCACCCTTAATTGACAGCCCCGTTCACCCGCCCCACCGCCCCAAACTCTCGCTCCATCTCAGCACGTCAAGACGATGATAGTTCCGCGCTCTGTGAGCTTTTTAGGTTTTCAGTTAGTTAGTGCCTTATTTTACGTGGCGAGACTCGAACCATCAGGCCCGCTCTTCCGTCGGACCACGCAAATTTCACTACGCTTCTTTCACCAACTAGCGGAGAAAGAAGGTACTATCTAGGGCGACGAAACAGGCGATTTTGAATTTAACTCAGAGGCGTCATTTAGGCTTGAGGATCTTTTACATGCAAGTAAATCTACTAACATGGGACAGCCGGCTTTACTTCCCCCCCCGAAGGAAGGCGTACGAAGGATTTTTTCGCCCTTAAAAATCCACGGCTTCGATCCGGTTTGAACCTTGGGTATAACAGTCCGATACGCTAACCGTTACAGCATCGAATCCGCGAAGGTAATTAGGTAATTTTGTGTTGCAAACAAATGCTTCTAGAATCTAGGTTCTAGAGATATTTTTTTACCAACAAGCCCACACTATTGGTTAAATTGCGTCGTAAGGTGCACTTTTTTCTAAATTTAAAAAACTATACGTTTTTCGATTACATTATGAAAACTAATGATGTACTAATTTAATATTAAATTTCCCTGTATTTGTATTTGAATTATTTGTGGGATTCTCGAAAAATGTAAACAAGTTTTTGCATTGAAGGGAAACTTAAGTACGTTAATTCAAATGAACCATACCATATTCACACCTCCCCCACAGTGAAGTATTACCGTCCCGCTCCCGTCCCGCTCCCGTCCCGCTCCCGTCCCGCTCCCGTCCCGCTCCCGTCCCGCTCCCGTCCCGCTCCCGTCCCGCTCCCGCCCCGCTCCCGTCCCGCTCCCGTCCCGCTCCCGTCCCGCTCCCGTCCCGCTCCCGTCCCGCTCCCGTCCCGCTCCCGTCCCGCTCCCGTCCCGCTCCCGTCCCGCTCCCGTCCCACTCCCGTCCCGCTCCCGTCCCGCTCTCGTCCAGTTCTCGTCCCAATTCTTCTCCGCGCAACTCCATTTCAGGGCGTGGTCCCGCGTGCCAGCCATGGACCTCTTGTCTGTCCTTTCTTCCGCCTTTGCTCCACACCTTTATTTTGAACATCTTCGCCTCCACCCATTTCACACCCCGTACGTATTCTCTTCCGTATCGCCCTCTGCACTCGCACAACGTCTCCACCGAATGTTGTGGCCAGTGCAATCCCCCATTGAATATTTATGCAGGAGCCTTTATTCCAGGTAGACTGAGAAAACAGACGCTTATTTGCATTTAGATTCCACGAGTGCGCGAGTGGCGGGGCGTGACGGCGCAAGGCGGGGCAGGGGCGACGGGTGGGGGGCGGGAGGGGCGGGAGGGGCGGGAGGGGCGGGAGGGGCGGGAGGGGCGGGAGGGGCGGGAGGGGCGGGAGGGGGCGGGAGGGGCGGGAGGGGCGGGAGGGGCGGGAGGGGCGGGAGGGGCGGGAGGGGCGGGAGGGGCGGGAGGGGGCGGGGCGGGGCGGGGCGGGGCGGGGCGGGGTGGGGCGAGCACTGAACGGGGGACCAATCGTGTCCTCGCGGACGGCGGTGGCGGGGGCGGCGGGGGGCGGCGTGCGTGCTGTCGGGTGGAGCGTTGGGTCGCGGGCCCGGGTGGATTACAATAATTCCAGCGTTGGGGCTCCATTGTATTGGCACATCATTAATTTGGCGGCGGGCGGCCCGTCGCCGGGTGCGCCCGCCCGCGGGCGATGGATGGGCGACGCCAGCACAATTGAGCGCCTGTTCGTAGATTGTGTCCAGATCCGGCGTTTTTCACGCAACCAGTATGCGGACGGTCGACACTAGATAAATGGGGCGAGTACACTTCGCGTTAATGGAATATCTGTCTGCTGATTTTTTGAAGTGAAACTTCTTATGGTGCGTTAACGGTAGATGGGGTGAATCGTCGCTTTGTGACGAAAAGTACGTCTCGAGTTTATTCGTTATTACTCGCAGTTGTTCGCGTGTTTTTTTCGTTGTTTTAAAATGTCTGGTATCTGTGACAATGAATTCTGTGAAATAAAAAAATTGATATAAAAATAAGCTGAAACAATTGTGTAAATGATTCAATAAATTTAGAAGAAGGAACTCAAAAATGCAGGAAATGAAACAAAACAGTTCCCTAGCTACTAAACGAAACTTATCATGTTTACGAGTAAGAAGAAGATTATAAAGAATATTGCATTTCTGTAAAACATACCTTGAATAACTTTGATCAAACCTTTAGACCAGTTACTGTTTTCTCGTTTATAAACTATCGAGGTATTGTCACCTCCTTCCTATGTTAAAAGGGAGTAAATCCTCCCCCCTATGTTGGTGGGAGCGTGATAGGTGGGGAAACAAACGATCACCTTGCACCTGGTCAAAATTCGTCGTCAAATTTTAGCCTGTCCAACAATTCAGATAAAATTACCTTAATCGTGGGAGGAGACAAGTGACTCGAGTAAATGATCCCTTATTACTCGTTGTCGTGGCTCCAGTAAATAATAAGCCACAACACACACATATAAGAAAGTTCTCCACTTTCCAAGGGATAGGATTCTAGACGTATGCACTTGGATATAATTAAGAACAAGATTGTCGTATGTTTAAAAACTAATCAAAGAAATATATTCTTTTCAAAGAATTAATACATTGAACACTAGAAACTGTCTGAGAGTACTCTGCTAGAATCAGGTTTGTAAAACTGATAACAAAAATATCATGAAAATCTGAGCTGAATTAAGGTCTGAAACTCTTTGACTACTTTCTTCAAATGGTTTAAACATCAGCCTTAATTCACAGAATTCCTGTACTATGCTATTCACACACAAATACAATTACACTGATCTGCTGTAAAACACATAAAAACAATACACAATATGCGATGCACATAAATAACATACATATACAATGCAAATCGATAATACCAATAATATATTATACAAAGAAAATATGTTACACCACTAAATGTTCTAACATCTTACACAGAACAAACAAATTGACTTGTTCGAAAAAAATGTAACTCTTTCCGATAAACGATATTTAGTTTAATCAAAGTAAAACGAAATTAGCTTAACTTGATTCTATGAGATCTCTTTGTATACAAAATTTTAAGTTTACTGTTAAATAACTTTGTTATTACTTCAATCATAATACGTTACTCAACCAAATAACTTATTGTCATGGCAAGAATTTCCTTCAATTATTACACATATTATATTGTGTTAATAGTTACTTGACATAAATCTAGTTGCAGATTAAACACAGAAAAAATGCACTTCTAATTTCACAGTAATACTTTTTGAGTATCTGAATTCAGTAACGATACTGTGTTACTTAGCTGGCATTCGGACACGTCTTTTTAATTCTCACGACAGTAGTCGAGTAAAGTTACAGTCAATAACCTCGCAAAATAACTTATTCAAATAGTTCTGCAATCTGACCAGCGATTTTATCTATATCTTGGAATGAATCAGACGGACTCACAAGGCCTCCCGCGCCGCACGATGTCTCGACGTTTTCCCGAGGACGTTCGTAGCTACAATTGGGTACGAAGAATTTCCATCGGTTACGCTGCTCTTCTAGGCTGCGACCGAATAAATGAAATCCTCCTTCCTATGTGGCCTCTGATGTCGTCCAATATAGGTTCGCAGATTATGGCTGCTTTCCTTACGTTTTCGTCACTTCTGTCGACGTTGCTATTGCGTCGAATGTAGCGTTGATCGTATTAGGTTCAAATAAGTCCAAGCGTTCACATTAGAGCTGAAATAAATCATATATTCATAATAATATTTCTATTTTAATTTATTTTTCTTTACAGGTTTATACTCGTTTTCCACTCGTAGTTTCGAACGTAGTATAAATCTTGCTATTCATTCCTAAAAGTTCGTCTTTAAATATCCTCATATTTTATATATAATTCATTTTCTTCATTCTCTAGAATAAGTTATTATATTAATTAAATATATTACCTTATTCTAAAAGCTTCAATAACCGATGATTTCCGAGGGTAGCGTGATCCGTTATTCCAATGGTTCTCTCTGGGTAATGTTCCATACACTCATTAGTAGCAAAATGGCAGAATCTCTCTTCTCTAGCTTAAAATTCAGCAATTTTTGCCTACTAAATTTTGATTGGTCAGTCTAGTTGTTCCAGTGGCTGATTTCGTTATCTCGACTTAAAATATGAGTTACGAGCCTTTTGTGAGAATATGGCGTTTGAGCGTTTCTGAAAATGCGGAAACTTGTGCTAGTTTTTACAGAAAACGGCTGAGATTTCGAGAAACTTAAGTTGACATTTTAAGCATGTGTAATCATAAATATAATAATGTGAACAAATCACCACTAATGTAATTACTACCGACGTGAGAAACAAATAAAAAATTACATTTTTGTAATTTTTGAAAAAGACAAAAGAATAGAGCAATATGGCGTTTATGTCTTCTCATAGAGTACATTAGGTTCTATCTCAACTGAAAGTTTAAAGAAAAAACATTGAGCCTTTTTTTGAAACATGACGTTAACGAAAGAACTCACTTTGGAGAACAAATTTTATTTGGAGGAAAATTCTCTGTCTTCAATTTTGTAGTTGTAGGAAAACACCGAACAAAATTCAAAATTTTGAAAATTTCGAAAAATCTGAGTTAATTGTGAATATAGGATCTACGCCACCTTAACAAGTGTATTCTACCCTATTCTTACAAGAAATTTAAAGAAAAAATTTGGAATCAACCATTTATGAGAAAATTTCGAAAATTCCCGAAGGGCTTCATGTAAAGCACCCCCAAATTTTGAAGAATGTTTTTCAAAATCGCGGCGCCTCGAGTGGAACTAGATTGACCGGGGAATATCCATTTTGAAAGAAATTGTACTGATGGTTTAGGCGCTAGAGTTGGTCACACACCCCGGAGAGACGGCCGGAAGGACAGTTGGGAAAGAACCACTTTTTCGGTATCACGGGACCCCAAAACCTGTATTTCCGTTGAAATCTCGAAATCGATTTTCCGCAGCATTACATAACTTTCCTTGTGCTACGTAGATTGCTCCATATATACGTACGTATACTGGAAAATAAAATATGAACAACTAACGTATTCAGTATGTAGTAAGTTAAATATATACATAGAGATTTATAACGAATTTTATACAATAATGATACATTTACAATAATAAACATTTTAGTATAATGTTACAATGCATTGCTTCATTCTCAAATACTAGATTGAAAATTTAAATTTCAGTATATCGAATTTGATTCATACAAATTCTACAAAAATAACTTTTATTTTAATCTTATGCCCCCATTCACAACTTTTTATCTTTCTTGAATAAGTGAGTCATTCTTTCGATTGAAAATTATTCTCCGCTTTACGTACTTATTCTTCTGACCATATCCTCTATGAAGTGTCTTGCCTTGAAAATTTTCCACTGTAAAGGCATAAAATGGGGACTACAACGCCAGGTTTTATGGAACAACTTCGCCATTTACTTCGGCTATTTCGGTTATTCTCGGTTTACGCCTACTGTTAAGTCGATTCTTGGTTTAATGGGTAGTAAGCGGTGAATGGTCATGGAGCCAATGGGGTTACTTGTGGATAAATGTGACCTTGCAAAACGCAAACATCAAATGGGGAAAATGCCAGGACTGTATGAGACAAGACGGAATATGCTTGTGCTGACTATGAAGACCTGTCAGAGACCGTATTTATCAATATTTTTATTGGATTTCGTCTACAGGTGTTGCACAAGACAATCAAGAATCATCTCAAAACTCGCCATTTTTAGTTAAGAAATATGTTTATCAATATTGAATTTCTCTAATAATAAATTGCCTAAAGATGCGTAATTCACAAAACGATCACTTACTTTGGTTGCAAAATAAGCGATGAGGCAGAGAATAAACCGGTTGTCATACAAAATTACAATTTTGGATGTATTACCTTTTGTATGCCGAGGATTCGAACATTCAATATAAGGTATGTGGACAAGATACTGAATTAAGCCTAAAAGTTTAAAGTTGACTTATTGCTGTCACCAGGCCAGTAATTTCACTCCTCTTTTCATATCTTATTGCTGGTGTATACACTGAAGCTCTTCTAGAATCTTTTTCGTTTGATCTCTTTTGATTTTTTTCAAGATGAATGCTTTCAAAATCTTATTTAAATTGGATGTGTCTAAAAATGTGGACAAAGAAAGTCTTTCGTTTCCAAATGTTTCTGAGAGGTATACTTCTCTTCCTCCTTTTCTCAAACCATCCTAATTTCTCCTTTCTACCTTTTCCGACCCAGAATATGCTACTTTTCTATGTGTACAGAGATGCATCTATAACGAATCCATTCCATTTTCTCCAAAGAAATAAACAAATAAGTTTAGATTAAATTATTTCCAATAGTTCAAGGAAAATAATCTAACAAGCAAATAAGAGTGCAAGTTTAGTTGTATTATGTCAGAAAATAAATTTTATGAAGTGTTACTCCTCATTTTACTTTAAGACTCTGATGCTCTTTCATTTGTACGTAGCTCTAAAAAGTTCTTTAATAAACAGATGTCACGTGAGTTGATAGTCCTTTTGAATAACGCCACTCTTTGGGCACCAATTTAAAGAAAGTCACAAAGAGGTTGTAGTAAATAATGAAGTGTGACGTGATTACATCCTGTGTAATCATGTTGTACCTATTGATGATGGATTCTTAAATTTGATTCCATTTTGATTACAGTTCTCGGAAATTAGAAGATTAATTTGGTAAATTACAGCGGTAGGAATATCATGTTGTTTGAAAGGGGTAGTTTTCTATTACAGTTGCCTTCTATGTTTGTAGGCCTTACGCCCTTAACAGCAAATGGTTTCCGGGTACTCCTCATTGCATGCTAAAAGCGTGTGGCAGCAGTCTAAACGGGCTCATTATATTTTTCGCTTTCCCCGCTTGACGGTTGGCAGGCACGACCTGCAAAGCGAGTAATTGGCAGTCAGGTGACCTCTACGCTGGAGAGGTTTCACTTCTGTCCACGATCCGACCACTGAACGCAGACCTGGTCACGTGTGAGGGTTGGTGGCAGCCACGCACAAATATTAGCGTTTACTGCATCAAAGTCCCCTCCCACCCCCCCAGTCCCGGCGTCCGCATATGAGTAATTTGACGAAGCAAAAGTTCAGTCGTAAATGTCATTTAAATTACCCATAAATTGTCTGCTACCACCGACAAAACTTAAAAGAGGTTTTCCGCTCTGGAAGAGCTCGGCGCAAACATAGCAGACCAATGGGCGGCGACCCTCGGCCCTTGGCGGCGTAATTAGTGTGATGATGCCCCACCGTTTTGTTGCAATGCCTCTCCAATGTGCGAGAAACAGTACAGGGCGGTTGGGGTTGCTGAGGAGGCTGCCACAACCTCGGAAAGTTGCATTGGAGTTTTAAGGGAGAGCGATGCGCTTTTGTATTCAATTTCGACCTGTTAGAGGCTAAGGGTAATTGTTGACATTACAGCGCATCTGGTTACGGAACATTGCAGCGCATATGGTTCGAGTCTTGATGGTAACGGATTTTCGTCACTTTAATGAGATTGCTACGTCTAATTCATTCGGTGTTTAGAAGATATTTAAAATTTGATTTATTAATGGTGAAATTAATTTGCGAACAAAGTCAAGTAGATACTCTGCATTGTGATTTCTATTGTACATAGAATTAAAACTCAATTTAATGAGAACTATGGAGTTCTAATTTTTCTTTCACGTACTTTTAAATATTGTGTGCGTAAGTAAAACAAACACGAAATCCAGTAAAATCTAAATACAGAGTATGGTTTTCAATTTTGAGTTCTTTGAAGCCTTAAGTTATAACATATTTTCAAAATGGAAGAAAAAGAGAAAACGTGAAAAATATCAAAATAACAAAGACAACGATCATCGAAATTAGCTGACAATCATTAGATAAATAAAACCTTTGTTCCAAATAGTCATTCGTGAACTTTTTACTTTGAATCTTCACACTACAAATTTCATTTACTTCTTTACAGTTTTTATTTCTATACTGCCTGAGTGTAAAATGTGATTCCTAACTACCGAAAAATGTTACCCTACGCTAAACATACCGTCAGGAAATATTTCTCGCTGGAAAGATCTCGCGGTATGCACGTGTTCCATTAATAACTATTGCCTGCATTACAGTACAAAAACGGCCACCCGCACTTTTGTCACTAGCTTGTCAGCTAGGTCCAATTCAGTCGCTGTCAATAGAAGAATTTTAGCAAACACATGCTCTCTTCGATTGTTTTCCGTGGTTTCTCCGATTAATACCAGGTGAATGACGGAAGAGTATCCTAACAAACGGGCCACGGACCGCACGCGATCTCTCCTTGTCCTTCAATGTCCTTTCTTCCCCCTTACACACACACTCACATCATTACACTACCACAAATGTCGGGGGCTAAGATGGATTTGTCTCGGCTGAGGTGGTGCTACGCTGGAGGGAGATACCTGCTTGGGGAAATCCCCGTAAGACGACGTAGGTCGGCGCCGGATCTCGCCATCCAGTGGGGGAAGTTCACCGCCATCTCCCGCTTTAAAAACATTCACTACACTTCCAGGAGTATTGACTTTAGTAGTCGACGCGCCCGGAATCACTAATTAATCAAGACACCCACCTTCCCATGCTACTGTTGCGATGTGCACGGCCAGAGCAGTCAGTGCTCGCACGTGACGTTGGGATTCGAACACGCGTCCTCTCGAGTGCGGTGCCGTTGCAGGCGCTGCTCGCCTACCACACAACCTTCCACAACCAGGCCCACCCCCGCTCCCACAGCCTCCCCGCTCTTCTCACTCCCTTTCACCCAACCTGTCTTTTGCTGCGTCGTTGCCGGCCCCTGGTCGCGCCTGTCCTGCAGCCTGCCCACGCAATCCGCTCCTCCTCGCACGCTGCCTGCTCCTGCTTCTTGTTCGCTTCGCTTCTCAGTCATCACTCTGCGATTTCTTTTAACCTATCCTTCTTGCGCATCTTGACTCCTCGACCCCACATTTTCTTTCCCTGCTTCCCTTTCACCTTTCGTTAATTCTCCCTGAGCCATTACTCTCCCCGCTCCTTTGCTCTCCTCGCTACCATTCTGTCCCCGCTCGTATTCTGTCCCCGCTCGTATTCTCTTCTCGTTCGTATTCTCTCCCCCATTCCTACTCTCTCCCAGCTACCATAGTCCCCCCGCTACTATACAATTCCCGCGTCTATACTCTCTCGGTTACCACACCCTCACTGCTACTATTCTCTCCCCACTACCATTCTATACTATCCCTTATCCTCTACTATCCCCTATGCTATTCCCTCTCCTATACTGTCCCCTCGCCTAGAAAATAAATAAATAATAAAAATAAATAAATAAATAAAAATAAATTAAAATAATAAATAAATAAATGTCTTCATATATGCCCTATACTATCCCCGCCCCTATTCACTCCCCGCTCCTATACTCTTCCTGCTCCTATGCTCTCCCAGCTCCCATACTTTCTCCGCTCCTATACTCTCCCCGCTCCTATTCTATCCCCGCGCTTATACTCTCCACGGTACCACGTCCTCACCTATACTCTCACCGCTACTGTACTATCCCCGCTCCTGCACTCTCCCTGTTTTTTTTCTCTCCCCGCTCCCAACTTCCCACCTCCAGCTCCCCGGTGCTGGTTGTCCCGCCCTCCCTTTATCGCCCGCCCATCCGCCTTGCCCGCTCTGCGCCCGTCTGCTCCGCTCTGGCGTGAAATGCCTAGACGCATACCGCGCGTTCCGCGTCGCTGAAGCCTTCATGCCATCCGGCTACCTGCGCGCATGACTTGCCACCTCTCATCACCGCCACAAACGCAGAATCCGCTTGTGCTCTGTATCTGTGAATCTATCACCGTCTGCGTCTTGTCTTTTCACACATCGTTCTTTACAATAGGGAAGTAGGAGAAACCATACAGTTATTGCACACTTTAGCACATTTTTCAGTTTTCAGAGGAGCAGAAATCATTATTTACATTAGAGAGAAAATAGGAATACATTTATGAATAGGTTATTTATTACTTAAAACACGTGGTAACTGAAAACAGTAAAAAAATCTTGCAATAATTCAACAGTCATACCAAAAATTAAACGATGGTGAAAGGTTCAGTCATTGACCATATCAGACAGTTATGGCCAATATGGATACAGTTATTAGACACTTTCAAACTTTTAATAAGTTATTTCAAATTTTCTTGATGACCCCTTGACAGTGATGGAGAAATTAGAACTTAAAACACGAAGTTTAACTTGTGTGTAATTTTGTTTCAATACTAGGTTGTCTCATGGCCTACAATAGTTTGATGATTGTCCCTGTCTGGAACTCCAAACTGTTCATCTCCACTTCTGTGAGTCATCTTAATATATTTGGGAAAGAAATTATTTGTAGGAATGCGACATATGGCAACAAAATATCACCTTTTTGTAAACATCGATGCTCAAAATTAAAATATCGATGTTAATAAAGCATCGCCTCAAAACTATCGATGTTGTAGAACTGGACTAGAAGCAATTAAGGTTTATTCATATTTAATTGAGATTTAACTGACAGAACGAAGTCCAAAATGATCAGAACAAATAACAGACTTTTTTGTCTGATTGGATAATCAAAAAATAGTGCAGACTTAATTTATTGACAAAAAGTAGATTTTATTTATTTTTCACCACTGCTTTGGCCTGTACAACGTTCAGTTTATGGTTACCTGAAAATTATTATATATTTTCGTTAAGAGAGTATTTTATTTAAAAAGTGTCAACCACGCAAATCAACCACGCAAAAATATTCGGAAAATGAGCTTCAAAAAACTACGTTAAATAAAATAGATGATTTTAAACAATATCCTTTTTTGGAAACAACGACATCGATGCGTAATCTTTAATTGAGGATGCAATTTCCTTGGGAAGAACTGTTACAACTACTCCAATACAGAATCCCAGAATAAGATATGATAACGTGAAGAATTTCTTTCAGAAAAAAAATAATTGCTAGGATTTGTGTCCCCAACCATCGTATTTCGGATGAGGTAATCAATTCTCTCGTATCACCAATCAACAATGCCTATTACAAAACTTTGCCTTTTTGTCGTGAACTGAACCTTTGGTACTTATCACAACGATGTTTACGTAGCATTACTAGCTAGCTACTCACTGCTGAGAACTCCGGACTCTTCTCACTCAACTAAGAACCAGCAACTCATAAGCAATTCTATTTTTCTCACATCCTCCTAGGAAACCATCGCCTGTTGATTGGTCATATTTATCCTCATGATCAGTGGCGGTACGTAAATTTGTGTTAAGGAAAGGAAACTCAAAGAAGACGATTACCTAAACTACTTGACATGACATGTACGATAACAAATTAGATTACATGCGAGGAGTTGCAATGGGATAAAATAAATTGACAACTTTTCCGTTTGCCCTTGGGGGTGTTTCTTCACTCAACCCTCTTTCTTTCTCCAACTGCCCTGCCCAATCTGGTTGAGTCTTTGCTCTTGTTGCCCTTGATTGCGTTTGGCATAGTCTTCAACTACTAATCTAGTCACGTTCCGGGACCCGATTATGTAGTTGAGAGAGATACATATAGACGGCAGTTAAAGATGGGGTATCCTTCCTTTGCCTCAACAACTCATTAAAAAAAATATTCTCTTCTTTCCAGAGAAACGCAGTGAGATATCGATTTACACTGGGGAAGAATGCCTATTAATTCATCCCGTGAGTTATTACTTGTTAATAAATTTCGTGTTGATTATGAGCGTGCGATGTTAAAACCTAGATGAAAGTAACTTTCCTCAGAGCTACCAATGTGTGAGGAGGAATTTCCTTCCTTGAGACACAGTTGCTGGTTGTAGTACAGGAACCCCACACAGCTTCCGAACCATTTCGAAATTCGCCAATGCTTTCCGAATGGTATTTTTACATCGTCATATAATAGTAACGGTAAAATGCGACCGTATATTTCTGTAGAATTTGTTATTCGGTTCTGAGCGTTTTCCAAGTGGGAGAGAGGATAGTGTCTTGGAATACGCGTCCAATCGTCAAGAAAAAGAGAAATCGATGTGAGAGCCTTGGAAATTATCGATCCTGACATGACTTCCCAGATTTAAGTTTTCCGCAATGATCTTCTGAACATAACTCGGTGAAGCCAACATAGAGATACGAGTTCCATTGCAAAGTCTCATTTTAAATCGTTACTTACGACACATCACTTCAACTACTTGAATAGGCATGTCTTTCTGGACAGAGATTTGTCAACATTCTGTGATTTGTCGCTGTTTTAAAGTGATCTAAGTATGACTTGTTCTACTCATTGATTGATTGGTTGGTTATTTCGTGTTTCCGGACGTGTCAATGGTTAGTGTCATAATTCCCGTAAGTATACTGCATGTTTTTATCACGGGAAGTGCTGTGATTTGGGTGATTTATGATATCGGCCGCCAAAGTGCTTGTAGGCAGGCGGGGTTCTCCCAGACAGAAATTTCCCACCAGTGGGGACAAGTTCTAAGCTGCGGACTATTGTGGTTATGCCCTGAACCACCAAAGCTGGAATTATACTCGTACTTCAAGTATTTTTAACTAATAATTATTTTGGATTTTTCAAAATTTGAAAAATCTGATCGAGAACCTTAGTACCTGTAAGAACCATCCTGGGGTTCCAGTCCCGACGATGAAAGGATTTTCAACAAGATAAGAGGTTAACTACTATGTGACTATTTGGAAAGTACAGCCTCCCCATGAAAAATAACAGCCTTAACTTTGTTGTCTACCCCTTTGATTTTCGCCGCACTACGTCACCGGTCGAACGCCGCTGTCTCGCTCGCTACCTGTTGCCCGTCGCTTCGCACCCATGAATGCCATTTGCGTGTAGCAGCGGTGCTTTTTAAAATTCAGGGCGTTCTCGCCGCACAGATTTGGCCCAACGATCCGATATTGGCTACTCAATGCTGCATGAAACACGCGCTGTCTTTAGTCGCAGTCAATTTACAAACCAGTACTTTGCATATATCACACACTTCGTGTGCTACGTGAGTTCGTGGGCATGCGATGTGGTGCAATCTGATCGTTGGAAAAAAAGAACGCGCGCGAAAAAGTCTTTTCGCAGGCTGTGCAGTGTAGCCGTAGTTATCAGGTTTACGCTCTCTATGCAAACTAAACCAGGAGATCCGATACATGCTTTAAAAATGCTGGAATAATCCCCATTTGTGAGGCACACGAGATTATTTCGAGGATATTATACAGAAATGTTCTCTTTTAACCACTGAGTTTTTGTACTGTACTCTCATGGAAGTTAATGTAGTTGCCATTATTTTATTCTGACATATCTTGTCCTTAATAAAAAATAATCAACCAAGTGTCGAGAGCTAGAATACCACACTCCTGGACAGTTATCGAACGAAAAGCAATTATTTTCATTATTAATTAATATATAATAATTAATATATATTTAATAATTAATATATAATAATTAATATATAAAATATATAGTATTTTTTTAAATATATGGTAAATATAAATTATATGAAATTCAACTTAACAGGAATTATTGCGAAGGCATGGGTATAATTGTATTAAGTTTTACGAAGAACGTACACCCAATTTTTAATATATTGCGTCATTTTAATTCCTCGTGCTTCTTGCTAGTTATGAAAGAAAACAATGTTCTTTCCATTAAAATACAAGACATAGACCACAATTACATATTCATACATTAGTTTTAAAATTAACAGTAAAGTAAATGTGCGTTATTGAATAAGTTACATCTATCTTCGGGAACTATTCCGTGTAAGTACCAAGCAGGCGGATATACGAAATGTGACGGATAAAACAAACAGGACTCTTTGGTACGTCACCCTGTTTTGTTATTGTTTAATCTGTTTAAAAAATAGTATTCTATTTTAAAAATAATTCTACATTTCCTCACCTCATACCTCACCTCACGTCTGCAAATTAACATCTCTCGACTATTCAGACTTAACGTCGATTCGACATGTCGACCAAAACAACTGGCACTCCACATAAAAACGTGTATATTATTCCAAAATATTAATGAATCTCTCACGCTACTCTAAAATCTTTCCCCCTCTCCATACCTATAGCTAATCATATAAACTCCATCGGTCTCCCAACACTTCATATCTCTATTACTTAGAAGAAAAACATGTTTCCCCTTGCCACTTTCCAATCTCCAGCTCCTCTACAGGAAACAGAAAACTAGCTCTATGACAAATCAAAACAGTTAAATAATTAAATGAACCACAAGACGGTAAAGAAGCAGTTCTGTGAATGATGTTCATCTAAAGATACAAGCGACTCGCACAGCGCGGAAATGGATATTCCTAGGCCAGCCATGCCAAGGTTGCCTGTTGGTGTAGATGAGTGTCTTAGTATTCCGTTTTCCGGGTACGACTACTACTCCTCATTCCCATGAGTGAAGTGCATATTGCAGCCGGGAAGTAGAGATTCCTCATTGGAATAGGAGATCCAGCGCCGACCTACATGTTTTAGGGTTTTGTCCTGCTCCATCTCTCTCAAGAGTTCCAACCTCCCCAGTTGGGTTATAATCTAAGCTCCCGACCTCTTAACTGATTCGTGTGACAGTGAAGTGCTTGTGTGTGTGTGTGTGTGTGTGTGTAAGGAGAGTGAATACGCAATAAATGTGTAACCATCTGTAACGTGAGATTAGGGTGCCACTGTTTGCCTTGTTTTGATATGGGAAACCACGAAATACAAATCAGAGCAGTAAATCGTTGGAATTCTCCTCCACAGAGCCGGTGTATTTCTCCTTTATCCATTCAGCTCAAAAAATCCACCACGTCGGGACTCGTACCCTGGGACCTACCGGTCAGAGTCGCTGGAGTGGCAACGGTGGTTACCCTACGATGTCTCAACCGGTTCATGTTACATGAAAGAAATTTTATCGAAGAATGATCGCGTCCATTTACTTAATGTCGTGCGATGTATGTGGAATTTTATACAGTTTCTGAGCCACTGCAGCGACATAAAGCAGTCACGTTACTAATATCAGCCAGTGCATACTGGGAGTGCTACGCCTGGCACCGTCATGGCTTGCGAGGTCTTATCCGCTTCATTTCCTTTTACTTTCCCGTATACGTACGTATATACGGAGTAATATATGTAGTATAGGGAAAGTTATGTGATGCTGCGCGAAAAAATGGCCAATTTTCGGCGGAAAAAAATTAATTGCCGGGCCGTGCTAACGAAAACGTTGATAAATCCAATTACTAAATTAAGAAAAAAAATCCCCTAACATGTGGTGTAGCCAGAATCCCTGTTTTGTAAGTCTTTGGTACCAAAAAACCAATTGAAAGCAAAACGTCCGTCTGTCCGGCTGTCCGGCTGTCCGGTGTATGTGAACAACACTAGCGCCTAAGCTATGCACACGATTTTTTACAAATTGAAGAAACCCTTGTTTATTTAATTTATTGCTACTTGCTTAGCATTTCTGCCTTTCAAGGTTGTTAAATACATGTAGTTATTCACTTTAGCTATAATCATCCTCTTGGCTAAACCAATGCACTTTCATTTGGTGATGTTTACTTCAAGAGATACTCAGATTCAAATTTGATTGAAGGTGTTGTATGGTTGTAATGGTTGTAGTATTTGACTGTTTGGATTTTGAGGAGGTTTGAAAACTAGTTTCAGGTATCGTAAAATTATTCTGCAAGTCTGTTGGTGTGTCCAACTTAGTTTATCTGTGTGTAATGACGGCAGGTGTGTCGGGAAGTGTTTCGTAGAGATTTTTGGATGTTTTTATACCTAGTCAATTCAAAACTTTTTTCTACAAATTTCAGCAAAATTAATAATATTCCATCTGCACTTCATTTTGAATGAGGTAAACATAATCCCCATCTTAAACGACTAAAACGTAAATTACCAAGACAATTGTTCGACCCTTCATAACCTCCTGTCGAATCTTATTTAACCACATGAGATAGATTTGTTCTTGATGCGTGAGCTACATTTATAGAGCTACTCATTTTCTATAATTAATATTGAATTTGTTCATCTTCTGCTGCTAAGGGCCTAACTGGCCAAAGGCATGTAATTATTCAATAAAAACTGTGTAATGGTAGAAGAGTTTGATTTTTAGCTCTTAGTGTAATTGGTTACTAATGAAACATGGCAATTTTTGTATTACATTTATTTTGGATTTTTCGTCACTTCTGTTGAGAAAAAAATCAGCAGTGGGACACGCCCATGAGCTTTCTGACGTGACGAGATGATGTCGAACCTTGCAGAAGTGCGTTCGTCACAGGATAAGAGCTATTTTGATCCTGAAGAAACGAGCATGTGCGCAGTAAATTAAACTAGTGTACCCGTGAGAGAACTCTCGCAGGCTATATCCCACCCTCTTCCTTGTTTTCTCATTTGCATATTAAGCCAGTAATATATATTTTTCTTCAAGACCCTCTTATCCTCTGTGACGTGTTGTATATGACTCCTTGTAATTGATAATAATTCAATACACACTTGTCAATACAAACTATTCTTATTTAACTTTATTATCGAGCTAAGAGGTACACCCGTGTAATTCAGTAGCATAGAATATCAAGTTATTAGTAATTTAACATACATTTGCAGGTTCTACAGGGAACAGGTGGGGTAGAATCGAGAAGCGTCAAACCAGCAAAAATGTAATAGAATGGTCAAGAAGATCTCATCCTGTAGATTACGGTGTGAGAAATGTTTCTTGGAGGCATTCCACCTAAAAATTTTAGTTTTTAAAGGCCCTGGAACGCTTTGTTTAGAAGTTACTGAACGATATAGATTCCAAAATTCTGACGTAAAATGCGGGTTGCATTTTACATGAATATTTAGACGCGTTTTTTAAATAAATCCTTCATATTTTTAAAGGCAAAGTGGAATTCGTCACCATCTCCGTGAAATTTTCTTTCTTTAGAGACAATTTATGAAGATTGGTTGGGTGTGAGAGTCGCAAAGGGAAGGTATCCTACTGAAATAATATGGGAGACGATGTAAAAATGTTAATAACCAGTTAAACCACTGAATAAATTAAAGTTGCTTTTCTGACTCTTTCCAAGCCCTGTTTCCTTGTATCATTGTCGTATCCTCGTCATTCCAGTGCTCGTTTCCTTACCATTTCCTTGTGGCTAGATGGTGAACTGCGTGTGGTGGAGATTTCATTGTGTCATCTGTGAGGCTTGGCTACGTTGATATCGTTGTCCTAGTTATGCACAGATTGTCCTTTGGCTTCCATTCTCTGTGCCCTCTTGGCGTTGTGGCCGTGAATAGCAAGGCGAAACCTGAGAAGTTTGTTCTCCCCAAACCCCTCATTAGTCGTTGAGAGTCGACAGTCTGGTTGATGGACGCATACATCGACGATCCCTAGTAGACAATTATTACTCAGCTTCTGGAGTGTTTGGGATCATTATATCCTAAGTAGCACAATTATTACTCATTTTTTGGAGTGTATGGGTTTATTACATTCTCACTGTTCGGACCGTGCTTCTCTTTAATTTGACTATCAAGAAAAAGGATTAATAATTGAAAATTCTTGTTGTTTGTAAATCAACACTATAAAGTTTCACAAAATGGAGGCAGATTTTGAAACTTTAAAACGCTGCTGGTTTTGGCGTTGCAAATTTGCATTTTCTGAGTTGGGCGCTGAGTTTGTAATGAGCCAAGATCTGGATGCAGTACATCGTTATTCTCGGCGTTGAAAATCTACAGATAACTCGTGCTTAATGAGGGCTTACGAAGATGACGAATTTTCGATTAAATTGAAAAGTGACCCCAAACTACAAAGTAATAACAAACAAATGACTTTTTTGAAACACTAAAATCAATGTTTATTTCTTTCAATGCTTACAAATCATCATTATTCATGGCAGATAACTCGGAGGCCAATTGGAGAAGTAGTTTGCGCGAATGCTACCATTTTTTCTCATTTCCCGATACTTTTACATCTAAATTAATCATTTTCTATTTCATTGATGATTCTCGGACATTACTTTTGATATTCTTTACGTGCATTCTTTGTGAGCCATTCAGGAAATGAGAGATGGAGATTCTACTCTGCTCGTTGGGATAACTCGCGCCCCTCGTAAATACAGGGGGATGAAAAATGGATGGATATAAAATGCGAACTCTGTTGTGTGCATGAAATTTACATTACGAGTTCTTGATGTTACGGTCGGTAATTACTGCCGCCTCGAATTGCCGTAGAACGGAGCGAGGGCTGAGTGCAAGAGAAAGAATGGAAATGATCAATAGTGTTAAAAATAGCCGCATGGCGCTTTGGAGGAGTGGCAGTGGCTGCGGGGGGGGGGGGCGCAGGTCAACAAACAGAGCCCCGCGCCGCCACCTGCCTCCGGCCATCGCCTGCGTTCGGGCCTTGCCACGCCACCGCACCTCACGCCACGCCACGCCACGTAGCGCTACGACATAACGAAATGCCCTATCATAGTTCGCCTTATCATGACAATGCCATGTCACATCAAGCTACGTCACACCAATAACATCATTTCACACCATGTCACGTCATTTCACACCATGTCACATCATTTCACATCAATAACGTCACTCCACACTGTCACATCATGTCACATCACATCATGTCGTGTCACATCACGTCACGTCATGTCACGCCACGCCGTCACGTCATGCCATGTCACGCCACATCATGACACGACCTACTACATGTCGAAGTGTCACAACTGGTGACATGACATGACACATCATATCAAGACGACACATGCCTGGACACGCCACGCCAAATGATTTGCCTTGCCACCTCACGCTAAAGATACGATCCGCCGTCTTATACCAAGTCTCAACACGTTCTGACTGACCTCAACACGAAATGCCGTATCACAAGACTCGACACGTCAAGGCACGCATACGACACGATACGTCGTCACATTACATAACCAAAATTATTCAGTTATAATAAAAAGTTAGGCCACTGCATATGATTCATGCAGTTCACTTGCACATTAGAAACGAGTACATTTACAGTGTTTAAGATGCTCAATGTCTATAATTTTAAATTAAAATATTTGCGTGTGCCAACCAATCAGATGATCCACTTCTCATACTTTTTTCTAGAAAACCAAAAGCAAGTTTTTCATAAGAAATGAGTGCATATTTTACTCAACTTCTAGCGCTTGCGTGGGAACCGAATTTACCGACCGTTGAGGGGGATGAGGAACGGAGGAAGGAAGGAGGAGGAGAATATGACAAAGACACAGAGAGGTGTTTTTTATTTTTGTTTTTGGCGCCTTCTTCTGTCTGTAATTGTTTAGTGTCTCGTAAATGGTCAGTATATTTCGCATCAAGGTGCAGTAAGTGTAAATGTAAATGGCTGTATAGTAGTGATCCGCTTTACTATGGAACACCTGGTGGTACTACACGCGCCAGGTGTTCATTTTACGAAAGACAAACGAATAATTTTGAACTTCATCAGTTTAATATTTATATTTGCCACTTGGTTCTGACTAAAGTAAAATGGCTGACATTGTGAATGCTTGTATGCAAAACGTATTTTGGTATAAAACTCCCTGGGTATCGGAAAGCATGCATTAGAAAGAATCATGATTGTTTTGTGTAATCTTGATTGCTCAAAGAAGAGAGCATCGACGCAAACTCGGAAATACGTAGCAAAGCATCAACTAAGGTATATTGTGAGGTTAAGTTAGATTGTATCGTGTAGGTACCTAAAAATTTACAATTTAGAAAGTGGAACTCGAAACTAACCTTTTCTCCCATTAACCCTAGAAAATTCCCAGCAGCAATCTGTTCCCGGTTTCTCATTTTTTTTTGCTTTAGTTTATCACATTTTTAGCGTTTGCTTGTCACCAAAACAGACTTCACCTACCCTTGCCACTTCACGTTGGGTAAGATGTATTTTATTCTGCTGAAGACCGAACTATGCTTCAATTCTGTTCCTTCGTCGAACTTTGTCCACCCGCTTCGGATAAGTTAACTGTCTAATTCTGAGCAGATTTTGACGCGCAACATGACCTCTGAACTGTGCTTCTCCTCCGACGTCGTTTCGCTTTCGAGCAGTTTCCGTGAAGACGGACCACCAAACACCGCGTCAACATACTGTAAAATATTGAGCATCTTCAATATCGAGGTGGACCAACAATGAAAAAAAATTACTTTAGTAATTTTAAAATATACCCGCTAAGTGTATACCTGCTACCTCTGCAGTGACTGTGGCCCGGAGGTTGTAATTTGAGTCCCAACTGTGGCAAGTTTCGGTACTAACTAAATAGTTAAATGGAATATTAAGACTGATACGACTGGATGATCTATCTGTATGGATCTATAATTAATATTTACGTATTAATATAACGGTCTGCCCGCGCGTGGAGTTGGGTTTTCTCGGGAAACGGGTCAAAGGTGTCTAAACGTCAGGCGCAAGCAAAACAAGTAGTTACGCGTGCCGCCGCCTTTCCATGAAGAAGATTAGAGGAATTGCATTCGCGCCATCGCGCTTACTATCACACCTCTAGAGTGCAACGACTTTAATTACGGGCCAGAACACGTCCAGTAACCTTGAACGTCACCGAAATCCCTGGTGGCTGCAACACGCACTAATTAGGGCTTCGTGTGAGTAGAAGGCATGTAGAACATACGTTCATGAATAGATAAGCGTGTCTCGTACATGCTTCGTATGCGTGTACTCGGGTTGAAAATGAGTTCAGCCCCCAAACAGAAAAAAAATAGCTCCTGCGATAACTTGGGTGGGTGGGTGGGAGGAAATCGACGACAACAGAGGTTCGGCGCGGCAACTGGAAGGTTGTCTCTTTTACGACTTATTTGTACCTGTTGTGACACAGCACGAAAGTAACGAGCGTGGAATTTGAGCAGAGCTCTTATGTCCGGCACCCTATATTTTGGGAAGAGCGTATACGCCATTTTCATTTTTTTCGGAATTTCTGTGAGAATCGTAAAGAATGTAATGCAAAAAATATTAAAAACCGATTTGATTTGAGGAGATTCGATTCGAATCGATTTGATTGATGTTTCCGGTCACTTCAACTGCTGTAGAAAATACTCGTTAGTGCAGCGAATGATTTTGTGCCAGAAGGTAGGCGTTTTCCACCACCACTGAATGATGCTATCCAGCACTGTCGGCTCAGGGGATATTTTCCTCCAGGATATCTCCCCTAGGCCACCACTCCAGCCTTGGCAAGTACTGAGCTTCCAACACAGTGATAGTGTAATACATGTAGTAAGAGTTTAGGGTAGGATAAGGATGAGAAAGGAAAGATCGTGCGCGGTACGTGAGCCGTTTGGCAGCGCCTGATGTGGGTCGGAGAAATCTCGAAATAACTACCAATCCGAGCACCCAACCACTAGAATTATAATTATAGATTCATACAGATAGATCATCCAATCGTATCAGTTCTAATTTTCCATTCAAATATTTTCCGGTTTCCGAAAATTCGCCACAGTTGGGTCTCAAATTACAACCTCCGGACCAGAGTCACTGCACAGGCAGCGGGTATAAACTTAGCGGTTATTTTAAAATTACTAAAGTTTTTTTTTTCATTGTTGGTCCATCCCGATATTGAAGATGCTCAATATTTTATCGATTCTTTTATTTCCATTTAAAGAAAGTAGGAAAACAAAAACCATTTGTTTAGTGGCAACGTTTGTTTATGAGAGAAGTTGATCAATAAATGGAAATCTTGAATTACAAATCAACTTCTGAGCAAAGTATATTGCGATGTGTCGGGGACCATCGCAGTCCTCCACCCTTGCGTCACGCCAAATTACCGGCCGGCAGGAAAAAACTACGCGCCCTCGAATTAGATACGCCCAGCCGCTCAAGCCCCCCATAAACTTTCAACTATCAATTACACCCTTTTTCTGACAATACCGCGATGCGTCGGGTGACCATCGCACCCTCTCACCCCCGCGTCACGCCAAATTAAAGGGCCACGCGTCCACCGCGACCCGATTTAGTTCCGCCCAACGGCCCAAGTTCTCCAGAAGCCCCTAACAATAAATCTTACCCTTTGTCCAACAATACTGGATGATCGACAGCCGGAACAACCATTTTAGCGACTTGGCGATCGCACCCGGCTCAATAATCCTCTAAAAGCCTATAAAATCATCACATGCCAAAGCAGAAGGGACACGTGCGCGCTCCTCCGGCCTAACAATGCCGGCCAATGAACAACCAGAAGGCACCGTTGATGAAATAGAAGGTTCGAGAAGTTCAAATCCGACCAATAAAATCACTAGGCAGGAAGCACGTGAGCACTTTGAGATTTTTTCGAAAAAACGAAAAGGACAGACGGGCGAGGGAGGCCAGAGAGAGAGGACGGGCGACAGACGCTAGAGAGGACGGTCGTGCAGGAGAAGTCGTATGGAGATAGAAACCAACAAGTAAAGTTTTGAGTAGATTAACAGTGGTAGTTAAGAAAGCCACCGAATATTAGTCAGTTGATGAAACCTGCGGTAGAAAGGGAACAGCAGCAGTGGGTAAGGCACACACTGAGCCGACCACTGCGAAACTTGCCCGGTCTTCACGGAATTAATTCCGAATAGCCAAAGTTTGGCTTCGAGCGTCATACGCGGTCCAGGTGTCGTGTGACGGCCTGAGACGCGCGCGAGCATCACGTCGCGACCGCCCGGTCATCCACCGCCGACGTACCGTGCGCCGGAGTCATCACCCCGGAGGCAATCGGAGGCCAACCTTGCAACGTTCCGGCGTCGCCTCCTGAGGGTCCGACTACACTTCTCCGTCGCTCGGCGAGCAATCCAGTCGCGGTGACATTACCATCTAACATCACAGATTGTAAGTTGTCATCACCATCATTCATTAATCGGCTACTAAAGTGACAATAACCCAGCATCAACCTGAACAGTTTCTCTTCGTTTAATTTTTTGAATAAATTAGTCCCCGCCATTTGGTCGGGTGAACCAATTAATACCATAGCAAAGTGTTATTATTCTAAATCATAAGAAACCACCAAATGCAACCCTTCGACCCAGGGCGCTCACCCCTGAGACGCTCAACGCCGGCGACATTAAGCAGGTAAGTGGGCATGCGCTTGGCGCCCTTATTAAATAAATTCAGCGCGTGTCCCCTCCTGCGACTTGGGACGACTGTCACACCATAAGTGTGTCGGCGCCTCCATTTTGTGAGCAGTTCCATCACAATATCGGCACAATAGTGTCAAGACAATGAACGAAATTTTAATGTTACCTTTCAAATGCTTTAAATACCCAAACGTTCGAATGGCTTTGAATTCAGAATACTTGTTTGTACTCCACTTGTGCTTTTAATTGTTGTTTCTTTATTCATTTGATGAAAGACGTTTCTGGGGAGGACAATAGTTTTGTTTCAAAGCAACTCACTTTTTTCGTGTTCCTCGTGAGAGTCCAGACAATGGCTTGATCACTTCGGGCATTGCAAATGTTTTGGGAACACGAGAGGGACATCTGAAGCACCAGGTCTGCCAATGGCCAAAAGCTACTGTGTCTAGCACGGAAGAAACCAATTGACGGTCACTTTGCATGCAAATTATTTCCGCTGCGGATTAAAAATTCACAGACTTTTCGAATAAACTGCATTTTACTGTCGAAACTTTTTGCTTTGACGAGAACGTTATCAATGGTAACATAAATGAAAAACGTAGACAGAAATTACTGAAAAGACATATGAGATTATGCCTTTGGCCACCTTACTGTTGCAGAAACTACCATTTGCCCCCTCCCCATTCACAAAAAAAAATTTTCTTGAATTTCATTTCAAGCCTTTTCGAAATAAAAAAATAAAATTCAATTTTTAAAACATGTTTTAAACATATTTTAAATTGTTGAAGATTATTGAAGATAGTTTCATCTAAGAACAACCTATCAATAGTAAAAAACCTTATTTTTAATATCGTTAATTTCTTCAGTGTTTTCTAACGGATGGTACGATTTGAAAAAAGTGATGTAATGTGTGTTATGAAGTTTTTTCTTGTATTTCTAAGTTTTAAAGTAAACATTGGAACATTTTCGTTCTTGAGGTTGCTGAATACTCTTCCTTTCTCGGCACGCACGCGTGTGTGTGTTGAATCGTACAAAAACCTGATCTAAATGGTAATCATTGTCCTAGAAGCTTAAATACAAATACATTCCTTTTTACAGCTTCATTAAATATTTTACAAAAGTTTAAATAATACAAATGTAAACCAAAGCATTAACGTGCACCAAGAACGACTCTCCGCACCGAGACGAATCACGGGCACTTATTAAAAGTTGCATTTATGCTTATTACTGGGAAACAAATCAAAGTGATAACGCTTCCGGCATTAACTGTGATAGTGAAGAATTCACAATTTTCATTTTCAATTGTTACAAGCTTCAATTCCAGCTACCAACGCAATTTCTGTTGTTAGCACTCTCACCAGCCACTGGTGCTACTGCGGAGAAACTTGCCAGGCGCACTTTATATCATTGTTAAAATAAATATTAGTTTTTCTATTCCCATTGTATAATTCTGTCATTTGATAGCTGCAACCTGTTGCTTGATTGATTGATTAGGTTTAAAGGGCGCTTCAACTGCTAAGGTCATTGGCGCCCATGTCAAAGTTTTCTAAAAACAAATATATTAAACTTCTAATTAAAGTGTAATTGGTGCACTTGCCTACTAATTTAAAAGAACATGTATACCTTAAACAAGAACACTTCAATTATACATAAAATAATTAAGTAGACAGAATAAAACAGAATTTGGGGCCAGTAAAACATGTCCCTATGTCATATAAAATTGTATATTTCGCATTCTCTCAAAAAACAAAAATGCTTTGAGAGCGCGGAATCGTCATCTCCGAGCACCTCTCGTAGAGATTTGCCCAGAGCATGTCTACGTCGGCTGCCATCAAATCTATAACAATGCAGGAGGACGTGTTTCACAAAGAGAGCCGCCCTGCACGAGTCACAGGTAGGAGGAGATTCTCCTCGAATGAGGAAACTGTGGGAGAAGTGACAGTGTCCGATACGCAGACGGGTTAAAATAACTTCCTCGCGCCTAGAAGGTCGGGATGAGGAGCGCCAGGGATTAACAGTATATCCTTTATTACGCTTAGTTTAAAGGTGGTATTGTGCCACTCTGTTTGCCACGCTCTAAAGATCAGTCGTTTTAAAGAAGCTTTAACATCGGACGATGGTACGAAAGGAATGTCAACATGAGTATTCTTCGTTGCCGATTTTGCCGCCTGGTCAGCCAACTCGTTCCCTATGATTCCCACATGGCCTGGGACCCAACTTAGTATTAGATCGTAGTGGTGAGACAGAAGGCGATGAATGATGTTTTGAATAGATTCCGTCAGGTAGTCTGAGGAAGAACGGGAGACAGCTTGTAACGAGCTAAGAGAATCGGAACAAAGAACTACTTGACGTAAGGTCGTTGACTCGATGTATTTTAGGGCTTCAAGAATTGCATACATTTCAGCAGTGAAGGTACTGCATTGAGAATGTAGCCGATATGATTTTGTGACCCTGATACAATAAAAACTACAAGCCACCGCATCATTGCACGATGAGCCGTCTGTATATAAGAATATATGATCTGGGTAGGCTGCACTCATTTCCTGAAAATGTATCTGGTAAGCAAGAGGACTAGTCGTTTGTTTAGGCAGGTTGGATAGTCTGAAATCAATATTCGGGCGGAGGAGTTTCCATGGAGGAATGGAGTGACTTGGGGGTTTCATGGGTGTCGGAAGATCAACATTAAGGTCCCGCAGAAGATTTTGCAATCAAATACCTGGAGGCTGAGGCAGCGATGTTCGAAGAATATATGATGTTTCATATTCAGGATGGATAATTATTTGGCGGCAAGGATGATTAGGGAGTCCTGATACTTTAGCTCCGTAAGATGCTAATAAAATATCCCGCCTTCGTTTTAAGGAAGGCTCGCCAGCCTCGGATAGAAGGCACTCAATTCGGCTGGTGCGGTATGCGCCTGTTGCTAGACGGATACCCGCGTGGTGTATACTATTGATGGGTCGCAGAGTGGAGGGAGCTGCTGAGCCAAACACTTCACTACCGTAGTCCAAAACTGAGTGGATGAGTGATCTATAAAGCCGCAAAAGGGTAGTGCGGTCGGCACCCCATGATGTACCATTCAGCATTAGGAGAAGATTGAGGGGAGAGACACATCTGGTTTGTAGTCCACGGATGTGAGCGCGCCAGGTGAGAGACTTGTCAAATGTAAGCCCCAGGAACCTGGCAGATTCTGCAAATGGAAGCGGGTTTCCTGCCAAGTGAAGGACTGGATTACTATGCAAATGGTATATCCTACAGAAATGCAAACCGATACATTTAGTAGAAGAGAATTTAAAGCCCGTTGACGTACTCCATTCGGGGAGCTTGTTGAGCACCATTTGGAGTTGCCTCTGGATCACGCTGATGCTGCTGGAGGAACAGAAAATGGCAAAGTCATCCACAAATAACGATGCCTTAACAGGTTCTCGTATAGTCGACGCTATACCATTGATGGCGATGGCAAACAGAGTGACACTCAGCACTGATCCTTGAGGGATACCATTTTCAAGGGGGTGACTACGAGAAAGTCTATCACCCATACGAGAAAGTCTATCACCCACACGAACACGGAAGGATCTATTCAATAAGAAGTTTTGGAGGAATAGCGGAAGCTTCCCTTTAAATCCCCAAGAGTGCAGGGTTTCCCGTTGCATAATGATACTCATTACGAAACATTTTTCATTATGATACAGGTTCTTGACGAATCACAGAGAAGCTTACAAACCAAGTATTGACACTTCATTAATCATTGAGAATCTTTATAGTAAATGCTTCGTTCGATTGTGTACATTAAAATTGTATTTAATAACATATTCTGCTTCTCAGTTTTGATTTCTTTTATTATTAGTAATTCTTAACGTGAAATATTATTTAAAATAAATTGAATCGTAATTTCACTTCGATCCTATTTGACTACCGCAATAGTAGTTATTGGAGAAAACATTTGCTTAGGTTAAGATCTAGACGCAAGTTATTTTTGGTTATGTGGCTGCCGTGTGTTTGTTTTTAAAAATTAGCCAATTCTTTAGCTTAACATGTCTAGTGTATCAAAGGTGGACTTGACACCTCCAGACATAAGAGATAAAGCAAAAATGGTGACGTCGGACTTACTGCCGCCACTTCTTTACTTCTCGCAGGCGGACTGGTAAAACAGTGCCACCTGCGGTGGATGAGGAGCAGTCCGCTAGGTGGCGTTGGCTGAACCCTGCATGCTGCCACAAAACGATTCAAAGTAAAAGTTTAACTTATAAAGTTACTGAAACTCGATGTAATAGGTATTAATACACTCGTGTGAAGTTTACGATACTCGCTCGTTCCTAGCTCGTATCGTAATATCACACTCGTGTATTAATACCCATCATTACATCATCGTTTCATAATGTACTATTTATTGTTTTACTTTAGTGGACGTGTTCGAACCCCAGCGTGCGTGCGCACTGCGTTTGGTCGCTTGCTGCGGGCCCGCGCGCGCGTGGAGCCGTCGCGTCGGTGACCGGGCGTGGCCGCCCGGCGCGCACGCGGGCTCTGCGTCATCGATAAACGAGGCGGCGACAGCCACGGGCGATGCGGCGTGAGGGGGGAGGGTCGGGACGGGGACGCGGGCGGGGACGCGGGCGGGGACGCGGGCGGGGACATGGCAGAGAGATGACAGAACCGAGGCAGAACGGTTGGACTCAGGAAATGGCAGTCTATCAGGAAACGAGGAAACAAATACTTTTTCGCGTCGAGGATGGGCAACTTCAGTTTTTCTGGAAGAAAAATCCTTCAAAAATATGTGTCAGTAAGATACCGAATTTATCTTGAACTCTTTCTAATCATCTATTCTACTCTCTTCATTTGTTATAAGATATCAATCCTTTAAAATTAAAATATTATGAAACTATTCAACGCTTAGCGTGTCATGTGATGTAATTAACGGTCACTGCATTTCAATAAGTTTATGAACAAAAAAACAAATTCCTATACTGAATATTAAAAGCCAGATGACTCCAGAATGGGTTTCCAGTTTTAAAAAGCACTTTTTATGAAGGTCTTTCACTCACACGATAAGAAACATAAATTACAAGGGTGGGAATGCAACTGTTTTTTGTTCTTTTTTTTAAATTGCATTGGTTGATTAAAAGGTAAGATGGAACAACTGCTGAGTTCCAGTTACTACGCATACAATGAGTTCCCGTCGATACGTGCATTGGGAAACTGTTCTAATTTGGCTAAACAAACATTGTACATTTGATCCGATGTTCACCATGCAAACACTCGTGTAATCGATAGCATTGATAATATATTATATAAAAATAGTTAATTAGATATTGAATGATGCTATCATATGATGACTATAAAAAATTACAAAGTAAATTTCATTCAACGTTCTTCATTCGTATTATTTTTTTGAAAGGGTCTTTCCAGAAAATGTTTTAAAGTAGTTTCAGGGGTGAATGCCAAACATTTAGATGTGAAGGGGAATAATAATGGATGAGTTGTAGATGAATGATATTGATTGCTTATTTTCAGGCATGTCCACTATTATGGTCATAATTCCCTGTAGTGTAGTAAATGTTTGATACAAGGAGGTAGTTGCTTTCGTCCCCTCTAGATTGTGAGATCCGGTGTCGACCTACATGTCGGCTTGCGGGGAATGTTTTCCTGTACTTTCCCCGCATGGAACCCTCTCAGCCGGAGAAGCTCCAAGCTCCGGACAGGTCTCCCGACATGCGTGGTAGTGTACTGCATGGAAGTGTACGTGTGTGTAAGTAAGGCTTGAATACAGGACATGGAAGAGGCAGGAAAGATCGCGCATGGTGCGTTAGTTAGGATACTGCTCCGGCATTCGCCTGCTGTTGATCGGAGGCTCCACGGAAAACTATCAATCTGATCAGCCGGTCACTTTAATTCTTCTCCGGAGTGAGACTGAATTTGACCTACCTATCTAATTAGTAATGAAAATCTGCCACCATCAAGACCCAAACCGAAGGACCTCCCAATCCGAGTTCTTGCAGAGACAGTGCTAATAGTGGAATGTTGGTTCAGAGCTAACTCAGACGTTAATAGGATTATCGTTTGTGTAGTATGCATCAGCCCGACTAGGTGGCCCGTAGGTTAGCGGGCTCGCTTTTCGCAACGAAACCCACGGTTCGATTCCCGGCCGGTTCAATACAACTGCGCGCTTTTCTTACAAATATCCCAGGATCTATCGCTGTGTGACAATGAGAAAGCCACCCTAAGATTATGAAGATCGTTACACACGGTGAAAAGATGTCTTCGTGGTAACCGCACGAACCGCTTATCACGTGACCCAGAGACTGGGTCACCGTTGGTGGGCCAAGGACCTTAGCGGGCTGTCAATCCAAAGGACGGGACATGATATACATCAGACATGGAAGTGATATGAGAATGCACGTCACTGTCACATGGTAGAACATGAAGGCCTAACACTGATTCGATCTGCGTCGTTCGGATCTGAGTACATATGTACTCAGATCTTGTGTACCAAGCTGTTGCATTGTCGAGGCATGCTCTACGAATATTTATACTATTTGTTAATATAATATTACTAGGTTTATGTGGCACCTCCTGAGAGATGGAAAAAAATAACCATTTGCTACCAAGGAATGGTTGGATTGTTCAATTAACATTCACACAACTCAATTATTAGTCACATTTCGCAATCCATAGTTCACAGTTCTTAATAGTATATACGTACCATTAAGCCTTATCCGAGCAACCGGGGTCCATTGGACCCGGAAGCAAACTTTTTCAATATTTTATGGTATCTTGAAGGTATTAGGAGAGCTTTTTGTGATTTTAAGCTTTACAGAAAAATAAATTAAAAAAAATATTTATCATATTTCATCCGCAACCGGGCGAGCGGGGTTCATTGGGCCCAGGTCGCTTAATCCGCATGCAATATTGCATTTTCTGGTTTTATTTGGTCGATTATCTGATGAATGCTTCATATCGAAGGAATGGATGGATGTCAGTTTGCTCAACGTCTTTTAATCGGGATGTTATCTGACACGTGCATACCATAAGAACGACGCCTTCGTTGACAGTGTTGTTGCGGGTTAGTATGCAGCCAAGAGGTAGGAGAGTGAGATTTTGAAGTTGTGTGCAGTCCAAATTTTGCGGGAAAACTGCACAGCGACAGATGTTTTACTGACCCTGACTGAACGTTAGTCATAAGATTACTTATTGTTGATATAATTTAAAGAATTCGGTTCGTATAGAATATGTAACATGAGACAGTCAAACATGATTGAATAACAAGAATAGCCTGCCAGTCGGGAAAGAAGCGGATTGTACAACTCAGAAAAATTGTAACAATGCCAAGAACAATGTCATTTGTGTCCTTGGGAAAGATGTAGGAAACAAACAGGTGTAGTAATCTGTTGAAAGCCTATCTGTAATGAACATACCTAGGTAAACACTGTGTGCGATCTATAATAAAAGAAAACAATGTTTAAAAAATAAATGTAAAATATCTTGAAAGGTTTTGTTAAATTAAACAACTACAAAGAAGGTTCACTTTCATTAGCCACGCTCAAAATGTACATCTGTAAGCTTAATTCCGTCGAAGACTCTCGTGGGAGCGGTGAACCCCGCCTGCCCGGTTGCGCTATTAAAATTGGTTGCCTGGAAAAGGGTTTATTTATTTATTTATTTATTTTTATTTATTTATTTATTTGTCAAAAAACACTAAAAACTGAATATGACGTGTGGGGAAAGAGATTTGTCTGCGGGTTGAAGGAAGAGTTTTGCCCGGGTGGTCTGGACGTCTCAGAGGCCGTCGTGGTGGGGGTGGGGAATCGCTGGCTACTTCTGGAGCAGGGGGCGGCGGCGAGGGCGGCGTGGGGTGGGCGACAATCAATGGTCGCGGCGAGGCCCGCATCCCGACACTGACCTGGATTCTGGCCCGGGGCCAGCCGCCAAACCGCCCACCTCCTCGCTTCCGACCCCAGATAGCTCGCCCCCCCCCTCCTCTCGCCCTTTTCGGAGTCGACCGACGGGAAGAAAGCCCCCGAGGAGAGAAACTTCGCCGCAAATAACGCGCCGCCAAAATAACAAATTTGTCAGTTATCAATTTCTCTCCGGCGGACAAGTTTCTTGCGGACTCGACCGCGCTGCCGGAGGCGGAGAGAGACCCATCGGAATTCTCGTGTATTGCGAGAAACCGCGCGTTTACGGACTGGGAATTCATTTGTGGAAAGTCGGAAATGAGGAGAAGCTTTGAAGCATCGAGACAAACAGACCTGGAGGCAGGAATCACACACAAAATCCATAAAAAATATGCATATCGGCGTGAAATTAGACATGTCTATTTGTGGCTACATTCTACATTTATTAGCTTGCTGAACCCATGTACTTGGACGAATACTAAGTGCACTAGTATCGGAGAGAGTCAATCAACGTCAATTCCAAAATGTGAATGGTCTCAACACACACACCTATGCTTACCTAGTTTTATGAGAGTCCGTCTGCGAATTTCGCCGCGTGCTCATGCCGGGTCACCGATGCTGCCGACGCTGCATATCAGGAATTGGAGGGGCGCGGAGGGGGTGGCAGTTAAGTTAACCTTAACTACTCGGGTGACGCGCGCGGAGGGGAGGTGGCAGACGGGTGAACGTGGTGGTAGTGGTTTTGGAACCGCGAGGAGGAGAGGTTGGAAGTGAGATACAAGGCGGAGATTCTGGTGATTACGATTGCTGGAGGAGGCATGGTTGACGATGTGATGGCGTCTGTGTCTTTCGGGTGTTGGAATTTGACGTCGTTACAGGAGATTCGTGCTGTGATGATACTTATGCAAATTTAAGGGCCAGCCGCCGCCTCTGCCCGCTACAAGCGTCCTGCCGTTTAGTCGAGGTTAGCGCATGCGAACTGAGCGGTACTATATTGCTCCTAGTTTTTATCGTTACGACCTGCCATGATTGCACGAAATCCCTAATTCGCTACCCTCACAAGAATTGTCTAGTGAAAAGAAACAGAACTGATGATGTATAAACGTAAATTTTCTTCTACGGAGGCTTAAGAGAAAATGATTCCATAGTAACTACGGTAACCACTGGTATACGAAAGGAACTGAGAATGTGGAAGCAACTGACTATGAGATGCTAGTTATTGTATTATTTCACTTTTGGAGATTGCTTTTTGCCATTAACATTCTTGTTCAATGATTGAGGCATCCTTCCCATCGGTATTTTCATCGTAATTTTGTAATTGCTGTGATTCTAATGTGTGCCAATTACGAAATTAGCCCATGATAATTTTGGTGTTTATTTCCCTTTTAATGTTTTTTTAAAATATTGTTAAGTTTTTTCTTTCTTTGTGTTTTGTAGTGTCCATGTTATTGTTATTCTGTAATTTTTTGTTTTGCTTTCAACGCGTATCCAATTATATGTTGTTCTGTGGTCACGGCTTTGTGTTTTTTTAAATCGTCAGAAGAGCCACGATACCACTAGAACCCCTCTCAACCGAACGGTTGCATTCTTGTGTATAAAATCACCCAAATTTGCTCTTTTCTTTAGGAAATTGTCAAGTAATATTATTTACATTATAGATAATTATAGACAATTTTTCACAATTTTTATTCAAAGTAATTTACATTAAAAGACAAAATAAGTAAATGTTTTCATGCCTACATGGAAGAATTGCCGAGATAACCGATATGCCGAGTCTAAGATTCCTTTCGCATAATGGAAAATCACTTTTGCCGTGCGATGTACAATATTTTATAAATTTTATTACAAAGGGGGCGATGGAGGAGGGGCGGCACGAGCCTCTCATCGGCGCTGAGTCACGACAAAGACAGTTCTGAATTTTAAAATGCGTAGAGAGAACGAATAAATTAACATACAAAGAAATAAACAAGTTTCATGTAATGCGTACACAATAAATATGTTGTAAATGAACGGTATTGCTCTTTCTACAATGTTCATGCTGCATATGAATATCAGTAGATTGACCTTGATCATTAAGTGATTGCTGGGCATTACGTTTACATAGTCGCAATGATTTTTGCATTGAGAAATCTCAATCTTCGAACTCGAATAGCTCTCCCTATTTGCTTCAGTTACTACATGCTCTAAATAACCTCATGAAACGTCGATTGGTTTTTGATAGATCAGTGGCCAAGACCAACTACATTACAACTACACAGTAGTTGATCTTGAAAACCATGTAACGACTAACGATGGCAGTTTACCGTCCATTATATTAATTTTAAAATATTCATAACATTATTTAATTTTTATCTTATACTATAAAACCTGTTAATAAGGAAATGAAAAGACATCTCTGGCTTACTACCTTTATTTAAAGCAAAAATCTGGGAATTTGCTCTGGTAAAACGCTCAAATTGTTTTTTCTGAAAGGAAACTTGGCGTTTTAGATATATTAATTTATTGTTATAAAGTTTGTGATTTACATTGATGTTGAATAAGTGTGTAAACAAACGATTAATAATACGTTACTTCCAAAGCGAAAATGAAACTCTAAATAAACAAAACTATTATTTATAAAAGAACATTTTTGTAGTTGTTAAGTAATAAAAAAAATTACTTCCTTTTCTATGATTTTCTTCAGAAATTCAGAAAAAAATATTAAGGCAAACGCAACTTTACTTATATAATTCAATGCGTTTCCTTTCTACAATGTATTATAATTTTATAAGAATGAATTCACTTCACTTAACTCTTATTCATATAACTTTTATTTTAGCTTGTGCAGTTTTGCATTGTTATTCCTATGACTGTGAATTCAAGTATTCTTCAATAGTATAAAATTTGCAAAGTTTGGCGATTTGCAGAGGTGTGCGTTTCAGCCAATCGACCGCCTGGGTGTCCGCTCCCAAACGCAGCAGTGTCTGCACACAGACAGCGTCATTCCTCATCACGGCCGTGTGCAGCGGCGTGCGATGGAAGAGGTCTCTTGCGTTCACCATTGGTCTGGAACTAAGATTTATTCAATGATTTGTGATCCCGAGTACGTCAACTGCAAAAGTCCCGTAATTGTAGGGTATCTTTTATTGCGGGAGGGGACGGTGATCTTCCCCACTGGATTGCGAGATCCTACACCGACCTACAGGCCAGCTCACAGGGTTTTCCATAACCAGGTATCTCCAAGAAAAAGGTCACCGCTTCAGCTGGGGCAAGCTCCAGACATGTGTGGTAGCGTGATGCATGCACGTGTGTTGGTAAGTAAAGCGTGTAGATAAGACAAGAATGCATAAGGAAAGATCGCATACGGTCCGGGGCCCGTTTGTTAGGATACTACTACGGCATTCACTTGGTGTTGATCGAATAAACCTGAAAGCTGCCGATCAGAGCAGCCAGCGGCTGAATTTGCCCTAGCTATTCAGGTACGGTCGAAAATCCTGCCACCTTCCAAACTCGAACACTAGGACCTCCCAGTCAGAGATCAGTGGCATCAACAGTGGCATCAACTGATGACCTCAGCCACCTATGCCAGCAAATACTATAGAGACAATACAGGACACTTCCCCGTTCTTCCACGCAACCGATGGAAACAAGTTCCCACTAGCGATCCTAGTGTCAGAACCTGGTAATGTAGCGCCAAACAGAAATGTCAATGTGATTCTTACGGAAGAAATTAATACTTTTAAATCTACCTAACGAAATAAGACATTTTTACCTACTCTCGCTGTGATTTAATTATATTGAAGTGCTCAAATTACGGAAAATTATAATGTACAATGTGTTATAATGGACATGAGAACATTGAACATTTAATGAACATATAATTAACATTATTTTCACGAATAAAGTTACAAAGTATTGAAAGAACAGTATTGTAAAATATGTTTTCCAGAAATCGACCAGAAAGACAATTAAATGAAAAGAAATCAAGCAGACAACAAACACCAACAGAGCATTGAGGTTAGGGTGTATGAGTTATTACCAGGTTCTGCCACCAGATGGATGTTTCTCGATATATCGCGAAGTGTCCTGTATTGTCTTTATAGTATTTGATGCCAGTTAGCAACTAAGAGGAACTTCTAAGGAGAACTTCTTAGTTTTTGTTTGTGAGCTTTGGTAACTAGAGTTTTGCTGCGTTTGTGATTATTTCCGTACAGGAGGCTTTGTGAGCCACTTTAATTTTCAAAAAAGTTGAAATGCAACAAGCGTGAGATATATTGAGAGCCAAATGGCTTTGTTACATCGTTTCAAACGTGATATTCGTGAAATACGGCCATGTTTTAAGGTGCATACTGATTTGAACCGTGATTATCATCATGCCGATGTATTAGCTGTCTTCGGTATGTTATTTCTTTAGGTAGTGAATTTCTTGCTCTATCACGTTATATTGTCAGAATCCATGTTTTGATACCAACAAATCGATTGATAGCGAAAGTCTGTTTGTAAGTGTGTGTGCCAGTACGGAGTGAGGATAAGACAAAGATGATTGAGAAAAGATCGCACACAGCTCGTTTGTTAGGGTACTGCTCCTGCATTCACCTGGAGTTGAGTTTGTCCGTTCATCCGTCAGTCTCTGGTCAACGCTATACACACACAGTATACCTCCCTATACTACGTATATTATTTCGTAGATACATACGTATTTGGGAAAATAAAAGCTTATGAATACACCCTCCTCAGCTGTTGAAGACACAAATTAGTACAACAATTAAAAAAATTCGATTTGTTTCCAATATATTTCTACTGTTAAATTGTTTAATATTAGACACTGTTGTACTCAAATATATAAGCTAATAGTTATTTATGGCACACCACCGTTCAAGAATATTAATTAGTTTCATTTCATGCAGTATTCAAGTGTACCTTGGCATTTCAATATGTGAGAAATCTGACTTTCATAAAAATTCCTTCCTTAAACCTACTGTTTTTAGTACTAAACGAAAGTAATGCAACATATATTTTAGTTAATCACATTTTAATTCCAAAAGTTATTATATTTATTTTTCAAAAGATTATCATTAAGATAAAGGTCCTTACTCTAGAAAATTGCAGGATTTATGAAGACCAATACGAAACAGAGAATCTGTTGAATTTCTTCCAGATGATCCTAAGTAAACACTATTGATATGCGGATCTTGAGTACATCGATAAGAATTATATGAAGGTTTAGGAACCGGGCGTGCTCCCAGGATCTCTTCAGAGGTGGAAGAGAAGGAACGCCGATTCAGGAGAGCCTGCACGAAGACCGAGAATCCTCCATTTGGTGCCTTGGTTCGGTCCGCTCCAGCGTGGAGAAGTGCTTCAACGGTTCTAGGGGCGTTGTAGCGCACCGCCTCCATCAGAGGGGTCACGCCTCCTTGAGCGACAGCGTCCACCTGCAGACAGAAGGGCAGTGGGGGCAGGAAGGTTCTAGGGGCGTTGTAGCGCACCGCCTCCATCAGAGGGGTGACGCCTCCTAGAGAGACAGGGTCCACCTGCAGACAGAAGGGCAGTGGGGGCAGGAAGGTTCTAGGGGCGTTGTAGCGCACCGCCTCCATCAGAGGGGTGACGCCTCCTAGAGAGACAGGGTCCACCTGCAGACAGAAGGGCAGTGGGGGCAGGAAGGTTCTAGGGGTGTTGTAGCGCACCGCCTCCATCAGTGGGTTGACGCCTCCTTGAGCGACAGCGTCCACCTGCAGACAGAAGGGCAGTGGGGGCAGGAAGGTTCTAGGGGCGTTGTAGCGCACCGCCTCCATCAGAGGGGTGACGCCTCCTAGAGAGACAGGGTCCACCTGCAGACAGAAGGGCAGTGGGGGCAGGAAGGTTCTAGGGGCGTTGTAGCGCACCGCCTCCATCAGAGGGGTGACGCCTCCTCGAGCGACAGGGTCCACCTGCAGACAGAAGGGCAGTGGGGGCAGGAAGGTTCTAGGGGCGTTGTAGCGCACCACCTCCATCAGAGGGTGACGCCTCCTTGAGCGACAGCGTCCACCTGCAGACAGAAGGGCAGTGGGGGCAGGAAGGTTCTAGGGGCGTTGTAGCGCACCGCCTCCATCAGAGGGGTGACGCCTCCTCGAGCGACAGGGTCCACCTGCAGACAGAAGGGCAGTGGGGGCAGGAAGGTTCTAGGGGCGTTGTAGCGCACCGCCTCCATCAGAGGGTGACGCCTCCTCGAGCGACAGCGTCCACCTGCAGACAGAAGGGCAGTGGGGGCAGGAAGGTTCTAGGGGCGTTGTAGCGCACCGCCTCCATCAGAGGGGTGACGCCTCCTCGAGCGACAGGGTCCACCTGTAGACAGAAGGGCAATTGGGGGGGGGGGGAAGTGTGCAACGATGGACAAGGCGACAACTATTAAGCTCATTTTCACAGAAAATTTTTGAGTTTTCAAAATACTTTATTTCAAGTTATTTGAAGCACGTACACTCCCAAATACAATAATCTTTACAAATTGCTGGTAATGTGACTATTAATAATGTGTGAGATCCTTTAAAGAAATTTTAAGAGTTTTAAAATTTGAATGAATTTTATAATTTTTGAAAAAAACAAAAAAGTTCCTCAAACTAAACTTTACGTCATATTAAAGAGTGCAATTAGCACTACTCTTTCGAAAAGTTTAAAGAAAAAATTTGTAGCCAATTATGAGAAAATGGCGTTTGAGCGTTTCTGAAAAGGCGGAAATTTAAGCTAGCTTTCCCACAAAACTGTTGTGTTTTCGATAAACATTACTTGACATTATTTAAAGCACATGTACTCATAAATATAATAATGTGAACAATTCGCCGCTTGTGTAAGTATTAACGATGTGAGAGACAAGTCAAAAAAATTACATTATTGAAATTTTTGAAAAATCAAAGAATACAGAAAAATAGCGTTTATGTCATCCCATAGGGGACATTTAGCAATATCCCTACTAAAAGTTTAAAGAAAAAATTTGGAGCTGTTTTTGAGAAAATTTTGAAAATGTCTAGGGGGCTTCATATAATGTACCCCCAAAATTTACAGAATATTTTTCAAAATCTCAAAGCTTTGAGTAGAAACCAGGTCGCCCGGGGAATATCCATTTTGGAAGAAATCGTATGTATAGTTTAGGTGCTAGCAGTTTTCACAGACGGACAGAAGGACGATTTCCTTTTAATTGGTTTTCCAATATCAAGGACCCACAAAAGAGGGTTTCTGGCTACACCATGTGTTAGGGGACTTTTTTTCTTAATTTAGCACCTGGTTTTATCCACTTTTTCGTTATCACGGCCCGGCAACTAATTTTTTTCCGCCGAAAATTGGCAATATGTACTTTCCCATGTACGTACGTATACACGGAGTGATATACGTAGTATAGGGAAAGTTTTGTAATGCTGCGCGAAAAAATGGCCAATTTTCGGCGGAAAAAAATTAATTGCCGGGCCGTGAAAACGAAAAAGTGGATAAAACCAGTTGCTAAATTAAGAAAAAAATCCCCTAACACGTAGTGTAGCCAGAAACCCTCTTTTGTGGGCCCTTGATACCGACAATCCAATTGAAAGGAAAACGTCCGTCCGTCTGTCCGTCTGTCTGTGAACACTGCTAGCGCCAAAACCATACGTACGGTTTCTTCCAAAATGGATATTCCCCGGTCGAGCTGGTTCTACTCAAAGCTTTGAGATTTTGAAAAAGATTCTTCAAAATTTGGGGGTACTTATATATATGAAGCCTCCCAGGGATTTTCAAATTTTCTCAAAAACGGCTCCAAATTTTTTCTTTAAATTTCTTGTATGAATAGAGTATAATACACTTATTAACATGGCATTGGTCCGATTTTCAGGGATAACTCTAAATTTTCGAAAATTCTGAAAGTTTGAATTTTTTTCGGCGTCTTTCTCCAGCTACAAATTTGAAGATAGAGATTTTTTCTTCAAATAAAATTTGTTCTGCATATTGAGTTCCTTCATAAAGGTCATGTAAATGTTTCTTAAAATTTTAGTAGTTTTCGTGCAATATTGCGTGGAATATGTGCAACATTTAAAATTTCAAAAACAAGACTTTCTCAAAACGGCACCGATTTTGTTTTTTAACTTTTGGTAGGGATAGTGGTAAATTTACTCTATCAGATGACATAAAAGCCATATTGGTCTACCGGTTGGTTTTTTCACAAATTACAAAAATGTAAATTTTTTACTTGTCTCTCACGTCGTTAATATTTACATTATCGGTGATTTTTTCACATTATTGTATTTACGAGTATATATGGTTTAAATAATTTCAAGTAAATTTTCTCGAAAACACAACAGTTTTCTGTGAAAAGTAGCTCATATTTCGGCATTTTCAGAAATGCTCAAACGCCATTTTCTCATATATGGTTGCAAATTTTTTCTTGAAACTTTTGTAACGGATAGTGCCAATTACACTCTTTAGTATAGCGTAAAGTTTATTTTGAGTTATTGAGAAATTTCTCCGTTTTGGCGAGTAGCTTAACATAACATTCTCTCTACTCCGGAGCGAGAAAATAAAAGGAAGTGCCGGCTGTAGAAATACGATAACATATTTCTACGAGCACCAGGATTTCATCTGGGCATTGGAGATTCCCTCATGCGTCATCTAGGTGAAAGGTATTGGGGGAAAAAGTGGAGAGTCCTAATTTTAAACTAAAGAAAATATATGTACATTCCAGACGATCTCATATGGATCCTGAAGTTTTCTATAGGTGTCGAATAAAACGAAAGGGAATGGGTCGATAGATTGGTTATATTGTAATTCTGGGTGCTGCAGTTGTCAAGGTCATTAGTCTCGTAAGAGTAGTGCGTCTTTTTACTCGGGAGGTGGCGATGCTCTTTCCCCTCTGGATGATGAGATCTCGCGCAAACTCACCCGTCGGCTTGCGGGACTTTTCCCCAACAAGATATCTTCCACCAGCTTAGCACCACCCCAGACGTGACAAGCTTAATTATCCCAACTGGTCTCCAGACAAGTTTGACGGTGTGTGACAGACAAGTGTGTGTGTGTGTGTGTGTGTGTGTGTGTGTGTGTGTGTGTGTGTGTGTGTTTGCTAAGTAAGGGATAGAGCAGGGACGATCGTGCACGACACGTGGCCCGTTTATGAGGGTACTACTCCGACATTGGCCCGGTATTTATCAAAGGAACCAAGAAAAAATATCGATCAAAGAAGCCGGCAGCTCGAAATGTCCTCCAGCGACCGAATCCGAAGTAGCTACCTAGCTGGAGTCGAAAATCGCACTTGCAACTTAGAACCTTCCGGTAATACGCACTGTAGAGACATCAGTTGATGCCCTGAGCCACAAAAGGCGGGACTGAGAGGGAGTAGGAAGACAAAAGGAGTTTGGATTGAATTGAATTGCTGGATTTGGATTGAGTTGAATTGGATTGTTGTGAATTGAATTGAATTAATGCCGTATTTTACGTGGCACGACTGAGGCCATGAGGCCTGCTTTTCCGTCTGATCACGCAAATTCCGCTATGCCCCTTTCTCCAACTAGTGGAGAAAGAAGGTATTTCGTGAGCGACGAAATAGGCGATTTGAATTTAGCTCAGGGGCATTACTTAGACTTGAGGAACTTTTACATGCAATAAATCTACTAACATGGGACAGCCGGCTTTACTTCCCCTCCGAAGGAAGGCGTAAGAAGGATTTTTTCGTCCTTAAAAAACATCCTTGGCTTCGATCGAGTTCGAACCCGCGAACTTTTGGTATAACAGTCGAATACGCTAACCGTTACATCATACCGCCGACATAAACCTTGGACGTTACCTTGGCGCCGGCGTCCAGCAGCTCGATGGTGGCGCCCAGGGCGTCGTCGCTGCGGGCGGTGATGTGCAGGGGCGAGCGGTGCTCGACGTTGAGGTCGTCGACGGCGTTGACGTGGGCGCCCAGGGCGATGAGCGCGCGCACGGCGAGGGCGTCGCGGCTCTCGGCGGCCGCGTGCAGCGCCGTGGTGCGGTGCATGCTCCGCCACGCGTCAGCCGATCGCCCACGCCACCGGGTCGCTCTTGTGGATGAAGCCGATGAGCGCCGCGTCGCCCTGCGCCGCCGCCGCCTGCAGGAACTTGACGCGCTCCGACGCCGACGCCAGCGACGACACGTACGGCGCCAGCTGCAGCCCCTCTGCAAGGAAGCGGCCATTGGCCTTGCGCACTGACAGAGGAGGGAGGAGGAGAAGAAGAAGAACAGTAAGAGGGAGGAGAAGGAGAAGAGGGAGAGGGAAGTGAAGGAGAAGAGTGAGAGGGAAGTGAAGGAGAAGAGTGAGAGGGAAGTGAAGGAGAAGAGTGAAAGGGAAGTGAAGGAGAAGAGTGAGAGGGAAGTGAAGGAGAAGAGTGAGAGGGAAGTGAAGGAGAAGAGTGAGAGGGAAGTGAAGGAGAAGAGGGAGAGGGAAGTGAAGAAGAAGAGGGAGAGGGAAGTGAAGGAGAAGAGGGAGAGGGAAGTGAAGGAGAAGAGGGAGAGGGAAGTGAAGGAGAAGAGGGAGAGGGAAGTGAAGGAGAAGAGGGAGAGGGAAGTGAAGGAGAAGAGGGAGAGGGAAGTGAAGGAGAAGAGGGAGAGGGAAAGTGAAGGAGAAGAGGGAGAGGGAAGTGAAGGAGAAGAGGGAGAGGGAAGTGAAGGAGAAGAGGGAGAGGGAAGTGAAGGAGAAGAGGAGAGGGAAGTGAAGGAGAAGAGGGGAGAGGGAAGTGAAGGAGAAGAGGGAGAGGGAAGTGAAGGAGAAGAGGGAGAGGGAAGTGAAGGAGAAGAGGGAGAGGGAAGTGAAGGAGAAGAGGGAAGTGAAGGAGAAGAGGGAGAGGGAAGTGAAGGAGAAGAGGGAGAGGGAAGTGAAGGAGAAGAGGGAGAGGGAAGTGAAGGAGAAGAGGGAAGTGAAGGAGAAGAGGGAAGTGAAGGAGAAGAGGGAAGTGAAGGAGAAGAGGGAAGTGAAGGAGAAGAGGGAGAGGAAAGTGAAGGAGAAGAGTGAAAGGGAAGTGAAGGAGAAGAATGAGAGGGAAGTGAAGGAGAAGAGTGAGAGGGAAGTGAAGGAGAAGAGTGAGAGGGAAGTGAAGGAGAAGAGTGAGAGGGAAGTGAAGGAGAAGAGTGAGAGGGAAGAGAAGAGAAGAGTAAGAGGGAAGTGAAGGAGAAAGAGGGAGAGGAAAGTGAAGGAGAAGAGGGAGAGGAAAGTGAAGGAGAAGAGGGAGAGGAAAGTGAAGAAGAAGAGTGAGAGGGAAGTGAAGGAGAAGAGTGAGAGGGAAGTGAAGGAGAAGAGTGAGAGGGAAGTGAAGGAGAAGAGTGAGAGGGAAGTGAAGGAGAAGAGTAAGAGAAGAGGAAGAGTAAGAGGGAGGAGGGGAAGCCCGAGTTGATGTGGAAGAAAACGTAAGCCAAGTTGAAGTGGAAAAATAATTATACATAAGAACACGTAAATATTAACATGAGAGATGTATAATGAAAATTACATAAGCAATTCTTTTGAAAAAAAGAAAACCATCAAAATGGCTTTCATATTTAATCCAGTGCGTTTAGCACTATCGCCACGAAAGGTTTAAGAAAAATATTTTTTTTCGCAAAATCTTGTTTTTCGTATTTGTTAAAACATTTGCTAAATTTTAGTTACAGGACATAAGTTAAAGGTCTTATTCTGGAGAACAAATTTCAGAAAAACACATCCATCATCAGTAATGTACATGGAAGTCCAAAACATTAAAGAACATAATTTGAACATAAATTTGAACTTAAAAAGTAAATTTCTGTAATTTTCGAAAAGTCAAAAGAATTCATCAAATTAGCGTTTACTGTGTCCGTCAATGCGTTTTGTACTTCCTTCAAAAAGTTGAAAGAAAATTTTAAGTACAAATTTTCAGAAAATCTTGATTTTAACAGTGTTCATATTTCACTCAAAATATCACAGAAACTACTAATATTTTCAAAAGACATCAATGCAAAAAACATTGATTAAAGAACAAAATCAAATAACTAATTTTATTTGAAGAAAAAATCAGTAACTTCAATTACACATTTTTCAAATAATCAGGTGTAACTGTTGAATCCAGACAATTTATAACACATTCACCATAATTTAAAGAATTTTTTCCAGTATCACAGGGCTTCAAGTCGGGCCAGATCACCGTGAAGGATATTTATTTGAAAACTTGTTGTGCTACATCAGCTACTAGTAGTTTACGTTTAGTTAGTAATGGTTTACTTAAATTTATGATGTTGCAATTTCTGTTTGCATTAACCCATCTCACGTATCATGTGTAAAACTCATTAAAAATCGTTAAGTATTAAGGTCGAAAAAAATTGATTTTTTAAAGGTAATACATTCGACAACTCATAACTCTCATAGACTCACTCAACTCTACTCAGCAATTAGAAATTATTCTGAGAATTCCAATCTGCCGGGTCGCGGTGTTCTATTTTGCGTTGCAACGTGATACCCCTAAAAGATTCTAGCAAAAGGAGTGCGAAAAATTCGAATTTGCAAATTCCAAAATTTGAAAATTCGAATTTGCAAATTTACATTAAACTACTCTTCCTAAAGAAAATTGTTCTTGACTTTTTTAAAGAAATGACCTTTTGAAACATATTTCATTTGAGATTATGTTTTAGAACCGATTTTATCTGTTCTAAAAACAAAATCTGTATCTTAAATATTGTAATCTTGCAATGTTAATTTTTTTTGCAATTTTTGAAAATACAGAGTTCGCCAAAACTGGAACAGGCATCACTTTCTTTACCGTTCTTTGCCACATACGAGGAAATTTTATAGAAAAAAAGGTGTCACTTTTGAGAATAAATTTGTTTAAAATCTTTTAAAGAGTGTCTAGTTTCACGCAAACAAATGCAAAAACTACTCAGATTACGGAGAAAGTGAACATGACCCTATAAGATGTTTTTGATCAGATTTCAGCTATTTTCATTTTAAAAAATCCATCTTCTGTATTGTAGCTGTAGGAGGTGCAGAAACGTTTTATCTTTTGCAATTTTCAAAAGTTGAGAGGAGGCAACCTACAATTTCTTTCTAGGTCGTTTCTTCCCATCAGATAAAGAAACTTAAACAAAATATTGTAGGAATTTTTGAGAAAATTTTGAAAATGTAGGGGCTTCATGTAAATTACCCTCAAAACCAAAATATTCGTTTCAAATTCATAGGGCCTTGAGTTCGTTGCGATCAGCAAGTAATTTCAGTTTTGAAAAAAAATTGTCTGAATAGTTTAGGCGCTAGCATTGATTACAGACAGACGTTTTGCCATCAATCGATTTTTCGGTATCAAGGATCCACAAAACGTGGAATCTAACTACACAATGTGTTAGCGCAAGTAATGTACTATATTTAGGAACAAGATGTATCTACTTTTTTTGTTACCAAGTTTCGGCAATATTCTTTCGAAAAATCCCCATTTTCCACGCAGCATTACAATTTTTATACTACGTAAGCTGTAAGAGAGAAAGTAAATATCTACGAATAATTTTAGTAGTTTTCAGCTAGTGTTGTTCACAGACGGACAGACGAATTTTTTGAAAATAAAACTCTGTTTTCGGCACTAAGGATCCACCTACCGTGGATTCGGACTACCCTACGTGTTGAAGAAAGTAATTTACTAAACCTAAAGAATACCCTTCACGATATGAAGGATCCACAAAACGCCTTTTTCTGTCAAAAACAGTACTTTTCTCACTGCATTATATAACTTTCTTTATATTACATTACATTGAACCCACATACCAAGAAGTACAAATTCGAAGAAGTATTGCAAATTAGAGAAAATATTATTAATAAAATCAATTGAAAACCGATTCCCAATTACACTACGTATTCACAAAGAAACATAAATACAGAGTGTAAGACATTTTGCACTTTAACGTATTCAAACCTAATGTACGCAATGGACGATATATTTCCACAAAGTGAAGCATATCTCTCACCGAAACGCAGCATTTCCATTTGTGTTGTGAAATTGTATTGTAAATATAATTCACCAAATACAATGTGCATATTCAGTTTAAATTTTTAACACTTACGGTTACAAGCAATTTTCAATATTTCTAATTAATGTAATAGGAACAACATGGCAACTCACCTAATGGAATATATTGGATGGAGAAAAGTAACAATACACCTAGAACATTCATCTTCAGCTTGAGAAGCTCCGTTCGAGACGATGAAATCCTCCTGAATGCGATATCTGCTAAGAAAAACTGTCTTTATAATACAGTGTAGTTGCAAAAGTAAACGGTTTGGTTAACCCACATTAACTTCCATTAAACTTTCTTACGACATTCTCGGTAAAAACTTGCAATGAAACAAGATCTCATAATTGCTGTTCTCTATGGTAACTAAACCAGCAACTGGTAACGAAAACGTTGATAAATTCATTTGCTAATTTAAGAAAAAATCCCCTAACATGTGGCGCAGCCAGAATCCATGATTTGGGGGTCATTGATACCAAAAAAAACCAATTGAAAGCAATCCTCTGTCCGTCCGTCTGTTTGTCTTTCTGTCTAAGAACAACGCTAGCGACTAAACGGTTCAGCCGATTTTCTCCAAACTTGATAACCCCGTTAGATCTGGCTGATCTCGTGGCCCCTTTGAATTTGAAACCTGTTTTAATTTTGGGGGGTACTTGAATCCCCCCAGATATTTTCAAAATTTTCTCAAAAACGGCTCCACATTTTTTTTAACTTCTTGTAAGAATAGAGTAAAGTACACTTAAGGTAGCATAGGTCCGATTTTCACTGTTTCTCTGAATTTTCGTAAACTGCGAAAGTTGGAATTTTATTCGGTGTCTTCCTCCAACTATAAAATTGCAGATAGAGATTCTTCTTATCCTTATTGCTTTTAAAAAATTCAAAAACAACATTTCTCAAAAACGGCTCTAATTTTTTTCTTTAAACTTTTGGTAGGGATAGTGCTACATGTGCTATATGAGATGACGTAAACGCCATATTACTCTATTCTTTGGTTTTTTTAAAAAAATGCAAAAATTTAATTTTTTTGACTTGTCTTTCGTTTTTGTCTTTGTCATGTCGTTAATATTTACATTAGCAGCGATTTCTTGACATTATTATATTAATGAGTGCATGTGCTTTAAATAATGCCAAGTAAATTTTCTGGAAAATTCAACCGTTTTCTGTGAAAACTAGCTTAAAATTCTGCATTTTCGGAAACGCTCGAACGTCATTCAAAAATTTTTTTCTTCCAACTTTTGGAATGGATAATGCTAAATTCACACATAAATATGACGTAAAGTTGATTTTCAGGTATTTTTTGATTTTTCGAAAATTACACAATGGTTTCTTTTTGCAATATCTCTCACATCTTTAATATGCACTTTACCACCCATTAGTAAACATTATTATATTTGTGAGGGCAAGTGCTTTAAATGACTTTAAATTTTTTTTGAAAATTCTTAAAATTTTTTTGAAAACTCAATTTTTTTTAAAAAAAGATCTTCAAATTTCACATTGTTAGTAGCGCTTAAAGGCCATTTTCCTAAAACAGGTAGAAATTTTTAAAAGAAAATTGTCATTTAGGACGAGGTTTTTGTGTTCTTAAATATTCTTATTCTTCGGCATTTCAGCTTCAGGAATTTGCCGTTTTCGACCTCCACAGATCTCGGTTTTCCCAATCACCAGGTCTTAAACGTATGTCCTCCATGGCTTCTTTGATGTATTTTTCCCACTCCAGAATTGGCCTTCATTTCTTTCTTCTTCTTGATGGTTGCCTTTCCAAAATTTTCTTTGGCCATCTTCCTTCTGGCATTCTCTGGAAGTGTCCATACCATTGGAGTGCTTTGTTTTCTAATATTTTAGTAATTGAACAAATTACCTCCATCTACTTCCATACATCTTTATTTCCAACTTTATCATACCGTGTTAAAAGTAAACATCTCCTCATAAAGTCTTTTTCCACCGTTCGTATTTTGTCTCTGATGTTTTTTTGTTTGGGGCCACATTTCTCCTCCATATAGGAGTATATTTTCTAGCACGGTATGGAATATTCTTTTCTTTATTTCTTGTCGGATATTACTATTTCATATCACACTGTGTAGAGATATTTTTACTCTCTTCCCGATTACTATTCTGGAGTTAATATCATATCGCATTTGCCAGTGTTACTTATTATTGAGCCAAGTTATTTAAAGTTGTTACAGGATTTAATTTTATCACGACCTATTGTTAGGTCCACTAAAGTTCTTCCAATACACTTGCATTCCGTTTTATTAAAATGTATATCTAAACCCCATCTGTTATATTCTTCTTTAAGTTTCCTTAGAATATATTCATTGTCGTCTCCAATTTCAATTCCCATGCGCGAACACTTTTTGTACCATGTATGTAGAGCTTTCTCAAGGTAAATATTGAACAAAATTGGTGATAAACCACATCCTTGCTTAAGACCTTTGTTTACCAATATATTTTGAGTTACCATTTTTCCAACTTTAATTTTCGCTTCAGTGTTCTTATATAGTTTCTTGACAATGTTGATCCACTTTTCTTTTATATTTACTCTTCTCATTGCCTCTCATAGCTTACTTCGGAGAACAATCTCATAGGCTTTTTCAAGATCTATAAATGTCAGGTAAAGATCTTTATTCCTGCTTTTGAGTTTCTCAATAATTTGTCTTAAACAATAAATGTTCTCCAGGCAGGATCGTCCCAATCTAAAACCACTTTGCTCCTCACTCAAACTAGATATTTATTTTTCTATTTTTTTACTCAAAATACTAGAGAACAATCTTGCTATAGACGGTATAACACTGATGCTTCTATAATTTGTGCACATCTTTTTATCGCCCTTCTTATAAATAGGCGATATACAAGACATGTTCCACTCTGTGGGTGGGTCTTCCCCTAATTCTATTTCATTGAACAGTCTTTATAAATATAGTATAACCCTGTCTCCACCGTATTTGAGAAGTTCCATTCTCAGATTTCCTGGTCCTGGAGCTTCGTTTGTTTTGGCCTTTTGCAATTTTCACATCTTCTTCTGTTATTTCTGACTCACATTCCTGAGAATTGTTTACATCTTCCTTTATTTCATATGCAAATCTACTTTCTTGTAAAAGTACCGAGTAATGATATATCCATTTCTGAGCATAAATTCTTTGTGTGACGGTCCTTTTTACATTATTTTGTCTCATTTTTTTAATAATCTTCCAGATCATTTATTATATCCTATTGTTCCATCGATGTCTCTACATACTCTATCCCAGTGTTCGTTCATTTCTATTATCACTACTGCTTTTACTTCTCGTCGCTTCTAAACATATTCATTTCTTGATACAGGTGTTTTGTCATTCAATCATTTTATGTATGCCTTTTTCTTTTCTTCTATTGTACTTTCTAGTTCATCTGAGAATTTTCCAGTGTATGGTTTCCTTCTATTCTCTTCTCCCAGTGCTTCCTTTGCTGCTTCAAAAACACTTTCTTTCAAGTGCTCATAAATTTGTGTAGGACTTCCTTCTTTCTCTAAGTCCAGTGTATTGCCTTGTCCAGTTTAGTGCATATTTTGGTATAATATTTTGATGCTATATTGTTTCAGAAGGTCGGTTTTGTAGACTAGATCTTTATATTCCGTAATTTCTTTTTTCCATATTCTTCGCACTTGCTCCTTTCTTTCTAAAACAAATCTTTCCTTCTTCCATATGATGATTACTAGCACATTGAGACCTAAAGACTCGCACGTCTTGTAATAATGTTTTTCTTGTCCATCTCATCACAATAAAATCTATTAGGGATTTACGGTTCCTTGTGGGATCTTCCCAAGTGTACTTGTGGATGTCCTTATTTTGAAATATGGTATTGGCAACAATACATTCTTGTTCCTTGTATAACTCAATTAGCCTTTATCCATTATCATTTATCACCGTTTCTCCAAACCCACTACATCTTGTTCAGAGCATTCAACTCTACTATTGAAATCGCCCATGATGATCAATTTAGTTTGTTTATTTACATCATCCATAATATCATTCATCGTACTGAAAAAAAACATCTTTTTATTGTGTAGAAGCATTGTCATTCAAGCATAAACACCTATAATATTTATTCTTTGGTTATAAAAATGTAAATCAACTGTAATACTTCTCTCATTTATGTGTTAAAAATTGGTAACACGTCTCATCCAATTTTTTCTTGTAAGTATTGAAACTCCAGATTTTGCCCGCTCGGATTTTGTCACTCCACTCCACATGTGATAATAATTTCCTAACATCTCTCCTCCAAAACCTTTCTTTTTGGTTTCCGACAAGACCACAATATCCAGCTTCATCTTTTCTATTTCTGCTATTACTTCTCTCTTCTTTGGTTTCAAACCTTGTATATTCCACGTACCAACAGAGATAGTCCGTTTTCTGAGTCAAGGTCGTCGTCTGCTCACATTTATCTTCCAAGGCTTCTGTGTAGGGTTGGATGCGGTTTCAAAAGTTTTACAGAGAATAGGTTGCAGGCCCAATTGCTCTAACCCTCCTCCTTTTTCCGGGCTTGGGACCGGCAACGGTAGCTACTGAGGTACTCCCCGGCGCCCACCGTAGTAAGTATTATATGAATATTTCCGTTCTACCATTAGGAAATCGAAAACTTGAGAAAATGTCAAGAAAATGTTCTTTGGGCGGCGATACGTGGCAGCTAATGGCAGTTGTCAGCTGGCATGTGCTTTAAATAATGTCATACTCAAAAACTCAACCGTTTTCTGTGAAAACTCGCTCAAATTCCGCATTTTCAGGAACGCTCAAACGCCATTTTCCCAAAAACGGCTTTAAATTTTTTCTTTCCATTCAATTTCTTCTCATTTCCACCTCATTTTCCAATTCCCTAGTTGCCACTCTGGTAGTGGAACTTGCATTTGTGTTTATGAACACAGACTGTATTCAGTGTGCTAATCTTGCCGTCGATTTATCATAAACTGGATGTTATTTACTAACCGTCCAGACATCGCGTTGCTAATGCTGCTCTCTACACAGGCAACACAATGGGTCAAGAGTTGAATGCACCATGTAAACGATATTTAGTTAATCGTCTTCACTCCCGGATGATTCTTTGGTGCAGATGTTTCATTGTATTTAGCTCTGATACAGCAAGCGATCTGATCATCTTTTATCGCCTGCCTTTCCCCATGTTTTTTCAGGGTTGATGCATTAATTTGGCCGTTATATGGTTTCCACAGCAGTTCATTCATTACAGAGACAATAGATCGCTTGGTGCACTCGAGTTTACAGAAACAAAAGCTTATTCTAACAATAGAAACTGTGTTTACATTCCTGGCAATGATTACATATGGAGTAAGCTTTGTTAGCAATGTAGAAGTGATTTTGATTTACATAATTGGTAATAAACGCCAGCAATTAATTGGCCTTTTGCGGGGAAATAGTCAACTATAAGTTACAAATTAACCGAACACTCAACCGCAATGCATTACTGGTGATTTCTGAACGCAAACAAAGGACTACAATCATACTCATTTTGTGTTATTACAGCAAGGATGGTCAGTTCATGAATCCAAGTAAAATCATCAACAATGACTGGTAATGAATGAAAATTGTCAATAATCTTCGATATTGATTTTACTCTTAGTGGTTAATTCTTTTTGCAAATAACGCAGTTAATTGAAAAAAAATTGAGTTAATTAAATCCAATGCAACTCGAATTCTCAATTTATGTCCAAATTTTTTCGGCAAATTTATGTTAAATCATGAATGTGCTATGTGTTAATGTGTAATGTGTGTTAAGAAAATAAATGAAATACATCTTTAACATAAGCTACATAAAATATTTTATTTAATAATATATAAAATATTTAAACAAAGAACTTCAATAATTTTTGGGAAAACTATCGGGAAAATTATTTTTGGGAAAAAATGTGTGATGAATCACATATTTATAATAGAAATTACGTTTATTAGGTTTAGATTTGAATTGTTTGAATAGTAATGAATAGTTTTACGTATTTTAAACCCGATATTTGACTTTAAGTGATGGCGAGAAACAAAATACTTCAAAACAAGGATGCAGGAAACTAAAGTATAATCTAAGGCCGTTTGTAATAAAAGCAATGGAGTTACATTTGGTTTTTTCAAAAATTCACAGTTCAACGAAAATGAGACCCGCTCCATTTTTTAAGCGTTCTTTGCTCTTAGGAAGGGACGATTAAAGAAAAAAATTGGTACTGTTTTTGCGGAGAAAATATAAATTGCTTTCACTTCACGAAAAAATATGCAAAATTACTAGTTTTTCAAAAATTGTACTTGGCTCCTTATTCAATGATCTATTTCGAACACATTTTGTTAAGAAAACAAGAGGGCTTACCAAATTGTCGAGTTTGCTTCAACTGTCACTTTTTCATACGTTTCCATGGTACTTAAGGATCAATAAAATTATATCTATATTTTAATATAGCAAACTATATTAAAAACGCATATTTCGTTTACTGTTGAAGTCAATTTTAAAAGAAAATGCATCGTTTTATTTGATTACTAGCAAAAAACACAAGCGTTTACAAGCTTATGTTTTGTTTGAAGCAGAATATTTAAAATTGGATATTATACAATGTTACACATTCATACTACATATACGATCGTTTCATTTATAACAAAGAAATTGCTTTCACTAATTCCAAACTTTGAACTACGAAGGATTTTAAATTATGAACCCAAAATATTCGTGTGAAGCCGTCACGAAACATATTTCTCAAATATCTACGATAATAGCTGTTTCTCTTTAGGAAATTTAAATGCCGAGGTAGTGGGCAAGATGCAATGCAATATTTTGTTTTTCATCCAAGAACACAACCTGAACCCATTTCAGTTGTAAAACGATTCCAACTAAAACACTTGAAATACATTCACCATGCAAATATTAAAATGATAGGGCAAATTTATTATACTATATTATTATTTAAATATTCTAAGCGTGATCCACTATACTTACAAGACAGAATATCTTAAACTTGGTCTTCCACTTGACTTCAGTGTTCATATATTTCGTCTCGTGATAATATTTTTTATATAAAATGTATGCCTGGTAACTTATTCAAATGTACTCAATATGAAAGGACAAGCTAGACGTGATTAATATTTACCTTTCTTATATACAAATTTGTTTATAATAGTATTCGTTGATTTACCATTTCATATTTTTTTAACTTTTTCTAAAACAGACGTTGGAAGTTGGAACAGACGTAGGAAGTAGGGTTGAAGGCGTTTTGGCAGCAAATATTAGAAGTTTTGGCGGCCCTTCTGGTTTACTGCTTTCCAGAACATCTATGACTGTTTAATTTCTATTTGAAGACCTTAATTATGAAGAGAATAATTATGGATTTGTTTCATTGTAAATCTTCATTTAAGAGAAAATGAAACATTTAAGAATAAACTTGCAAAACACTTGCAGACAAGGTGACAAATTTATGTATTCGAAACAGAAGCATTAGTGTTCCACAAAGAACGCCCTATAAGATAAACACAATAATATAAACTAAAAACCTCATTCATGGCAAGAATGGCGTGTTTAGTAAGAATTGGTTAGGAAATACGTGTCAGTTGTTGCCAGAGCCCATTGATGAGATGTGTTGATATGGACAGAAAATGCGGTGAAATAATATTACGTAAACGTTTCTAGGGCGTGTGACGTGTTTAGTAAGAATTGGTTAGGAAATACGTGTCAGTTGTTGCCAGAGCCCATTGATGAGATGTGTTGATATGGACAGAAAATGCGGTGAAATAATATTACGTAAACGTTTCTAGGGCGTGTGACGTGTTTAGTAAGAATTGGTTAGGAAATACGTGTCAGTTGTTGCCAGAGCCCATTGATGAGATGTGTTGATATGGACAGAAAATGCGGTGAAATAATATTACGTAAACGTTTCTAGGGCGTGTGACGTGTTTAGTAAGAATTGGTTAGGAAATACGTGTCAGTTGTTGCCAGAGTCCATTGATGAGATGTGTTGATATGGACAGAAAATGCGGTGAAATAATATTACGTAAACGTTTCTAGGGCGAGAAAGCTTGTGCTCTAATAGCACCACTAGTTTGATATGTATGGCTTCTCTACATACCAGTGAACTGTTCCGGATTAAACAATATTATTATTAATAATAAAGTGAAATCAATATTTAATTAATAATTTAATCCTTGTAATCTTTATTATTTATTTTTGTGGTTATTGTTGCCTTTGTTGCTGAAGTTTTTCAAGATATGAAAATTTACTCGAAACTACATTGAGTTCTTTCGTTCAATATTTTATATATTTTTTTGATGTTTTTATATAATTGTGGTTAATGATACTTTCATTCATTTTAAATATAAATGAAAATATCTCTGCTGAATCTATGAAGATATGATGCACAAGTTTATTGCGCATTAGATTCACGCGACAAATAGAAATATTGCTCATTCACTCACATTTAGTTCAATAATGCAACTAATAGTGCGATGCATCACTCAGGCTATTTCTTAAATGCCGGCCAGAAACATAGTAGCATATTACCAGACTAAAATGAAATTAATAATGGCTGTAAACGGATTACCCATCTCAGAAGTTACAAGTATGCATTTAGAACTGCGAGAAAACCCTCAAGCAGGATGCATGCAACGTTTCCAGAAGCATATTTGGAGAGGAGTGCGTTTCTACGTAATGATACAAATGGAAAAGCAAGCTCGTGAAGTAAATGATGCGCGCGTTGAGGGTAGGGTGGCCAGATGATTGTCACTATTTGAGAAAACTGTTCAATATTTCTCTTTCTGATTAACTAATTAAAAATGGAAATAGTGAAGATGTAAAAAGATCATAAAAAATTACAAAAAAAAAACCAACAATCTTTTGTACGAGTGAACAAGTGTTAGTACAGCTTCTAGTGTTTATTGCGGCAAGTTTTTTTTTAATCTCGATTAGAGCTCACTTTACTTTAATCCTGGCCTAATCCTATTATCCTGGTCCATGCAGTTGTTTTCTTAGTTTGTTAACTATTCGTAATACATACTTCTTTGCCCAAGAGGACAGAATTGCGAATGTAAGCTAAAAGTGTGTGTGATAAGTGTCTTTCTTGCGTATACTACTGTGATATACCAGAACGGGACATGGTTTATTCATAATATTAGTTGTATACGGGGCGACTAAATGGACTTGTAAAATGGCGATATCCGGCCCTAGTAACGCCAGCGCAGAGGGTTGCTATGGTGCAGGGCAGGTAAATAAACTAGCTGCAAGCCTCGTAGGTGCCGGAACGCTGGCTAGATCGATATAATAAAGAATATGTGATTGGTCGAAAAACGTATGACGGACGAAGGCGCGGCTACATGGGGTTGTAAGAAATGAGCGGGTTGGCGGGGGGCAATTAGACTTTCTGGTGTTTACCGCCGTGTTTTGGAAAAATAGAACGTGGGACGCTACCGACCCATCAAGGGTTGCAAAATACAGAAAAACATTCATTCGGACTTGGAGCTTCGTTGAGTGCAGATCGTTACAGTCTGACTCAGAGTGGTGGAGTGTAGGTCGTGAACTCGGCTCTTGAGTTTCGTGGAGTGCAAATAGTGTGCGGACCTTGTAGTTGAAAGTGAGACTTATACATTTTCGTGCGAAAAGTAACAGTCGTCATCGGACTTAGAAATTATTTGCCGGAGTACATCCGCGGACTTGGGCAGTTTTGGGTGTTCACCGGACGATAGTTCGAACATTAGTATTTTATTAAACTCGTGTGAAAGATTATAAACCTAAAGCGTCGGAAAGAACTTAGCTAGATTTTATGCAGTGTGGACTGGATACTTCAGCAACCGCGCAAGATCAGAAGACAGAAGAGCGACTCGGATTCATCGGCCAAGTGAGAAGCGTCTTCGGAACGAGCGGGTCGGCAAGACGGTAACATATACTGCAGTATATTAAAATAATATCTTTTAAAAGGGGTCATGGCCATTAAGTAATCTGTTAAAATTAACATTGAATAAATTGTTAAATTTTGTTCTTTGGAAAAGAAAAGAGTCTGTTCATTTGTCAATCATAAGCTTCTAATTAGTTGGAAGCAGAGAATTTCCATATTTCAGATTCCACGCCAGGCTGTACAGTCGGCAGATCAGGTAATCGGCTATCTTAGCGATAGCGAATACATGTAATCCGAATCCATCGGCCCAAGCTAGCTGGATGCCCATATAATTTTGACAGAATTAAATAGGGAAAAGTTAGTATTAGTTTATGTCACCTGTTCCTGGCGCCCACATCTTTCTATAAATTCGGAACAGGTCAAACTCACGACAACGTATTACGAAGTGAAGGATGAAGGTATATTTCACTACTTTAACGAACTCCTGATGAGTACTGACCCTAATGCACCCAGAGAATTTTATTTCAAGATTTGAACTACTGTATAAAAGATTTATTCCATTTTATGCAAAAGCAAAGCTCAACTTCGCTATGTTTTAAAAAATGATAAGAAAATGTGTCATGATTATTCAGAGACCCTCTCTTCCCCCTGGTTCACGATTTTCTGGAAACGTTTCTGGTAACTAGTCGTGGGAAGGAAGCCGCTGGGCGGAGGCGTCATAATAGTGTAACGCGCGGAGACCGGAAGGAGGGTGCGACCGGGGCGGAGGGGGGGGGAGGTGCAGCGCGGGAAGGCAGATAGGCAGCCGGACAGGCCGGGCGCCGCGCCGCGCCGCGCAAACAAACAGAGATAAACGTGTTTGCTCTGCCGCAGCGCGCAGAAGCTGTTTGAGCGGGAGCTGTTTAATTGGGCGCCCCGCTGCGCACCGGAGCGCGGGGCAATCCCCGCCACGCACAAGCAGCGGGGCGTGGAGGGCCGTGGCGTGGAGGGCCGGGGTGTATTGCGGCTGGGCGTGTTGGGGCGTGTCGCGGCGGGCATGTCGGGGCCTGGCGAGGCGTGGCGGGGCCTGGCGAGGCGTGGCGAGGCGTGTCGGGGCGTGTCGGGGGGCGTGTCGGGGCGTGTCGGGGGGCGTGTCGGGGCGTGTCGGGGCCTGGCGGGGGTGTCGGGGCGTGTCGGGGCGTGTCGGGGAATGGCGGGGCGGAGCTTCGTGGGGGCGGGAATGGTGGGGCTGGACGGTTAGTGATGGAGCAGGGCGTGGAGAGGTGAAGCGAGCTAGTGATTGAGTGCCAAGCGGGGTGGGGAGTGGCGTGTGGGGGCGGGGTATTATTGAGGCGGGCGGGGCGGGGAGTGGCGAGGCGGGGCTGGGATTGCCGTGGAGTGGTGGGGCGATCCCAGAGATGAATTGATTAATTCGTGTTTCCGGGCGTGGTTCATGCGATCCGGCGCCGACCTAGACGTCGGAGATTCCCACCTCGAGATATCTCTGAGCCCCCTACAGTAATACATACATGTGTGATAGTACAGCTTGCAAAAATGTGCGTGTCTAAGGGAACAAGAGAGGACATGCGTGAAGAAGGAAGCGTTGCGAGCGGTTTATAGCTTTTTTTATGAAGCATTCGTTAGGCTTTAGTGAAATAAACTTTAGAAAATTACGGATCAGACCAACTAGAAAATAGAATCTCCTCCAGACAGCGACTGAATTTGTCGTTGCTATCTATCTAGTGATAAAAATCTCCAACTATGAGAAACAAACGAGACAGCACGAGAGGGAATACCGAAGAGAGAACGCGGGTAAGGATCTAATCGCGTTGGGGAGTGGAAGGAGATCCTATTGGGTGAAGTTTGGATCGAATCTGGATCGTATCGGGTCGTAATCTGAATTAATCGTGATTGGAAATGGCTGAATGTGGTTACAAATGTTGGCGAAGAGGGGGTCGGAAAGTAGTTGAGGGAACGGTTTGAGATGTTCATTGAGAATAAAGTCGCAGATCTCGATGGAATCAGAAGGGAATGGGGTTGGTATCGGGTTACGGAGAGGCAGGTATGGAATGAGGATCGAGAGATCGAGTTGGATCGGGAGCAGATGGAGAAGGGAATGCGGAGTGGGTGAAACATTGGGTCGGAATTGAGTACGGAGAGAATCGGGAGCAGATCTGACGAAGCTGGAAGTGATGTGTGTGCGAGGGGGGGGGAGCGGGTCGGAGAGTGGAGAGGGTGTGGGACACAAATGTATTGGGAAGAGTGGATAGGAAAGAGAGCTTAGCTGCAACACCGGCCGAACGAGCCGTGACCTTGCCAAGATCTCCCCATCTCCTGTTTTTGCAGGAGCGGCGTGAGCCGGGCTTAGGAGCAAGCGCGAACAGATCCGTTAAGTGATTAGCCGGGGGCTCTGGCCAAACCAACGCAGCAACTCCGCGCTCGCCTCGCGCGCTGCCGGCCTGGCTTTGCCAGAAAGCACCATTCTGAAACGCACCATTCTGAATTTTAACGTTCGACCCTGTCGGTTAAAAAGTCACCACTGTTATTTTTGTGAGTAATGTGTACGAGTAATTAAACTAGGATACAATAATAACATGAGTTTCGTAATTGCAACAGGTTGTACAATCAGGAATATAATATGGTTTTGCAAGTTCTGCAACCGCCACCCTATTTGTTTATTCAAAAACCAAACGCCCTGGCGGGCTCCTACGGGGTAGCGCATCAACCAACCACACTCCTCTGGTATGAGTGTGGATGATTGTATAATAAAAAGAAAACAAGCTTAGACGGACAACCAGTTATATAGGTCTCTGCTCACGTTTGCCACTCTATAGACCGTACACTAGGTTTTCACAACCTGGATCTCAGGGTCTGATGGGACGTACACGAAGTTTGGAAATTGAAGAAACAACGAGACATTCCTTAACAAATTACTTATATACTAGTTGAATGTGGCTCCGCCGACGCTGTAAACTGTTTTAAAAGTATATTCATGTGTTGAACATTTCTTTCGTACTTCATTTCTTTCATGCATAGCTTCGTTCAAACAAAACCACCTAGACATACTTTACTGTATGTCTAGGCAGTGGCGTAGCCTGAGTTTTGGCTTAGGGTATGTAACTCGAGAAATGAGAAAATATTTAAAACTCTAAATATTCCTCATTCACCAATACCATTTCTGTCACTTTGGTCAATTAGAGCACATAAATAATTTGTATATTTAAAATAAAAACTTATCTAGTAAAAGTAATAATGGCACATGTACTTCATGTAGTTTACTTGTTGAAAGTTAGTAAAAGTTAACGTAAGTTCACGACCTATCAAAATATAAATGTGTGTCCTCATACTTTAATAATAAGAACACTATCAAGTCCAAGTATTTTCAAAATTGTCCAATACATATTTCGAACCCATTAGAATTGGCATAATTTATAAAATGGAAAGCAACGATCTGTAATAAAAATATAATAGGAAAGAGAAAATCAATCAATTTATAGACAACGTAATGAAAACAGTTCAGTTGTCCTTTACATCAAGGGTTTCATCCAGTATGGAGGAGACGAAAAAGGCTTTAGAAACTTCATTTTTAATTTCATGGGACATTACCATGTTCGCACTTGAAATCCAATCAATCTGAATTTCCGGCGAGATTGCACGAAACACTAAAATTTTCCATAGCATCCTTGTCAGTTTTATCATATTTCATTATTTCACTTATATATTCCATGAAATTTTCTCTATTTGATGATCCCCTATTTTCATTATGGCTAGAAAATACAAGCCCTTCTTTCCCAAAGAAAGCATACAACTCGAATGAAATGTGACAGAATTTCCCTATTTTCCCTTATATCACTGTTGTAATGCTCAATATAGCCTGTGTTGGCTGTTTAAATAAAATTCTATCCTCTCATAATTTTTCAAATATTTTTAACTCTTTCTCACGTGCTATAATTTGTCCACGGCACAAATATACGACTCCATAATTATGTAGGCACTTTGGATCGCGTTGTGCTTGCCATTCCAGCGCACAGATGTGGATTGCAGTCACATACCCTTGTGCATTCAACCAGCACAATCCCTAACCTAAATTGGCTACGAATATATAGTTGCCAAATGCATTAAAATAAGGTAATCAATAATTTAAATAAGGTAAACTTAAATAAAACGACAATGTTCATTAATTAATCCCGTTATCTTACAAACACCGAAGAGAACAATGAAGTTTCGTAAAACGACTGCTTTTTCGTAGGCACCGTGGATGTAATGGGTCACTGTGCATGTGATTTATAGCACAGGCTAAGCGGCATTTCAGACTGATTCGTTCACCCTTTGTGAAGAATAGAATTCACAATGGCGCAATGTTTGAAATATGATAAAATATTTTGTAGTAGAAAAAGAAAATAACAAATGGACAATTTACAATAATTTTAAAATAAAAATAACTGATATTGCCAGGGTCTGCAACACATCATCCACATCCATTGACGCTACTCCCCTGTGTCTAGGTGATGTTGGCTCAAATATGTTCTTAGAGTATCTAGCATTGGACCTACCAATGAAAAGTAGTATCTGTTACTGTTATACTCCAGTTCAAAAATTCGCAACACTCAATGACCTTGTGTATTAACTCCAAACGGGAATTGAACTGGTCATGTTGCAATTTCAATATTATAATCGCTGTAAAAATACTTACAGGTATATGAATGATGCGACAGCAAAGCTATATTTTTTACGTTTTGTTTTCTAATATGAACATAAATGATCACCTGTAAGCTGTTGTTCTGCGTTATTCTCTAATGCTAATATAATATCATTCTCTATTAGTTCGGAAAATTCTGACGCAAAATCTGCAAATACATTTGATTTCTCTGAGTTGCTTAACACTTCCATATTTTGGTCCCCTATTTTAGTTTTTAAAACTCCTCCACAAACTCGGTGTAATTTTTGTTCTGAATTCGAAGTTATAAGTCGCATTAAATTGAAAATCGATTTTGCACGCTTAAAAAATGTATTGTTTAATATCTACAGTTTCCTTCATATTCACTTCACGTTCTTCAAATTTAACGTTCCATGGCAAGTAGCAAATTCTTTATACAAAATACACATGAAATATTTCACACTTCACTACAACTAAAATACTTTAGAATTTACAACACATTCTGCCGGACGATATTCATTTAGTTTTTTCACGTTTGCCAAAAATCAGTGTTGCCATCCTCATAGAACAAAATTATGGTGTCGCGGACTGAAAATAACCACGGAATAATGGGGTTCAATCAACGCCACGTGCATAGATCTATTTAGGTGCGTTGGTTTAATTCCCGTCATACAAAGATCGTAGATCCCATAACACACACACAAAAAGTTTTTGACAATTTCTTGGAATCTTATGGCCGGATAGAAAAACAAATTATAAGTTCCCAACAGGGGACCGAGACGCGTTCACTGACACTTCATATGCTCGATTGGTGCACTGGAAGTGGTCTAGCCGTGAGGTACGATAATCCCCACACACGCACGATATAGGAGTTTACTCAAATACTTTATACGAATTCACCAAAAGTTTAAAAACAAATACAACAATCTAAAAACACTGGAAATGTGTAATCCTTAAAAAAAACAATATGCAATCAAATAACCACAACCACCACTCTCTCAGTAACCAAATCAACCACCTCTTTGGTTTGGTAATTTTACCTTTTGACACTTACAGTTAACTAGCCAAGACTCATAATTAATAATTTTGGTACCTTTAAATAGCGTCAAAATTCGTTAACACCTGCATGACTGATTCTAATCAAATTAACATTAATTATAATACTTTGCCTTTACTCACATTCAAAATTGTATTAGATCATCAAGGTATTCAAAGTTACACATATCATTGAAATCATTCTATTTTCTCTTTTACTGGACTCATACAAATTCTATGATTCTCCTTGATTTTAATACTATGTTTCATTTACTTAAATGTTCCATGCAATCGCAATGGAAACTAGAGAAATTATAACACGCAATAAGTAGCTCCGTTTTCTAAGGGTTCTTTTACGTATTTAGAATTGATGAACTAAACATATTAATTTCGAAATGATCCTAGCTTTTCACGCAATTGTTTATGTCTAATTTCTTTACAGGTTATGAAAATGGAAGCAACAATCTTACTCTGGAAGGGTAGTGTGTTTCCTCGAATCACCTCTGAAGAAAAGGGATCCCGTACTGTAACTCCCACATGAACGCCTCAGATTGCAGATAAATCCTCCGACCACATGCCAAGGACATTCGTCGCTAATGTCGACAGGAAACATCGAAATTGCTCCAGAACCTCATTGAGATCGTGGTCCATACCAATAATGATTTCACGAATTCTAAATACAAAAGCTGTAACCCAATTACACCCGTTAGCATTATAGAAATTACAAAAATAAATCTTCTTTTTGTCCTTGTTAAGTGTTTTACGAATAACTGTGAGCTTTTCTGTATGCTTTTAGCAGGTATCGCTCCAATTCCAAATTTGCTAGCTTTCTCAGCGCATAACTGTCCTATTTCCGTAAAGTGTTCCACATTACGCCGGCCAACGAAATGAGAACAGGGAAGCGTTTCGGGGTGCGAGCTGCGTGCTACCCCTACATTTCCCCACCAATCTCCTTCCGTCGCGCCCCTTCGCGTCAAGATCGGTTCTCTCTCCTCCCTTGCCACGTCCCGACACTGCGTCGCGCGGAGCAAACTCTCAACGTTTTTTTGCCGTTCGAAAGAAGGGTCGTTTAAATATTCCGAGGAAAGTTTCGCTCTAATCGGCTCTGGCTGAGCGGTCACAGTACATCATTCACGGAACTTTTAAATCACAACAATAAATAGACAATTTTCGAATGTGTGTTGGCGTATACGTAAGATACAATCTAACGTAAAAACACTTAAACTATTAATTACAAATAAAATAGTAATTACATTTAATGAAACTGAAAACCTTTTTAGAGCATACTTGGAGAAGGTGTTCTAATGCCCTTAGCAAGTTATTACAAAACTTTGATGATAGATTTCGCGAAGTAGACTTATATAATGATTTTATATATTTTGGTACTGGCAGAGCAGTGTCAGATATCATAGTAAGTGATTTTTGAGAATAATTTTCGCAATAAATTGTATACTTGGTACAAAAGTACTGTGAGTGGCGCAAAAGAATTTAATTTAGAGATGGAAAAGTGGTAATTTAAAGACAATAACTTTGTCTCATATTTAACCAATCCGATTTTAAAAATGAAGCCGAAATGTGGTCAGATTCTTTAAGTCAATTGGAATTGACTAAGGAATTGACAATACCACGCTTTGGCGCTCCCAGCTTCATCCACGGGATGCCTATTTTGTGTAAGCTACTTGAAGTTCTTTCTTTTGTGGAATGATCAGAATCAGAAGATTAAAATATGTTCTAGTTTGGGTGGTTGCCAATTTTGTCTGTGCCTGTATTCTTTATCAATCATATCTTACTGTGGTACAGAATACTGTTTTTATATAAATGTACAGTTTTACTCTGATTTTAATAGAAATCTTATCTCCCTATCTGCATTTCCGGTTGTTTTCAGGCTGTAGGAAAAATACATTATACTTTTAATAATACATAAATAATATAAGAACTATTCTTAAAACGTTTTTATAAATGCGCAATATACCTATAAAATTGATTCTGTCTCTATCATTGCGCGTCTGTAGATAAGATACACAGACTTTCCGCCTCGAAGGAAAAATATGTTCTTCCTGCGGTGAGCGAAAACTTGATTACGAAGAAGAAAACGTTATTTTCACTTAAGAAATGGTATACTTATACTTTACCTTGCTTACCTTACCATCTTCTCGGTCTAATACAATTTAATTAAATGCAATAATGCTTTCTTTTCCGTGTCGTGTCTCAGGCCATGAGGATCTCTTCCGCGTGGCCGCACAAATTCCCTATTATATGCTCCTTTCACCGCCTGACCTGAGAAAAGACTAATCACTCGGGCTATGAAACGGGTGATTTGAAATTCGCTTGGAGGGTTCACTTAGGCTTGATCTTTTATAAGCAGTGAATCTACATGGGACAGACCTCCGAAGGAAGATGCGCGAAGAATTTGTTTGGCACTTAAAAATCCATGGATTTGATTGAATTTGAACTCGCGAACTTGGGTATGTTATTTTTTATTTATATTTTTTTCTGTGCAAATCCTGTTTTATGCGATAGCATTAAGTTGGAAAACGGCGGGGTTACTACTGATTATGTCTTTCCCGACGCTAGTTGCGCTGAGAAGCTTGTGGTATTCTGCGATGCCCCGAAGCGTGGCTGTGCCTTGATCATTGCGCCCGCGGACCTGACCTTGATCATTGCGCTGGGGGGGGGGGTCGCCCCGGCAGGATTCGTTTTCGTGTCCGTGGGAAAGGTAGAGCCTTACCGGTAGAACAGTGGTGTCAAGGTCTCCTACTGGTGGCAGTGGCACGCCTCGCGGCACCGTGCCATGCAACGAGCTTCTCTGCACCACTAGCGTTGGGAGAGGAAAACTATTAGTAACCCCGCCGTTTTACAATAGTGATGGTGGTGTCTCTTGCGGCGGGATTATAAACTGTGTGGATGAGGCAATTTCGTCGTGGCACTCGTGCCACGGGCTCCCGCTCGCGGCATCGACCTTGACAACACTGCGGATCGTCAACTCTGATAGTTGACGATCGGTAGTACAGCATAACCAAAGACCAACATTCTCTCAACGCACACCAGCCGACAAATGTGCTTCCAAAATCTGAAAGCCTTAATGCTTTCAAGAGCTGTAACATAAAAAAGGATGGCCGGAAGTGTTTTCCTCTTATGACATGTATTTACGCGAGTTTGCATGGAAGACTTGCACATGAACAATTGCAAAAATGGTTTCTCCGAATCTAACGTTACAAATTATTAAGTAATTAGTGACGGTCATTGTTTGCAGTTCTTACAACTAGTGACTTCAATTGGGTGTGCGAAAGATCTGGTCATTCTGTTTACAGCAGAAATTGAAATAGTTTATTTACTTTCATTGTTAGTTTTCTATTGGCTTAAAAATTGGTGTCAAAAGTATAATAATATCAACATCCTATCAAGAAATTACCAATAAAAATTCCGTATTAAAAAAGAAAAACTGATGAGATGGGGAAAATATATCATAAGGGTTATTTTACACTTGCACAACAAGGCTCTTAAAATGTCCATCCAAACCATATATTATGATTCAAGCCTTGTGAAAACATGTTTCAAGATTCTCAAAATGTATTTAGAATGCACTGAAAGCGTATACAAAGACTGAGAAACGTGAGTATTGTGATTATATTCTTTCACTGGCTTCCAACCACTCTTTTTTAAATTTTATTTTATATAGGATTTTTATACAAAGTTCAGATTTTTTTACAACTTCTCCATTTGCTTTGTTGACTTACATCTAATTTACTATAAACTAAATCTATTGAACACTACAATTGACGAGGGGACTGACCGATCACCTCTAAGAAGATTAATACTTGCAAACATGTTTAGAAATGAGTGGATTAGGATATCTATTTTTTATTCTTGTTGGGGTTTTACCGCTCGAAAGATGAGATTCATCACTGCGTGGCTTCCACCTCTTTACTATAAACTAAATTTACTATAAACTAATCTATTGAACACTACAATTGACGAGGAGACTCACCGAACACCTCTAAGAATCATTAATATTTGCAAACATGTTTACAAATGAGAGTATAGGATACCTATTTTTTTATTCTTGTTGGGGTTTTCCCGCTCTAAAGATGAGATTTATCACCACGTTGCTTCCACCTCTTCAATTTAGAGGCGAAACCTGCCCGCGGCCCGCACCGCAGCAAAGCAGACCGCGGGACCGCGGGAGCCGTTTGTGAGGACGGGCGGCGCGGGCACAAAGCGAGATGCCTCGCGTGTTAACCACTCGGGCCTGGCGTTGTACGAGCACGGAGGCAGTTGGTTCGGGCCGGAGACACACGGGTCATTGTGCGCAGACGCAATTACTGTGCCGCGCGCGCAAGAGGCTTCGGACAGAGGAAGTTGCGCTGGAGCATCTGACCTCCGGACAACATCAGCCGAGTTACCGCGCTTCTCTACGAGCGGCCGGGGTTGGATTCAATTATACTGCTACTCCAGAGCACGCAACTTGCCTTTTAACACGTAATACGCGTGGAGTACGTAGGCATCCGAAGATTATTTATAATGATGAAGATAATTGTGATTGATTAGTGATTCCAGACGCGTCAACTGCTAAAGTCATTAATATCGTAAATGTAGTGAGTGTTTTTATCGCGGAAAATGGTTGTGATCTCCTCTCGATGGAGGCAAGATCGCCGCTGGCCTACCCGTCGATTTTGGGGTTTTCCTCAACCAGGTATCTCCCACCAGCGGGTCACCACCCCAGCCGGAACTGCCTCTAAGGTTTCGACTAGTGTTCCGGTATGTAGTGCATGAGTGTGTGTGAGAGGCGAGGATAGGACGAGGGAGAGGAAGCAAGGATCGCGCGCGTTTGTTAGGGTACTCACCTTACATTCGCCTTATATTTATAGGTGAAACTACGGAAAATACCAATCAGAGCAGCCGGCCACTAGAATTCTCTTCCAGACAGCGGTTGAATTCGTCGTAGCTATTAAGCTTGTGTAAAAAATCCTGCCACTATTGGGACTCTAACCTTAGAACCTCCCGGTCAGAGGCACTGCAGTGACAACAATTGGAGCCCTGACCCACCTAAGCTGGAATGTATAATGATGATGCTGAGCGTTTTTTTTAAATGTGATCGTTATTTTATCTGAATCTTGCAGAAGGAGGAGCTCTATTTACCTGCACAGTATGGCACCATCATTGTCGGGACAAATCTAACTTCGCGCTAGTGTATCGTGGGTGGCAAAGCGTTTATGGGAAGAGGATCGTCAAGAAAAAGGGAAGATGGCGCGCGGATCCATTTGTTAGGGTTCTGCTCAGTCCTTCGTCTGGAAATGCTCTGATAAACAATGTTAAATACCGCTCAGAGTAGCCGAACGTTAGGATTTTCCTCCAGACATCGGAGCCCAAATTCGACACATTATTGGCTAGTGCCGAAAATTCGCCATCCGAATTGCTGCAGAGGAAAGCACTGGTGGTTTACCGTAGCCTTACAATTCGTGGAATGATAAGAGACGAGATAAGTTGTGAATTGTGACAGATGGATAATTATGGATGTGATGACGGTTACCTAGCGTATTCAGCTTCAGAAGCGGTGGGCGGATAATAGCAGGCGAGTAATGAGATCTATCCAGGAGCGTTCTGCGATAGATTCGAATGCACTGCTGCCACAGTGTTCGGAAATTGACTTTCAACACATAGGTAGTCGCGTGATGATATGTAGGTATCAGCAGTCTATTATGATAATGATGGAGATGAGTGCCTAACTCTGTATCTAAGAGTAGGTGAGGAATGCGTAAGCTTGCGTAATATTCTCACCTATACTGGACGAGTAATCACAATAGTGGTTGATGTTGATTTCCAAATATTTATGTTAGGAGTGGTCAAGAGTGATGAATGGTGATAAGAGACAAATTATTGTGAATAAGATGATGGTTCAGGCGTGTCACATACTGGTATACTAGCATACCGCGGGCCATACGTTGGAAATTTTGTGTTAAAGTTGTATATTTGTTTTACGGTCTTAATAAAACTAATTTTAAACGTATTTTATTACACTAAATTAATTACTACAAAATTATTTACAATCGTCGGACTCGAAAGTTAGATAAAACTATGGATTAAAATACTGTGGCTTAATATGTTTGCTTCATTACCAAACTGTATTTCACTTACATTTAAATTAAATGATCATAGTTGTTGTCATTGCCAATAATATTGTTTATATGAAGAGCAGCTTTCAATAGCAAACCATCATCATCTGTTTCTGCTGTATGGATGCCACAAAAGACTTGTCTAACTGATGATGATGGCTAAGCCATCGAAAGCGGCCCTTCAAATAGCCAATACTGTTGGCAATGACAACACCTACGATCATTTATTTTTAAATGCCAACGACAATTCACCACAAAACCAATATTATGTTTAAATGCCGTCAGAATGATGAAACAAGTTCTAACAATCCATGCAAATTCCGGAAATAGAGTTCAATGATGTATAATGTTTTTGCAATGTACTGGCAGATGCATTGAAACCATCAAACATGTGTTTTTCTAAGAATGTTCCATATCTTAAAGGGGATCGAATAAAAATTGGGCCTATTAATTTGTCTTTTAGGGAGGAATCAATTGTGCTATCGATCGTCTCTATAGGTGGCGTAAGGCAGTTGCTTTAAAGCCCAAGTAACGTTTTTTATACAAATTTCTTGAAGTTTTAAGGAATATATTATCGTCTGTTATCGTGTTTACTTAGTTGTAATGTTTTTCTGATAATAAACAGACACCAAACTCTTTTTATTAATGTCTTGACGCTTCGATCCTATCTTAGGTGGTTCCAACATTCTTTTATCTTGGTTTGTTGAATACACATAATAATCAGTAAGCATGTTAATAAAAAATATCAATGTTATAAAAAGTGTGAGTTTGCCAGATAATATTCGGAGCTATACATACTGGACCAGCGCTTTTTATAGCATTACAGTTTTGTATTAACTTGCTTACTGATTGTTTATTATGCATTTTCAACGAACCAGGACAATGGAATTTTGAAAAAGACCTCAAATGGGGTCGAAAAGGCAAGAAATAAATAGGTAATAAAATATTTATTATCAGTTTATTAAAATCCAAAAACCAATACAATGAAATTTCTGAGAGTGCTTGAGTGGATCCGCAGAAAAAGATAACTTCCCTGTCAGGAGACCGGCAAGCGTTGATCTCATTTATCTTGGTTGGTGGTTTGGATGGTAGTATAACAGAGAGTGACGAACGCACGCAGAATATTCCATTATTATTGAAGGATAAAGTCAACCTCTCTACAATCTGGTAATGAGTACCGTCATGTTGGGGAAACGTGAGACATCCCACACGACAAATAACTTCACAAATCTTCAGGCATCTCCTGAAGCGTTATTAATATTCTTATCGCTGTTTTCTCCAGCTCACCTGGATGGCCGAGGTGGTTGAAGCGTGTGCCGACTCAGCGCCTCGGTCTGAAGAGTCGCGAGTTCGAGTACCGCCTTGGCCACGGTTGTTTGTCCCTTGTCTTTCACGCGTGTGTGTTGTCGCGGAAGACCTTGCGAGTCTGCTGACCACAGACGAGGAGCCCGCAAATGTGTCTAGTGTAATGGTTAATATGTGTCGCCGTGAGGGACATAGTGGTACTCGGCGCAGACAGCCGAAATCAGCATCCTATGAAAGCTGGAAAAGACACCGGAAGAAAACAAAATCATGGTTTTGTCCAGTGCCTGAACTCTCGGAACCTGGAAACCTTGGACAGAGCATAGAACAGATGCTGAGAGCGCAGCATATGCTCAATTCCTCTCCGTTTGAGAGTTACTTTACTTGCCATGAGTCCCTGAATCCGATCTCGTGGCTCCACTGTGATAACGACACTCAGTCATATATCACACTTTTTTATTTCAAATTCTTGATAAGATTGGTTTGAACAGTTCCGAGATAGTTACATTTTTTTTTTTTAATTTATTACTTCTCGTCCGACAATATTGTCTTTCGAGGGTTTTAAGATACAGAAATATAAATAGCTTGTTAGGATATGGTCATCCTTAAGTCACGGTTGGTTTCCTTACTATAATAATGGGGTTTTGATTACAGATCTTATTTTAAAGGATGATGTAATGGAGGATGGGAATATGGAAGCTGTCGGTTTACGGAGGTTTGAATTTATCTTTAGGGAATCTAGATAGGATTCGAGGACTGTTGTAATTCCTTCCTAGGTTGAATATGGCTGAGCATGGAGCATTTGGGAGGTTATTGAAGAAATTGCTGGCAAGCTTATTTACAGTCTCCTTGAAATCAGGAATGTCTAGTTCCCGTCTGATTTGATGGTTGGGAATGAACCATGGCGCGTTGAGGGTTGTTCTTAGATACTTATTTTGTAGTCTACTAAGTCTATCGATAGTGCTTGATGCTGCGCCTCCCCATATTGGGCATGCGTATGTCATTGTAGGCAATATGACTTGTTTAAATACTAATAGACTGCATTCTAGTCTAAGAGGAGTGCGGCGATTTATAATCGATGATAAATTAAATATTTTACATTTAGTTTTGTCTATGACAGCATTTACTTGGGGTTTCCATGTGAGATAGTTACAATGATACTATACAATATTCGAGATATTTGGTGTATTATCAGTTCGTGCTTTGATTCATTTTCGAGATTCCAAATTTTTTGTTACTGTAAGTGCATTTAATGTAATATCTAAAATTAGTGAAGAAATTCTGTCGTTAACTGAGACAAATCGACGTCTATGATCTGCCCGAGGATCGATTTTAGAAAAGGGCTTCACGGACAGTGTACGATAAAGAAACGTTGCCATTGTTTCTATGATTTCAACTTTTTTTATAAATATAAATGTAACTCCGAGATAAGAGCTTTGGGTCACACGTTGCCAATTCGACGGGAGAGCAATTTGAAGATGCTTCAGCCTCTGAATGAAACTGCTCATGATTTTTTTGACCGAGTGATTCTTATAAAAGTCTTCGGCACACAATTATCTCCAGGAAGTGTAATAAAATTAGAAGTGTGTTAAGATATCGCAATTTAGTAGAAATGTACATATTGCTCTTTACTTACAGCGTGCAAATTGTTTACATGGGTTTCCATTGTAATAAAACATTTTGCACTGTTACATAGCATAAATATTACTTACAACAAAATATTGTTGTATTCAAATGATTTATTTTGTATGAAAAGAAAAGAATCGGCCCTGAAAACACTCCGAATCATAACATTGTAGTTACCTACCCCAGCTGACATATCACGCGAGTAAATACGTTCTTATTTTTCAGTGCTTATTCTCAAGAATTGTTCGAAGAATTTTGGTATAATAACTATTTGCTAATAACTATCCTTGTGATAATGATATTAAAGGAAATAATGTGTTGATAATGTTTTCCTTTTTTTTACAGGTGAGTATATCCTGATATTATTTACTGCAAGCTGCACAGTAGATGAGAGAGAAGAAATTGCTCTTGGAGAGGTAAGACTTGACGCAATAGCTTTTGTGGTTATATCCTTGAAATTACGAAGTCTGTTTCATATCAGCAATACCAAATAGAGGGAATGTTAAATCATTTCCTGATTCACTAGTTCAGATGAAGTCTATTTCGTGTTTGGTTTTTAAAACTTTGCGCTATCTATAACAATGTTTGCTGTAACGAAATTTGCTCTAGAAAAATGCTTCTGTAACATAAAACACCAAAATTGTTTCCATTGTTGAACTGAAGAAAATTTCATAACATTTTACAGAATTATGTTTTTAGGAATAACTACAACAGTAATAATTAAATAGTCAACTATTGATGGTTATTGGGTATATCTCATACATATGCATGCATCTCTCTCGAAAATTTTCCATAAGGACTTATAGACGTTGTCCACAAAAAGAACCACCACCCTTACGTTCCATCATCTTGGATAGAGTGACAACAGTACCAATAGCTTCACCTGGGCTTAAACTAGTTCAATACTAACTCCTACTTCTCGTCTAATGGATGATCAAACTAAAGCTTTTTCTTTTCATGAATATAATTTAACCGAGAAGATACAAGTACATATTTATATTATGCTGGTGAAGGCTTAGTAAGAGGATGACTTAGTCTCTTCAATGTGTTGTTCGCCTTGCCAGACTTCAATGATGTAGCAAACGTGGCATTATGTTTTCAATGCCTGGGCTTTCAAACAGTAGTATCTTCTCCAAAACATTTGTCTCTCGTTGAAAACAAATACCTTATACCTAAAAATTCCTATAAATTTCTTATCGTTTTCTGGCACTAGAAAGGATTGACAACTGACTGTATCTCTCAATCGCGACCTCTATACTTGATACTTGCTCTTGAAAACTTTTGACGCATTTTGTAATGCTGTGAACTTATCAGGTAACACGAAGGCAACATACTCGTGCACAATTGTTCACTATTATCGCTTTTACGAAAACCCCTTCAGGAAAATGTCTGTTCTGAATAACACGTCATTCTACTTGTCCATGCTGACAAATCATTTGTTGCATAATTTGCCCACAACTTCATATAAAAAATTATCGTCTCTTCGTAGATCCTTCCACCAAAAACCATGAAATATTCATTAAATTCAAATAAGTTTTTAAATAAAATAATCCACTGAATGAATTTACGTTCGGATATTTCTTAAGTTAGACTGCCATATATTTTGTTAAAATGAAAAGTTAGATATTTCTTCTTTAGCCATTAAATTGAATTATTTCAAACATATTCTTATTGATATTCTTACAAACATTTCATTTCGAGAATTTTATAATAATAACAATAATAATATCAATAGAAATAATGTACTAACCATTTCAAGAGTTATACTTGAAAGAATTTCATAAAAAAATGACGGAAGCTAAATGAAAACTTACAAAACATAAGAATGTGGGCGCAAATGAAACTTTTGCTGTCAAATAAACGTCTCTTACTGCAGTCGGCTTTCTTATTTCGTAGATGAACAATGACGTTTTTTTTCTATCTACAAACTCTTCGTTTGTTTTAATGATGTTTCTCTCTTTCTCTCTTTTCGTCTGTTTCTTTTTTTCTCTCCCGTCTTCCTTCTCGCAAATGGACTCGGCCCAGTGAAGCAAGGCTCTTGATAGCAGTTATTGCAGGATATGAAAATCGGTCATTTGAGATTCCACCGAAAACCGGCCCTAGAGCGGCGTTTACATGATTGGTCAACAGTCGGCTAGACAGCGAATGGCGTTTTGTAATACCACGCGATCAGTGGAATAGATAGTTTGTGGAACAGGAGGCTGACCTGACCATTTTCCCAGTGCTCTTCAAGTTTTGAATCGAACAGCACGTTGATATGAAGCCGTGTAAACGTGCAGAAGCTTTATACACATTTTACTTGCTACAAAATTATCTCCAATTTAAGTCGTGCAGAGAGAGCATTTCTCATAATACAGTCCTGCTTTTGATATTTCCTTCATATATTTAAAAAGGAAACAAAACTTTCTCCTTCATCCCTGAAATATTTAGTTTTCTTGCTTGGCGCCATTTTGTATTCCGTCTGCAACTGCTGTGGATAATTGCCCTATTCACACACGCCTTCAAAGGCCAGCTGTTTGAAAGTATAAAGAACCGCGACAATTTTGCAGTGGTCATCAGTCAGGTGACTGCCGGTCGGTGATCCGATATCTTGTAAACGTTGCTAAAAGTGGAAGAGAAGGCAGGACGGTAAACAAAGGATTTCACGTCATTCATGGTGTGTTGACTATAGTATTGCGTAAGCGTTTGTTGAAAATAAACCACAGAAATGATCACAGACCAATGGGAGCCGTATCTACAGTACTTAATTAGGTCGGAACACCGAGTCACTCACTTTTTACCTTACGTCGATAACTGCCATCGTTGTCTCTGGATTTGAAAACCAAAATACAAAGACTCTTCAGCGTCGTACAAGCAAATATGTTAACGCATTTTGTTTTTACTTATCTAAGTTGTTAAATCCTCATCATAACATTGAGCTTCAACCTTAGCATTTCCGAAATCATTATAGGAGTTGTCATTTCCAACATTATTATTTATTTCAATAGCAGCTTCAGATGGCTTAGCCATCATCATCGGTTTCCTGCCGTATGGAAGCCCCAAAACGACTACAAAGCTGATGATGATGGCTAAGCCATCGAAAGCTGCAATTGAAATAAATAACGTGGTTGGCAATGAAACTCCTACCATTATTTCATTTTAAATGCCAAAGACAACTCACCGCAAAACTAATACGTGGTATTTACTTTAGGAATTCATCGTCGTTCCTGCACAGTATTAATCACTGCTCCTTTGACACCTTCATTATATATCATCCTGCTATTCCTTCGCACAACGGAGATCCATAGACCCATTGCGACACTATTCTGATTTAAACACAGTGGCACTTCAAGGTCATGACCTGCTCGGAGAGGAGGACACCCTCATCCAATCGGGAGCTTCGTTACGAGTTAAATGTTTAGCAATTGAGCTCCCGATTGGATAAAATGTCCCCTCTCCTTTCTACCGGTGACCTTGAAGCTCCACCACATTTAAATCGGAGTATAGAGCCTACAGTATTTGGAAATATGTTGGAATCTTCAGAATCACAAGCAGTCATAATGCATCTCATAATACTGTAATCTCATTTCTATGCCAACGCTGTGTCAACGATGACTAGCTTGCATGGGTGGGTGTTGAACGCGATGAACAAAATGTTGAACGCTGATGAAGCTATTGTAAAATCAGATTCCGGGGAAATTGGAGCACTAGAAAAAATCTACAGTAAATCCGCATTATCAACCACAAATTCTATACGCATATTATTTGATAGTAATTTTGATTACGTTCAATATTGTATTATCCTATTTTTTACCATTTCATATATGTATTGTAGACGAATCTATAAAGAGACTACGACGGAAATACACATTAAGTTTAATCCCTGATAGTGAAACATAGTTGTTTAAAAAGGAAGTTTCCAGACGGATACTAAAACATCTAAACCGCTCTGAGGATTTTCCTCAAAATTTATATTTCCACATCAAACTGGTCACGTTGAAGGTCTGAGGAATTTGAAACAGATCCTTGTGTACATGAATGAAGCCAAGGAACATTTATTGAAGTAAACATTTATTGAATACTGGTTCAATATGTTTATTCTATATTTTTCTGAAATGGTGATAATAGTTATTGCTTAATATTTTAAAACTGCAAATTTTAATTTCCTGTATTTCTTTTAGAGTTAGTATTTTTTAAAAGATGAAGTGTTGTCAGGGTAGAACTTGCAACATTATATTATTATTTACTAGGAAAACCCGGCAGACGTTGTTCTGACCTTCATCTCCCTCTTTCTCCTCCTATTTCCCTTTCTCAGTGTCTCTCCCTCCTTTCCTCACCCTGTCTCTGTCTCTGCTGCTCTCTGTCCCTCTCATTCACATTGACTTGTAGATTCTGCGCGTCTCTGAGCAGGTGATGTAATATCGTATCGGAAAGCGCCGGACTAGCGAACATGCAATACAATGTTCGAGAAGAGCTCATTCTGTAGGTTACAGTGCGAGAAACGTTTCTTAGTTTTGAAGGTGCTAGAACGTCTCTTTTAGGAATTATTTAACGATACAGATTTTTTAAAAAAATGTTGCCAAGTGTGTTGCGGGTTGCATTTGATATGTTGCGTTTTGTTCTCCAGTGCCATGTAGTGGAGTTACAACAGAATTGACAGCACAAAACCTTCTGGGTGAAAAAAGGTAGAAGTGCCAACTTTCATGGAGATCGATCCAGGGGAGTTTAGCGCTCTCTCTCTCTCTCTCTCTCTCTCTCTCTCTCTCTCATATATGTTACAAAATACGAAAAAGTATATGCTGTTGAGCACCACTAATTTCATGTCTGCGCAAACCTTTCCTAGCCTACATCACTCTGAAATGGGGAGGCTCTTTTTATGCAGGCGCTGAGCGGCTCTGCCCTTGGAGGGTAAAATAGGACGCGTTCTTCGCTAATGGGAAGCACCGGCGTCCTTAGATCATGCGCCCTCTCACGTCATCACATACTTTGCTGCTCTTGTTATAAAATATCCAGCCACGCTCCTGGAAGTTCATGTGAAACAGTTTACGGGGACCTTCACAAACCTGGGTGTGCCCCTGGCTACACTCTGTGGTCTGTCGTTTTAGCGTTTAGTGAATCTGACTTTCTAATTACTCGTATCTGTCATCTTCACACTAACACGTTGTATTAATGAATTCCTTTGATTTATATTTTAGTACAACTATAAAAAAACAAAAATATACTATTTATAGAATACAAAATATGATTAACTGAACCAAAAATTACTAATGTGTAATTTTTAAATCACAAAAAAAAGTCGTACTTTTTTTTACCTCTGAAGACTATTGATTTGAATTGCTGATTCCACCTTTTCCGTATATTCATTTGCTGCAAGAATTCGATCTGTACGGTATTGTGTTCTTTGGGAACCACTGGTTTGGAAAATTCATCATTAACAACGTGGACCGCACGAGATCTTTTCTTCCTCCTCCTTTTCTTATCTTTGCCCCATACTTACAAAAACATGATTTTTACATACATCTCATTACGGCACGTGTGTGGAGAGGAGTCGGGAGCTTACAGCTTTTTCAGGAAGGAGCTGTGTCCCACTTGGGAGATACATGGAGAGGGAAGCCCCTGCAAACTAGCGTGTAGGTCGGCACCATGTCGCACCATCCAGCAAAGGAGGAACACCGCCACATCTCGGGGAAAAGAACTTCGCTAACGGATCACAAAACACAGCAGTCGACGTTCAAGAAAACATCAATCAATCAACCTTCGATTGTTATAATTTCTTTCCTTTACGACTACCCCAGAATGTATACATTTCTGCACGTTATCGGATGCAGTAATGATGCCGATTCCACAAGCCGAGCGAGAATATTATTCTCGCACGGATGTCGACCAATCAGATTCGTCATAGTTCATTATACAGGGAAGAGGGTTCTCGCAGAGGCGCGGAGTTTTCTGTCGCGGCAGATTACAACTGTCGTAAGACAGGTGAACCACGAAACAGTATGCGAGTTGGTGTTTGTTAAGGACAGAGAACACAACGTGTCCTGTAGCTGTTCTGTTAGGTTAAGACACCCATTTAGTATTTTTAAAATATCAAACTGAAAGTCGTAGAGAAAGTATAGTCTTCTAGTCGCATAGAATGGCTATTATTCACTCGTAGAAATTCCGACACTCGCTCCTCCGTCGCTCGTGTCGTCAACATCAACTCATGAATAATAGCCATCGTTCTACGCTCATTGAAGAATATACTGTGGGAATGGGAGTGAGAGTGCTTAGTGATGTGAACAGTGAGGAGTGTATACAGTAGTTTAAGATAGGTTAGTGTAGGTTTAGGTTAAGTAAGTGATAGGGTTGGCCGGTAGATGGTGCGCTGAACAAGAACAAATGGAGGTCTTGAAGGGAAAGGGCAATTCCGGCGAGGCCAGAGAGAGCTTAAGACGTGGTCGGTGTGTTGTCAGTGTACGTGTGTGAGAGATTGGTATCGGCGGATATCCAGACAATCCAAAAAGATTTTTTCACAGTTAGTGTTTTTCATAACCGCGTCCCTTAAATCTTACAATACTATCTATTAAACCCACTAAGCGTTGCTCGTCGGGGCTATCAGGTGAGAGGAAAGTACAGGACGACGGTTGCGCTTCTCCACCTCGGGACTCTGTATCTAACAGTCCGCGCTCCCAGCACCGTCTGGGGAGCGGCGGGGCTGCCGGAAGCGGGCGACGCCGTCGGGGCCGCTAATGGGCCAATCGCGGCGCGCGGCGCGCCGGAAACGCACTAATGGCCGGCGGCGGATGTGGCGCGCCGCGCGGCCGACGCCGCAAACACCCACCTTCGTCCGGGCGCCTGCGCGTTTTGCGACGATTCGCTCACCACCGCCCTCACGTCGCTTCACCTCCGCACGGCGCGGAGATGAGATAGATGGCGTGAATGAGTATTGAGAGAATCGTGAATGAGAATTGAATTGGGTGGGAATGAGTAGAATGAATGGTTATGTATATAATGAAACAAGAACGAATGATGCGTGAATGGAAATAAATTAAAAGAACATTTTACTAAGACATTGTCAAGCATAACTTTACTTAGGGTTAAGGAAAATAAAATAATAAAAAATGTTCGTTTAAGTTAGGTATGCCAAAGTGCTACGTTAGTAACTAGTAAATTAGATTTAAGCTAAAATTAAGTTAGTTTTAGTTAATTTTAGTTAATAGAAAAAACCCTCCCTCTGAGCTGCCAAGCCACAAGGCAGCAGTACACTTTCTAACCATTAAGTAAAATAAATTTCCGCCTCCTCAGGGATACTGAGATAGATAGCGTCAGATGAGATTGATGGAATTGACATACGGGAACAACTGTGCACAAGAATTAATTAAAAGAAACGGAAAATTGGCCACTCTTCTAAAGAAAAAAACTTTAACTTCACAAACATCAATGGCCTGCTCCCAAGTTTAAATAAGGATAATGATATTTTTACTCCCTTTTCGGACATAATCAATTATAAAATAGCATTTACTCCCCAATGACAAAAAATTCTTCGTAGTATTATCCGGTACGTAGTGTTATCCGGTTTCACCGTATTATCCTGAATATTGTCAAGCCACGCGTGCCCTCGCGTACGACGTCGGGGCTCGATCGGGCGATCGAGATCCCCCTCCTTTCTTTCACTCACCTGGGTAGTTGCCGGGCTAGCTCAGGAGCAGTGATTCTCTACGAGAAATGGGGGCCTATGGATGGACGCTACTTGGTTACCAAAATAAAATACATTGAGTTTTTTAAAAAAACTTTAATGAGCTAAAATAAAAGAAATATAAAAATAAATCCTATTACTAATAACTCTTCCCTCTTAAACCCAAAGACATCCCTCTCCTCTTTCTTATTTATCCCGCAACTCCCAAAAAACCGCTTGAATTTATCCCCCCTTTCCCAGATTCCCCTTTTACTTAAATAACTTTCTTACTTGCTAAAGACAATACAATTAAGATACAATTTACAGAGGAAGAAACAAAATACAATTTAGAAAGTTTCTTTTTCAACAAAAAAAAAGCCACAGCGCGGCTCGCTTATGATGGGGCACAGGTCTATAATCCGGGCTATTCACAAGAGTCTAGGGGACAACAGTCCGTGTTTTGGGAGACTTCGTAGGGTCGATGCCCGACCTTCGTGTGACGTCACCAGAGCTCCTTCTTCTTCGACGGTGAAAGCCGTGCCAGTAGCGGGTTACAGCTGACGAGGCAGGGTCCTCGCCGGGGGGCGGGAGGCAGGCACTCGCACTCGCAGCCGGCGAGGTGAGGTGGACGGAGACTCCAGTACGAAATACAGCTCTGCGGCGGTCGCGGGCGTAGTGGCGTAAGCCGAATTGAATAATTTTGACTCGCGCGCGGCACGAGGTTGCACCACACAAGCAGCGATAGTCTCTTTCAGGCGACCGAACGAGATTGCGTTGCGCCTAGCGTAAGTAACGGCGCGCTAGTCAGAATAATAGTCCTTTAACAATTCAAAAAACAAAAAAAAACCACACGCGTGATAGCGAACATCCGTCAGGAGCAATTCCGCGTTCCGCATCCCACACAGCGCACCAAAAAATTAGAACAATACTGTCTCTCACACTGCGGAGGTGTCGACGCCAGCGGCGTTTGCTCCCCGAACGACGCACCGCCGAGGTGCGCGTTCCTCGCTCCTCCCCGAACCTACTCTCAAGACCGTCTCCCCTCTTCTCTTCTGATTTTTCACTTGGTCACATCTCGCGAAGCCTCTGTAACCCCCTCTCCTTACTCCTTCGTCGAAAGTTCTGGAATGATTTTTGGTTTAAATTTTGAAAGGTTCCTCTCTATTGGCAAAAGGCAACTGCGTCTTAGCTTAATTTCGGCCAATGTCTGGAAGCGTTTTCTGGCCGTAGTCGATGGAAAAATTCCACTCAACCCTCTCTCTCTAACGTAGGGGGGGCCGCAGGTCGCCTGGGGATGTGGCGGCGCCAGAGAGGCGCCGGTCGGGTCATAATTCTTGTACACACTGCCCCCCGCCGGACAAAGAAACGCGAGGGGACCTCTTCCAGCACGTGTGCATTGCAAATTGGCTTGACCTAGCGCGCACAAAAGAAACAGGGTTCTGCGTAGGCCCGCGACAGGCTACTACGACGTGTGTTTTAAATCAAATTTTTCTATCAACTATTCGGTATCGTCACAATATACAATACACATTTTTCTCTTGAGAATGGCGTTTTTTTTGGTTCAGCATTACATAACTTTCCCTATAGCACGTATGTAATATGCGACAAAGTAGAAAAATAATAGAAATGCAAGAAAATGGGATGAGAAATAGTTTTTTTTACGTAACTAGGTTAGAAAGTGAGTCTTTGGGGTTGGAATGAAATGGTTTATGGAGGAAGCGACGATAGGAGGCAAGTGCGGCATTTTGCCGTTGGTTTGCCAAACGAGTTCCGTGAATTTTTACTTACAATTTAAAGATTCGTATAAGTTTGTTTCCTGGAGATCATTCTCATTATGCGAGACGGAAGCCTTTTTCATTCTCGTCGCTTCAGTGGTTTGCAGAATTTAATTGTACTATTTGGCGTATCAGCAGTAAGGGTAGGCAATTATTACCATGCACATACCGTAAAGTTACACTTTCTATTAACAAGCGGTGAAGGTAATTACTAGTTTATATTCATGCGTGCTTAAAAAGTTAATGATGTAATGTTTATAGGGTTATTAGCCATCTGTTTGAAACCAACTAGTTTGTTGTGTTCGATTTTTCTTCGCCCGAAAGCACGTTTGCCTTGTTAATACAACGAGACACTCTTCTGTATACGTACGGTAATTCTTGTGATTCTTAACATCCTTGATTCAAATTAACTTCATTTTGCCGTCACCTGTTTCTTCTTAAATATAGCTACTTCTGAACACTCATTATGGAGATACAGTCCAACAAACATATGTATTTTTAGTACTTCTAATTCTGAATGTATTGTGTAAAGATGTCTACAGGGAGTTTTTTATCATTATTTTCTTTCTTTTGATTTATCATAGATTGATACAGCTCTGTTTTGCGGATGAAGTATTTCAGAACGCTACATACGTCAATAATAATGTCAAGAATGAACTCTTACATGTAATACTACATTAAAGCTGTATCAAACCATTTTCACTCGGCAGACTTTTGACTTTCAGCAGACTCCGTGCTACGTTTAGCTATCAGGTGCGAAGAGATAAAAGATAAAATACCCTAAGAGACAACGCCCTGCTTCTACGACCCACACAGGATCAAAGATACCTCTTTTGCTATGAGGAAATGAAGGAATGTGCCATTGAACTGACGTAGAAGGTGAAGAGGACAAAAAGGAGATAATAGAAACGACGAACAAGAAGGAAAATGGAGAAGAGTTGTTCTCTCAAGAGACAGCCGTAGAATTCATTGCATAATAACTAGACAATGTAATTTCCATCCCCCATCTCAGTCATCTCTTCTCCATCAGGTTTTCATCCAGTTTCCCTGATTCGTTGAGCAAATGACTCGACGAAAATATATATTTTCTATCTGTGCACGTTTTCTTACGTTCAGTGGGATAAGAGTTAGTACAATAATCGTTCTCTATCTTTTATCGACAGAAAGTCGATTCCTTCACGAAGGACATGATAGGGGATTATAGTCAAAATGTGTACTTCATTTGTCTTTCAAATAATTTAAAATATTTTCTAGTCGATTTTGCCATGAACGCTGGTGGCTACCTCTATATTTCAACTTTATATGTATGTGAATTCCGTTAGGAATCTCTTAAGAAAAGTGTAGAGATCGGAGTTCTCCTCGCAGTACGTAATAACACAGATTCAACGTTTTTATGTTAAAAATATAAAGAGGAATAAGCATTTTCTCGAGGCAACAATTGTGTTTGGCAGCACCGCCCTGGAGTTCCGTGGGTGAGCAGCCTATGTACCGTGGCGCAACGCTGGGGAAAATAAGCCATGCTCACTTTCGTACTGGAGTTATGCGCTTATGACGAATGTGAGTAGGTTTGTCTGGATTTCCATGTTATGCATATTCATTACTTTTAAGGGAAACATTTCAGTGTGCACATGTGCGTAGCTAGTCCACTTCTGTCTGTTTCTCTCTCTCTCTCTGTTAGCCACGCTGGGTAACGATTCTCTGGCTACGAGCAGTACAGCATCATCCAAGATGGAAACATTGCATTTGTCTTGGGATGTTGCGACTTTCCACCTCTGGAAATGCAGGGTGCAAGAGATGAAGAGTTTACTCTCTGTCCGAATACCATATTGAGATGAACGCGATGAGTTCCTGTGAGAGCTAAAGACAATATTTCTACATCTTTTTATCCTTTCATTTTTTCTTCCACTTTTTCAATCTTATATCGCCTCGAATGTCTTATTACTTTCTCAGTTCGGACTTATCTTTCTGTATATTTCTACAAACTTTCCTTTCCCTCTGTCTTTCTCTTACATCTATTTATTTTCTTTTGACTACTCCCCTTTTCTTCTTTCCCTGTCCTGTCCGCCAGCCCTCTCCATCCGTCCTTCTCTCCCTCCTTCCTTCTCTCCTTACATCCTTCTCTCCCTCACTCCGTCGTTCTGTCTCTCTATACGCCTCTCCTCAGGTTCTCTATCTCTATTCTTCTGTATTTCATTCTCTCTCTCTGACATTCTCTATCTTCTCTCACTATTTCTTGGTCTTTACCTTCCACCTTACTCTTTCTGTCTCTGTTTTTCTCATTCTTGTAATCATTGTTTTTCCTTTGCCCCTTCCTTTTCCACGGCTCCCGAATTTCTTTCTGTTTCTCTACGTCCTCAGTGATTTTGTGGTTTTTCCCTTATCTCTCTTTCTCTCTCTCTGTTTATCTGAAATTGCCGCACCTTCGTTTCGTTTTTACAAAAGTTCTCCAATAAGAATCCACGCCGCATTGGCATGACCTCACGAGGGCTTTCCCTCTTCAGAAGAGTCGACGGCATCGTGCTCTTCGTTGGGTTGACGAATTCTCCAGTCAACAAGCCCTCATTCAAGACGAGAGCAGCTCTCAACCCCACGTTGCGCTAGAGTGAGCAGACAAGTACCAGTAATAGACTTGTAAAAGTGAGGAAGCTGTTCAGAAGGCCTTGGAAAGGAGGTTCCCGTGCACAGAAGCCAGGAGTAGTGAAGCACCGGAGATAATCGGGCGCCAAACAAACTCCACCAATTCTCTGGACTTTGCTTACATTGACTCACAAGTGGGGGTTTGAAATTTGGTCGCTTTAAACGATCGTCGTTATAAGCAGAGTTAGTTATCGGTTAGATTGAAGCAAAATCAAATAATAAGGAAGTTGAATTTAAATAACGAAGAAATAAGTAGACTTCAATCTATTTAACCACATTGTCAAATTTTGTAAGTACCTGCATTCAATTGATTTTGTAGATTGCATACCTTCACAAACTAGTATCGAATCATAATTTTAAAGTATTTAATTTATAACACGAATCTTAGTTTCAAAATACATTTTTTCATCCATACGAAAAATAGGTGAAGTGAAAGATCAAATTGAAGTCTTCAAGTCCCTCCTCGCTTGGAGTGTATTTTGTATTTATTAGAAATTGTATGAACCATGTGATGGAGGGAAGTTGCCCTGTTGGACAGTTCTGTCTGATGCCAAAGATGCAATTCATGGATATATGAATTCTCTTCGGGATCACTGCACAATACAGCTTATCTTTGTCCTGTTGAACATGCAGGAGTACAGGAGAAAGCAGCAGCACATTCGTCCAAAAAGCCCCCATCATCCCATACGCCAATGCTCGATGTTCCATTCAGAACTCCGTAAAGAATTTGCTTTGACTGGAACATCGGCCGTATTGATTCGACACGAGTTCAAGAGAATAAGATTTCTTCATGAAAATTAAGGAATTGTACAATTTGACCAAAATGAAGGAATTCTTTTTTATGATGTTCAGTAGTCAAGCAGGGATCATCCTTGGAGTTATCGCTAATTCGGTAAGTAAGCGAGTTTAAAATGACATAACTGGGGATAAACAATGGTGGAATGAAATGGAGGGAAAAGGCAGAAATCTGAGAATTAGTACCATTTTCATTTACATCGACCGAGGTTTGAATACTTGTACCCTGAGATGTAAACTTAGCACACTGACCACTACGCTCTGAATCGCCTGAAATAACTTTATTGGTATTAAGGAAAATTGGATTACACGTTTCTGTGAAAGACGATTTTGCAGGGGAAAGTAACACGTGTCAGTCATGAACAGGGTACAAAATGCATCTTCCCCTTATCTCTCACCGAACTCGAATGGTTTCGTTGATGAAGGCAATCATCGTGGTTGATCAGTCGTTCTAGCATAAACTCTCGTACGGTTAAAGCTATGCGACCTTTGACCAGAGATTTTTACGAGTGTGCGTGACTGCGAAACACATGTTTTACCTATCAGTCAACAAGCTCACATTTTATCCGCACTTTGTACGTTTGACGGCGTGGCCTTAACTCCGCTTTCAAAATTCCGATCTTCACTCACCGAAATCTCAGGTCTTACAGTGTGTGTTTGCGAAACACATCTTTCTCGACTTCGCAGATTTACAAAGGCTTTCATGGTTGGCTGCGTGTCAGCACAGTAGAGGCATCGAAAACCAAGCCCCTATGATTTCAGTGGCGATGGTGTCTGCAACCCGCATTGGTCACCAATCTCGCATACATTTTGCGTCATGCGGTGCCAGATAGTCGTCGGCACTCAACCTCTGAAGCGTTAATGACCGAGCTTCTAGATTGTTGATTTATTTTCCGTATTCGGGTGCGTGATCATGGTCATTGGTTCCGTAAGTGAAGTGCATGTTACTTCCCAGGAGGTGGCAGCATTTCTTCCCCGCTGGAATGTGAGATTCGGCGACGACCTACACACAGACTTGCCAGGTTTCCTTCTCCTTCCTATCTCCCCCAGTGAGGCAGCGCTTGTCGGGACAATATTGTAAACTCCCTCCCTGCTTTCCAGTATGTATGGTAATGTGAGTGAGTGTAGAATGAGAAAAAGGTTCATTGATGAAGAAAAGATCGTGCCCAGTCCTTGACCTACCTTGTTAATGTTCTGCTTCAGCATTATCCAGGTATTGATTGGAGAATCCACGGAAAACTACCAATCAGAGCAGAAGAGCACAAGAATCTCCTCCAGTCTGGAGAATTCAACCTACATGAATCATTAAAAAAAGTTTAACAAAAATAATTTTTCACAGTCAAGAAAGGACGGGCGCGGCTTATAACCCAGGAAGAAGTGGTCTAGGCTAGCTTTTCCTCCCTACAGGGAACTCTCGTGCTGGCAGGGGGCGAACCCGCACAAGGAGTAATCGGTTGTGAATGTGAAGAGGCATGTTGGCTCGCCGGGGGGCGGCGGTGCACCGTCAACTGAAACTGATACGCGCTTCCTAACCCTCTAAATGGACCTCTACGGCTGCTTTGCGGTATCTTAGGCCACGGCTTTGTCAACACACTTTGCTGGCTCAAACACGTTTACTCAATGTGGGAACTCTCCCACAAGCCTTTCGATTTCTTATTGAATTCAAGTCCCAATTACAATAATGCAAGAGTTTATTTAAAGAAAACTCCTAACTTCCGAATAAGACTTGTATATAATAAAGAATAGAAGATTTGTCCATAATTTACGTATGGATAAAGGGGAGGGAAGGGGTCTGAGGCAGCGTTACGCTGCGTTACATATAGGGAAGTGCGTTGCAAGGGGAAGGGGGTATTGAAAGTACTCGAAATTTACATTACGTAATTTATGGACGGCCCCATAGGTCGTTAGTGGATAGGTAAATCTAGGTTAGTAGAATATAGGTAAATTAGTACATTGTCTAAATCACACTTAAATGCTTCATGTATACTGTTAAAATTTAACGTGTATCTTTAAAACTTAGTTTATTTTGTCAATATTATTAAATAGATAGATAAGGGTCAAATGTGACCAACTCAATATTTTTTCCCCAACCTACGCGAGAATAAAATGCGTTGTTTTTTCCGCAACGTGTTGAACGCAGGCGAGTTTTTCCATTTTCTAGTAGCGTGCACGTCTGCGGAATGCGTAGCCACCGCGCCGCTGCAGCGCGCCGCCCGCGTTGGAGGTTTTTCGCGCGGCGCGCCAGCGTCTGCTTCTTCCGGGTGCTCGTCCGCAGAGCTCGCGCCGTCCCTCCCCTCCCCTCCCCTCCCCCTCCGCTCCCCGCCCCCGCGCTGCCAGGCGAAGCGCACAATGCAGCGCCCGCGCTCGTAAACGAAGGCTGCGCTGGGCGCGGAGGGCGGGGCGGGGAGGGCGGGGCACGGTTTATGGGCGCCGCCCAGACGGGAGGCGACGAAAGCCGCCGCGCCGCCATTGCAGTCGCGCCCCGCGAGCGCCGCCGGCGGGGATGCGGGTGGGTGGCGGTGGCAGTGGCGGCGGCGGCGGTGGCGCTGGCGGTGGCGGCGGCGGTGGCGGTGGCGGCGGCGGCAGCGGTGGCGGTGGCGGTGGCGGTGGCGGCGGCGGTGGCGGTGGCGGTGGCGGTGGCGGTGGCGGTGGCGGTGGCGGTGGCGGCGGCGGCGGCGGTGGCGGCGGCGGTGACGGTGGCGGTGGCGGCGGCGGTGGCGGTGGCGGTGGCGGTGGCGGTGGCGGTGGCGGTGGCGGTGGCGGTGGCGGTGGCGGTGGCGGTGGCGGTGGCGATGGCGGAGTTCGGAGGGGCGGTGCTGGGAAGTGTAAATGGATATACCGGATAGGTGGCTTAGGATATCAACTGTCGTCACTGCAGTGCCTCGGACTGCGAGGTCCTAGGATTCCACTCCCGACGGTGGCACGGTTTTCGACACTAACTAAAAAGCTAGGTCGAGTTCAGTCGCTGTCGCGGAGAATGGTAGCAGCCGGCTGCTCTGACCGGTAGTTTTCCGTGGTTTCCCCGATCAACACCAGGCGAATGCCGGAGCAGTACACTAAAAAAGGGCCACGGACCGCGCGCAATTTTTGCTTCCTCTTCCTTGGTCTTTCCTCACATATACTTGAACATACCGACACTAACATGCGCCTACACTACCACACATGCCGGGAGGCCGGAGCTTAGAGCTTGTCCAGGATGGGGCTGGTGCTCCTTTAATGGGAGTTACCTGGTTGGTGAAAACCTCACAACCGACGGTATATCGGCGCCGGATCTCGGCATCCAGCGGAGCAATATCACTGCCAAATTCCGAGCAAAACATGCCCTACAGTTTCGGGAATAATGATAGCCATTGACGAGCTCTTAATCAGTAGTAATCAATAATATAAATGGGTATAGAGAGACCATTGTTTTGTGCAGCATTATTCGGTGCCAATAAGCGTTTTGAATAGTCTTTATACAAAATGTTTGTGGTGGAAAGAGTTTAAGTATTTACAAAGTAGCTCATGTCACTGAGATGTAAACATAATCGGAATAAAGCTGGTGATAAGGAAGATGACGATAATGAGTCGTCGTGAGAGAGTTGTCAGTCAAGAGGAAGATCAGCGACAGCTGCTGCTATTAGAATGTGAACGAAGGCAATGGAATATGTCTAGTGGCCTTTTGGCTACAGAAGGTGTTTGTACCTGTTTCGGTGTTCAAGAGGACGTGGTATGAATTTGGTGGTAAGGAGATAGGAGGCCTGGCGAGTGCAAAGCCAGTAGAAAGAGTTGAAGCAGGGGTTGTACAGTCAGAAGAGCAAGTTTGGTGGATGTAAAAGAAGGCAATAGTACATTCATGGTGAACACTGTGAGTGTGTGTGTGGGGGTGCAGTGCAAAGGATGGGACATGGATAGTGCCTTGTCGTAGGCAGTAGAAACTTGGTGGAGGGACAGTAGAGACGCGTAGTTGCTAGAAATGAGCTGCAGAAACGAGCACAAAAGGAAACGTAGCAGTACAAACGGCGTTATGGCTGTGGCGCAGAGAGGTGCGGGGGTCGGTGTTGTCGGTGGCTGTGCGCTGGAGGCCTCAAAGGTATGGCGAGTATGGCGCTGGCCGAGCGGAATGGGCAGCTGGATGCGGTGAGCGTAGCTATGTGCGAGGAGGCACGCGTTTGCGGCTGCATCGGCAATGCGCGTGGCTTGGGGCAGTGGCAGAGGCGCCGCAGGTAATGATGGCTTTGACGGCGTGGGCGGGGCGTTGCGTGGCATGGCAGGACTGGGTGTAACGTAGTGGAGGAGGTTGTGGTGCAGTGGTTCTGGGCGGAGTGTAACGGAAGGACGTGTCGTAGAGGCAGGTGCGTGGAGGGAGGAGCGTAGAAGAGGGGTGGAGCGGGGCGGAGCGGAGCGGAGAGGAGAGAATTGTCCAAGAGGAAAGAGGGCGTGGGGGAGAGGGGAGTTCAGGAGGGAGGGACCGTAGAGGGGAAGGATGTTCAGGAGCGGAGAGGGAACAGAGGGAAGGGACGCAATCGGAACAAGGGGAGGAGTGCAGAGAGGAGGCGTTCAGGAGTGGCCGAATCGTGGGGGTGAAGAGCGTTCAGGAGGGGCGACGACATAAAGAGAAGGGACGCAATAGATCCAGGGTGAAAATGGCGGGGTGAGCCATTGAGGGGAGGGGCGTCGAGAAAGGGATAAGACGCGACGTAGAGGGGAGGGGACCTAGAGAAGTGAGGCAGCACGAAGAGGTATTTGCGAGTGCGGCAGTAGGGAGGTTGCTTGGCAGAGGTGTTTGAGTGTCACTGGCTTTGGTGCGGTTTGAAAAGGGTCGGTGGGTGGCTGTGGCTGTGGCGATGGTGTGGTTGGCTGTCCTGAAGGAACGGTTCGTCCGTATTACTCTCTCTATTGGCAGGAGTCGTCTGCTGTGGAACTGCAGGAGGTTGCCCGGGCCCTGCTACAAGGTTACGGCGCCTGCAGCACACCGCAATACTTCACCCCAAGCAATAACCTGCTGGGGCGTTACGCGTCGCTGCGAGACGCCGCACCACATGACCCCCTTGCTATTGGTTTTCTTTTCATAAAATGGAGCTTTGTAAGCTGACCTCGAGGCACCTGGGGGTTAAAGTATGAAAAATATATATTCTATTTGGTAGTATTCTTGCTCGAAAGCAACGTGCTGAGATGTGACGTGCGTGTGAAATGGGAAGGTGGCGTGTATGTGTACCTACACACATTCGACGAAGGCTCACAGATCGGGTGCGTGTCACACGGTTTTAATAAACCAATTTGAACCCTAAGTGACAATTTTTATGAGTTTCCGTGGATGAGCTAAATATACAATAGGTTGTATTATTGGTTTTTATTACTTGAACAATCTTTAATTTTTTTTGTTAATTAAGGTCGCATCAACAACTAGGTCATTAGCGATCACTATTGGGATTCACGTTATGCTAACTGGAAAGTTGACATGATATGGTGATGATAGGGGGTGAAAGGATGAACATAAATACAACTATGACCGAGGCGAGACTCGAACCTGCGACCCTTCGATCCGACACTACTGCCTTAGCATTAATAATATTCTTGTAGTTGAAATATATTTTTTTTGTAAAATATATTGTCTTACTTTTTCGTTGCCTCGTGTCAGAAATAGATACAGAGACAAATCTTTTAAGGTTTGTACGTACTCATTTTTCGTATAATGCGCAAACGATTCAATTTATTGTTTTAAGAAACGAATTTTTGCAGGTTCTCTGTTAAAACACATTTATTTTATTTATGTTTGGTGTCTGTCATAAAGTTTCTCTTTTGGAATTAAATACAAAATATTTATCCCTAATGTAAATTTTCTCTTCTTTCCTGAAATATGTCATTCACTTCTCATTAAAAACTTCATCCATGATATCACTGGATTTCATTACTCCCATTATCATTAAATTCACATCTTCTGGAAATCACGGCACTTTTCATCATATTTTGTAACATCTCTTCTCATTTCTGTACTTATTTATACATTTTTTCTCTCCCGGTTTTAGAACGCTCTTTTTGAATAGTGTCTGGTTTCGACAGTGGAAGCCAGATTTGGTTGAATAACTATTTCAATACATTATGCTTTTACGAAATGTTCCCTTCTAACCACACGCCATAATACTCAGTTTTCTCCGTATTCGTTTCCTAGCGAAAAAATAATATTTTCGATTAAAGCATGAGAGGGCGTACTAACAATTTCATGGTTCTCATTATCTCAACTTGTTTTACTAAGTCCTTTTTTTAGGAACTGCTAATAACAGATTTAAGGACATAATTGGATTAAAAATGAGACGGAAAAGAAATGTATTGTGAAGAAAAAAACTAAATGGAATCTTCCTAATGAGCAAACGACGGAATGTAACAGGTACAGGGCAGATATAAAAATACAGGAAAAATACTATACACATTTTTAGACGTGTTCCTATTCTCTACTTTTTGCGCTTAAAAACTTGACAACGTGATGTTTAAAAAACTGCTAAAAAGGAGTAATTACGGGCATAAATAATTTAAAGAACGACTCAAGAGAAAAGCGTGTAATTAGGCTGAAGTGCGCAAAAGAGAAAACACTAAATGAATACGGAACAAGATATATTTTAACTAGTGGTTCTACAAAAGCGGACTTCCTTGTATTATTTTTAAAGGTTACCTAATATTATAATATAGCAACTTTATTCTACCACTTCAGCCAACACTTGCGAAACTCGTGATATAAAAGAGAGAAGTGTGAAAATACCTGTATTTAATTCATTGAAAACTGAAAAATGAAGTGTAAATGAGAATTCTCCTCAATCATTGAGTCGAATACATAGAAATTAATGTTCGTTCGAACTTTCGGCGCTGCGTTACTGTTCACCTGATTGCGATAAACTTTTTCAACTTATTGCTTGCACTTGCGCGAAGAATATATGCATAGTACAATGGAAATATGCGTGTCTGTCGCACACAGACGCGAGTTGAGGTATGTAGGAAAATAAATTACAAACTAAGTACATTTATGAATGTACTATAATAATGATATACTTTTTGTTATGATGCAATAATGTAATACTTAAGATGTAGTGATACAATTGTTTATTTGTTCAACATGTATGTATTGATGTAAATACAGTGATGACCTGAGTTGTTATTAAGCGACCATAAATAAGTAAAATAAGAAAGTATTTTATTATTTAGAAGCGGAAGTTTCCTGTTTTCAAATGTTGCCAATCTTGTTCGTACTTTTATACATCATTCAACTATGTATTGTAAAAGGGTTGAGAAGGGATTCTAGAACTCCATGAATGTGCAAAGATCATACATTATCCTTGTGCGTCAGAAACAGTGTGTGTTTTTTCAACGGAAATAAATCTAAATCAAAAGAAATTAATCAGTATTATTATTTCTCGCAAGCAATATAATTATTTCTCGCAATGTATGATTTCTCGCAAGCAATGCAAGTAATGTCTCAATTATTTCTCTCAAGCAATGTACAAGTATACTAGTAGAAAGTAAAATACTACAGGGCCAGCGCTGATGATGCGTACCCTACGCATATTGTCGCTTAATAATTGCATGCAACGTGACCACGTTATTAACACGGCTTCTCCCAGGTGGGCCACCGCGGCTTCACCACCCAAACCACGAGTTATCCGATACATTGACAGCTCCTAACAGGGCCAGACGCGGACCGCAAACAAGGTTGCTGCGCCGGCCACACCGGTCGCCTGCACGTGCCATGATTACGGGCACAGTAGGGCGGTTCTGGGAGGCGGGAAGCGGTTGGGCGCAGTGACATAGAGAGGCATGAAGGGGGGAGAGAGACGAGATTGTCAAGAAACGAGAGGAGGAAAAACGGAGGGGGTGCAAAGTGGTGACGTAATGTGGACAAAGAAAGATCAGAGAGGAGAACAAAGGAGGAGATAGAGAGTGAAGGACAAAGGGGGTGATAGTGAGTGGGAACAGAGAAGAGAGAACATGAACAGAGAACATGTAATGGTGACAAAGAGGGGAACAGGTAGTATCAACAGAGGGACAGACAAATGAGAATAAGAACCAAATAAAGGGAGAACACGGCCGTTGAAGCATATTCAGAGGGACCAAGTGGGATATAGGAATGTGGAATAAAAGTGTCAAAAGGCGACCTAGGCGAGAGAATGGCGGAGAGGGTGCTTCAGATGAGCGGTAATTGAGAAAGACGGAGACAGCAAGGAGATGACTGGGAAAAGGACGCACTAACCTGAACAAATGGATGAGACCACCTGTTCCACGGAAAGGCAATTACACAATAACAGCCCCGAAAGTCGCTCTAATAATGTGCTCATACATGCGCCTAATATTTAATTACAGTCATTTGCATGTTATGTCATTTAATACTTCCCTCGTTATAACAAAAATTCCACGCTGCAATTTCATTAATGATATTAACAATATCCAGGAAACAATATACGACTGATTGAATGAAATGTGGTCTTAATGGAATGAATTGGTTGCGGACAATGGAAACACGCCGGGATAGCTACTGTATTACTTTATTTCTAGTGCAGTTGATTATTTCCATCTTTCATTAATATCGTCAGGGCATGTTGAAAATATCTGAAGCAATTACTCCTCATGATGCAATTTAATGAATATTACCAATGTATTCGATACAAAGTCCAACACGTTGAATTCGATGTCCGCACTCCTAGATTGTAATAATTGTTTCATACGTTAGCATACTTATTTAACTTTTCGTCATAACCTTCCGGTGGGCGAGCCTATTTGAGTCACATAAGCGGGCGCGTAGGAGCACTCTATGCTGCCTCCAGAAAACAGTCTTTTGCACCCCAAAAACTTCTATTGTTTAGTTGAAGAAGGAAGTATAAAAACTCACAACTTTTCATTACATTTTTAATGTTACTACATTTTATAAATCACAGAAATATGGTTATTTTTAGGTATAGAATAATAAAAAGCACTGTTTCAGAAATCCTTATAAAACAAAATAAAACAAAGAAAAAAATGAACTAGAAAATTGTTAAATATACATTAATTAAATGAAACTGTCCTTAAATTTAAGAAAAACATCAATTGGTTTTCATAAAGCCGTTTCCAGTATCTCAACAAGGTGCCTGATTTGTTTGTCTGTTTCAGATCTTCAACAAAGAAAAACAAAACTAAGACTACAAGTAATAGGAAAAAATCCACAAAAAACAGCTTTGATTTTGCGTACAGTGACTAATACTTATAAACTTAAAATACTTTATAAACGAACAATCTAAGTAAGTAAAAATGTTCGTTTGGAATACTAAAAATATTTACACGAGTGGGCACGGTAGAGCCTGGAGTGCTGCTGGCAGCATTTTTTTTATTTTCAAATCTTCTTTACGACTGACAGGGAGAAGGCAACGAAACGGTGATTTTCGCTTCGTTTAGAATGTTCCGAAACGAGAAAACTAAAGTCATCTGACATCTCAAATAGCCGTACTCCATTTTAGAAGAATAAAAGCACAAAGGCAGCACGGAGTGCTGCCGCGCGCCTCGCCGGAAGGTTAACTATGACCGTTATATCAGAATACAAAAAATATTAGTGCAGTATGTTGAAAACAATTTAGTGAATGTGCCAAACAAACCTCAAAATTTTCACTACATTGAGAGGAAATTGAGTTTTCATTATGATGTAATTGCCTTAAATAATCTATAAATTATCTTTAAAATATTTTCAAATAATTTTCTTTATACTTTTGAACGTGTTTCTGGATTTTGGACTCCTATGAGATTTAAGTAGATGCAATTAAATTGTAATTCCTTAGTACCTTTTTAGTAATGTTATTGTTTTGTGCTGACAGTTATTCATTTAAAATTCAGTTACGTCACTTACAATTTCTTTTGAAGAAAGAGAATATTTTTTCTGAATTAAATTTTTTAATCAAAATTATACTTCAAAAGGATCTCAGGTACTTTTGAAAAAATATGAGTCAGGTTATGTAGTTTTTACAAATCATTTGAGCATGAGCCGACTTAAGAGAGAAATTCAAGAACGACTGAATGAACCCGCTTACTTAGCACATCACGGCCACAATATAAAAATAAATCCAAGGGAACAGAAAACCAATGTTGGAAAATTCTCATTCGTAAATAGGATTATCGATACATAGCTAGCGTGCAGCAGTATTGGAGACTTCCCCCACATTAGTAATGAATTTTGCAAACAGTTGATTCTAATAACAAAGGTGTGACCGATAGGGCCAATGAAAGTTTTCTGCGTTTGGTAGGCATGCCCAGAATTGAATAAAAATTGTATTGCAATCAGATGAATTAGAATCAAATTTGTAATTGATATATTAGTGTATGTCTTTCAGTGTTTCTCATTATATGTTTATTTAGGTCTATAAATGTGAAGAATTTGTCATCGGGCGTTAGGCCCTAAGCAAATTACATATTATCTCTATTCGCAAAATTTTCGTAAAATCTTGAAAGTATTTGAAAAGTACGTACAAACGTTTCCTCTTTAAAAAACAACTACATATTTTTATCTTCTATTTTTCTTGGATGTACCAATGATGAAATGGCAAAATTCAATTTTCTTTAAAACCACTTAAATGGCGAAATTTGCAGAAGTTCCAAATTTTCGCACAAATTCCGACAACAATGTTATTAACGACATTTCTTTCGAATACAATCGATTTCTCATAATAATATTTTAAGTCATAAACACTTTTCTAATATGTAAAATATTTCGTCTAATTTTAAGTTTCATAATTTGAGTTTTTCACGTGACAGTTGAAGTGTAGATATGAAGTTGCAATATAACATTATTAGTAGTTTGATTTATGTGATTGCTGCAACAAATTAGACTCTCCGCCTCACTTACTCTCTCTACTTACTCTCCATCTATGTACTCCTACTTACTCCCCACCTAATGACTACGTTCTCCTACGTCATAGTCGATGAGTGGGAGCATTACGGGACAAGGCAACATTGGAGGGGAATTTGGGAAGGGGTGAACCCCTGCCTTGGAATTCCGCGCATGCTCATTTGGGGGTAGTTAACAATCCTATTGTGCCATAAATCTCTTCCCTGAAGTGATTCGCGAAGGCTGAGAAACACAGTATTGCATGGTTCTGTTTGATATGAAATTTGAATTCACATTTGGAATAATGTTCTTTCGAGCTGAATGAAAAGCTATCGATTTAAGATGCAATGGAAATGTTTCATCCGATTCTCCCAAATAGCTATTGTCTCAGTCAAAAGTCTGAGAAGTAATAATGGAGGATTTTCATTATCCAGGAGCGAAAGAAAACGAAGAAAATACAAGAAGACTCTCAGCAACACAATAATGAAATGAGGGCGGTATCGTTCAGAGTTCTTTTTTATATGGCAACGCACTACCGAAGGGAGCATAGATTTTTGTACATCAGACATAAAGCTTAAATGCTTCTGATCAAAACTACAGAAATTATTTTACAAAACTTAGCACGCAGTCTCCTCGAAAACAAATAAAATATACACAAGTATCAATACAACAAATTTAACATTTTAACAAAAAATATCTGGACAAATGCTGCAAGCTTTTTCATACCAAAAAATGTAAAATAATTCCTGTTACATTGCGTAACACGTGAATAGAAAATATTTAATGGGGGTCTCTTTCTGAGAATCTTGCTGTTACATTACGTCAGCTGTGACGGAGTGTGATAATTTAGATAATAAGTGCAGTAAGAGATTGAGAGAAACAACTATTGATAGAAAGAGAGATTGATAGAAACAACAACTAATTGTTTTCAGTTTTTTCAACAGTTTTGAGGTATCTAACGAAACCATCGCCATCTCTCAAAAGACCGGACGCTGCATAGCATTTTTTTCATCTTCTGCGCGCATTGGCAATTAGTTTAGATAATTTATATCGGTAATATATAGGATTCATTGCTTTGCGCGGAATATGTGGGATTCGAAATGGCTGGAAACCATAGCGACAGGTTGGATTAGCCCCGGGAATTATTATTGTAATAACTTCTAATTCAGCAAAGTATTACTTGGACTTTTAGTCAAGGAGGAATATTTCTTACAGTTATACAATGTGTTTTAGAAAGAAGTGAACAAATTAATGTAACAGAGAGTTTGAAGCCGCCGGAGCTCGGCGCGAAGGCTGGTAAAATTCCCGTAGGCCAGTGTTGTCAAGGTCGATGCCACGAGCGGGAATGCGTGACAAAAGTGCCACGACGAAATCGCCCCTGTATGCAGTTCATTATCCCGCCACCACAGACAACGCCATCCCTACTGTGAAACGGCGGGTTTACTAATAGTTTCCTTTCCCGACTCTAGTTAGGCAGAGAAGCTCGTGGTATGCTATGGTGCCACGACGCGTGCCACTGCCACCAGTAGAAGACATTGACACCAATAGTGTAGGCCCCCACTGCAAGATTTTTCTTTGGTGACTCAAGTTCCAGTGATTACGGTTTCAATATTTTCCGTCTAAAGTAGTGGTACAGCTGAAATGCTTGTGGAAATATCTTTATCGCAGGAAAACAGTGTCATATTTTGACAACCGCAGCGCCAAGTCCCGACTCCTTAGATCAAGGGTTCGTTGGCTAAAACTGCTTACCTTCACATCACTAACTATTCACTGCGTTTGCACACTTCCCAGATACACCCACGTTTGTAGGGAGGGGATGAATTTCGGTATACTTCACGCGACTGCTAAAAGTTTAAATGAAACTGTGTTGGAGTAAAAATAATTATAGGGTAGTTTCTCCCTTTACACAAAGACATATTTGCAGAGGGATGACTAAAGGAGAAGCTTAGCGAGCCATTCCAAGATAATGCTGTTTTAGTTTTTGTACTGTACGTTTGCAATATTTGTAAAATTAAGATATGAATTTCTGCTAAATATTAATTATACTTATTTTGTCACTTTCAATAAAACTTATATCTCGTCGTAAGTGATTACTAATTAAAATTAATAACTCTATTAAATAATAATTCATAATTAATTAGTGACTTACTAAATCAATCACTTTACAAATTACACCCCAATAAAATTAATCACCATATAAATCGAACGTTAAATAAATCGATTCGTAATTGTTGCTTAATAATAACTTTGTATCTCGCTTACTCTAATTACTCAATCTAAACATGAACCACATACACAGCTAATCCGTGTAATATATTAGCGATTACTAAATGAAGGTTGTGGGAGAAGATAATTTTGTGCTACACTTTGGTATAAACATATTTTTGGATATTACAATAATTTTCACAGTCCTGGGTTTTCTATACTTATAGTCTATGTTTGATTTATAAAATTTTAAGCCCCGGAACGCTCCCCACATTACATATTTTTTATAAAAGTAATTATATATTTATTGCATAATTCAATAAATTTCCGGAGGGACCGGAACGCTGTTCCGTTGCGTTCCGCCAGAAATGAAGCCCTTCTTAAAGTAGAAAATTAAGTTGCATTGAAATCGGACAAAAATAACATAGTAAAACAGAACAAACTCTTATACATTTCATGTAGTTATAGTAATTATTTTTTTTTCATACGTTTCCTCGTGCCCCAACTTGAGTGTGGAGAGACGTAGGCCCGTCGGCGCCCTATCCCTCCGAACGAAGCAAGCGAAAAGAGCTGCGTGGAGGCGGCGAGAGAAGAGGCGCGGCCCGTCGGCGCAGATTAGCGAAAGTTGCTCGCGCAAACAGGCGGCGCAGTGGGAATGTTCTCAATTGACGAAAACGTAATTACGGGCGCGCGTTTCGCGCGTGGCTCGAGGGCCGCCCTGCCCTGCCCTTCCATGCCCTGCGCCCTTGGAGCCCGCTCCGCCCAGCGCTGCTCCGCCCGCGCCCTTTGTGAGCCACCGCCGCCGTGAGAGGGCTCCAGGTTAGACGCCCGTTGCGATGGCTGTGTAAACTCCGGGTGCAGGGGTAGACAGTCGTCCTCGTCAGCACGTCGCACAACGACCGTCGGAATCAACAGCGACGTTGCCCAAGGGAGTGTTGAGTCTGTGCGCGATCGACTACTTTCATCATTGTTCTCGTAAGATTGGTGCACTTCAAAGCTGGTAAGTGGGGATGTTCCTCGATAACTATGGTCTGATTAAAATAGGTTGGTGATTGATAGTTGTGTTTCTGAAGCTGTTGCTTCACAGAATATGAGTATATGATTTCGTTACTTTTATAAGCATTTACCTGAAGTGTTTATTTTCGTGTCCCGGAAACGCGAGCTGAGTGGTATGCAACCTGTCAACGTCGCTCCTTTCCATTCGCAACTGTCAATCACCAACTTATTTTAATCGGATCTTCGATCACTGCGGAAGACGCCGCGTTCTAGACAGAGGTTTCATCGTTTCAGCTGCCATTCTGCGACCTCCCTCAGGGCGAAATACGCGAAGGTTGCGGAAAGACGGTCGACAGGTTGGCACCTGTTTTTAGCACGTGGCGTCTCTCGGACAGCCGAGTACGAATTCGTAGTTGCTGATTCCGACCGCAAAAGCCTTCGTTCTCGGGGTGTTTCTCCTCTGCGCGTGAAATCCGGTTCCAGACTGCACGTCGGCTTGCTGAGTTCCCCCCCTCCCCTCGTCAGAACAAGCTCTTAATCTCCCGACCGGTTTTCGACTCGTGAGGTAGTGTAGAGCGCGTCAGTGATGTCAAGGTCTTCTACTGGTGGCAGTGGCACGGGTCGTGGCACCATATCAAGCCACGAGCTTCTCTGCGCAACTAGCGTCGAGAAAGGGAACTATTACGAGTAGTACTAATCCCGGTGTTTTACCGGGGATAGCGGGGTCTCTGGTGGCGGGGTAATAAACTGTGTGAAGGGACGATTTTGTCGTGGCACTCGTGTCACGGACTCCCGCTCGTGGCATCGACCCTGACGACAATGGCGTAAGTGAAGTATATGTATGTAAGGGGTGGAGATAGGACAAGGATGAGGAAAGGATAGGACAAGGATGATTGTGCTCAGTCCGAAGCACGTTAGTTAAAGTTCTGACCAAATATTTCCTTGGTAATGATCAAAGAAACAACGGAAAACTACCCATTGTATTATCCGGCTTTAAAATTATAGTGTTCGTGCCAATGTCTCGCTCCAAAATAATTTTTTTACAGCAACAGAATCACTTTGAGGATACGGAAGGTTCCAAAGCCATTGCGAAGACTACATCGGTATTCTCAAATTTCACTTTCTGTGAATTCAGTTCCAGCTGAGCTTAGCCATTGTATCAATGTCACAGAGAAGACATTCGGCATTGACTAGGGGGAAAACCCTGAAGATGAAAATCTACCGTCAGATGAGTACGTGCTATATTTCCTTCCTCTTCTTTGTCCTATTCTCATCCCTTATTGAACACACTTGTTCTACACTACCACATATGGCGGGTGACCAGTCGGATATTTACAGCTTGCCTCTTCTGGGGCGGTGCCCCGTTGGTGGGAGATACCTGGTTGCGGAAAACTCCGCAAGCCGGCATAGGTCGGCGCCGGATATCACCATCCAGCTGGGGAAGAACACCGCCACCTCCAGCAATAAATCATGCACTACATTTACGGAAGTAATAACCTTAGTAGTTGACATACTCGGAATCACTAATCAATCTTATTGAATTAATTTACTACGGGAACACAGTGTAAGTTATAAAAGCAAAACAACTACAGTTCATACCTTGTAACTCGTTGCATTGTAGCATTGTTGCCTGAGCCACAGTAAGACGCCGTATGTGGCCCGTGAGGCGGGTGCGTGGTCTCCGGGAGAGATGGCTCAGTGCATCCACCTGATGTCACTGCAGTCTCTCTGACCGGGAGGTCCTACGTTCGAGTCCCGAGAGCGTCAGGATTTTCGACACTAGCTTGTCAGCTAGGTCGAATTCAGTCGCTGTCTGTAGGAGAATTCTAGCGGCCGGCTGCTCTGATCGGTAGTTTTCCGTGGTTTCTCCGATCAACACCAGCGAATGCCGGAGCAGTGCCCTAACAAACGGGCCACGGACCGCGCGCGATCTTTCCTTCCTCTTCCTTGTACTATCCTCTCCCTTTGCTCACACACTTAAACTAACATGCACTACACTACCACACATGACGGGAGACCGGTTGGGAGCTTACAGCTTGTCCCAGCTGGGGCGGTGCCCCGCTGGTGGGAGACACCTGGTTGAGGGGAAAACCCCGCTAGTCGACGGTAGGTCGGCGCCAGATCTCGCCATCCAGTGGGGAAACGTTCACCGCAACCTCCCGACGAAAAACACGCACTACACTGACGTGACTAATGACCAAAGTAGTTGACGCGCCCGGAAACACGAATCAATCAATCCAATCGCGGTCTTAATCGCACGGCTTCAGTTTCGCAATGATGAAGCGGATTCGTTGTGACGCAGCCTGGAGAAACCGGCCGTCATTTCGACGATACCACTCAAGACTTTCTGAACTATTTATTTCCTGGCGTAAACGTCTGGTATTCCTCTTCCAGAATTTGGCCTCCTCAGCACCTGAAATGAAACAGCGCCACAGAAGATCATCTGCACCCTCGCATCTGAAATTCTCGTACACTCACTCTCATCTATCCGCTAATGTGCGCATTTAATAATTGATTTACTCAAACGTCTACATCACCACAAAGCACACAGATGCCACTGCCATTTAATTATTTCAATCAATACATGTACCCCGACCCTAACTGCATCTTCCGTTCTTTCTAAAAAGAGACCTTTCGACAGGTTCAGGTCGAAATATGACTTGATGTTTTTCTATTGAAATATGTTCACTATTTTTTATGTGTGCAGGAAAAAATTATCTGCCTTTGCGCACTGAAAATTACTGAAAAAATAAAGAACTTGGTCAGTTTTGGCCCCGCGGTTTACGCTAACGACTTTACCAACCTTTGCTGCAACGAACGACTCATGTAGTTCTGTCATTGCTCGCTAAGACTTCTACTTCTCGGTTATGTCTGACAGTTCGCTAAGCAGAAAATGGTAGTTCATTTTGAGGAAAATTATGTCCTGGTATATTAAATCTCTGGATATATTTTATTCTTCAGTTACTAGAAATCAATCGCAATTGGTAGACAACAAATTATTTTATACGATTAATAAATACAGTTAATTGATTATATTTAGGCCCATTAATTTATAAATCAATTAAAATTTACGGTTATAAAGATCGATCATTTCAATTAAATTTTAATTTTTTAAAATTTGTAATGTATTTAGATTTATTTTTAAAAGCTGCTGCCATTTTGGCAAAAATCGAGCTTCATCATAAGTACCTAGTGACAATGAGGTGGCTTCGAGCGGTCCCGAAGGCGATGATTACGTCATTGATTACTATAATATAAATAGCCAATCCGAGTTGCTTTGAGCCGTCTAGTCGAACGAAACAATGTTAATCACAAATATTATTGTTTTCGAGCTGATCCACCAGGTGACGCCAGCATGGATAATGAAAAACGTTACTGCTAACTGGGATGTACTACGAACTCATTCACCTGAACCATCAAATATTTATGTGTCTATGTAAAAAATAATAGAAGGTCGGTAAACAATGTTAACTCTACTTGCATGCCGCGGGCACACTTTGGCATTATTTCGGGTTTCCGTTTCTCAATGTCGATAAAATAGTGCCCGGACGAATAGGCGCGAGCGGGCGGGCGGGCGGGCTTTCGGGCGGCATTACGGCATGTCAAGGGCGAGGGCAATGTCATAAGCTTAGTGTTTCGATGCCCTGAATTAGAAGTGCCTATAAAAGCGCTTGTTCCCTCGGTGGACATTCTATCACAAAAGGCAGAAACCCCGCGGGAACGATGATTTGCGTCGTGAAAAGTGTGTAATTTTGGTTGTTGTTTTTGTTTTCAACAACTTTCGTTGCGTGACGACAGCTATTTTTTTTTTCACAGCATGTAGATTATATATCTACAGAAAAAATTAAGGAAGAGTTGACCTGTACCTGTTGAAAGGTCTCCTTGTAAGTCTCAAAACAATTTTCAGAACTCAAAACCAGAGTCGTGGAAATTTGTACCACTACCGAGCGTTTTTCGGCCATATTATCTAGGATATTTTGCCTTTTTGTGCCCGAAAGCTTATCATAAATTAGCCATTCTTCCTTGTGTGTTATCTTATCCTCAGCTACCTCCACCTTACCGCCTTACCTACCCGAGGTAAAGTGGGTTTTAATGGTCAACATCAATGCAAATATCAATTTCAGACTTCATATACTACACGGGCTTCTTATACGTAGTATAAGAAGCCGGTGTCTCTAATATTCAAAATATCCTCTACTTGTATCTCTAATATACATAGTATAAGAAGCCAGTACCTCTAATACGCACAAAATCCTCTGCTTGTAACTCTTAACATACACAGTAGAATCCGAAATGCGCGGTCTCATCTGCTTGTAACCTTTACTACAGATTTGCACGCCGTAGCGGATAGCACTATCGATCTTCTGGGCATGGGAAGTTCAAGTTTCAAGTAACTTTTGCGCATCTGCGCATGCGTAGAAGATCGATAGTGCTGACCGCTATGGCGTGCAAAAACTCTCTAATATACACAGTGGAGTCCGTCTCCCCTGCTTGTGCCACCCCTGGCCGGCGCGAAGCCCCGGGCGCGCGCGGAGGCAGCCTCATCCGCGAGCGCGCTGCGCCGGGGGCGGCGCGGAGCGCAGCGCAGTTTTCTCTTGCCTGCCGCCCCCGCCCCCTCCGCGCCCGCGCGCGCTGCCTCGCCCCGCGCAGCCGCACAAAGCGCGCGCCAGCACGCGAGGGGCGCGGGGCGGGCGGGCGGGCGGCCGACGCGACGAGGCTCCAGAAGTGCGTTTTGACGGAATGCTCCCTCAGAAACCAGTCGTGAACCGAATTTCGTGGGAAATTTCGAACCGGAAATCGCTGATTGCTTACACTTGTGAGAAATAAAAAGATATGTAACAAAATGATTTGTATGATGTGTGTACCACATGTATAAAAAAAATACGCGTGTCGGTGGTGATTAAGATTTTGAAAAGGTAGTAGAAAGAAATTTCGTGTATTTAGGATTATGAAAATATCGTGGCCGAAATATTAAATTGTTGTGAGACGTAGAAAAGTTTGAGCAGAGATCAAAAACGTATACCACAAGAAATTGCAAGTTGAAGTACAATTTTAGACGATGGGTATGACGAAAATACTTTAAACATGAGTAACCAGAAGGTGTGAGGGGCAGCTGAGGCAACTTGCCCCAGGCGCTGACTTAATTGGTGTCCCGAATTTCTCTTCACTCAAAAGAAATAAAAAATGTATTCATCTATAATCCTAACTCAACGCTGTATGTTATTTCTGAGGTAAGGCAAAAAGAATTCTGTTTATGAATTGAGGGGGAAGTGAATTTTTGTTTAAAGTGAGAGCCCTGCCTCCTGAGGCGGATCAAATGCCTCAGCCCCTGTTTTCTTTTCTTAGCGCCCCTGACTTTAACTTACCATATTGTAGAATATTATTGCAATTTATGATTTAAAAAAATGAATTTCTAAATATGCAAGTGATAGATTTGGTTAACTTAAATATATAAAACATATGTATTCCAGTGGTCAACTGAAACAAATCTTGTGTTTAGTATCCAACATAAGACGAGTTTCGGCAAAGGTGGAACAATAAGAATCCCCAAACAAGATTCTACAGGTTTGAAACACAAAACGACATGAGAAGATGATAATAATGGCGAAGATACGTAATGCGGAAATCCAATTGTAACTCGTGGAGTAGCTAATCATGTAGTCTATAGTGCGTTGCCATCTTTAATTCCATTGAAATGGAAATGGTTTATTTCAATCATTAAATGTAATAGTAAATTACACTAGACCACAACCACAATTCTACTGAGAGTGAATTACATCTATGTCTATTTTCCACATTTATTTACAGAAAAAAAACAAAGACTTTTTTATGATTTCTCATTAATGGACGTTTTGTGAGAAATATTAGTATTCAATTCATTAATGAAGCATCACTTCTGCGTAATGCACATATTTCTGTGATTATTCAGCCATACGAGTTTAATGGCTGGTTGGTTGATTCCGGGCGCGTCAACAGCTAAGGGAGTTTAATTCCGTAAGTGTAGTGCATGTTTTACCGTGAGAGGTGGCGGTGGTCATTTCCCGTTGGAATGGCGAGAACCGGCACCGACCTACCGTCGGTTTGCAGGGTTTTCCCTAACCAGAAATCTCCCACCAGCGAGGCGCTGCCCCAGCTGGGACAAGCCTAAGTTCTCGACCGGTCTCCCGGCATATGTGATAGTGTTGTGCATGTATGAGTGTGTGAGGCGTGTCATGGAACAAGGAAAGGGAAGGAAAGATTGCGCGCGCGATCCGTGACCATTTGTTACAATACTGCCCCGCCATTCGCCTCGTATTCATCGGAGAAACCACGTAAAACTACCGATCAGAGCAGCCGGCCGCTGGAATTCTCATCCAGGCGGTGGCAAAACTAGACCTAGCTACCTGGCCAGTGTCGAGAATTCGTCCACCTTCGGGACTCGAACCTAGGATTTCCCGGTCATGAGCTTAATCATCCATAACACACCTACCTGGGAGTGTCGCCGCTCTTCCCCTCCCCCGGAGGAGCAGGGCAGTTACCAGCACAACGCGTATTCCGCGTCCGCAGCCGCCCCGGAGGAAACGCTTGATGGAGCATTACTCGCCGCCGCGTACACGAGCGGCATTCGCCTCCGTCACGCCGCTGGTGCCGCGAGGCCTCATTGTCCTTTGCAGGCTTCCCGCCCACGCGCGCGGCACCGACTGCTCGCCCTCCCGCCGTCCTCTCCACTGTCGCGACAACGTTGTGAACTATGCGCTCCTCTGTCTCTTCGGAAACTGCGCCCTCCCACGATCTACATGCGCATCAAACATTCACTGCTCCGTGTTCGTCCGATAGTGGAAATGGATGAGCTGACGTTCCGGTGCTTTGTACCCGCGTAATGGCGCTTCTACACCGTTTGGCTGTCACCTCTTCTGTTGGTAGACACATCTACCGCTTAGTTATTCTTTAAACATTCTTCTGTAGCGTTTGTTTTCAAATCTATAGTGTACAATGGAAATTTGCTTGCTGATAATTGTAACGCTGTAAGCTGATCCCCGTCGGATTCATACAATTGATGCATCGCCCAGTATTTACTCGCTCTGCTATCATAGCACTATCCAAGCAACGAATTCTAGAAAATCAGTATTTAAATGGAATGTGATAAAGGTTGTGCAATTCATTTTACCACGCACTAGATGACAGCTGAAATAAATGGACTTGTAAAGTTCGTGAAACAATGACATTCCTTAAATGACCCCAATAGCTTATTTGGCAAAAAACTTTGAGTGATTTAAGAATCACAATATATTTTGAAGGAAAGGAAACAATCTGACGTAAAATATAGTTAGAAAGTTAAGAAAAAAGTGTTAAAGAATATAACTGATAAAAAACATTGATTATTTACATTATACTGCACTGTTTGGGTGGCTGAATGGCACCTACAATAATTGGTAATTTAACACAAAACACTCCAATCAATAAGATTCACCACCATTTTGACTATATTTCCCACGTTCACAATCACCTCCCTCGCTGTTTACAACTTCCACACGTTTTAAAATCACAACTATAAACAGGACGTTAATATAACCATCACTGTGTCGTTATCACCACGCAATCACCACCACCATTTTAAACTATTACCACTACTTGCTCTATCCAAGCATTCACCATCATCGCCTCGTTCACCACCACCTAATATATCTCCAACATACCAATTCACAACTAACATCACCATCTGGTTCACCCCTACCACCACTATGAAAATCACGCCACAATAACCACAGGCATCATCTCCACCACTATTCTCCCATTGCACGCCCGGCCACACGCGTCCGTACCCGGCGCGATGAACGCACGGACGGAGGCGCGCACGCACAGTAATTAGTGCGTACTGCCCGCCGTCGGTGGGCGGCGGGGGCGACGGGGGCGGCGGCCGCAGCGATTAACGCGCCGTTTGCGGTGGACGCCGTCGCCCGTGATAACGCCTCACCGCCCCCTCCCCTGCCTCTGCCCCCCTGCTCCCCCCCGGCACGGCCAACGCCCTTTGATGTAGCGCCCGCTCTGCACAATTGATAACACATCGCTCCCCGCCCCGCTCCGCGCTCTGCGGCAGGTGCTACATCCAGCGACACTAGAGCCGCTCTCGCATGCCACTCTGCGTTCCGCTCCGCCGCGCAGGCGCTGCTGCTGCCGCTGCAGGACTACGCGTGGACAAGCCTTCTACAACAGCTGGCCATTTTAGATTCAATATTTGGAGACGCGATTATCCACGAGTGAGGATACAGTGCAGCCAACAACCGGTATTGGCGAGCGTTAACTGTCGCGTACCAATAGTACATTGTGTCAACAATGGAATCACAGTAGTTTTTTTGTTTGTTTTTTTTCCTCTCTATACTATAGTATAGGGAGTTCAGGGGCAGATCCAGCCTGTGGTTTGAGGGGGGGGGCATGGCTCTCTCTCATCGTAGATTTTTGTTAAATAATAAAATATTTCTTATTATACGGTATATTATTTATGTGCTGTAGATACGATACTATAGAATAAAATGGTTTAAATAATTGCATAATTCGAACATAAATAAATATTTTAATCAATTTTGCCAAATAAGGAAGGTAAACGAAACACTAGTTTTCGGGAGGGGCCCCCATGCCCCCCTGGATCCGCCAGTGAGGGAGATAAAGTATTAGAATCACGTCAACAATACAATTGCGAATTTTTTGCCGAAAAATCCGTGTTAAAGGTTATTTTGACATGTATCTTTGCATACATGTCAGAAGTAAGGCCTATCTGAGCTGTTCTAGAGATGGTTAAAATTGGTGCAGTTGCAAAGGAGATACTCGCAACTTTGTACCAGAAAATCGGGATGTCTGTTCGGATGTATGTATGTATGTATAGATGGATGTATCTGTCTGAATGCATATATGTATAATGCATAAATCTGTCAGAGTAGAAACTTCTTAGCTCAAACTTGGCGAATACTTTAGGAGTAAAACCTAATTGTGTCGTTTTGAAGATCCTAAGAATATTTTAATTTAAGGATAGGTACTTTACATGACGATCCCAAGATATTTTCAAAATTTGCAAGAAAATGGCTGCACATTTTTCTTTAATTTTTGTTTTGGTCGATTAGACGAACGTGCATCTATAAGTATGATATTTAGCCTATTTTAATTAAAGTCTCCAACATTTTTGAGATTGCAAAAATCTTCGCGTTACACTCATTTTGGTCTCAACCAAATTTCATGATTTTTTGTTTTTAATAAAAGATACTAAACCGAAGAGGATTTTATAGTATGAACAACGAATTTTAATAAAATATTAGAATGAATGCTTCAGAAACAAGTTCAACTCTGTTCATAGAGAATAGTATTGTATTTTTCCAGAATTTGTAAACTTCCGTCATTTCATTAATTTTCGAGACCTACTACTGAACAACTCATGAAACAATTTTTTCTGGGTTTTTATATTTTCTATGAAGTGAATACGTAGAATTTTTCTAACTTTTCTACAGTCACTTTCCACTCATATTTAATTTTCGGCGTGCATCATTGCTGCTCGAAATTTTAAGAGACATCCTTACTGTTCAAGATATTTTCTTCCATTTTCATCCTTGTGGCTTGACTATTTTCTTCATAACGTCTTTCAATTGTAGATGTTTAAATGATGTGTAGCCATTTCTGCGTGGAGATGCTACTGCACACAACCTAACTCCGTGTTGAAGGTTTAAAATTCGAAGTAATCTTCAAAAAGTATTCTTTAGATAGCCACTAGTAAACGCGATTCTTCAAGGCAAACGTAGCCTTAAATCAAGTTAGATTTCTAGCATTAGAGCTAAAAGTGAGATGATCCTCAATTGTTCAGTTAAATCTCTGAAAGCAACAAAGAAAATAAAATACTTTCGTCTATCCGCAATCTCTACTACTGACCTTAATGTATTATAGTGTTTTGTGTTATTGATATAAAATAAAATTCTGTAAGGCTGACTAAAATAGAGAGAATGACACACGTAGGAAAACACACGCATTTTATTTAGCTAGTAGGATTGCGCCACTGAGCGCCTGTGATGGCCTGTGAGCCTCATGCTGAAATCTTTCGTACTCTCGAAATAAAATTATACTTTTACCACTCGTACCATAACTGTTTTAAAACATTTGATTGCATTTGATATGCCTAGCAAGCACACTAATAGTTAAATAAATGCAGCGGAAAATGCGATAAAAACTCGGAGGAGAGAAAAAGTACATGATAAATTATTGAAGAAAAAGAAAAACGCCAAATTTTGCCCAATGTATTAAAAATACTGTCATTCGGCAAAATGTAGACGCTCCGAAATTTACGAAGCGAAACATATTTATATCTCCCTGCAAATGAGCACCGTTCTTCCGTGCCCACAGGAGTTGCCGAATGGCGAATACTAATTATGCGGATTATTATTTTCTGCAACGTACTGGGAATTTCTCAGAATATTATCACAATACTCGAAACTCATGTTAGCTTCACAATAGTTTGTGTTCCCAAATTAATATCTGGGAATTCTGAAAACAAAATGGTTGCACATACTTTTCGCGTCCATTAATTTCATCAATTTCAGAATTTCGAGTCATCTGATACAGATAATAAAGAAATTTTCAAATGATCGGAGACATTTCACTGCTTCATGTCTCTTATATTTGATGACAGGTCATGGTGGTTTCTTTTACTGATTGTTCAATGTTTCCATTTCCAAATATAGTATCTTTTCAATTCAAATCTTTTTCTCAAGTTCTAATTCTCTTCTCATATTTTCATTTTCGAACTTTATAAACTTTTCTTTACTTAAATCATTGTGGGAAACCTTTCATTGCTGAAAGTCCAATTTAACTCTGCCGTGTTTTCTTTACATGCATTTGTCGTTTGTGAGGAATATCAGTTAAGTAGGCAAATTAATTGTCTTGTGAAATAATATTTTTCCCATTTGTTGATCGGAACTGAAATAACGCCATGAAAGTAAAATATTCTGGATTTGTGATATAGCATAATGGATAGGCAAATTGGTGAATTAAGTTATTGAAGTTATGTTATAATAATTATTATTATTATTGTTATTATTATTAGCCTACGACATCCATAAAGTGCAAAGGTCTCCTGCTTAGCAGGGTTACAGTAGGTTGATATTTGTAAAATCAAACACTAATTGTGCCGGGGAGCATCTTCTTTTTGTTGTTCGTATCTACATTGTCTCCATATTGTCCTTTCTTGTGCTAGTCTCATCCAGGTGGGACCAACTACCTTTCTTAGCTCGTCTGCCCATCTTCTTTTGTGTCTCCCTTGGTTCCTCCAGCCATAATGAGGGTCCCTGGTTGTTGTCATGTGCGCCCATCGCCTTTGGTCTTGTCTAATGATGTGTCCTCCTCAATGCCATTTACTCACTTTAACATGCTGTACTGTATCTTTGATTTTGGTCTTTTTACTAATTTCCGTAGATGGTATATTGTCTAAAAGCAAAATGTTTATCATTTTTATTCCATTTCTTTGTGGTATCGTTGTGTCCATTTTATGTGAACTACTGTTAAGGACCAGGTTTGTGATCCATAAAGCAATGCAGGCAAGATGCACACGTCCATTATTCTCTTCTTGATTTTGAAATTCATCTTTTTATTTAGCAGTATGAAGGAAAGGCTTCAAAATGTTCCTCATGCTAATTTCATTCTTCTTCTAACTTCTTTATCTCCTCTATTTGTAAATGATACTAGCTGCCCCAGGTAAACATATTCCTGGATGTAATCTATGCTACTCTTATTTAACATTATTACTTAAGGTTCGCTGTTATAACTCGACCAAGCGCAGAATGAAGGACGCGATTGCGGCGCGTCGTCGAACTAACAGTGTAAACACGAGTCTGTTCAGTCAGTTTCGCTAACAAACGTCGCCAGGAGCGTGAAGCGAGTTCAGAGCAATGATGTATATATACCACTAGATGGCTGACTCCGCGCTTCCCAATAGGCGGAGGTGAGGCCGTACAGGGAGCCATGTTGCGCGGCAAAAGCTTCGAATGTCAAATGCAGCCCATGACAGTTCGGTAGATTTTACGAGTGTAACACGTATACATTGTATTTATTAACATGGTTCTGTTCCATCATAAGAAAGTAAAGCTATAGGCAACAATAAATTATTGAAATATATTTTATGATTTACATAAAACTACGAACAGCATTGACATAGTGTTACCGGGGACTTGCAAAAATGAGGTCTTGTTTTTTATTATGACTTACTGGTACAAACGTCTTATACTACTTCAGAAGAGATAAAAAAAGATTTAAAATGAAAACACGTAGAGAAATATAGTGCATATGTACTTTTTATGGTCAGACATTTTTATTTACGTATGAATACAAAACGTTTTGCAGGAACAAACATTCAAATGATCCACCATTGCAAGAAAATATTAAAATAATAAATAATGTTTCTTTTAATTTTACATAACAGGAAATAGAACAACACATACATTTACAGAATAAATGAATAGATCAAAATATATTTTCAAACATGAACACTTAAGACTAAGATTCCACTACACGATATTGTGAAACCCACCGTATAGTGGTAAAAACATGGATAAAACAAAGGCAAAAAATAATTGATTTCCTGGGCCAATTTTGAAAATAACAATTACATTAAGTCAAGATAAAATGAAAACATTTAAAAAATCAGAACAAAAATGTTTCACTAATCATTCAAGAGAAAAGTCACTACAACACACCGCCTTTGGCAATACGGACAAGGTTTTTGCCGTGCAAAATGGCGCCTTGGGTGGCCACACTGCCAAGGCGAGAGTCATCTATCTAGGAGTATATATACACATCATTGGTTCAGAGACTATTTCTACGGTATCACCAAGACCTCCTTCATAGAGATTGTGAATCAGCTGATAAAATGTAACTTCAGAGACACATCATGCGTGATTTGCACTGATTGTTTTATTTTTGTCCCTTTAAGTTGTTTTTTTTACTTTTCAGCATTCCAGTACAAGAATGTAGTTAAAAGTTCTATTTATATTGAATTTTTAATACTTATTCATTGAATTTAAACATTTTGTATTCTTCATCATTCATCTTTTTTTCCCATAGGCTTCAGGCGGTTTGTTTAGGTATGCAATAAAGTATCAAACATTAACTTTAGTTAACTAATAAGTATCTAAAATATTCTTTATTATAGTGGTAGTTACTTCTTAAATAAAAACGAATTTATTTGGTATATATTCTGAGAAACTACTTAAGTTAACATTCACGATTTATATAAATGTTACTGCTCATCGAAAGAAATTAGTTTCAAAATTTTGAATCGTCTTGCAGAAAAAAGTATACTTTTATTTCTTCCAATATGAAGTGCATACATGTCCAATATAGTTAAAATATTAATTGGGAAGATACTAGATTTACAAAAAAATAAATCGCGCTTTTTTCGCAATAGTTTGGCGCGGTCCCATTTTAATTTTGTATTGAGTATCCTTATATCTCCGTCTCCGTCGTTTCGGCTGCAAACACAGACGGTGGCGAGCTCCTGCAAACATAATTCTCAATTTAGTCGAGATATACTCATTATTTTACTTTTCGTTGAGTTCATTTGTAACCCGACCTCAGTGCATCTTGCGTTTACATCGCGTAGTTGAAGTCATATAGGCACACTTAAATTCCGTGGTGGTTCTCCCATCATAGCCACATTTGCCATTATGGCCCTGATTCTCTAATTATTTTCAGTAATAGTGAATTATTTTTAACTGATTACTAATTTAATCCATAGTATGTATTATGTATGTTACATGTGCTCTGTAGGATTTAGATTCCGTAATAACATTTTAAGTTACAATTAATAGGAAAATGTGACGACTGCATCTGTCAAACCACTTTCTTGCTAGTCCTTCTTAAGTTTCTGAGGTTCATCCAAAAATCAGAATTTTTAGGAGTTATCACCAGTGTCACTTGCCAAAAGAATACCTGAGTGAGTAATATGGGTGTATTTCTAGACTTTAAATAGGATATAAAATTTATAATTGACGCAAAATGAACGCGAATTTACAGAAGGAATTTCTGAGTGTGTGTTAAAAGTGAATCTTCATTTCTATTCTAATTTACTACTTTCATTGTTTTTTTCGCGATATTTGTAGTTTGAAAATAGCAAATGAATATTTTCTCGCCGAACATTTATTGTAGAGATAGCTCATAGAAGCGTTTGAGTGTTAAACATGTTTGTAAACCGATTTTTAGGTAGTAGAAACATTTCACCTCACTTGTTCAGAGAGAATAGAGAGAATTCTGGCATAACACATGGATTAATCATTCGATATTGATTCTTAGCAGTTATAGCTGTGGGGAAAGTTATGTTTTTCGTGTTTCCACACAAACGATTTTACATGAAAACTTCATTTTGGCACTGGCTCTTTCTTTGGAAAATCCGAATAAAAGGACGAAGCTGACGGTTTCTGAGGAAATGACATTTGAAATGCTGGACCATTGAGGTGGCTGGAGTTGGTTTTAACAAGTCCCCCGCCCCCCGAGCTCTCTTTCATCGAGATCTTTTGTCCTCACCTTGCTCGATCCTGCGTATTAGACATTTACCGGCGCCACGTTATTCCGAGTCCGGAGTGCGCCGACCTTCTTGCTAACACAATGAACAGGGAACCGGCGGCCGACAAAGCGCGCGGAAGTTTTTAATTCTCGCCTCGTGTAGCGACCCGTCCGGTGGCGCCTCCTTCCGAAGCTCATCACTGCGTTAATTGGAAGCGGCTGTCCTAATTAAGCGGGGCACGGCGTCCACTTTGGTGTTTGATGCGAGCGCGTTAATGGATTCGGTGTCGCTCGTCAAAGCCAACACGACTCGCCTCGGAAGGAGGTTGGAGGTGTCGGAAGGAGGCCGGATGTGGTGTGGCTCAGCCAGCCTCTAAGGAAGCACCGGGCCAGGGCGGCCAGCCGCTGGGCGAGCCAAACCCTCAACCCATTTGCCTAATTTTGTCTATTAGATTAACGTGGCACCTGAGGCCGGTATTTTCGTATTAATAGTATATTACGCTACTAGTTTATAACGTCAAGATTTATAGCATGAGTACATTTTTTCAAACGAGCGACATTAGAAACCAGTTTTCAAATTTGTAAGAATGTAATAAAATGGCATTATTAACGATTATATATAACGATTATTAATGATAATGTAAATAAGCGGCGTACGTAATTTTTTTGTATAATAGCATTATAAATTTATAAGAGATTCGTAGTTAATGTTTGGAAACAACTTTATTGTGACGTCATGGGATTTTGACATTGTGGGAACTAACGGTGGTACTATCTCCCCACGATTATCTCGCTGCGATTGGCCGAATGAGTGATGACGCAATTACTAAACGGCAAACGTTGAAATCTTGCCATAAGATGATATTTTACGAAGGATTTCTTGTAACGAAATAAGTCGTTTATTCTGTTGAAATACAAAAATGTTTTGGGCTTTGCCAGTTCATAATAAAAACAAATTTTAAGCATAATACAGTTGTCCGACACGTATATTTTCGGGCATAGAAAGTTCCATGAAAATGTTTTGTATTTGTTGCATGAAAGTGTATTATACAAATATTTGTTTAGGTTTTTGTGTCATAATAAAATTTGGCTTAATAATCATTAAAACGGATGAATGAAGTTGTAATGATTTATGTAAATGTCGGAAAGAGTGTATAGTAATTGACGGCATTTCACCAATGTAGCATATATTTATGCATTGAAACCATCAAAAATACATGCTTTCTAGAATTCTTCCAGAATATTTTAGTAAGAATCGACTAAGAATTATATTGTCAATCGATTTCTCTTGTTGAAACGAATTGAATGAGCTATTGACGTCTGTTGGTGACGCAACCCACTAAAAACACATTTTAGTTTTGTAGCCACACAAAACGTCAATTTGATCAAAATATCGCCTTTTCTAAAGCAAACTATAAATTTCTCTACCACACTTATATAAAATTGTAGAAAGGAGAGTAACTATTCAAAACAAGAAAAACATCAATATTTCTTCTCGCAATTCTACTCCCTGCCGAAGCTTCCTTATCGGGAGCAGAAGAACTTTAACTTCGTGTACTGGCACGTAAATAGTGGAGAATTCAGAAAGTATTTACTGGACGAGTGATATCTTCATTTTGGAAACACGTCATAGCTTGTTATTGCCTTGGAATTTGGAATGGAATTTGCTCTGCCCTGCATAACTTATCTGGACCGAGAGTATCGTGGTTACGAGGGAAATATGAAAACAGTTGAATGACGCTAGACATTCTATTACGGAGGGAATTATGAAAGGGAATTATGTGGAGGAAATATGACAAGACAATGAGAGTCAAGTTAATAATTTAATTAGTAAATACGTAAGTAAATATGAATAATTAAAATTAGGTACGAAATAAAATCTTGTATGAACCAGTGGTTCTAATGATTGAGCGACGACAAACGCATGAGGACCTTTCTTCCCAGGGCTTTTTGTCGCCGCTCGATCGTTAGAAGCTTTATAACGACCTTGGTGCATAAATAACGATGAAATTTCCACAAGGTTGGCTTAAATCTTAAGAAAAAGTCTGAGCATTATATGAATTTTTCTTCTGCATTCTAGGATCATGGTTTTCATAACCAAACTATTCACGTACATCGCCTCAATACCTTGTTCTTGGTTACCACTGCGCGTTCTTGACACACCCCAACTCTACGGGACAAGGCCTGCCCGACGTCACAAGTGTCATACTTCTCAGAACCTTCTGCATTTGTTTTAAATACATTTGATACTTAAAAGAGAACAACAGATACATTTTTATTGAATTGATCTAAGTTAAACGTATTATCTTGTAATATTGGCTTTGTTAATTCGTTGCAAATAAGTTTGAATTAAATGAATGTGATTTCTTTGATAGTTCTCGATAGGGATGCCAGTTTAAGGATTGATACGATGTAGAAACACTTTCTAGATGGCTTTCTGAATATAATTATTGTGAAATTTAGTAATGAAAAGGGAGTGATTGGTAGGAGACTTACCTCTTGTCTCAGAATAAAATTTATATCGACTAGGGTGTGAATCGAATTTGGTGGAGAGCAAACGATATTCACTTATCGCTGACTCAATTTTGGCAACGCTTATCTAAAAAACTGTAACATTTCAGGAGTGAAGGAAAACGTTGCAAGGTTTCCATTAATTTCACAAAAATGTGGCCAATACACACCTGCACAACACAACCAACTTAACAGACAAACCAACGAACAGAATCACTGAAGCAAACCTACAAGTAGAAACAAAAACATTAATAAAAAAACACACACAGACACTTGTTTCATATAGGAGGAATCATTAACGCAAAAATTTTAGTTCAAAATATCATTTTTCTACATTCATATATTTTTTGGAATTATAATAATAGCACACATTTTAACTGTTGGATGTACGTTATATTGTACTACAGTATGTTTCAAATATCACACTGTTATAATTTTCTCGTCAGAGTTACTTAGAGCTCAAATAGTCTCCGGTACACCAACCTACTTTTACGTCCCCATCAACGTCTTATGAAATTTTTATCGCTGTTTGACGTCCGTAAATAACTGAACACACTAATATTAGACAACCGCGCCCGATCATCCATTGTGCGAGAAGACTCGCAAATTCCACGAAATTAATCCGAACCTTCCCCCCCACCATAAAGGGCGCCTTTCCTTAAGCCGCTTTTGCCCCGCCCTTTCCCCTCCCTTTCCCCCTCCCGCAAAGGGCGCTGACCCGATTGCGACTGCGGGGCGCCCTTCGGCCCTCGGGGGGAAATTATTAATTTCTCTGCGTGCGATGCGATCCTATCCCGCCCCGCCCGCGTGGCCCCGCGTCGCCTTGCCGCCGCCGACGCAGCGTGTTTTCCGCGCTGGGGCCTCGAGCAGAGCTTGGCAGTGCTCGGCCCACGCAAAACTCGAGGGACGAAACCGACGAAACCGACTGAGATGGCCCCTTGTTTGGCTTCTGGACGTAAATGTACGTAGCTTCACTGAGCGCACGTTTTGTTGAGTACTCCTTTAGCTTGTACTGGTAGGAGTACAATTGATGTTCATTACTATTTTGTTAGCAATGCAGAAAAATCAAATCAGTTCATTCACCGTTGAAATTGATTTTCTATACGTCGGGAACAAACATTTTTCAAATTTTAATTTTTCTCAAATAATAATTATTTTCCAAATTCTTTTTACTAGTTTTTCAAATGTTGCTTTTTTTTTAAATTCTGGGCCTCAAGAAAATGTGCGCAGATAATCTCTTTCCCCCCACGTCAGATACAGTGTTTACTGTTTTTGGCCACATAAATAAATAATTAGATTAAAGAAGCGACTAGCTGAAGTACGTATCCTGGGTATTTATTTTAACAATCACGTATTATTGGTATTGGTTTTCGGGCTGGACGTGCTCGGGTCGAAATACTTCTTTCAGATAACCTGCGTCAGTCATCAGGACATCTGCACCTCCGACAGATGCAGACAACGTGCCAAAGAATAATTTCGACTGGATCACAGGCTGTCAGCAATATCAGTATTAATGCGGACCATGAAAGCTTACAATGTCCTGACAAAGTAATGAATTCTATTTGTAGTGTACCCCGCTTTGCCCAACTCGTCCAACTTGGCCACGCTTCTCGCCGTCTTGCATTTCCCCTGACGCCTTGACAAGCTTGGGCCCCACTTCAATTCGGAACTATGATGCTCGGTGCGATCGTCGTTGCTACGCCCATCATTGCAACGGACAAATACAAACATTACATGCATTGTTACATACTCCCGTAAACGTGAAGTAATGAAAATTAAAATGGTTTGTCACGGCACATTGGTGGTAGAACATCGAAGTAATACGATTAGATCGTAATTTAGACTATGTGTCAGCTAAGTGTCAATGATCATTATACTGATTTGAACCATCTAGAAGTAGTTGTTCGACAAACTGCATTTCTCTCGTTTAATTTGTTAAGTTATTATTATTATTATTATTATTATTATTATTAATATTATTGTGTTGATTACAAGGAAATGGTTAGAATTATTTCCGAAAATTTACCCCTGTGTTTCAGTAATGTATCGTAAAATGTTTAGCTGTTTCCAGACTAATGCAATCAGTCTTATAGGAAGATTCTGTAATAACAATTGAATGCGTTTTCATATCGTTTAAATAATGATATGCGTTGTAAATAGGTATTTTGTTGTAATAGAAACTGAATTTTAATTCTTGGTAAGGAACGTCCATATTATTAAGTACAGAACTCCGCTTTACACAGAAAATAAATCTATCGAATCTAATAGTATAAACTGACAATATACTATATAAACCCTGCTTCACTCCACCTCTGCCTCGCCAGTCCCATCCGACATTTTCTGTCCCGCGCGTCCTGATCGTCATGCCGCGCCATTCCTTGGTGCTTTCCGAGTTGCATTTATTGCATCAAAATTAAACTGAATTATCTCCGCACATTGATAGTCGACCTCCAAAGTCACATGATAAAGAGTTTAAGTTGGCCCTTGATCTACGTATCTCTAAAATCATTGAGTTAGTATCGACTAGTGGAAATTACTTTCGACAATCTTTTTTTTGTTGTTGTTGTTTTTGCGTCTTTTTAAATAAAAATGTATTTTTTTCTATATGACGAATCACATATCGTTTTAAAATATTACTTACTCCCTGAAGTAGGTTTCGCTTTTCTAAACATTTATGAATGCCTTATTGCAATGAAACTTTTAAGAGACAAAAATGTGAGAAAACATTAACAAAATGTATGTGTTTTTTTAAAAAAAACTATATCTACAATGTAAACAAACGTGGTAAATTTGATGAGTAAATATATTCTATAAAAATAACTGTAGCGTTTATTAATTTTGAGAATTTTGTTTCTAAATTATGCGTAGATGAACATTTTTAAAGTTAAAGAAAGTGTCTAGTTATATTGCTAAGGCACCAAAAGCTGCATGTCATTCATATAAATTGATTCAGCGTTTCTCAGCACATTATTGAACATGTATGCAATAAAAGGGTAAAAGGAAGTGCAATAAAATAGTTTTAGAAGAAAAGATGATGCGCAAATATTCTGTTTTAGAAGAAAATATAAACACATTATTAACATTTCAAATGACTGTAACTGTAATAGCGAGAAAACCAGTGGTATCTTATTGCACCACTACACACCCATTCCTTCACATAGTACACAGAATGATTTTCTCCCACGCCTATTTTCTTTATTAACTTTACACTCGCATCTAAACGAAAAAGTACTTTTTAAATAATATTAATTAAAACGTCTTTGTTAACCGATTCCAAATTGAAACCTTTATTATTTTGTTTTTTTTTTCTGGTGCAGTAGATTAACCACTTTACAGAACAGTTACAGAGGATTTAATACATAGAATATATGCTGTGTTTAAATTATTACAAATAAGGAGGGAGTCCCTTCTGAGATCCTCTTCAACCGTTTTGCAGTGTCCAATTAGATTCACTTTTTATTTATTTGGAAACCTTTTAATACAAACAAATTAGAGTAGGAATGTAAGAGTTGTAGGATTGGTTTAAGGTGGGCATAATATGTTCTTAGGAAGTTTGGGACGTTTATTCTCTTTTACGTTCTAGGAAACGTTAAGCAACTTTGAAAGTAATGACTGTATAATAGTTCGAAATTTCAAACACGTTTTTAAGGAAATCTCGACTTTTACTTTAGGTGACTGTTTTCAACTTGGCTTAAAATACGGAGCTGCGAATGTTCTGCAATACTTCCGGATTTTAACTCTTTGAGAAGATTTTGAGTATCAGTAACAACATACAACAAACCTTTTAATAAGGTTAGAAAGTCTAGAGTTGGACGTCCAAATCTGCCAGCCCAAGGAAAAACGATCATTACGATTTTCAGCACTCCAAAGCATTGCTGAGTCTTCTTCAGACGTAATGCAGGTGACTGGTTACCAATAAAGTGTCTGGTGTTTTGTCTTGCGGGTTATGCACAGGGACCCATATTGTGTTTGCACGTACAACTCATAATATTCTAGATAAGCTTTATTCATTTGGTGTCATAAATGGAGAATGAATGGAGTACTCTTCCCAAGTGCCGTTGTCAAAATTCGCAAATTTGTTAAATGATTCTATACAAATTACTAAAAAGGCCTATTATAAAATTCATTTGTTTTTCATTCATTAAAACTTCATTGATTGCTATAACATTTTCTGTTGTTTTTCTTCTCAAGTCGCGCACTGAGACTCGATGTACATTTCCACGTGTGGTGTAGAACCGAAGCAAAGAGGGGGAGCAGTTGTCAAAATGAAAAATGACCGCCATTTTGAAGCAAATGGCGCCGACTATCGCTTTGGTAAATCGGCTCCTGGCATTGACCATTTCCTTAAAAATATATAAGTACATAATTCGATAATTCGACCGTTCCATTAAATCAATAAATCAGTTTCAAATACGCTATTCTTTCCATTACATACAATTCGCTCATGGCCACACTCAATCTCCTTCGTTGTTCAATAAACATCATAGGTTGCTATGGTTACTTCAGTCGTTGCGATCGGAGCTGCTCTGTTTCGCCCTCGAGGGCTGCGCAGAGGCCCACTGTGCGCCGGCGCGTGTGGGGTGGAGGGGGAGCCGATGACATGACGAGCGGCGGTCGCCATTTTGGAGTAAAAGCCGCCATCTGTCGTGATGTCACTTGGGGAAATTGGCCTCTGGCATTCACGGCCAGTGAACGAATGCCTCTTCGCCAACTGGCGTTGGATTTTCTACAATCGTTCCATCATTTTTCGCGAATTGCGAATGGTGAATTGAAAATGCGAGAGAGGAAAAAAAAAGGTTGGCTAGTCATCGGATTGAAAGGATGGCAATTGAAATGATGGAGGACATTCATTTTTAAATTTACGCATAATGTATTATTACGTTTTGTTTTACAGGAAAGCATTTGCGAAATGAAAAGGATGAAGTACTACAATACTACGAGATAGAAATTTATTACGATGAGATAGAAATATTAAGACATTTTGTATTTTCGTGCTGATCTGAATGGCACTATTGGCACAACTATTCACTAGGATTATAGTTTCGAATCCTTCACAATCTGTGTTTGATTTTACCTTGCATTTGTAGCGGGAAAGCAATGGTAAACAATCTGGTTTTCTATTTATAATCCACAATTCTGTACAGTGTTTCATTATTTATGGAAAGGCCCTGAAAAGCCACTTATTGGCTATTTTTACTTGAACGTCAACATCCCTTTAGAAGCAAGGGGGGAAGATATTCCGACATTCTAAGTAAAAAGAAGTACATACTTCGGTATTACATGTAAAGAAGAAACATAATATATTGCCCTGTTACTAAGCCTTATGTTTTAAAGAAAAAATACTTTAGTGTGTAATAGATGTATTCGTTAGCTACCTAAACCCGTGCAAAATCTCCAAACTTTTTAAATAATTATTTTAGAAGTGAACATTACTTCATATCTCATTTTATAGAATTTAGCTTAACTAGCAAAATTCGGGCCAAACCTCCTTTCAAGTGTCCCCCACATATCTTCAAATGGCCCTACGTTTCCCCTACCTGTATCCTTTTATTTCCCCACACCTCCACCTGTTATTCATCATTTTGTGCTCCTGTCTCACATTTTCCCACAAAGTAATTTTCCTTTGGGGGCACAAAAACGTGGCATCTTATTCGAGCTCTGCGCGATTATATGTCCAAAATTGCGAACTTGAATTTTCATCCTCTTACACCTGTTTCATGCACTCTGGGGTAATAATTTCCTATCCTACCGTAATGCACTTACGGGGTTTTGGTTTCATGGTTTCGTACAAAAGGGGAAAAATTGCCATCTTGCTTTAGCGTACTTTGTATAGAGGGGATGATCAGAACTCGCTTGCAGAAATCCGAGGCATTACAACGCAACTAGAATCCCTGTCAGACTTTCTAAAGGACACTTTAACCAAAAAAATGTTGATATGGTTTATAAACTTTCAAGTTGACGACAACAATTTCTTTTAATAAAATAACAGCTGAAGTATCACTATCACTATTTCTGCCGTACATAATTTATTATTCGTTAATGGGATTGAAAACATTTCTAACTTTTCCCCACAAGCGACTAGGGACTCGAAATTCTGACTAGTCTGTCTTCAGTGACACCATTGACGAGAATTCTCATTTAATTTGCCACAAGAAACTAACTCTTTCCTGCTCTTAAACACTGCACTTAAACACCAAGCCGAGTTGCTCCTTTCCGTACTTCCTAATGCTTGAAGTTCCTCTGGAAACGCAGAGCGTATTTTCTATTTCACATATTTCCCGTTTCTTGTTTTCTCATTCTCTTATTTTTCCTCGGTGTCCAATACGGCCGTATTTCTCCTAGGTCTGGAGCCTATGAAAGACGCCACGACAGCGAGAGCGTGAATTGATTGCGGGGGGGGGGCAGTTTTCCGCTCTCGCCTGTATCCACATGACGGGGGGGGGGAGAGCGCTTTGTCTTACGCATCTGAGAAGAGACAACGCAAGAGGTAGGCAGTGTGCATACGGATGCTGAGCCTGAACAAGATATTTGCCAACGATACCAAACGATACCAACGATTCATTCTTTGTGCACGTCTTCTGAATTTCAGTGGGAAATATAGTTATTCAAATTATCGTTTTCCATATTATCGCGGCAAAAAAGTATTATTCTTTCATGAAGAACTTGATGAGGGTTAAGGGCACAAATTTAAAGCTAATTTACCTTTGAAAATATATTTTATTATAAAGGAGGGAATATTTTGTCAACAAAACTTGAAAAAAAAACCGTTCTTTTTCTGTATTCAAAATTCGACTAGAATATGGTTTAGGATAGAGATCACAGAATCATGAAAACGTGCACAAATTTCACTTCTCCCCATAGCTCGTCACACACAGTTTTTAACTGTTTTTGACGTAAATAAATAAATAAATAAACGGCAGAACACGGAATCAATACGACTTAGGGAAGTATCGCGACACTTGTAGAATGTGGTTGTGATGTCTGTTGCTGCTGCAGCGTTTCTCGCGCGCAGCTCCGAGGGTTCCTAGCCCCGATGGGAGATTTTTAACACGAGGTAGATGGCTGGATCGAATGAAACCGCTGCGTGAAGGACAAGTTTTCCGTGATTTTCCAGATTAATATCAGGCCACACCAGAGTCACGGATCTCATTCTATCTTTCCTTCCTCAAACATGTCCCTTCTCTGCCCTTAACGCACACGCAATACATTGCCACACCTATAGGGAGAACAGTGTGGTGCTGTCCTGGCTGTAGCGATGCTCCTCTGGGGGAGATACCTGCAAGCAATTTCGTAAAGGGCAACTTCTCTTCGAATGTGCTTCAGTTAGAGATATTTGATGACGATATAGTCTAGTCAAATGGTAGAAAATAGGGGAAAGTTTTGGTGTAGTTTTGATTTTTAGGTCCTATATGTTTTTGAGGTCGCTGAACACGAATATCATGTTAACAAAAATTTTGCCCGGAAACACGTTTTTTCGCAAAAAAAAAAAAACATGTTAAAAATCCACTTTTAGTAAATAAAGGTCATACATGAAATTAAAGAAGATAAAATGGCCTACATTTTATGTCTTGAGGATTTTTTTCTCCGACGTACCATTTAGCCGCTAGTGCAACGTGAATTTTGGTGTTTTTATGAAGAAAATTGTGAAAATAGGATTCGTCCCATTTTATCACAATGTAGCTCAGAAACTACGCATTTTTCGTAAATATTGACCTGATATGAAGTAAAAGATTATACAATTGTCTACACTTTAGGACTTTAGGTTCTTTAGGTTCTTTGATAAACAGTACACTTTAGGTTCTTTGATAAACAGTAACGCCGCTAACTGCGCGTCAAACCCAAAGGCAAAAAATACTTGGATGTTACTGTGAGAATGGCACTTCACATACCCTCGCTGTGCCATTCCGGATTTTTAACATGTTTTTTTTGCAAAAAAACGTGTTTCCGGGCAATAGTTTTGTTAACAAACATGATATTCGTGTTCAGCGACCTCAAAAACATATAGGACCTAAAAATCAAAACTAAACCAAAACTTTCCGCTATTAGCCATTTTTGAGCTCCGTTTGACTGGACTAATATCAACAACTACAATGAATTGAGATGTTTAAATCGTCGAAAAGCACGTCGTTATATCCCCAAGATCGATCGGGCTGAATGTTACTTTCTTATTTTCGATATCGGTCACTGAGGATCACATGATGTACATTGTCATTGCTTCTGAGGCTGACTCATATTTTCTCCCAAAGACATACGTCACAGACATTGTGACAACATTCGGGAAGGGAGAGACTACATCTATCTTTAGGATAATGACTACGATTGGTAGCCGAAGACATGACATAAGGGAGAAAAGTGATGAAAAGATAATTTTAAAATTTCAATCTACAAACACAAGAACCTAACTCCAACGTGGTACATGAACTCGTTACCTTTTGAACTGAGACAGCTTCTGCCTGTCAGCTATTGCGGTTCTTCGGATAAGAACAATATGAACTATTAATTCATTTTCACCTGACAGCAACATTTTCAAATTTACTAATACTTAAATAAGCAACACTGTTACATTAAATTACAAACACATTACCACCAACAATACATACTCACATTCTGTGTATTGAGATATAAATCAGCAAGCAGTTTTTGAAAATCAAAATAAACCGCTGCAATTTTCTTTATTTATATATATTTGATTCCGGTGGATATGCTGTTGAGTCAACGTATTGATATACATTTTGTAGTGAATTCTCCTAATAATGTTTCCTTTTTTCTGTATTATCAGGTGTTTTGAAGTCTTTTAGGTGGCTGAGAAAAGTGCGCACAGTTTTTACGAACACAATGTGAAATTTATTACAAATCTTCAAAATTTGAGTGGAGATGTTTGATTTTATTCAAGCCATAGTAATGATTTCATATCATTGATTAACATAAAATAAATCCAGGTTTATTCACGCTGCAAGATTAGATTCAAATAATTACCGGATAGCAAAGTACATATTGTTGTCCTGTAAAAATTAATTTTTAGGATTTAGCAAGCTATTGACTGGTAAAAATTATAACATTCTCATATTCACGAGACATCTTTTCCTTTCCTTTTCTTCGTTTTGCAGCATTGCGTTTTATTCACCTAATGAAGCTTTGTTTCGAAGACAAAAACTGAGAAATGCTTACGGGGCTTCTTGTACCGGTACAACCACTGTTTTTGTAAAATAAAATGAAAGCAGAGAGTTCCTACGCCTAATGGTTAGAGCAGAGGATCCAAAGTTTTCGCCCAACGTGCTTGTGGCCCGTGGTTGGCGTTGCAGAGCAGTGCGCGGCGCTTTTCTCTTCTTTTTGTTGTTTGCGTCCGCCCCGGGCGGCGTCGCTGCATCGGCGTCGTTCGTGCGACGTCGTCTTTAACCCGAGGCGCCACCGCGGCTCGGCCGCGCCCCTCGGGACCTTCCGGACCCCGCCCCCGCCCCGCCCCGCCCCGCCCCAAACTGCTCCGCCCACGCCCCGCCCCGCCCACGCCTCGCCCACGCCCCGCCCACGCCCCTGTCGCTCCCTCCACCTTCCTTTCCGCGCACACGCTCCCACTGCCGTCGCCTCCTCCGCCCCCTCTGCTACCCTCTCGTCCTCCCGCTTCCCTACTTCCTCCTCATCGTTTTCCTCTTTTCATTCCCACTACCTTTCTACCTCCCTATCTACCGACGTCCGCGTCCCTCGATACCCCAGCCGGCCACGACGTCACTCGTTGCCATAGCCACCACCACCACCGCCGTCTCTCTTCGTCATCCATTGTCTCCGCCTCTGCCTTCTCCTCAATTTCTCCTTCCGCGCACGATGCCCACATCGACCCCACTGCCTTTGCCTCCGCCGCTTCCTCTGCCACTCACGGTTCTCTACTTCCTCCTCGTTTTCCTCATTTCACTACACGGTCCTTCTTCCTACCTATCTCCTCCCCCGATACCCCCACCTCCGGCATGTCACACGTCGTCACAAGCGCCACTGCCGCTTCCCAGTCCTATACTCTCCTCCTCATCCTGCAGCTTCGGCACTCCTCATCAAGCGCCTCCGCCTCTTGCCTCTTCCTCATCCCGCTCCCTCCGTCGCACGCCATCGCTTTCACCTCCTCCTCCTCCTCTTAGTGCGCCTTTTTCGCATGCGTCTCCTTCTCCCGTTTTTTATTCTCCTCCATGTTCACCCAATCTCTCTTCCCCTTCTCCACAATGTTTCTCCTAGATCACCTCCATCTCTCTTCTCTTTTCTTCTTTTACGTCTCTGCTCTGACACTTCCTCCTTACTGTCCTTACCAACTACTCTTCCTCCTTCTCATTCTTCTTCTCCTTCCTTTGATTCTTCTCCTTGGTATCCTTCTTCCCACCCTTATCCCCTCTCCCTTTTGCTTCCCCCTCGTTGTTGCCATTCCTTCTTTGTCCACCCGCAGCCCCTTCCCCCCGCCCTCGCCGTCTCCTGTCGCGGAAGAAAGGAAAACACGGACGCTGCGCGAAGGGGGGGGTGTTGTTGGTGGAGGGCGTGAGGCGAGGGGACGGGGGCGTGAAATTTCATAAGAAAGTCGTGCGCCGCTGTATCAGCGCTTCTCCCCCGCGCGTGTAAGCGCTGCCGCTTGCGGCTTTTTATTTCCCCGCCCGTCGTCGCCCGCGGGGCAGCGCAGGGGTGACCCGTGATAGGCGGTGCACACTGCTGCAGAATGGAGCGATGGCCGCGCGCGCGCGCGAGAAAATGGTATCCTATCTTCGAATTTCAGTGATCTGCTGTGTTAAATGGTTTAGCATGGGAAACGTAACACAATAACTCGGCTGCATAGCTGGATAGTAAATTATTGCATAAAATAATGCACGTTTTAACGTCGTTAAAGCGATAAACAGCAAATAACCGACGCAACTCAAATTTGTAAACCGAGGCGATAGCAGAGGTTTGTTACCAATCAAGACTGTTGATGTCGTTCAATACTTTCCATAATATTATATAATTTAGCCAATGGAAACATTAATTAATTTTATATTTCTTCTCATACATGACATTGGGTTTCAAACATTTGATTAAGTGTCTTCTTCAGATGAAACTGCACATAAAAATTAAAATTGAAAATGTGTCCTGGTGTATTGAGTGTTATGGAGATCGCTGGGCTGATCACTTATTCTCGAATGTCTCATCGCATTGATTCAGAAAATCTCCGCCGCTGATTAAGATCTGGAATACGGCGTCCACACTGAGATAATAAGAATAAATATACTAGTGGCCTGCAGCAGCAAAACTGCTGCTGAACATAACTACACAAAATGGTGTTCTAAAAAGTAACATACACACTGCGCAAGAACGGCAAATAAAAGTACTCGGTAATAACACTGCGATAAATGAAACTGTAATTTAATTTATTAATAATTAATTAAATTAGTCTTCACGAGCACTTCAATAACATAGTGTATACGGAAACACAGTTCAACAATTCTTTACATATCAAGAATATAAAATTCGTTGATGATTCATAACGTGACACGTTAACAACAAATATTTAGTGATGGCCGTTCTCTTCTTTGGTTCCTTTCTGCCGCATGTCGTCAGGTGTAACGCAATGAGTATGATAATTTTGTCGTTACGTGCAAGATGAGAATATACGTAATAACACAATCCAATATTTTCGTTTTTCAATCAAAATCGAAACTTTCATTACTTTTGGATTTTCCCGAGTTCTAATAAAATAATAGACCCACCTCAAAATGCCGGACGATGCATAGTTTTGTTTCAATTTATGCGCGTAATGGAAATTAGTAATGTAGATACCATCGTCAGTCGTTTAAATATCTCGCAACTCTGGGAGAAGAAGAATGCAGAGTGGCAGAGGTAAAGATGTGATTGCGCAAAGGGAACCGCGGGGGAACCGAACTACTTAAATACAGTTTCTACTCTGTAACTGCAGTAACTACAAGGATGGTCTCAGTAGTGCACTTCATTGATGAGACTCGGGTGGCCCGAAGATATCTTCCGTCAATAACCTCGCCACAAGAAGCAATAGTTACGCGTGAGAGATTATTAGTGAGGGGTTAGAGTAGGTTAAAATTTTATATGTTTATTAATATTTTTACTTTTTCTTTAGTACACTGCATTTATTGTCATCTCTTTTGAATAATTAATTGGATTCATATCTTTCGACGAATGCGCTGTAAGAATTTGAGCGCCATTGATGTAGGAAAACATAGAGCATACTCATAATTTTCCTTTTTACCACTGGTTGCACCGCGTAGCTTGAGGCGTGTCACAAACCTTGCTGCTTCTACTCTGACGTCACTGGTGGAGGATCTTGGAAGTATCGTACAATATATGAACGCCGCAGGTTGAAGTTTCATGTTTTCACGATGGGAGTTTTTTTCAGTTACGTTTACTTCTTTTCCACCGTGTAATTTGCTTGAAAATTATTATAATTTTTCTGTCATCATTCATCCACCATGATCATCCTACCATTATTCATACCGGGAAAGTCAAAGAAAAAGGAGAAGCAAATCAGTAACTGATCACCTGCTCAGAAAAAATCATAAATGCTTAAACATCTTAATTTTTGTCTGTCTATAAATATGTCACAAAACATTCGCTCTATGGCTGATTTGAATGGTCAAATTGCTGACGCGTGATGCTATAACGTCCCTGTTCGAAGGTCGCTGTTTCGAATCCCGCCACGAGTTGGATGTTTGTGAGTGCGCACGTGCGTGCGCTCGTGCGCACGTACGCTAGGGATTACATCAGTTAAAGACAGCGATGAAATAAAGCAACTCCTTCATATGAGTACTAATTACATTTATACTCTTCAGCTTTTGAAGTAATGTTGCTTGCAGTAGAATAAGAAGGAAAAGATCTTATATACGGATGGTCTTGACTGTCCAGGTGACATCGCGGCGAAGGATGAGTTGGCAACTCAGCCTTCGACGCGGCATCACCCGAACAGCCAAGATCATCCACGTGACTCCAGCCGCGGAAGCCTACGACTTCAGATCTTGTAGATGTTCGTCTTAAATTGATGTATTGTATCGTCTACGTTTCCGACTTTAAGCGGTAAGGAAACCGTTCTTAGAATAACCTCCCTGTTTTACCAACAAAAGTCTTCAAAAAGCAGACGATAATTGACCCCCGGGGGCAGGTGCTTGTAGTATTCCCTGTAAAAAAAATGAAAAAATTCTATCAATGAGTAACAAGATACGAAAATGTAAAATAATATAAAGAATAAAAAACCGAAAATATAAAATAATAAAAAGAAGGACGAAAATGTAAAAGGACGAAGGACGAAACGAAAATGTAAAATAATATAAAGAAGAAGAAAACGAAAATATAAAATAATATAAAGAAGGATAATGTAACGAAATTGTAAAATAATATAAAGAAGGATAATGAAACGAAATTGTAAAATAATATAACGAAGAATAAAGAAACGAAAATATAAAGTAATATAGCGAAGTAAAATGCACTAAGGTAGTGTGGCTTGACTGGCTGTTGCGACCCACTGCCTGGAGCGTGGTGGTTAGGAAGGGCACTGGCGGGGGCGAAGCGGGTTGACTCCGGGCGGCGGCGGCGGCGGCGGCGGCGGCGGCGGCGCGGGTAAAATCTCCAGAGAGAAGCCATGTTATTCTTGCGAGACGGACGCGAGCAGCGGAGCGCCCCAGGGCGAGGGCGGCGACGAGGACGACGACGAAGGCAGCGTGAGGACGGGACAGAAGAAGGGCGGGCGGCGAAGGGAAGCGAAGGGCGTTGGCCACATCCGCCCGCGGCCCTTCAGCCCTTCCACGCGCCGAAGGCTGCTCGACGGGCCGTGCGGCGGCGCCCGGCGCCACCTTTGCACGGCCACTTCGGGCCCTCTCGCCCCATAATGGCAGCGATGCCAACTGAAGCAGTTAAATAAAAATTGATACATTTTATTCTGCAAATAGTTAACAAAAACTGATGCCAGAATTTCATTATAATAACAATACTAATACAATAAAAATTCAATAATAATACAAAAATAACAACAATAATAATATACAGTATAACAAATAATGATCAGTAAGCAGAAAATAAAAGCACACCCGAAACCCAGTAATAGAAATATTGCATGAATTATAAGTACGCTATTGTTTATTATCGTTTCGCAACTCACTTCACTTCACTAAGCCACTTGCCACGTCCGGTCCATTCTACTTTAAAAGGAAACAAAAAAAAACACTAAAATAAAAATGGAAGAAAAAGAAAGAGAAGAAAGATATGTGGGGAAATAATACACTGAAAATGATGATCGTGTTATTTCAGGGTATGCAACACTAGCATTGGCAAATTTGATGAAACCTGATTCCTTGTTTTGCACACAATTACCTATGAAACAAAATTGCAACAATAGTTGTTTATGCTCCACGAGTGTTTTACTGCTTCAAATGATTGAACTGTGATTAAAAGCCAGCGAGATTTTGACCCGCGGACATTTTGCCACCGCTCGATTATTTGCACCAGTTAACTCCCGTGGTAGATGTAAGATTTTATTTTTTTACCGAATCTTAATGACTGAGATTTACTGATTAACTAGGTGTTAACTTGACTCGATTTGTCATTTCATATTTTCCTCTCATAATTCCCTCTATAAGAGAACGTGAAGCACCGTTCAACTGTTTTCATATTTCCTTCGTAACCACGATTGTCCAAACTTAAGGCAAGTTAAGCAGCGAATATGGAGGCCCGCTTCCAAGGAAATAGCAAGAAATGGGTATCAGTGAAAAGTAAATTATATTTTAAAACTCGTAGCTGCCTTGTAAATCTGAACGTATTTTGTAAAATTAAAAGATTTACTATTAACAACGATAGCAATATTTACATAAAATGTGCGACTTCAAAGATCAGCCAAGGCGTGCGAATCGTAAAAGAATACTAGCGGAAGGAATACCAGTATTTCCCTTTCCCTTTCCATTACACTTTACTTCTAATAAACAAACAGAATATTCTATAAGCGTGGTAACATACCAGAGAAAACGTACTACAAGAGGAATGAAATTATAACTTTAATGGTACTATTAATAAATTCAACTGATTTTACGTTGAATCATTCGAATGATTATCAGATGGCTTGGAGAACTTCTGTTCTAAATGACTTTTAACTCATTTTCTCAAACTGTCATGATTAAAAGGAGAAAATGAGACATCGTTAACCGTTAATAAAAACAGAGTTAACCTTGTTAACAGAGAAGACCAAAACTGATTGTCTTCTAATTAGTGTTTTTCATACTGTGGTATCCGTCAAATATTAACGATAATCAATAGAAATCATTATTACATTAAATAAGTTCATTACCTTGAACCACGACGTTTCGCGACCCAATTAGCCGCATCATCACGTGTACTGTAATTACAAATGTTTCTTTCTTAAATATAAAATAAAATTAAGTAGAGTTAATAAAGTGGAAAATAAAAAGTATGATGTAATAAAAAATCTAATGAACTGAAATATGTTTAGAATTTTACTGAACTACAAAGCTCATGTCTTTCCTGAGACAAATAAAAGACACACTGAAAACTAACTTAGATTTATTTACAAATATTCGGGCATAATAAAATAAAATAAAAATAACATTAAATGGTTGAGAGAATGATCAATCAATTTGAGTCTTTACAATACAACGAAAGTTAAATTAAATAAAAACCGTCTAGTAGGGGAGGGAGCTTGTGAAGGAAGGGGGAAGTTGTCACGCAGAGCAAGGAATGTATTGATTGTCGTTAATATGGTTGGATACCACAGTACGAAAAAAACTTAGTTGTTTTACAAATGTACCTTCTAGCAGGAAATTGTAGAAATTCTCTGAAAAAAAATACTAATTCCCTGTAGTCAGTTACTTCATTCTTTCAAATAAGCGTTTTTTTTCTTTTAAATAACTAAATGTTTCATTTTCACACGGTTACAAATAAATATTTTTTCTAATTTTTCTTACCCAAGTGTAGACGCATTCAAATATAAAGAAACAGATATGTCAATAAATAATTTACTGCGCAGTTATCAAATTCATGAGATGTCAGTATTAATTACGTAGTTCAATATATCCACAAACAATATTTGTACATCATTTTACAACACTTTTCCAGATATCGTTAACCATTTGAAGTCAAATCATCAGTTAAAATGTAATATACATCTTCTTTTCTACATTTCTCTCTGATTTTATAAAATTAGGTGGTATAAAATTGAAGTAGTATTTGCTTAATATATTGCTATTGATGGTATATCTTTTATATATGTATTACAGCCTAATTCTGAAAACTGCGACAGTAGCAACTACTGTAAATCATTGATGTACAACCACCATCTAGTTTAGCGAATCTTCTTCAGTTTTTCTTGATCTATTGAAACGGCCTTTGTATTTCTTCTTCTCTCTTCTTGGCAAATGAAATGGCCTGTGGCATTTCTCCTCTCTCTAAATATAGGTTTTCTAACCCTGTAATCTCACGCATTGTAATGTTTTAATTATAAATAATTGAATATAAATTAAAAAACTCTAAACTTAAATTTACAAAAAATGAGTTGAATTAAAAAGAAGAGCGCGGATTCCACTTGCCCGAATCTTGCTCCGTGCGTAGTGTCTTCCGGATCGCAATATCTTCGCCCTTCCTCTGGAGGCGGCGTGGACAGGGTGGGTGCCGCTAGGGCGGGGGGGGGAGCGCTCTCTGAGATGTAATTTGTGCGCAGAGCACTTCCCCGGCAGCCGCCACTCCCAGCCGGCACTCGACGGGAAATCCCTCCCGATGCTTCCTCTCTGTCCCACCCCCGCCTTCTCCCACCAACACAGCGACTGCACTCTTCACGGCCTCTGGTGTGCGGAGCCCCGCAACGCGTTGCCGAATTAAAATGGCAGGCAGTCGTTAGGTGCATTTCTTCTGTCAGGAATTTCTTAAGTTCCTGACAGCCAGTGTTTATAATGAATTTTCTTCTCCCAAAACGATATCTGGTTCTTACGTTGTCTTTTTTTTAGGTTTCCGAGTTTTAGATATTTTGACATTAAATATTAGTAACACTGACGAGCTTGAACAGAAATTATTTACTTACAGTTCTAGCTATCCGAACCTATATGCCCTTAGCTGTTGAAGTAACGAATATATTTACTCTGAAAAGGAATATGGAAGACACAAAAATTGATTTGTTTATTATCTAGGAATATTTCTAAATAAACATACGAATCTATTAAGAATCTAGAACTACGAGCAAATGAAACTGTGTTTCTTGAAGCGTTGTTGTGCCTAAGAAGTTAGAAAATGAGAAGTAGTATTGAGGTGTGTTTTTTTTGTGAATACGTAAATTTCTTCTGAAAATAACTAGTCTTGCAGTAGCAAAAATGCCACAGGTTTTTAATCGAGTAGAAACGACTCGAGGCGACTGTGTCAAATCGTGTGGGACGAAAACGCGCGGCAAAACTTGTCTGTTCTGAACCGGTATGCGTGAAAACTGAAGCTTCTTTCATTCTCGTCTCATGAAGGTTATTTGTGTCCTAGACAGTGATGCACTGAGTATGAGAATAATCGTAACATCAGGTATGAAGAACTAAGGATTAACACAATCCAATATTTGCATTTTTCAGTCGAAATATAAATTAGTAATATAGACTTCATGTTAAAACTATTTTTTTCTCTTCCTAATTTCAATGCTCATAATGATGCACATTATCATAGCTAATCACGAACGTGGGTATTTTTTACTTTCATTAGTGTGAATTGTGAATAAATGAACACATGAAAAGCTTGAGGCGAAAACAGACAAAACACATTTCACTTGTTTTGAGGTCATGTGTTTTTTTTAATTGTATTTGTAAATCTAATTATAAAGTTCTTTTTAAAAATGCATTAGTATACGGTCATCTGACCCAAAGTAAGGATGCAAGAAGTTACAATGTACGGATGGATATTAATAATTTTTATTGGTAATAACATAAACGATTTGAAGTTAATAAATATTGAGCGATTTTTCATTCCCAGCATCCCTGCAAAAGTTACATGTTCCTTGATTTGACAAGAATATTAAGCAAATATTTTATGCATAAAGCTTCAGTTAAGCGCAGCGGACGCTGTGTGTAGTAACTATATTTTATTACGTTGAGAGATTCGGTGACCTCAGACAAAAATCACGTGCGGTTCACTAATTTACTGCTATGAAGTATAGAACGTTCTCGAAAATACTAAATCAATGTATAGTAAGTTGAAGAAAGAAATAATTCCCGTAATATACTTAATACAACTACTTTTGAAGTTTTAGCCAAGAATTGCCATTAGGGTTAATATTTACGTAAAAACTATTTTTCCGTAAGACCATTTCGTAAGGCCATTCCGTAAGGCCATTTACATACAAACAGGAAACGGTTTCGAAGAATTCGTACTTTCATTGTATTCGTACTTTCATGATACAACGTGTCTGATATAAATAAGCGAATTTGTAGTTATGACTAATATTGTATTTCATGCCATTAATCAAAATTTAATCGAAAACAAACCGTCTACGCAAACTCTATGCTCTACTCTTTCTCTCCAAAAATGCTAGGAGCTGCTTTGCAAAAGTAAAACACATGAAATCTAAGAGATGGTAGGTAACGCATCCTGCCATCTCCTACTTAGAGACAGAACATGCAAACATTCTCACGTCGAGAATTCGAACCTCTCTCCATATCTCAGCAATCAGTGAGATAACGAATCAACGACCCGTTTATTTGCAACCTACACAACTTGCAGGAGAGGATTCGCACAAGGAGGCCAAAAGACACGTAGCGCCATCTTATCCCCTCCTCTCGTGCATTGTCGTGCGCGGGGTGCATCGCGTCCTACTCCCCGGTAAAGGGACGCGAGGGCGTGCGCGAGGGCGTGCGCGAGGGCGTGCGCGAGGGCGTGCGCGAGGGCGTGCGCGAGGGCGTGCGCGAGGGCGTGCGCGAGGGCGTGCGCGAGGGCGTGCGCGAGGGCGTGCGCGAGGGCGTGCGCGAGGGCGTGCGCGACGGCGGGCGCGAGGGCGTGCGCGAGGGCGTGCGCGAGGGGCGTGCGCGAGGGCGTGCGCGAGGGCGTGCGCGAGGGCGTGCGCGAGGGCGTGCGCGAGGGCGGGCGCGAGGGCGGGCGCGAGGGCGGGCGCGAGGGCGTGCGCGAGGGCGTGCGCGAGGGCGGGCGCGACGGCGGGCGCGAGGGCGGGCGCGAGGGCGTGCGCGAGGGCGGGCGCGAGGGCGGGCGCGAGGGCGGGCGCGAGGGCGGGCGCGAGGGCGGGCGCGACGGCGGGCGCGAGGGCGGGCGCGAGGGCGGGCGCGAGGGCGGGCGCGAGGGCGGGCGCGAGGGCGGGCGCGAGGGCGGGCGCGAGGGCGGGCGCGAGGGCGGGCGCGAGGGCGGGCGCGAGGGCGGGCGCGAGGCGTCGCCCTGTCCTCGAGCGCGAGGACAAAGGGCGGGGGGGGGAAGGTGTCTTCCCGGTGGGAGGCGCTGTTTGTCAGGCGCGCGAACGAAGACGGAGCACTCGGCAAACAAGTTAATTCCGTCGCCCCCGCGCCTCGCCCCTCGCGCCCGCGGGCCGTCACCCGCTAACGCCCGCTAGGCGGCGCTGTTTTCTTTGCATCTCTCCTCGTAACCGGTTCCGCGAACGCGCCTCCCGCGGGCGCCTCGCCCCCCGCCACGCCACGCCCCCGCCACGCCCCCCGCCACGCCCCCGCCACGCCCCCCGCCACGCCCCCCGCCACGCCCCCGCCACGCCCCCCGCCACGCCCCCCGCCACGCCCCCCGCCACGCCCCCCGCCACGCCCCCCGCCACGCCCCCCGCCACGCCCCCCGCCACGCCCCCCGCCCAACGCCATTTGCATTTTTATCGAAAGCGCCTGGCGACAGGTGGCCCTTTGCTGGGGCAGGGACGGGTGATGTGGGTCGGGTCGCGTTGGGTCAGGTTGACGTGTTGCGGGGCGTGGTAGCGTTGAGGCGGGATGGGGGATGAGAGATGGGACGAGATGTAGGACGCGATGTGGAGTCCGTAGGGTTATGTTGTGTTGGTGAAGGCGAAGTTCGGGTAGTGATGTGGCTGGAAATGGTCTAGCGTGCGCGGAAGGGGTGTGTGAGAGGTGGACCTTTGCTGGGGCAAGGACGGGTGATGTGGGTCGGGTCGCGTTTGGTCAGGTTGACGTGTTACGGGGCGTGGAGACGGTGTGGCGGGGGAGGAGAGGCATGGAGGAGGAGAAGTGGATCAGTTCGCGTGGGGTGGTGAAGGCGAAATTAGTGGCAAGAAATGGCCTAGCGTGGCGGGGAAGAGGCGGGTGTGTGGTGGCTCTCTGCTCGGGCGGGGGAGGGGGTTGATGTGGGTCGGGTCGCATTGGGTCTGATTGACGCGTTGCGGGGCATGGTGGCGGTGAGGGGGGTGAGGGATGAAAGGTGAGAGGAGATGTGGAGTCGTAGGGTTATGTTGGGGTGGTGAAGTGGCAGGAAATGACCTAGCTTGGCGGAAAGAGGCGGGTGGCAGGGGGCCCGCTGCTGGCGTGGTGGCGGTGTGGCGGAGTGATGTGGGTCGGGTCGCGTGGGGTCAGGTTGACGTGTGGCGGGGCTTCTGGCGGTGTGGCCGGTGGTGGGGATGAGAGGCGATACGAGGCGATGTGGATCAGTTCGTATGGGTGGTGAAGGCGAAGTGAGTGGCAGGAAATGTTCTGGCGTGCCGGGAAGGGACAGCGTGACAGGGGGCCCTCTGCTGGGGCGGGGTGGGGTTATGTGGGATCGAGTCGCGTAGGGTCAAGCTGACATGTTCCGGGGCGTGGTAGGCGATGAGGCGGAAGGAAATGCTTTTATTCTTACGTCAACAAATACATTTCATTAAAAGGTGCAATCAAAAATAAAATTTCCTTCGAAACCATGTCTAAACGTTTGCTTTCTTTGTGTTTCTTAGTAGAATTATTAGTTCTTTAAATCGCGTAATGAATTAAAGAAAAGAAACTAGAAACGACTGGAACCAGACATTTACCTTCAATTAAATCTCCCTGTCAATAGTGTTGTAAAACACTATTGACTGCAAATAGGGAATTAGTAGTGACTTGCAGGATCAAAATTGCTGCGGAACAAAGCTTCACAAAATGGTTTTCTACAGAGTAGTACACACTCTACTTTAGAAAAAAAACTCTCATACTTCAATAAATTACGTATAGTAACCTAAACTTGTAGACACTATCACACGACCGGAAACTGCAGAGTATCCCGTCAATTTTTGCGTATATTCGAAGTTAGTAATACATATTTGACTGAACGGAATTTGTAATAAACAACAATTTATCCGCATTATGACATACATTGCTGTCGTGTCCACCGCCAGCACATTGACTTTAAAATACAATTTAAAAATCAGTGAAAATATTCTTAATCAAAAATACACACATTGTAAAAGGAAAACAACAATATTCACAAATTATATTTCATAAAACCATCTTCCAACGCGGAAATGCTGGCTGCAGAAGACAGCAGTAATGCCCAGGTGCACGAAACGAGGCAATAAAAAGCAACACATCGGCTTTGCTGGGTGCGTGTGCTTTAGCGGCCAAAGCCGCTCTCCCATCGTCCTGCGGCGCTCGTATCCGCAGCGCCCGAGGCGTTGTCTCTCGCTGCGCTGAGAGCCTTACCTCCGCCGGAGTTTACGCAGAAAATACATCTGCGCGTATTTCCATGCAGGTGCGGCGAGGGAAGCTGATAAGCCTACAGCGGCGACGACCCGCCCTGCGGCAACCCCAAGTGCCCCTGCGGGAAAAAGGGAGAGACAGGGAGGCAGAGACAGAGGGACAGAAAGAGAGGGAGGTTGACAGAAAGACAGACAAAACGAGAGACCCGAGACGAAGAGATCGAGACACCTAGACCGAGAAACCCGGAGGAGAGACCCGGGCGAGACCCCGGCAAGAGACCCCGGCAAGAGACCCCGGCAAGAGACCCCGGCAAGAGACCCCGGCAAGAGACCCGGACCGAGAGACCCAGGACCGAGAGACCCGGACCGAGAGACCCGGACCGAGAGACCCGGACCGAGAGACCCGGACCGAGAGACCCGGACCGAGAGACCCGGACCGAGAGACCCGGACCGAGAGACCCGGACCGAGAGAACCCGGACCGAGAGACCCGGACCGAGAGACCCGGACCGAGAGACCCGGACCGAGAGACCCGGACCGAGAGACCCGGACCGAGAGGACCCGGACCGAGAGACCGGACCGAGAGACCCGGACCGAGAGACCCGGACCGAGAGACCGAGGTCGAGAGACCCAGACCGAGAAATGGAAACGGAGAAATAGAGACGAAGAAACCGAGACCGAGAGTCACAAAAACAGGTGGAGAGGCCTAGAGATAAACAGAGACGTGTAGAGTCAGAGAGTTGGAGAGACAGAGAGGTTGAGATTTATAGCAAGGATGACAGTGAGGACAGGTGACGTAAGGTCGTGTGAATAAGAGGCGAGGATTAGCATGAGAAATAAAAGCAAAGAGAAGGGAGAAGAAAGTCGCGTACGAGAGCCAGAGAATGTAACGATGAGGACTGATATTAGCAAGGATGAATAATAGCGAAGATAATTCCAAGTAGAGTGATGTTTCGGGAATGATGAACACTGCAGAAATGACAAATATTTAGATTTTTCATTATTTTTCATCCGAAGATTTTAATTGTTTGTGTTTATAATTTACAGTATTAGAGGTATAACCAAGTTAAATGTGATATTCTGATTTCGATACAGACCAAGCACCGTTTGCTTTGCATGAGGTTCTCTCTCTGCGTTAATTACATACATTTATGGTGCGCAACTTTGAAAGGCTTAAAGTGGCCCTTTGAGGCTGAGGGAGCGTGACCGTTTTCTCCATTCGAGTGTGGGAGTTTCAATTTAACCGTAACTAGAAGGCGCCCACAAGCGCCTAATTTGTTAGTGCAGTAATACCACAAGTATTTTATTGTGCATTTTATTCCTATAACATGTATTATACATCAGCTTCCAGAATCAATTACCTCCGTCTTAATCAGGTTTCTCACCAGTTTTCCTGATACTTTCAGTAAATTCTTAGATGACTCTTTGTTTTGCTTCTAAACGTACTTTCATTCATTTCAAATTTTTATCTTCAACTGCCGTCTATGTATTTTAAAGTGTAATTGTATGCTAAAAATTGATTTCAGTTTTATAAATCATTTTGTTAACTTCAGCTAATACGTTCTTACAATTTATTTTTAAATAATATTTAATTACAAACTACTCATTGTATTGTCGTGTGTACTATACTACTTTATATAAGTAATTAGGTGAAAGAGAGGGTGTGATAGCCCGATATTCGAACAAAAATAAATCCATTCTTTTATATACACAGGATGTCCGTGGAGGAAACGTCGAAACTTTCAAAATAAGCTCTTAAGACAATTCTAAGCGTTTTTTGTCTAATAAACTACGTGGATATTCCGAACTGTTGAACCGCAATAAGCACTGAAAAGTTGGTTTGAAAAATTGATTTCTAGGCAAAAATTTGCATTATGGAAGCACAGAAACACTTCAGAAACATGTAAATTGTTTATTATTTACAAAAGAAATAAATATGTGGGGTTCAGAAAGAAAAATTAAACCAGAAATAAAAAAATCACCCAATTATACAATTCGACTCCTTTTTTATTTCTCGCTTAATTTTTCCATCTGAGCAAATACAAATGCAAATTTTTGCCTAGAAATCCTAATTTACATATATAATTACATATGTACGGTGAATCAGGATGAAAGGTACGTGCTTTGAAGGGTGATACTACTGATGATTCTGAATAAAATACTACTAATAAACATATGTCCTTTTCTTAAACGTTTTAGGGTAAACAAATGAAAATAACTAGGATCGGGAAAAGGACAGGTGACAGTAAATGAAGATACTTTTATGTTATGGTTTGTTTAATGGTGTAAGTTTTCTCACAAAAGATGTTCAAACAGTCGACCGTAAACGTCAATGCATTTTGCTGCTCTTGCAGACAGGTTTTGTGTTGCTGATCTAAGCTCATTTCTGAATTTCTTTACTTGAGCACAAATATCTCAAATACATCTGCATCTTTCGGCTGCTGATGAAATGGACACAGAACTTGCTTGTGTATTGTGCATATCACTCATATTTCTGGAATACACAGTTGAGCAGCAATTCTTCTAGAGCTAGTAGTTGAGCTGTGTTTGTATATAAATACCAAATAAAAACCCTATCTTTCTATCATATTTAGGATTGAATTAGGAGACGGACAATCACAAACAGGCATATTGAAGAAAAGGCGTATTGAAGAAAAATGACCCGGTGGGATACGTTCGTTACAGTTCTACTTCGCTGGGTTGCGGCTACAGGATCTTGTGTTTGTCCAGACACGAAGAACAAAAGGAAAAACTGTCAAGTATTCCGAGCGTATGTGGATGCCTACCAGCTATCAAGACTCCGAAAAGCCTGCTTTGAAGAGCCTGCCTCACGAAGATTGTAGCTGATCTACTGTTGGCACTAAAAGAAATGATGCGAATGTGACAGTGTCAACCGGCACAGGTCGAGCTCGTGAGCGCGGCGTGTTCGAGTAGGCCAATATTAGGGTCTCCCGAGCTATTTGGGGGTTGCAGACGTTTTTTGATCAAATTATTGATGTCGCTATCCACTCCCAGAAATTTAGTTTCTGAGAAAAAATTGAAAATGTCCCTGATGTTTCAAGTAACGTATCCCCAAAAATTAAAATATTTTTTTCAAATTAAAGGGACCGCGATATCAGTCAGATCTATTGAGAAATAAAGGCTTCACTTTCAAACGAGAAATTTGAAACGAGGAAATAAACAGATCAAATAATTAGTATATGGCATTAGTCATATTCCGGCAAACGGAAGTCTATATTGTACTGTCGATAGCTGGCGATACGGTCCATTCTAAGAACGTCGATATTCGCTTACACGGACGCAAGAAATTAAATTCGTCTTCAAAACTTCCTCTGGTGTTGAGCATAAATGAAGTAAGGCTATTTAGTTTTTTTTAACGCGTTCCCCAACATTTACCCCCGTATTAGGTGGCTCAGGGCGTTAACTGATGTCTGCAGTGCCTCTGACCAGAAGGCCCAAGGGTTCGAGTCCCGACGATGGCAGGGTTTTCGACCGTAACTGAATAGCTAGGTCTCATTCAACCGCTGTCTGGAGAATTCTAGCGGCCGGCTTCTCTGATAGCTTGATTTTAGTGGTTTCTACGAGCAACACCAGGAAAATCCGGATTAGTATCTTAACAATCTCACCACGGACCGCGCATGACATTTCCTTCCCCTTCCGTGTTCTATTCTCACGCCTCCTTACACCCCCTACTTACACCACCACACTTGCCAGGAGACTAGTCTGGAGTTTAAAGCTTGTTTCGCCTGGGGCGTTGCTCCACTTGTGAGAGATACCTGGTTGGAGATACCTGGTTGGAGATACCTGGTTGGAGATACCTGGTTGGAGATACCTGGTTGGAGATACCTGGTTGGAGATACCTGGTTGGAGATACCTGGTTGGAGATACCTGGTTGGAGATACCTGTTTGGAGATACCTGGTTGGAGATACCTGGTTGGAGATACCTGGTTGGAGATACCTGGTTGGAGATACCTGGTTGGAGATACCTGGTTGGAGATACCTGGTTGGAGATACCTGGTTGGAGATACCTGGTTGGAGATTCCTGGTTGGAGATACCTGGTTGGAGATACCGGGTTGGAGATACCTGGTTGGAGATACCTGGTTGGAGAAAACTCTGCAAACCGACATATAGATCGGCACTGGATCGAGCTATCCAGCACTGGAAGACTGCCGCCACCTCCCGCGATACAGAAAACAGGCATTAAACTCAGGGGACTAATGACCTACCTGTTGACGAATTCAGCAATACTAATCAATACAATCCAACATTTTCCCTAATAGACTTTTGTGCGGTGGGCAACGCCCTAGAATCCTCAAGAAGCGGGTTCGGTGGTATAACTATTAGCGTTTCGGGTTGTTGGCCGAAGGACGTCGATTTTAAGGGCAAAAATATTCTTGGTATGCCTTTCTTTGGAGGGGAAGTAAAGCCGGATGTACCATGTAGAGATTCACTGCAAGTAAAAGATTCTCAAGCCTAAAAGAAGCCTCTCCGTCATTTCGTCACCCGAGATGATACCTTCTTTCTCCGCTAGATGGTGCATGGAAAGTAGCGAAATTTGGGTGGTCAGACGGAAGAGCGTCCCTGATGGCCCGAGATTCGCCACGTGAAATAAGGCATCAACTAAGAAGTAGCCACCACTGCTCGCTGGGCTCTTCCGACGCGGCCGGTTCGCGCTCAGCCACCCACTGTGCAGCTGGCGCTCAGAAGCCACGCAGTCCCTTCGCGCCACACGACGCCTCCGCTCTTTTCCCTGCTCGTCCGCGGACCAATGCAAATGACCGCTCTTTATCCTAGATAATTACAAGAGCAACGCGGCTGCGCAGACTGGGCAAAAACAAAGGCTACTCATTTGCAACACTAGCCCATTGTTTTGCACAGCATATCATGTTCTTTTTGCTCCCCCCCAATGTTTAGCGACAGTCTACAAATTATACTTGTGGTGCTTTGCAGAAAGCTGGCCGTGTAGTGGGCTTCTGTAGTTTAGGGTATTAAATTTCACTTCGAATGTTTCCCGCTGAGAGCATCCCACAGTGTATTAGTATCTACAGAAATGTTCCACTAATTGAATTGCTTGGAAGAGAAAGGATAAAGTTCATCATTGTGTAGTAGAGCTTAAAATATGCTTCATTTTGATCTCCAGAAACTGCAGAACCGAGTATATGAGTAAGATGAGAAAGAGAGCACAGACAAGGCGAAGGTCTTAGGGAGTTGAAAGGGCTGACAGAATTTTTATGAAATACGGAGAGCCACAAGAGTAGTGGCAGTGTCTCAATATTAACTCTGTGGAATGAAACTTCATTGGTATCATTTAATAACTGTAACACATGTTGAGTCAAATATTCATACAAAAAAATTAACACTTCAGATGCCACAAAATTGTTCTTTATTGATAAACCTTTCCCACCAAAGCAATATCCTCAAATATCCCGCGAATACCAAGAGCTGAGAGTTATAAAAGTGTCGAACACAACACGGTGCTCATAAGTTAACAAAGAAAGTACGCAAAGCTATTCGTAGTAAAGTAAGTTCCAACATTTGAGGAATGGGAGCTGTATTCTGCATTACACCTGGGAAAAGACCATTCATTTCCGCTTCCGAAGGAGTAGCGGCTGTTTTGAAACACGGAGATCGTCAAAGAAATTATGTAGTTTTGAAATAGGGTAAATTTGACGTCAAGGAAAGAATGTGGGACGCGGAACATTACTCTCAAATAGTGGAGTTCCTTAAAATTCACGACGCCTGGCAACCCTTTTCGGGTGGCTTCGCTAGCCGCATTTCTTAAGTACATTCCGTGATGTTTCGGAGATTAAGCAATTCGACACATCGCTTGTTCCTGGTTGGATGCCTATCTGGGAACCTGACATCCAACTGCGCCGATCCCCTGTCCGAAGGATTAAAATGTAATGACTATGACTGACGATGAATGACAAGATTAAAGGAGGAGTACGTTCCACGCTAGTACATGGTTACTTTGATCAAAGAACGTTGTTACGAATTGTAACAGAACTTAAAAAATGGTTGCGAAGTGTACACTTTGGGTTTTCCAAGTGGCCGATGTCATTAGGTTATTGTTACACCTCCCGCCTAATAAACTGATTATTTTTAATTAATTCGCAAACGCTCTTCTCAACGGAGCTCATGGCCTCAGAAAGTTGCTCACCACTGTTAAAAATATTCATTTTCTAAGGCAGGAGATGTAACAAGAGTTAATCTTGTCGGCAACTTTAGAAAAATCGAAGTATAGAGTGTGAGTGCGCGTGTCTACACGCGTAAACGGATGATGGTGTGTGCAGCCACGGTGTGTGCGTATGTGTGTGTGTGTGTGTGGGGGGGAAAGGCGTGCTGCCGGTCGCGTAGCGCAACACGTGGGCGCCCCCCCCCCCGTCTGGCCGTTATCGGCGCTCGGCCAAGGGCGCGCCGCCTTGGCGATAAGGTCGCGAAGGAAAACAAACGCCCTCGAAGGTCAGTGCACAAGAGGGCAGTCCAAGCCATTCAGAGCTTCCTTTTCGAAATACTTTGGCTACATCCTGGAGCTAGTCCTCTGTTACAGTACGCCTGTCCTGTATGAATTAACGCCTCCAAAACCAACATTAAAAAACTTCAAATTATTCAGAATCAGTTCCTTAGAACATTAGCCAACGCCCCATGGTTCGTTTCCAACCTCCAACTCCATAAGGAATTTAACCTCGAACCGTTATCACAGCACATTACTTATCTTTCCACAAACTTTTACTCCAGCTTAACCAAATTCCCTCCCTGGTGCCTTTCAGACCCGGCAAAAATCCTATCCATCAGAGCAGAATTAAAAACAAATACCCCTATCACTTATTTCTCATCAAATTCGCTGAATTGGAGCCTGATTAGAGGACCCATTTGGGAACCCTCTCCCATTTGTAATAGTTGTAAGTCAATTGTAAGTTAATTATAAGTTAGAAAATAAGACATCAATACATATGTAAAGATTTTTAAATAACTAATCTATGTAAATATCATCAAAGATCAATAAAATAAAATAAAATAAAACATCTTGGAGCAAATCTTGAAGTAAAATTTAACGTCGTTACGCGGATGTAGAGAAAATAACGAAGACAGTTGAAGGTAGTTATAAGGGGCGTTAACCGAGCTTGTTGTAGGTCGCTTTTCAACATTTTGGTCATGTAGCGACTTCTGTGATTTTTAAACTGTAGGGAGAATACGTAAGAACAACACAAACATCCATGCTCGAGGCGGGATTCATACCCGCGACCCTTCGACCCGAAAGCAGCGGTGATTCGGCCTTGACGACCTCGGCTATCCAGGCCGCCTAACCGAGGTTTATAACTAGGGCTGTGATTTAAATGCAACGAAAACAGCGAAATATGCACATATATATGTAAATATATTTGGTAATATATGCAATTAAAAAGGAAAACATGCGAAATAGTGTAATGTAAAGTGTAATAAGGAAAATATGTTTACTGCAAAAAAGATACAGAAATCATATAAATTGTTACAAGCGACAAACATTAAGTCAAGGGCTTAATTTTGAAGAAGACTAATTTCTTAGGAAAATAATGATACATGCAGATAATGTACATTTCACCAATAAAAATATAGGTATTGCAGCAAAAATATGACTTCCTTTCAATTATTATAAAATCTAGAGCACAATAATCAAATAACTTGAAACTTGAAAATCTTGACTTAATGCGCTTTACTTGTGAGTCAACGATATTTGGTTAAAAGAGAAACGATAGTATTTTGTAAGAAATGGGACATACCAATCTCAAGCGTTGAAAACATTATGCGTCAGCTCCGGCTGGTCTTCACTCCTCGGTGAACGAAAGCCGCACTCCCAGATCGTATGTGTCACAAATTCACGGGCATAACTCTTTTAACGCCACTCCACGTGTGCGCCGTGTGTGGGCACGCATAGGCACGCGGTCAGAGGCGTATCTACGGTATGGCAGACATGGCACGTGCCACGGGCGCCACTCACAAGGGGCGCTTATTAGAGAATAACCGCCAAAACAAATAAGAACCATCCTCATTTGAAGAATCCTGACAGGGGCGCAAATTTGATGCATGCCATAGGCGCCTGAATACCTAGATACGGCTCTGCACTCGGTGGATGCACATTTCATTTCGACTGATACTGCCGATGACAGGTCTTACGTGCTTCTCAAGCGACTTCGTAAGAGTCAGGTGAGCGGCAACGCTGATCCGTGGCTATGGCAACGTAAACAAATCCTCGAAAGTCCATTGTTTCAGAGCAGATCGTATGATGTACCATAGCACGTGGCGAGAGAACTGCAAGTGCCGCTTACACGCTGACGGAACTGTGGGCTTCTTTTCCCGGATGAGGGGTATATATACAGTAAAGGTGATATATGCGAAAATATGCGAAATAAAAATAGCTTAAATCGATTCTAAGTGCCTCAAAACGTATACAATTTGTTGAAACGGGATGTTTTAGTTAACAGAAAATAAATATGCAAATGCATGTAAATCACAGCCCTATTTATCACCAACCAATTCCCTAATTAATGATAGACTTTGTGTCGTTCAATATTAAAACAACCTTTTTGCTATATGAAAAAATCATAAAAATAACAAATCTAGTTTTGCAGAAGGGTACAAATATGTTATTTTTTGGTAAAATTAATGTGTTTTCATTCCCCTTAACGGGCGGCATACTGAAAAAATTCGGAATCGCTCCGGCCTTTTAAGTTTTTTGCTCCTCTGTTTAGTTGATATAATAGTAGAGTATGAAGAAAATTATGTTATTTCCGTTCCTTTCCTGGGCTCTACAAGCTACCATGAGGTTGGTCTGACATCTGAGAATATAGAAAAAAACGATGACGAAGAGACGATCGTCCATAATCCATGACCCGTTGTTGATACAGAGCTCCAAATCCTCTAGAAATTAATAGAAGTAAAGCATACAAACAACTGATTAGAGCGGCCGCCCCCTAAAATAATTTTCATCCCGTCATCAACACCGACGAACGTGTTACAGAAATAAAAATCCTACAACTATAGGGTTTTGAACCTGTTACATACCAATCTACGAAGATAGTAACGAATACATTGTGATAATGTACTCAGAAATTCATGTTAACTTAGATGAATGAACTTTGATGCATTTGGAAGGAATTATATCAACAAAATGTTGATATTCCCTAGCATATTAAAGCAGATAATTATTAATAACGACAATGACTTGTAATAGCTAAAGAAAGAATACAGATAGCTTTAACTGGTTATCAATTTATCTCAAGAAGCTTCAACAAAAAAATTAAAAGTTTTATTTGTATAATATGAGGCTCTCTACATAAACAACATCTGTTGCGTGAATGTGAAACTCAACGTAAGCAAAAACTGAAGAGTTCTTGGACTTATATGTGAGAAACACAGAAAAGTAAAAAAATATCAGAAACCACTTTCACAGGCTGTCATAAGATACATTCTGAAACAGTCCTTCAGCGATATTGTTGTTCTTTATCAAAGAAAAACTCATCCATCTTCGTCGACAGCACTTGAGCCTCTCAGCAAAGAACGAGAGAAGAGAACTTGGTTTCTATTTCCAAACTTCGACGGGTTTCAATCATCTGAAATCGTTTATGTACTTTTAGAAACTACATTTCTTGGCAAAGATAAACCCCGAGGTTCAGTAAAATTGTCAATAATACATCGTAGTGTAGATTTAATTATAACGTACATGTCAATTAAAGTGTACTATGAAAAAATGTATTCAATAATCATGATTTTAAAATTTCTTATAGAAAAAAATGACAAAAGCTTCTCTACATAGTTATACATGTATCTCAGAACGTCCTTGTAAAAGTTTCGATATATTGTTTAGAGAACGTGGTTTCTTCTGACTCTTTTTCAATACATATTTATTTTTCATTGAGACTGTCCATCTTACTTAGCAAAACTTCATTTCTGGTTTCGACGAAGTAGTTTTGCCGAAAAACATAACATTATTCATTTCATACTCCTTGATGCATCATCAGAAGTTATGTAAACCTAGGACATCATATTAAAAGAATGGACATTGCAAATGGTTTGCACAAAAATTACAATGGATAGTTTGCTAGATTTTTGCTTGATATAGAAAAACGAATAGTAAATGTTTCAATTTGATATTGTTGAGTCTAGAAGTTTCAATGTTGATATCTTATAAATAAATCTGTAGACTGATGCTGTAACAGATTCATGAAGATCTTTTATCTCTAGAAGGCCCCCATTGCGACCTTCTGAATGCAGTTATTTCACCAGTTGTTCAGCAATGAATGAGAAATAATTTAGATCACCAAAACACTACCAAGGCACGTTTTGTAGCGAGTATTTCACCCCAATCCATTGCATTGTTTCGCGAATATATCAGTCGCCAGCGAGTTTCCTGATTCCGAATATTCTGCGCATTACATCGCGGCGGCAGTGAATTTGAAGAAGCCGGCCTTGGGGTTGCGCAAGAGAATATTATTGCGGAGAATGTGCGCGGCAGCTCAGTGAGAATTTCGCACTGCGGGGTCCAGTTGGCGCAGGGCGAGGGGGAGAGAATCGAGGGATGGGCAGGGGAGAGGGAGGGGAAGAAGCGGGGTGAATGGAGGCGACGCACGGTGAATTAAAGGACTAAAACGCGGGTAAAATTTAGAAGTATTTTCTATCAATCTGTAGTCACGGGACAGTCACAAGTTTGTGAGTCGATTTTTGCTGAAATTGGGTTAAGTACTGAAACACAAGCTGAGTATCTATATTTTATTTTAGTTAAACGACTGAATTCATGTTGCCTCCTTAACAACAAAAAAGCGTTGGGAAATATAGCTTAATCGACTTAATATAGCATACGGTTCAATAATCTAACCCTTGTTTTCTCCAAACTAAGGCTTTTGACTTCAGAACTTTTATCATAGCAATATTAGTCAATGTACTAATTCAAACACGTATGATGGGAAACGTGCCCAGTGCTTCATTAATATTTTTTCATTACCTTTCATTCCTTTTTGTTGGGAAGACGATTCGCTAACTGTACGTTTCAAGTAGCTAGCCACTCATTTGATTTTAGAGTTCATGTTTTATAGCAATTGATAATGCTATAAAATTCATTTTATATTGTTTATATAGATTTTTTCCTATCCCTCGAATTCATATATATATATATATATATATTGCAACTACCCTCGCGTCTTCGGTTGGGCGCCTCAGACGGGTAGCCGGCCCGCTCAGTCGACAGATTACCTGAAACGGCGGAGATGGAGGAAGCCGGTGGCCTAGGTTGAATGAGAAGTCTAACATGTGAATTTAGAACAAGTTGAATTTATTCATTAACAAAAGAAAACGCTAATGGTCTGGTGATGATAACTCTGGCGAGCATGCCCCCAAAATCGAAATAAAACAAAAAATGAAATGTCATGCACATAAGAGAACAAAAAATTACAAAGTAATTACAATCAGATGAAACTCTTCTTCGCGCGCGAATTCCCGCTTGACGGCCATGCGCGGCCGGGAACTCCTCTTCGTCGCCCGGTCGAGAGGAAGTCAACACTGATTGTCTGATGTACTGTTCACACCTCTCGATCGCGTGTACGACATAAGACACTCAAACAGAAAATACCTCTGTTAGGCGGCCTGTGCCACCCACTGAAGTTGAACGACCTCAGGTCAGCTGGCAGTTCGGCTGGCGAGGTTCGTGGCGGGCGAGGGGCGCCGCTCGAAAAATGTAGGTCAGATCAGGTACTTGCGAGGGTAGCGGCCAAGGCGGCCGGAACACAAAAGCGCCGTCTGCTCGCTGCGGTGAATGGGTCAGCACAGTTCATTCACTGACACGGTCGGTTCATTCCCGGTCGATCTCACAATACTTTGATACTAATGAGCCCGTGAATTATCGCACAACTTCACAAAGGAAAAGAGAGTCTCGAGTTCGCACGTAAATCGGACGTAATATAATACGAATTGCTGTCAAATGTTCATAATACTGTTCTGCGGCCTGCGTTCGTCACAGAAGTCTTGTACCCAAACTCTACAAGAAACTTAATAATTTTTTTTAAGTCCATCGAACCGAACGCCACAACAGAATATAACAGGTTCCCCCCCTGCGGCCGCCACTTGCGTCCGATTCTGAACACGGCTCCCAAGCTTCTCTATTGTGCCTCGTCGCTCCAAGTTTTAGGAAACCTCGTTCCCCCCACCAAAATTATCCCTGTGACTCTGGAATATTCTAGACCAAACCCGAATTCTGGCTGCTATTGGCGAAAGGGTACTGCGCATTAGATATTTTCTGCCCAATCAGAGGATGTTTTCGAGGCCGAGAAAAGAGTGAGAGAGGGGCTGGTTATCGCTCCCTCTCGCTTTAATTTTGCGTCGAAAAGGGGCAGTTATTAACGACCGGGGGGTGTGAGGGGCTAGGAATCTCTAGGGAGGTTGACGGAAGAGTTCCAGGCGTCGTGGAAAAATACTGAAGGGGTCGTGTGCGGAGCGGCCACCCAGAGTTGGGGCACACGTGTCCGTGACAAATTAGGGAGCGAAGGGTGCCGACACCGTGGCGCCTCGCCTGGCCCTCGGGTCGCCTCCGTGGCGCCTCGCATCTCTCGCGTCGCCGCCTGCGTGGAGTTATTTTGCGGCAGAATAAACTTGAATTTATTCGGTATCACTACATTGGCCTCCCTTCCCGCAGTAGAGATATGCATCGTGTTTTAAAATTCGTAAGGCGTGGTGAGAAGTTTTGAAACCTGAGATGCTTATCTCGTCAAAAAAATTTAAAAAAGTGGTACCGAATTCTAACGACTAATTTCTGTGATAACAATTACATAAAAGGTCTTATTCAAATAGTTACCCTTAAATTAAACTCACTAACCCTAATAATGATGGAGTAATAAAATAACTAATAAACTACAAGAAAATCTGAATTCCCTAATCTACGGTTACAAATATTATTTCTTAAACAGTGAAGGCACGGCTATCACGAACTACTCGGTAAGCTGTACAGTTCTGGCGAGTTTATTTTAGAGATTAATAAAGTTTGGAATTAAGTTTTCATTCTCTCATTTGATTGGTAGAAAGGCATTCTAATAGTCGCCTTAAATGACAAAGATGTTCCTGAAAATTTCGAGATGAAATCACAAGGTCGTCAATATAAGGCGTAACGAAGCGTTTGAGTTCGTCACCTAATTTTTCATCTAAGCATCGAATGAAGGCTGCGCCACTGTTCTTTAGGCCGAAAGGCATCCGCTTCCAGACATAAGTGAGGCCGTTGTAAAGGAATCCTGTAAATTTTCTGTCGTCTGGGTGAATAGCAATTTGCCAGTACGAACTAGAAAAATCCAAAGCTGAGAAGATTTTTGTTTGGTTAAACTTCCAAAGAATATCATCAATATTCTGCGGCGCCTCATTTTCTGGAACGGTCACTTCATTAATTCTGCGAGCGTCTAAACAAATTCTGACCCCTCCGTCTTTCTTTTTTACAACGACAATCGGATTTAGATAGGCGGTCACTGATCTCTCGATGATGCCCTCGTCAATCATTTTTCTGACGGTCTCATCAACTTTCCCCTTAAAGCTTGTGGAATAGGATAGTTTTTCATCTTAAACGGCGAGTCATCGGTAACCCTAATTCGAAAACAAAAGTCTTTAATGGGATGAACGGGGCGACCGAAGACATGTAAATAATCAAGTAGCACTGTTCTGCAACTGGGAGCGTTCATCATAGTTCAAAAAATCACATTTTTGCACATTTTGGCAAATATCCCCTTCGGTCGTTTCCCCCCCTTCCCAAGTTGCACTAGAAATGCTAAGATCAATCCTATCTTCCCCGTCATCTTGAATAATAATTTCTTACCGGCACCGAAACTCATAACATTTCTGGAAAAATCTATTATTCCACCGTTTTCTCTTAAAAAATCAACCCCCAAAATAACATCATGATTAAGATCTTCAATTACTAGACAGGGCACATCAAACAACATATCTCCTATATTAATTGAAATCAGGACCTGCATTGAAATTGGCTTGCTTCGTTTTCTCCCAACCCCTATGACATAGCATCTGACGGTAGGTAATGTCGGTACTGGAATCCGCCTCGCTTATAAGTCGCGCATAAAATTTCTTTGACACAGCACTAATTTCACTACCAGTATCAATAAGAGCTTGGACACATAAATTTCCCATAAAGGATTCAATAATAGGGCATTTTCTGGCACGTTCTTTGATAGTCACATCCTCGTCTTCGTTAAAATCAAAAAAAGGCATAATTCACTGATATGATCGCATGAAATGGTATCTCTAAAGAAACTCGTCCGTCACCCAGATACCGAGACAGCTGGGACGTTTCTAATTTGTTGAAGCCGGCCGGGATGAATTTTGCCGTCCATCTCTCTCATCGCGATGTCCACGGTTCTCACGGGATTCGGGCGGCGCTCGCCGATCATCTGCCTCGTTCCCTCCGGCCCTATTATCTCTATGCCACTGCGGCCTGCCTTGGTAGTTTCCGTCGGGCCTGCGATTTCCTGTCGCGGTCTCATTGTGATAGTTGTCCCGCGTTCTATCAAATTGTGCCAACATTCTTGGAACGTTCTAAATCTCTACACTCCACGCTGTTGACAATATTCTGTACATACGTGGGAAATGAGCTGTCAGTAACCAGATGATTTTTCGGTCGTTTGCCTGCGGGTCACCAGCTTGATGGCGGACTTTCTCCATGCGGTCTAATAGGAACTGCCCGTGGCGTTTTCCCAT
>JAHLJT010009419.1:3683828-3850614 GCA_031308135.1 Acheta domesticus | reverse complement strand
GCGGGGCGCGGTGCGGGGCGCGGGTGCGGGGCTCGGGTGCGGGGTTCGGGTGCGGGGCGCGGGTGCGGGGCGCGAGTGCGGGGTGCGGTGCGCGGGTGCGGGGCGCGGGTGCGGGGCGCGGGTGCGGGGCGCGGGTGCGGGTGCGGGCGCGGACGCTTTAATAATGCAATAGCAGGTGGCGGGGCCGCTCGTCGGGAGGGTAATTGCTGTTTGGGCTGCCCTCCTGCAAACAGCGCGCGGCGGGGCGCGGGGCGGGGACGCGACGGCGCGAGAGCGCGCCGAGCGGTGCAGCGTGCTGCAAGTACGCGCTCTGTGTTTACTCTTTGGCCGCGGAAGTGGGGTGGCGCTGAGGATGGTGAGCGGGGTGATGAGTGATGCGACCGCTCCTCCGCACTGTGGTCCGTAATGCGGAAAACCACGGCGAAATTATTCGAGACCTGGCGCGACGACTGAGCTCATTTGTCCCATAAGTGATGTGCATGTTGCATCTCAGGAGAGATTGGTGTTCCTCCGCTGGAAATTAGATTACAGCGCCAGTCTAGACTTTATCGGCGTTTTCATTCTCGAGATATCTCTTCCTGCAGGGAACCGCCCCAGTCAGAAGCAGCTCTAAACTCCCGTATAGTCTCTCGGCATTTGGAATACAATCTGTGTGTGTGTGTGTTGAGTCTGAGAGTGAATGTGTGCATCAGTGGGTACGTACATGTGTGCGTGCATGCGTGCGCGCTTGTGTATGGGAGTGTGGATGTAAGGGGGTCGAGAAGACAAAAAGAAGAGATAAGATCATGAGCTGCCCGTTTGTTGGGGAACTACTTCAGATTTCGCTGGAACAATGAAAAATTCCGTTCAAAGCAGCCGGTCGATAGATTTCTCTTCCAGAGAATGGTTGAATTCATTCTAGTTGTGTTGCTAGTGTCGAAAATCCGGGATAAGATTCGTAGGACATCCCGGTAAAAGATGCTGCACATGGAATGACGGTAGCCTGTAGCTCTCGCAGCCGGCACTTGCACACATTAAGGGTAATTTTGTATAAGCTGAGCACAAACTTCCGAGCGTTTACGCTGGCGCAAATTGATGTTATAATAGATAAATATAGGAATGCAATATTCTGCCTTATTATCCTGGTCTTACGAGGCGCAGGATACGCGTTACGGTAATGAGAATACTTTCGACATCCACTGTTGTAGTGTTATGGCCAAACTAAACGTATAAGCAAACAAATGCCCTACGTATAAATATGTACCACAAACCTCCCGAAAAGCGTTGTTTCCTGAACTTTAGCGAAAGCAGAACGGTTAGTCGTTCCGATTCCAACTATACATTCAGTGACGTCATTGAATGTAAACGATGCGCTTAATACCATCAGCAAACGAACGAAACTTTTAAAGCTGTCAAGGTGAAAGAGATTTACGCAATTAGTTGCAGCCTTTGCGAAGACTCTAATCCTTTCCTTAAAAAGATCATATGCTAAGCTGAAACTTAGTAGAAATTTACCAGTTTAGGGTCTCAGAGTAGGTATGATTTTGTCACAAGTTACAGATTTGGAAGTAAGTTGACAGCTTACAGGTTGATATACAGAAGTTGATATTTTTTATTACAACAACTTTGTTCAATAGTTATATACACTCCTGGAAATCGATCGAAAATAATTTGATTGGTAGATGATTACGATGACGTGGTAGGAATGGTAAGTGCTATAGTGAGATGTTATGGGAAACAGAAGAACCCTGAGAAAATTCAAATCATAAAAAAAATCCCTTCAAATCCTCTCTACCCAAATTCTACATCGCTTGACCGGGATTTGAACACAGGATCTAGCGCCAGCTACACCATCTCTCAACTATAGATCTTTAAATTGCCATGCAGACAAAAACTACTGGTTTATGTTACAACAATATGTACTTTCTAGAATTATTTTTGGATTTGCAGTTTTCGAAAATTTAGTGAACATCAACAAAAATTGTACCTGCCCCATTCTTTTTAAACTGCCTTGATGCTATCCTTGTACAACGTTCAATTTTTAAAAATACAGCCATTTTTGAGAAAAAATTGAAAATGTAATTGAGGTTTCATGAAAAGAAGCTCCAAAATTAATATAACGGCATCAAACTCGCAGGACCTCCAGTTCCATTAAATCGATTTGCGAATATCACTTTTAGAGAAAATCGTGTGAACGCTTTAGGCACTTGACAGCTTTAGCTTTAGTTGACGAGACAGACGGACGTTTTGGCGTTTGCCCGATTTTTCGGCATCAAGGACCAACAAAATATGGATTCTGAATAGACAACATATTAGATAAAGTATTTTGCTATATAAAGGAACAAGATTTATCCACCTTTTCGTTACCAGACTCCGGCAGTGAAAGTTTTTCCCATCGAAAATTTCCTGCTTTCTGCCGCACGATGAAATTACTTTCTCTCCTTACATAGTAAGAGTGGGATAGAAAAATGACTGATGTCCCTGCAGTGCCTCTGACGGGGGGGGGCCGTAGATTCGAGTACCGACGAATGATTCGGATTAGCTGACGGATGTCCGTCAGCTAAATCGAATTCAGTTTCTGTGTGGAGGAGAATTCTAGCAGCCGGCTACTGTGATCGGTAGTTTTCCGTGGTTTCTCCAATCAATACCAGCCGAATCAATACGAAGCTGTACCCTAACAAATGGACCATGGACCGCGCGCGATCTTTCCTTCCTCTTCCTTGTCCTATCCTCACCTCCTTATGCACACAGACTAACATGCACTACAACACCACACATGCCGGGAGGCCGATCGGGGGCTTAGAACTTGTCTCGACTGGGGCGCTGTCCCGCTGGTAGAAGATACCTGGTTGAGGAAACTACCGCTGGTCGACGGTAGGTCGGCCCCAGATCTCGCCATCAGCCGGCGGAAGATCACCGCCACCTCCCGATGAAAAAAACATGAACATGCACTACACTTACTGACCTCAGAAGTTGGAACGCCTGGAATAACTAACAGTCAATCAAAGAAAAATGAGTAGTGGAGGAAAAGCACAAATGGGAAGAAAAGTTTCGGTATGCCGTGCATTCCCGCTACTTTCTTTTCGTTTAGACAAGTATTCTTCTCCTTCTTCTTCTTCTTATTAATATTATTATTATTAATATTACTAGCATTAGTAGTGGAGGAGAATGTGCATCTTGCTGAATGACACTGCACAAGGCGGATTATAAATTCTGAAGACCTCGGACTCCCATCGTATCGACAATAGGTTTCCAGAAAGGGAATTTCGGCCTCTGCCGCGCCCGTGGGCCACTGTCCCGCCCCCCCCGTTGAGAGAGCGTGGGCGTCGCGGGCGGCGCTTTTGTGGCAGCTGCAGCGATTTGTTGCTCTTGGCGCGCGCGCTCATCTTTATATTCAGTGCGTGCGGACGGGGAAGGGGAGAGGCAAAATTGCTTCATCGAACGGGGTGGCGCGCTGGTTCCGTCGGCCCGAGTCGGTGAGATCGAGGTGGTGTTGTGGCTGCAGCATGGCAACATGGCATGCCGCGAGCTTATCGGCACGACTAGTGCTGTGAAACGAAACGATCAGCGCCGCTCAATTTTTTTAAAGCGATGGCGCTGACCAAACCCGCAACAGTGCGGTCTTCAAGCGATATGAAACGATTTGATCTCGGAAAAAGTAAATTTATATAAAAATAAAATAAATGTTAACAATCGTATTCATTCGGTGCTAACACTAAAAAAACGAAATAAAGGTCGTTATTATCGATTAAATTCCCAGCAGAAGAGCCGTTTGTGAAGATTAAAGAGGATTGCTATGTAACGCAGTACTATTTCTAGTGAATATAGAGCCGTGTTTGGTAGAAAATTGCATGTTTCGGCCGCTTAGAAACCTTACAACACGTAGCGAGTAGACAGCAGCCTGCCACCAACGCCTTCGTGAGGAGCGGGGTACCACTGGGCTGTTTGGATGAGGAACCGGCTAAGGTAGTTCTGGATATCAAATGAAGTCACTTCAGTGCCTATGGCCGGGAGATCCTAGGGTTTGAGTCCCGACAGTGGAAGGATTTTCGACACCAAAAGCTAGGTACATGATGAGAAATCTGGCGACCGGGTGCTCTGATCGGTAGATTTCCGTGATTTCTTTGATGAACTCCTGGCGAATGCAAAAGTAGTACCTGAAAAATCGGAACACGGAGAGTGCGCGATATTTCCTATCTCTTCCTTGTCCTATTTTTCGCACACACACACAGTTACACTAACATGCACTACATTACGACATATACCGCGAGTCCCGTCGGAAGCTTGGAGCTTGTCCCGGCTGGGGCGAGGCCACGTCAGGGGGAGATACCTGGTTGAAGAAAGCCCAGAAGCCGACTTGTAAGCCTGTGTCGAATCTCATCATCCAGCGGTGGAATAACACCACCGCATTTCGCGATAAAAATACACTTAATTATTACGGCAGTTCACGCACACAAAAACCGGAAATAATCAATCAATAAATTCAGTGTTGAGATGTTTGAATGGATGCAAAGGTATTAGAAAATAAAATTTGCGTCACAATTCTGTATAGATGGTCGAAGACGATATGTCTTTGCTAATGAGCATGAGAAAATTTCACTGTAATGAAGTCCCATCTCGATCGAAGTCCCATCTCGATCGATCATCATAATCGAAGTCCCATCACCCCATCTCGATCAGGTTTTTCGTCCAGTTTCCCTGATCCTTGAGCAAATGCTGAGATGGTCCCTTGTTTTGCTTCTGGACATAAATGTAACTTCATTATTTGTGCACGTCTTCTGAATTTCAGTGGGTAATATAGTTATTCAAATTATCGTTTTTCATATTATCGCGGTAAAAAGTATTATTCTTTCATGAAGAACATGAGGGTTCAGGGCAGGAATTTATAGCTAATTTACCTTTGAAAATATATTTTATTATATAGTAGCGAATATTTTGTCAACAAAACTCGAAAAAAACCTCTCTTTTCTGTATTCAAAATTCGACTAAAATATGGTTTAGGATAGAGACCACAGAATTATGAAAACGTGCACAAAATTCACTTCTCCCCATAGCTCGTCATACGCAGTTTTTAACTGTTTTTGACGTAAATAAATAAAAAAAATAAAGTTACACGTGAAAAATTTGCTCACGATTGGTACGTATGTTATCTTTCACTTTCTGCCCTATTAATCTATACCACATTCTATATTGTCTAGTATCTGCGTGTGAGAATAGACAAGATGACGGCACGAGAAACAAAGAAAGGCAGACCTGGGCAGGCAGGGTTAAGTCGGTCAGGGTTGGGACATGCCGAATGGGAAGAAGGAAGACGGGAAATAGCAGTTCGGGACGAGGCAATTTTTGGGAAGGCAGATTAGGGTCAGACTAGCTGCAGGTGTGGAGGCCGAACAGTGCGAGGGCCAGTCATGTTGGAGCCACGTAGAACGGAGGCAGGGAGAGCAGGAAGACGGACAGGCTTGCTGTAGGTGGGGGCTGGGGGTGAGTGGCTCAGTTGGGGCAGGGCGGGGACAGGGAGAGCCGAGAGGAGGCCGGAACTCGCAGTATGAGGACACTCAGTTCGGGCGAAGGCAGGGCTGGGGCGGACAAGACGAAGAGTAGCGTGTAGGGAGAGGTCTAGTGGGGAAGAGGCGAGGAGTGGGGGCGAGCTGTGGGATGCAGCGCACCGGGGAGCCTCGAGCTGTTTACTCCGTGGCGCGGCGTGGGGCGGGCGCCTGCTGGGAGCGGCACGCGGAAGAGCGCAGCATAACCCCCACCCCCACTCGCACATAATAGTTATTAACGTCTTTGGGTCGAAGCAGAGCAAATATCAGGCTCGGTTCAAGTTTATAAACCGAGACGATAGCCCAGATTTATAACCAATTAACTGCGTTATTTGGGAAATCTGCCGTATGTTGTTCAATACTGTTCGTAACTCCACTTCCTTATAAGCAGAAATTCCTTCTTTTGTTAAATCACCCTAAAAAGGTACTTTTTCTTGGAATAGAAGTGCATTATACGCCATAATTAGCTACAACTCATTTGTTCTCATTAAATAATTCTTCCAGGTTAAATGTAAGCAATCTCGAATCACAAAAATCAAACCAATAAAATTTTAGAATCAAAAATGTTTCTGAAGTTATTGTTTATGAGAATTCCAAGAGGTAACTTACCTTAGTAGATTAAAACATTTAACTATCCGTTGAGGTTGAGAAGCCATACAACTAATATTTGTTTGCTTTGTATGTAAGTATGTATGTAAGTTTGTTTGTATGACTTGAAGCACAACTTCTTGTTCTTCTTCTTCTTCTTCACAATAGGGTTTAGGTCACTGTGAACTGTTTCGGCACCCATTTTTCTTCTCGGTCTACCAATACTCGTTCTTCCTTCTGTTTTATAGTTCATAGCTGTGCATAGACGTCTGTTAATTGGCATTCTTGATACATGATTGTACCATTTTAACGTATTTTCAAGAATGTTCTCGTACAATTCTTTGATTTTTAAAATATCTCTTATTTTAGCGTTCTTTTCTTGTCGAGTAGCGAACACCCTAGTGTGTTTAGCAGAAATTTCATTTCCGCCGTTTGTATTTTATTTTGATCTTTTTCATGCTCACCCATGTTTCGCTGGAATACATGAGTGTGGGGAGTGCAATTTTCTTCTAAAACTTAAGCCGTGTCTCCTTTCGTGTTCGGTTTCTCAGATACTAGTGTATACATTTCGGAATTTTATTAGCTTATTTTCCACGTCACGATCTATATTAAACGATACATTACAGCCTAAGTACCTGAAGTTGCTAACTAACTAATATTTGCTTTGAAAGGCCATGACTCTTGACTTTTGAGCAGACATTTTCAATCCATATTCTGAAGTACAACTATTAAATTATATTCAACATCCAAATCTTGTAAACTATTCGTATGTAATAATAATAATAATAATAATAATAATAATAATTATAATAATGGTAATAATAATAATCATAAATATTTCTTCATGAAGTTGTGTCCTTTCAAGAATCAGTAGAAATGCTCTTGCTACCTTTCGGATCCGCAGAGTAGCAACGGCGTGGGACGGGGCATGAGTAATTCAACAAGCCGAGCTACGTTGAAACAGCAAAGGTAATGCGCTTCTTGTTGTCAGAAAAGTGGGCAGACTTTTTTCCATCAGAGTGAGAGCTTAAGTTTGCGTTGCTTCGTTAATTCTATAGGGCTCCTCCAACGGTCTGTAAAAGAACAAGTTAAAATGTATTCATGACTTCTTTACAAAGCCACTGCTAATTTTATTCGCGCTTTTTAAGCCGCTCCATAATTCAACTGCGATTATATTTTCCGTCTGCGCACCCACACTGCCCGCCCGCCGCTCGGTGAGGAGGTATGGGCGGTGGCGGTGGCGGTGGCGGTGGCGGGGGTGGGGTAGGCGGCGATGTTTCGACCTGAAGGGCAGACAGCGCTCGAAAATTCTGTTTGCGTAGTGTTTTGCGGTGATTTCGTGCCCGGGTGGACCCGCTCCGGGGTGGTCTGTTTAAGGATGTTGTCAGGAAATTAATCAATCTACTGACACCCAACGCAATATAGAGTGAATTTACTTATTGGAAATATTGAACAATATGTCATTTGAATTCAAACGTTTACGATTTCTGGTGCTAAATATTGTACAATATGTCATTTGAATTCAAACATTTACGATTTCTGCTCGCTTTTGCAATGACCATCAACAAAGCACACACACTTGCTGCAAGTTTGTGGGTTAGGTTTGGGGCATTCGTGCTTTTCTTATGGACGACTTAATGTGGTTTGTTCACGCTTCAGATTTATTCGTGTCCAGATCAGACGGTAACACAAAAATATCCACAAGCATTCGAATAAAAAAATAGAATGATGTTAGAATAATAGAATAATAAAAATAGAAGAATACGTTGAAATATTTCCCATTTGAAAATAAATAAGTTTCAATAGAAATGACACAATGTAAATTGAATGATTTCATAACGAGTTTCCTTGAATTTCCTTTCTTCTGAGACCGCAGAAACGCGGGTGATAGGTAATCTATTTGGAAACATTTTACAATCCTTATATACTAATCGCGTAACCTACGTCATTCCGTCATTCACGATTGTATCCCTTAAACGGTGCACCAATTGAGACGAATAAGGCGTTATTGGAGGAAATTCACCCACGACAAGGCAAACCGAGACATATTAATTGCAAATAAAGTTCACTGTAGTTGGGTATCACACACCGTCGCCGAAGCAAATAAGTTCGGACCAGATTCAAAGAATATCGTTCTTAGCCATGAAGATTACACCCTCCTAATACCGCGGCTCTAAATGTCTTTACATCGGAGGATTCCTGTTGTTGATGCCCCTTGTCCGCAACTACCTTTAAGCTCCATGCGCTTCTCATGGGATGTCACGTGATCCCTATTACTAGAAAGGGGGCTTTCACTGCCCTTGTGTGGCACTCAGTGGCACTCCGCTACATTACTGCTACTTGCGTGGTTCATTGTTTTGACAAATTCAGTAAATTTCTTTTGCACTCTAGACCCTGCCTCCAGCGATGCCTCTCTAGTCTGCTTGGAGTGTTGCCTGAGATGCTACACTGTCTAGCCGCTTGATTTTCTGCCAACTGCGGTCTCAGTACTCCAGCATCCGATTTCCTTCTGTTGCGTTAACTGAATAAAAATTAAATGCCCTTGAATACATTTATTAGAAATGTGATAGTCTAATCCAAGCATGCATTATTGTGTGCTTTTCTTAACATCATGCAAACGTTTGGCAACTGGCAGCTGAGCAACAGTTATTCTCTGAGAATTTAATTGAAGACTTGGCGACTGATTTAGAGTATTAATAAAATTGAATGCAGAATAGTGCAATGTGCAATATAATGTAGTGCCGGTCAAGCCAATGTACTATGATTACAGTAATAACATAGAAAATATAATAATATAATAAAATTAATTCGATTTCTAAATTGTATTTTACAAATAATTAAGGCTTGATTACTTACTAACAAAGCTATATAATGAATTGTAATCTGTGTAATATTGACTTCCATCGTACTGAATCCAATGGCTGTTTAAATGAATCTATATATCGCTTGTAAACCTCTACTCCACGTCCTGATCGCAAAGTTAACAGTAATCACAAACAGTGGGGTTAGGTTACGACCGAGCTGCTTTTATGCGCCTTGTCTCAACACAAGTAAATAATGGGTGCTATTTATGGATCCCCAGAGCTCTGCGGTTTAGGCAACGTAGCAGACGCACGTGTTGTTTGGTTTACATTAAATTGCTGACGTTGATTGTAGCTCTGTGGTTAGACTGTTAGACTGTTGCGTAGTTTACCCTCTGGAAATGCGTCTCTATCTTCCAACGTACAATAGTTCATCGGTTAACGAACAGTTTAGATTGCAAACACTTTGGATAATGAACAATTTGAGGAACGTTTTTAGGAAATTTTACACAACAGATTAAGGTATGTAATACTTATTTGTAGAACTCTGTTTAATAGTGATATTTGTGGGTTTTCTTGAAAAACATTTTCGCAGTGATAGGAATAATTCATCAATTTCAAAATACTTTGATGATGAGAGAAGATTGATTGGTTGATTCCGGCCGTTTCAACTGCTTAGGTCATTAGTACCGTCAGTGTAGTGTATGGTTTCATTGCGGAAGGTGGCGGTCATCATCCCCTACTAGAGGGCGAGATCCGACGCCTACCTACATCGGATTTTCCTCCACAAGGTATCCCCCACCAGTGTGACACCGCCCCTGTCGGGGCAAGCTGTAAGCTCCCGACTGGTCTCCCGACAAGTGTGGTAGTATAGTGCATGTGAGTGTGTGTAAGTAATGGGTGAGGGTAGGAAGAGGAAGCAAAGGTCGCGCGTGGTCCATGGCCCGTTGTTAGGTGCACTGCCCGGTGTTCATCGGACAGATCACAGAAAACTACTGACCAGGGCCGCCAGCCGCTATAATTCTCCTCCAAACGGCGGTTGAAATAGACCTAGTACCTAGTGTCGAATATATTTTCACCGTCGAGACTCAAACCATAGGACTTCCCGATCAGAGGCATTGCAGATACTTCATTTGACGCCCCGAGCCACCTATGCCGGTGTAAATAAAATATAGTCAATTAGACAGAGTCTTTAAAAGTCGTGAAAACAAAACAAAAACATCTGCGATGAAATGGCAGAGCGCGCATGTATTTATTGCTTTACATGTGGTTTTGCTTGGCATTGCTTTACATTGCTTTACATGTGGTTTTGCTTGGCATTGCTTTACATGCTTTACATGTGGTTTTGCTTGGCATTGCTTTACATTGCTTTACATGTGGTTTTGCTTGGCATTGCTTTACATTGCTTTACATGTGGTTTTGCTTGGCATTGCTTTACATTGCTTACATTGCTTTACATGTGGTTTTGCTTGGCATTGCTTTACATTGCTTTACATGTGGTTTTGCTTGGCATTGCTTTACATTGCTTTACATGTGGTTTTGCTTGGCATTGCTTTACATTGCTTTACATGTGGTTTTGCTTGGCATTGCTTTACATTGCTTTACATGTGGTTTTGCTTGGCATTGCTTTACATTGCTTTACATGTGGTTTTGCTTGGCATTGCTTTACATTGCTTTACATGTGGTTTTGCTTGGCATTGCTTTACATTGCTTACATGTGGTTTTGCTTGGCATTGCTTTACATTGCTTTACATTGCTTTACATGTGGTTTTGCTTGGCATTGCTTACATTGCTTTACATGTGGTTTGCTTGGCATTGCTTTACATTGCTTTACATGTGGTTTTGCTTGGCATTGCTTTACATTGCTTTACATGTGGTTTTATTCCGCAACATTTTTGCTGCAGCAGGTAACTAGTAGGAGCTATTCTTAAAGGCCGAGAATTTTTCTTTCGACGTTTCTCCCATATATCTTCTTTGAGGCGTCTGTTGAAAGCTGACACATTTGAGCAGGAAGCAATTATCTGCACAACCTGATTTGTTGAAACCATTTTCCCTTTCCTTCATTTGGAATTAAACATTGGAGCTGCATATAGAACACGCTTCTACGAGTTGATTCTTAGGAGGAGAGGGATGTTGGATATAAAGACAAGATAATGTTTCACAATGTTATGCCAAACGGAGAAAATACGTATGTGAAACTTAAAACAATTTGATACCGATCAATCAAAATAATTTTTTTATTTGTTTAAGATTGATTAAGAACCATACCTGCGAAAAATGTATTTAAAGATTGTGGGAATCAATAGAAGCAAATAAAGACATTCAGCATTTGCTCTTTGAATGAAAATAATCTAGACAAACCTGGAGAGTGATTAGATGCAGAGATAATCATTTGTATCATGATTAAGGGAGCATATTCATAAATATTTTACATTTATTTTAATAACTTTTAAATAATATCCTATATTCAAATACGTAAATTCAGTGATACTTTTACTTACTAACGTCAGGTGCATCCTAATAGATATCATAAATTTGATTATACTCCTCACTACTTCTAGTGTTGCATTTGGATTTCAGATATTTCCGCATTTAAAAAAATCCTTTTGACCGTGGCGTGTACACAAGTCAGTTACTATGAGGGAATTTTTTCAAGAACTAAGAGTGATTGCGAATGCTTTTCAAAAGGATTTTTGATTAATTTGCCTCGTCTGATAAATTGGACGCAGTTTTTGCGCTGACTTCAATTTCATCGCTGGCCATCACCATTCATAGCCATAGTTTGTAATTTAGTTTAAAATAGTTTTTATTAATTCATTCGTACAATACTTCACCAAATTTTCAATATGGTTTGCTTTCTGAAATGGTGACAAAACAGCTATCCATCCACCGGCGGCACTAGTTTGTTGCCAGTAAGTGCTTTCAAGTTGCGGTAAGTTGTGTTGCAAGTTACGAGAGTGAATCATCGCCCTCTTGAGTCCATGTACGCAGACTGCATTTGCAAGCTTTATATTGGCCATCTCGCAGTCTTCCAGCGAGACGAGAGGATTTTAAATTCACTTTTCCAGCGACAACAGAGACTGCCAAAATATGCACTTTGTCAAAATCTGGAGTCTGAGTTCCCTGGGACGATTTCATTTTCCCTCTGATGCTGTCTGGGGAGGACTGTTCACGACTGACGGAAGAGGACGGGCTCGTCCTCATCTGGTCCCTGCGTCCGGAGCTGCCTTGGAAATGAAGAAATTTATATGCTAACATCTCGCTCTTTCTTACTCGCTGCCCATGTTTATTAAACGACTTTCTTAAATTTACAAGTATAGAACATCATTTGGAACAACTCTGTAAACATCATGTATTCGGCGCTGCCTACGAAGTTTTGATGAGCTCTGTGTCGTTTACTTTGCATGTTGCTTTGCATTTATCAAGGCTTGTATAACTTTATAAGCTTTTACATTGTAGTTTTATTTTGTTCTCTAAAAAATGACGACTTCTGAAACGAGCATTCGCCCATCAGTGGAAATTCATTTATAAATTTCGTTTAGTGGCTGGATTTTGTTAGCTTTGTGGTGCTGGCGAATCGTGCAGCTAGTAGTTAATTTGGTTTGTTTTATAAACTCATTCTCAAGTTCTGATGGTCGGATTTTCCGAGCAAACGGTTCAATTCAAAGCTTTTCATCGAAATTACCCAAATGTCCATTCCCTTGTTATAAGCTACTACAACACCGATATCGAACATGCAACTTCAGGGACATCAAATATTTAAGTAATTTGCGTTTTTCAGTGTTGTATATAAACATGTAAAGCATTTAATCAATACATTAAAATGAACAGTGTTTCTTACGTGTACATTTAGAAAGGACATAGGAATTTCTACGATAGGATCTAAAGAAGTTGAAGATGTGCATTTTTTAAACCACCCAGACCAATAATGCATTTATTTTTATATCGTACAATTATAATGTAATATTGTAGTACATTTTAATGTAATGTGTGTTGGTTATAAATGATATTATTATTATTATTATTATTATTATTATTATTTAACAACTTCGCAAAAACAAAAAAAATACTCTTTACCAGTTTCAAATAACTGTTGTTATTTGAAAAGCAGATTTTTTTATTTTTAAGGCCATTCATTAATAGACTGGAAATGAAACATACAGATAAATGGAAATTAGTCTTCTTTGAAGTAAAAGAAGCGAAATTTCCATTGTCTTTTAAGGGAATAAAAATGTGCATTAACATTTGCAAGTTTTGTTGCTTACGTATTCATAATCTCTCGAAAGCATGAATAGCGAACAGTGAAATATGCATTGGTATTGGTAAATGTAAAGAAAATGTATCATTACATTACATTCAAGCTCATGAAGTAAATACCATCATAATGTATGATTTTGAAATGTTAATTGAACCAAATATTTCAGAACTCTCCATTTACCACGATACGCGAAGCATTAAAAAATAAAATAAAAAACAGCGTCCTTTTTATTACGTTTCCAAAAGTTGTGGAAGCAATTTTATGAATAAATATTGCCCATGAATTCCGACGAAAATCATTATTTTGCATTGTGCGATGTACATTAATACCAGCAGCAGACTTCATCACATCCTGGAAGCTTTAATTATTTCGATTTATTAGTTTTCTCTGCACTTAAAATCAAGAGAGCATCAGTGTATTTTTAATTTAAATTACACATAGTGGCAATCTCAAATAGTTTTGTGTATTGAAGCTTCAAAAGCAAATTATAAGCATTTTCATATTTCAGATTTTTGATATAAAATTGTCATGTATTTTAACGTTATGTAAGGCGTTAAAATGCTAGTTAACGGAAAAATAAAAAAATTAAAGACAATTACCGGCAAGTTAGAAATATAAAAGGTAATCTTGAAATGATGAAGGAATTGTATGTTAAATGCTAGAGCTGATATGATTGATATGGGCATTCTTTATACCATTGTGAGGTTATGCTACAGCTGTTATGAATTTCGTGGCACCAATTTTCAGGGATGCGCTTAGCTTCAACATAGATGCCGTAATATATTATATTCTGAGAAATTATTTTCATTGATAAAAACACTTTTGGTACTTTGTAAATAAACGCATTTTGAGTTAAGTGCGAAAGTACTTTGTAAGGGATACACGTAGCCGGCGTGGTTGGCTGAGGTCGCCAAGGGTGTAGGGCCGTAGCTGCCTCGGCTCGAAGGGTGGCGGGTTCAAATCGCGCCTCGAGCATCGATGTTTGTGTTTGTGTTTGTCCTTACGTGTTGTTCCTACAGTTTCTCCTACAATTAAAGCAATTACAGTGGTCGTTATATGACCAAACTCTTAAAAAGCAACCTTAAAAAAAGGATACACCAAGCGTTATATGTTTGAGATTACTACCGGAAATAATCATTTTGCGACCCTGTATCTTAATTCTTGGATATATATGACAAGCAGTTTCAGTGTTTTCACCAGAATTATGCTTCAGAGTGTCGCGGCATGGTCTTCGGTCAATTTACATAATTGCACCCGTGCAGGCAATGTGACGTCGTGGTCGATTACTACTTTGGTCATGGAATTCGGTCATTTATTAGTGATTATGGGAGAGTAACTGCTAAGGTCATTAGCTCTGTACGTAAAGTGCGTGTTTGTATCGCGGGAGGTGGCCCTGACTTTCCCCCGCTGGATGGCGAGAGACGGTACCGATCTACCCATTGGCTTGCGAAGTTTTCCCCAACCAGGTATCTCCCACAAACGAGCCACAGTGCCTGCTGAGAAAAGCACTGAGATCCTCACTTGCCGCCTGACATTTGTGTGTGTTAAGTATAAATGTCTGTAAGTAGGTGGTGAAAATAGGACAAGGAAGACAAAGGAAAGATCGCGCGCGGTCCATGGCCGTTTGTTAGGGTATTGCTCCGGCATTCGCCTGGTGTATACCTAAGAAACAACAGGAATCAATCGATCACTGCAGCCGGCCTCTAGAATTCTCCTCCGCGAACTCGACGTAACAAGCGTCAAAAATCGTGCCACCGTCGGGACTCACTCACACTCACAGTCTTACAGGCAGAGGCACTGCCGTGATAGAAAACTTGGAGAGGGCTGTATGGTGGTTGCGACCGCGGAGAGAACGTTAAATGGCGAGAGGCAAGAGCGCTCTGTTGAAATGTTCCTGAAGGAAACCGTATCAGGGCGGAAGAGCCGTGGAAGGAAACCGCGTCAGGGTGGAAGAGCGGTGGAAGGAAACCGTGTCAGGGCGGAAGAGCCGTGGAAGAAAACTGCGTCAGGGCGGAAGAGCCAGTGGAAGGAAACCGCGTCAGGGCGGAAGAGCTGTGGAAGGAAACCGCTTCAGGGCGGAAGAGCTGTGGAAGGAAACCGCTTCAGGGCGGAAGAGCCGTGGAAGGAAACCGCGTCAGGGCGGAAGAGCCGTGGAAGGAAACCGCGTCAGGGCGGAAGAGCCAGTGGAAGGAAACCGCGTCAGGGCGGAAGAGCTGTGGAAGGAAACCGCTTCAGGGCGGAAGAGCTGTGGAAGGGAACCGCTTCAGGGCGAAAGAGCGGTGGAAGGAAACCGCGTCAGAGGCGGAAGAGCCGTGGAAGGAAACCGCGTCAGGGCGGAAGAGCGGTGGAAGGAAACCGTTTCAGGGCGGAAGGAACCGCGTCAGGACGAAAGAGCTGTGGAAGGAAACCGCGTCAGGGCGGAAGAGCGGTGGAAAGAAACCGTTTCAGGGTAGAAGGAAACCGCGTCAGAGCGGAAGAGCCGTGGAAGGAAACCGCGTCAGGACGAAAGAGCTGTGGAAGGAAACCGCGTCAGGGCGGAAGAGCTGTGGAAGGACACCGCTTCAGGGCGGAAGAGCTGTTGAAGGGAACCGTTTCAGGGCGAAAGAGCGGTGGAAGGAAACCGTGTCAGAGCGGAAGAGCCGTGGAAGGAAACCGCGTCAGGGCGGAAGAGCGGTGGAAGGAAACCGTTTCAGGGCGGAAGGAAACCGCGTCAGGACGAAAGAGCTGTGGAAGGAAACCGCGTCAGGGCGGAAGAGCGGTGGAAAGAAACCGTTTCAGGGTAGAAGGAAATCGCGTCAGAGCGGAAGAGCCGTGGAAGGAAACCGCGTCAGGGCGGAAAGAGCCGTGGAAGAAAACCGCGTCAGGGTGGAAAAGCCAGGGATAACTGCCCTTGATCTGGAGATCCGGAGAGCGACATGGCTCAACCCGGGAATGCGCGCCATCACAATTTACATAATTGTTTCGAGAGCATGACGGTGTGCATAGAAACCTCCAATGTAGGGTGAAGTCACAACGTTCCGTGACGTTCTACACGTGGGCACGCAAAGGACGACGTTGCGCAATCAGACAGAAAACAAGAGCTTTACATGCCTCCGTGATATAATTAGTAAATTGCTTTACTTAAGTAATTACAGAGGCCAACAAACAATTTTTAAAAATGTTTAAACTCTTAACTTGCTCTTAGTAGGTGGAGTTTTGCGTCGAATCATTCTTTCCCGTTTTATTTTAAGAGCGCATTTTCTACATACGAAAACATCAGTCATCTGAATAATAAACTTAGCGATATATTAATATATTACTATAGTTCATGAAATACAAGGTAGCCGTTCAGTAGTGTTCGTGCATTTTATTCGAAACGCTTTATTTCCTGCATCAAACCTCTTTTCAATTAACTCCCTCTCTCTCCTTCCGTCTCTCTGTGGCGCTCTCCCCTCCAACTTTGCCTTGTGGTCAGCGCGGTTGCACAGATCTCCCCAGACGATCAAAGGCCAGCCGCTTCGCCGCACTGTGCTCCACACACTGAAAGAAGAGAACAAAATGTACGAGGGTTGGGGCAGAAGTCATGGACAACTATTTTTTTTTTCTAAAAGAAATATCGAAGCGCACAATTTTACTTGTAGCGTGAGAGAAATGCTGCTGTAATGTGTATTCACATTCACAGAGGTCTCGGTGAGTGTCTCTGTTAGTACAGAAAGCAACGTGAAAAACGGTTGTCCAACTACCGCTGTGCGAGATGAATGTAACGTGTTTCGAGCAGCGTTCGTTTTTCAAGACAGCCGTTCTGCATGGGAGAAATCCTCGAGAATGTCACAGGAAATTGGTGGAAGTTCTTGGGAATAATATCTTTCCATACTGGACAGTCGCGAGATGGTCACGAGGATTTCTGCGAGGACGCGTAGCAACCAGTTGACCAGCAACGCACATGGCGACCTGTGAGTGTGCGGACACACGTGGCATGTGCAATAATCGTGTACCTACTGAATAGTGCCTTTAAAAAGGGTATATAATGCTTTTGGAATGTTGTGAGCTCGTATATACTAAAATGCTTTGGAACACGAATTCAGTACTGTCATTTTAAATACTTTAATAAATATGAGAACGACAATTTTGGCGTGTCGTTATATGTCCATACACTTACTTCTTACTCTGCCCTTTAATGTGTATATTTTACGTTATCCGCCCGTACTCGTATCCTCACACAAAAAAATTGCTATGGCTAATGCCCTAACCCTCGTATTTATTGAGTTGTACCTGATTTCTTCGATGTATAATTATAGAACTTCTTATTAACTTTCAATTATGCGCTAAAATGGGCGGTCATTAATGACATTCATACTTTTCCTACTTATATTAATAACGTAATTATTTCATTCGTTGCTCTGCTACGATCACAAATTCTCTCACATTATAGAAATATAATTATACTAACTTCAGTTTCAAATCCAATCGTGGGTTTAGACATATATATCTCTCATTTTACCTGCTGCATATGGACGTGTAATTCTATTCAGAAATTACATTTCCTGGAAGTTCTGTGGATTTAAAAGAGATTATTGAATTGGTCTTTCCTTTTTTCAAAAAGTCAAATTTAATATTTATTATGATTATAATTATTATGTCTATTTAATATGTCTTCAACTATATGATACTTTATATAATTCACTAATTTCTATCAAACCTATTTCGCGTACGCGACTGATCCTTTCTGGGCTTCGGGTGAAACCCCTAGCGCAACTACCTATTTTCAGCCGACTATTTAAGGATTCCTGCGCATCTGCGGATCTATCCTAGAATAAATCCCATCGGAAATGCGAATTCTGACTCAAATCCCAAATATATTTCAACAAAAATCACAATTATAATTTAATATTACAAACACCTTCGAACTATTATCTCGAACTATTACCTATTACTATGTACGTTACTTTACAACGCATTGCCAGATGACATAAAACAATTAAAGTCGGTACACAAATTTAAGTTAAAAGTAAAATATTTTCTGCTGCAAACTGTTTCTATACAATTAGAGACTATACTGATCGTGAAAAAGAAAAATAATGTTTAATGTAACAAAACAAAGATATATAATGAATTAGTTTATGTTTGCACTGTATACATTTAAAAAATATTTAATACGCCTGTAACAAGAAATGTACTTCAGCTTCCGGGTCAATGACCCCCATCTCGATCAGGTTTTTGTCCAGTTTCCCTGATCCATTGAGCAAATGCTGAGATGGCCCCTTGTTTTGCTTCTGGACGTAAATGTAGCTTCACTGTGCGCACGTTTTGTTGAGCACTCCTTTTGCTTGTAGTTCATTTACAGTTGAAATTGATTTTCTATAACTCGGGAACAAACATTTTTCAAATATCTTTATTTTCTAAAATAATTATTTTCTAAATTCATTTTTTTTTAAATTCTGGCCCCCAAGAAAATGTGCGCAGATAAATTTCTTTCCCCACACGTCATATACAGTTTTTACTGTTATTTTGACAAATAAATATCAAATATCAAACTATTATCTCGCATATGTTAATATATCAACACTAATCATCATTTTTCCGCATCAAAACCATTGACTAAATCCCCAGACTATGCCAAAAACTAACATTCGCACCACACCAATTGCTTACATGTTTCCATGTTGGCCGATTTCGAGAGACGGAATATTTCTAACTTCCCGCATGATCACGACTTCCAATGCCTACTTCAAACTTGTAGCATGTAATGACTACGGGACCGTGATGCTCTCACATCAAACATGGAATCTTAGACTTGTTGATTCGTTGCCTTAAACAACGTCTATTCTTTGGATTCTAAACGTTCTGTATGCGTACAGTCCCCACGAAACTGCACACTTGATGCACATGTTCTGATGCAAAATACCGTAGAGTCTTTTGGCCTATCACATTTTTGATTGATTAATTAATTATTCCGGGGTCAACTGCTAATTTCATATATCCAGTATGCGTAGTGCACATTTTTATCGCGGGAGGGGTCGGTGATCTTCCCCTGCTGGATGGCGAGATCCAGGGCTAACCTACCTGTCGGGTCGGGTTTTCCCAACCAGTTATCTCCCAACAGTGGGGCACTGCCCCATCCGCGATGAGCTCTAAGCTGATATCTCTTGAACAGACATGTGTGGCAGTGTAGTGCATATGAATGTAAGGGTGAGGAGAAAACAAGGAAGACAAACGGTGTTTCCGTGGCCCAATTGTTAGGGTACTGCTCGGGCATTCGTTTGGTGCTGAAGCAATAAATAAACTAGGAGATTATTGGTTTAATACATATCTGGCCCAAGTGGGGTATTACATAAGCTAGTTACAAAAAATTAACGAAAGCCTACCGCACAAATGATTCCATTTCACAACATGCAAGACTGCTTACTCTTTACTGATGATTTGAAGATACAGAATGTTGTCGCTTTGAGAGTTTAGACAGTTGATAATAAAAAAAAAAATGAACCCTTCTTGTCCAAATCAATAGCATCACGTGAGTATGCACATTTCTCTACACTTATTCTTAAAGACGTACATTTGCCTGCATTAACATTTTCTACTCTAAAACTCAGTTTGTTGCTTGATGGGATGTTATGGACAATTCCATTCTCTAAAAGAATTCAGTTCAAAAGTACTTCTGTACCAACCGTCTGTAAGTTTAATTATTTACAGACGAATTAAATATTTAAAAATCTGATATTATAAGAAAAATTGTTTCGTAACGAAGAAAAATAAAATAATTATAATAAATAAATGAATGGATAACAAATCAGTTGACACATTAATATAAAAAATATTTAATACAATAGAAAACGAGTAATTGTAATTTGTTGGTCGAGAGGAGGAAGAGATGCACTATTGGAAAAAAGAGATAAAGAGAGAAAAGAAAGTATTTTCTCACAAATGACGAAGGAGCGGTTGAAGTATTTTTCTTGAGGAGATCATTTATCATCATATTCGTGTTCCATTTATTAGTAGAACATAAAATTTTAAATACGTGTTAAGAGGTTAAATAGTTTGTGGCATCGCCGCAATGAGCGTCCACGAGAGTAGTGCATCGCCTGGAGCGCCCAGGAGAGAAGTTAAAAAATAGATGGCTCCCTAACGGGATAAAGAAGTGCTTAACCAACATAGGTACTGCCATTAAGTAGTTCCAGACCACACAATTTGGTAGGGTTTTTAACATTCTGAATATAATAAATGAATAAGCCGTCATGGGAAGGCGCTGTAGTAAGAGCACGTGCGGGACTTAGTAACAATATTTGACGCGAAGGTGCGTGGCTTTACTTAAAGATCTATCTCACAAAATTCAAAACGTCAATTTATTGACATATGCAATGTGTTCGTAATCGAATACGTTCGGAAATCGATATTTTGAATTTTGTGGGTTATACTTCCTCTCTCACTGGTCGCCTCAATGCTTTTATCGTTTTGATCGTATAATCAAAGATTACCATAGAAAGGGTTTTTCTGTAATCTTAGGATTTCGTCACAGCTTGTATATGATCTCTGCATTGTGCCCCAGGACTCGCAGTGCTATTGTAGACTCGGAAGGACATTAGTGTCTTTTGGAGAAGCGAGAGCAACATGATTTTGAGGCACCGCAAAAATTCGGATGTCCTAATACTATGATAGATGACAGATATGCACACAATACAGGCTGTCAAAAATTGCATCCCGATTATACTAATCTATAGATTTGCATGTTTTTCGTTTGTATCCGGGAAACATTAATCTTTTCTTTATAAATACAGAACTATTTTCAAAATATTGACTTAGTGTAGACTTTATGGAAGGAGAGAAATCGTCAAGCAACTGCTGCGCTCTTGAACGAAACACAGCATTCACATTAGAAATATTTATTCATGGAACAGAAGAGCTGATGGTGGCAATTTTTTTCCACCTAAAATGTCTTACTCTGTATATTTTCAGCATATAACTTGGGCGGTTTGAAAACATGAATTTTGTCCACTTTTTGTCAGTGTGAAGCCACCGTGCGAAGACGGGACAAGATGGCAGTGGGCGGGGCGGGAAGGTGAGGAGGGGAGAAGGGCGGGGCGGGAAGGGGGAAGCGAAGTAGGTACGAGGTGGCGGAAACCTGGTCGGGCTACGCGAGGAACGGCGGCGCGAGACATATTAATTTCTTAGATTCCGGCTCTCCTTCTGCAGCGGGATGGAATTCATTACTTCAACTTCTCGGGCCTCTGCCCGCTGCTATTTATATCCGAAATTAATTAATTCCCGTGCGGCGGTGGCGAGCTGCGGCGGCGCGGTGGAGCGGCGACCGGGTGGTGAAGGCAGATTGGGAGAGGCTGTAGTGGGTGGTTGTGACAGAGGGGGCGCGGCGGGCAGGGAGGATCGGGGCCCAGTGGAGGCAAGAAGAATGTAGAAGTGAGAGTGGTGGTGGCTATGACGGAGTCGAACGTAGAGGGGACAGCGGGTCGAAGGTGGAGACTGCGGTGGAATGGTTGAGATTGTGTCGTTTGGAAGGCTGGGAGAAGGCTAAAAGGCCAGCGATAGCGTGGAAGTCGGAGCAATGTTGACTGCTAAAGAGACGGTATCCGTCGTGGGAGTTGGCCGCAACGGTGGTGGGGGCTGGAACCGCGGTGAAGGTGATGACTGCTCTGCGGCGGTTGGGATAGTGTTAGCACGGAGAAGGCGAAGTAGGCCAACGATGGAATAGGCGGCGGTGTAATATTGGCTGCGGAAAAGATGGTAACCTTAGCGGGGCTGACCGCAATCATTATGGGGGCTGGGTCAATATGGAAGACTTAGACTGCGGTGGAATGGTTTTGAGAGTGTCGGTTGGACAACAAGAGAAAAGACTGCGTAGGCCAGCTAGAGCGTAGGAGTCGAAGCAGTGCTCGCTATTTAAGAGACTGTATCCGTAGCGGGGTTGGTCGCTATATTCATTCTGTGTCTTCAACATGGAAACCGAGTGTACTTCTGGCCCAATGACCCTTGGATCACCTGTCCTTTAGGTGGTATTGAAGAGGTGAGAGCGGAAACCGGGTTGAAGGCGATGACTGCTGTGGGATGGTTAGAGTAGTGTAAGTTGGATACCAGGGAGGAAGGAGGTCAGCGAAAGCATTGGAGTCGAAGCAGTGTTGGTTGCAAAAGAGACGGTATCCGTAGCGGGGTTGGCGGCAACTGTGATAAGGGAAGGAACCGGGGTGAAGGCGATGAGTACGGTGAGGTGGTTGAGTGAGAGAGTGCGGTGAGGTGGTTGAGTGAGAGAGTGCGGTGAGGTGGTTGAGTGAGAGAGTGCGGTGAGGTGGTTGAGTGAGAGAGTGCGGTGAGGTGGCTGAGTGAGAGAGTGCGATGAGGTGGTTGAGTGAGAGAGTGCGGTGAGGTGGTTGAGTGAGAGAGTGCGGTGAGGTGGTTGAGTGAGAGAGTGCGGTGAGGTGGTTGAGTGAGAGAGTGCGGTGAGGTGGTTGAGTGAGAGAGTGCGGTGAGGTGGTTGAGTGAGAGTGCGGTGAGGTGGTTGAGTGAGAGAGTGCGGGGAGGTGGTTGAGTGAGAGAGTGCGGTGAGGTGGTTGAGTGAGAGAGTGCAGTGAGGTGGTTGAGTGAGAGAGTGCGGTGAGGTGGTTGAGTGAGAGAGTGCGGTGAGGTGGTTGAGTGAGAGAGTGCGGTGAGGTGGTTGAGTGAGAGAGTGCGGTGAGGTGGTTGAGTGAGAGAGTGCGATGAGGTGGTTGAGTGAGAGAGTGCGGTGAGGGAATTGAGATTGCTGTGGCGCGAGTAGAGGCGGAGGTGGCTGCGAGGGCGCTGCAAAACGTCAACTGTAAAAATCAAATCAGCAGTTCATTTACCGTTGAAATTGATTTTCTATAACTCGGGAACAAAAATTTTTTTAATTTCTATTTTTCTAAAATAATATTTTTTTCTAAATTATTTTTCTAGTTTTTCAAATGTTGCTAATTTTACTTTTTTATTTTTTTTTTAAATTTTGGACCTTAAGGAAATGTGCGCAGATAATCTCTTCCCCCATACGTCATATTAAGTTTTTGCTTTTTTTGACCAAATAAAGCAAAACAAATAAAACGTTGGCGCGAAAGTAGGATTGGTAATGCGGGTTGCGTCGCAGGCTGCGGGACAGGAGTCAGCGAGTGGCGGCGGAAGAGTGGAAGAACACGAAAGCTAGGCAGTTGCATGTCCTTGGCAGATGTGGAGGCAATGTCTGGCGACAACAAAGACACGTGTTCACTGCCCTAGTGAATGGGGCAGTATGTTAAAAATGGAATCAGGCTGGTGATTCCTATAGCCGCGGTGGGGGCGATAGCGACCAGACGCGGGGCGGGGCCGACGAAAACGAGAGTGGGGGAGTTTTTAAAAAAAAATTTAATTGTATTCAATGCTAATAGCGAAAGAAAGAACAACAACAATTATTTTAAGAAGGAAAGTAGGTGTACGAGAACAAGAAATAATATGAAAACTAAAGGAAATAATAAATACATCGCATCGCTGTTTACCTTTCTTATTACTAATGCTCATTATAAACTATAAATTATTTATCAAATTTAATATCCACAACGAAAAAGAACTTAATAATGGTCAACAACCGGTTACACAAAATTCACGAACTAAAACCTACAAAAAACACATGCCGTACAATCAGAACACAGCAAAGGAGGCACAGCAACGGAGGCTCAGGAACGGAGGCACAGAAACGGAGATAAAGAAACGGACACACAGAAACAGACAGTCAACAGGTGACCCAACTGACAGTGGGCCAGCAGTATACTCGGTTTTAATGTGGAAGACACAGTATGAATATGGCGGGATGCAAGGAAGTTTCTTTCCTGCATACTTTGTATTCTCTGACGAGCAGCAGCGAGGCGGGGGCTAGGGCGAGAGCGAGAGTGGAGGCGAGAGCGAGGGCGCGGGCGGAGGCGAGGGTGGAAGCGAGAGCGGAGGTGAGAGCAGGGGCGAGGGCGATGGCAAGGGTGGGGGCGAGGGTGGGGGCGAGGGTGGGGGCGAGGGTGGGGGCGAGGGTGGGGGCGAGGGTGGGGGCGAGGGTGGGGGCGAGGGTGGGGGCGAGGGTGGGGGCGAGGGCGTGGGGCGAGAGTGGGGGGCGAGGGCGGGGGCGAGGGCGGGGGCGAGGGCGGGGGCCAGGGCGAGGGCGAGAGCGAGAGCAAGGGCGAGGGCGATGGCAAGGGTGGAGGAGAAGGCCGGGGAGAGAGTGGGGGCGGGACCGAGGGCGATGGCGATGGCGGGGGCGAGGGCGTCGGTGAGGGCGAGGGCGTCGGTGAGGGCGAGGGCGTCGGTGAGGGCGAGGGCAGCTGGGAGTCAGCGGCAGGGAGGGCTGCGGGAGGGACGAGGGCGGTGCCGGAAGCCGTGGCGGGGCGCCGGAGCTCGGGCTGCCAACTGCCCCGCGCGTCCGCGGATGTTGCAGTTGGAAACTTTCGCTCGGAGTAAACAGCGGCCTCTTCGGGAGGAAGCCGGCGAAGGCCTCGGCGCCCAGCCCCAATCTCTGAGGTTTAAAATTGTCTTGCGAATAAACTGTTTACAGAAAACCAGAGAGAAACTGACAAAAATGTTTAAAAATTGGGTTGGGTGTTGTGGGTCGATGTTTGACCGTAAGGTTGAGTTTTATACTAGCCTATATTACATGCGAGATTTATCGTCATTTCGGTCGCACAATATCTATGTCACATCTTAAAATATTACAAAATTTTACTTGAGAATACATTGTAAACATCTACAAGATTGATATAATTTTTCGCAGGCGATAGTATTTTGAGGTTTGGTTGGAAATGGTTGGGAAACTAGATCAGGATATCCTCGCCCTCTTCTCCCGCCCCATTTTAAACACCTTGGCTTAAGTACGGAATAGTCCATCTTCGAGTACCCTTATTAACTGTAAACCTTGTAAAATTGTATCATTGACTCATGTGGCATGTAGTTTTCATGTGTTTTTCGCAAAGACATGTCTACATGAACTGACGGATCTCATAGCACAACAAGAAAAAATGCGAGTTTGTACTGCAAGTATAGCACAAACGACAGTTGGCAGCGACGAACAATAATACAGTGTATTTATTTTCTTTTCCCTGTAAAATATTCAAAATTCATTAGAAAATGAAAGCATAGCTTGGCGATGCACGTCTGTCAATGCAATCTTTCGCAACAAGTGCCTGGTGGGCGACCCATATAACGTTTAGAACTGACTCTCACTTTCATGTCGGTCTCGATGTTAATGTCAAAACTGCCTGGTCCGGGAAACATGAGATCTCATTTGGATGGGGTAATGTCGGAGGGATTTAATCGACTTGCTATATCAGGGGTCCTTTGGACACCAACATTTATTTGTTAATATTTTTCTGATTACATTCCGTATAGTCTCAGTCTTGTAGATAAGCTTTCGAACAATTTCTTAGCAAGTACCAAATCAATTTCACATATTTGTCAATATTTTTAAGAAAAACATTTCTCTTTACATGGGTCCGAAGTCATCTAAAGAATCGTCTTTATTATTTATCAATTATCATTTGAAACATCTTGTTACAAAATGTGATAAATATTTTTCATACCATCGCTATTCTCAAATGAATTTTCAAAAACTGATAAATATCTCTGAAGCATAACAAATTATCATATATATCATAATGAATGTATATATGTATATATAGTAATATTTATTTATCGTAAATAATTACGTGTAATACGTATCAAAATAGAATATTGCATGAGGGAGAGATTATTCTTTATATAAAATTGTGTACATTTATACATTTTATTTATTATATAATTAAAAATAAGAAGGGATGGTCGTGATAGCACAGGTGTTTTAAACAAATCGAATAGAGGTAGGCAAGTAATAAGATCTTTACATCCATTGACATGGAATTCAAATACAAAAACAAACACAAAAATTACACTACATAAAAAAATTATTGAAAGTCTATTCACACATGGAGCTGAGTTATGGACTATTAATGTCAGGGATAGAAGTAGAATTTAAGGAACAGAAATGAAATACTGGAGGCGGTGTTGTTTGGTTACAAGAAAGGAAAGAATTAAAAATCAAGAATAATAGAAATAATTTAAAATGGAAAATCAACCTTAGAACTGATAGAAACAAAGGCTTTGCTATGGTATGGGCATTTAAGAAGGTTGGACAGTGAGTGACTGCCAAAGATGATGTGGGAATACCATCCTGAAGAAATAAGATATAGAGGAAGACCAAGAAGGAAATGGGAGGGAGACATAAGATCAATTATGGCGGCGAGAGATTTAGATGATGATGATGCTTGGGAAGATCGAAAGAAATGGAGATTAGGCAGCGAGAAACGGCGACAGCTGTAGAATACTCGCTTTACTACTACTACTAATTAAAAATAACTCATAAAAGGTATTCTTATGTTAAATCATTAATTTTCATCCCGTTTATTACTGTTTACTTTCATCTTTACCCCTTCCTTTAAAGCTTGAGAGTAAAAAAGAACGCGAGGTAGACTAGTTATTGATATAACAAAGCATACATGATGTGTGGGTTAATTTTGCCGAGCACATTCCATAGGTCTTTTACAAGCTTGACACGGTACACTGCACTTTCAAAATTCCCCCAAAAATGTTCAATTATTTGTTTCTTTTTCAAAAGGTTTTCTTCGTAAAGAGACATTTATATTCAAAACGTTGAAATACTCGCAATTCATCAGAATATGTAGAAAACTAATTATTTTGTCTTGTGTTCAATAAATTATATTACCAACAGAAATTTTAGTTCACTTGTTCATGCGTTGCACTGTACGCAAGTTGGTGTGCCTCAGCAGTGGATGAGTCGGACGCGTCCAGGAAATGGAGTTGCAGTCGCCACACGGTAATTGGAATTTTATTCACAGACGCACAACGCGTAACCAGGCGAAATGTGTAATTTACTACTGGTACTGTATTTTCGCGAAGCTGTAGGGAGCAAAATTCCACAGTCGCGTTAACTCATTTTCACAGTAACGTGCCCTGCGATGCGTAAATAAACTTGAGGCACATATTCCGGCTGGGTTCCGTGTATTGTGTCAAGAAAATGACGTCTTGTTTTCTTAGGGTCAATTAGAGGCTATCTGCTAGCCTTTGGGTTCCTGTCATGCATTATGAAAACGGAAATGAAAGAGACAGGAGGTATTGGGGATTTTACAGAGGAAAACATTTCATCAATATCTTAATCTATCGATGAGAAGAAAAATTTGTAATTTAGAGTTCTTAATTCTCCTGTGTGTGCGATATTGTAGGGATTTTCATTTAGAAGTATCCTTTTAACTTGCAGTCGGACGAGGACCAAAGATCTTTCAAATGTCCCTAGCAATTGTCCCACACCATTCACATAGTCGAGTTTGGAGTATTCTAACAGTGTTTCTGCTTTTAAATGTTATTTGAAATTATATTACTAATTTTTAATAGGCGCCAAAATTGAAAATAAAAATATTTGAAGTCTCCGGACGTATGAGAGGTGTTTATGATATAGGTAGAACACATGAACTGCGAAAAATACAAAACAATATTACTAATTTCCATTGCGTGCAGAAATTGAAAAGCAAAATCTATCCAGCTTTCGACTATGTGAAGGATAGGTACTCAGGAAAAATTCAAAAACATCAATATTGCATGAAGAACATGAGAGACTTTCACAAACATATTGGTATCAAATAAAAAGCTATACATTTGTACTCCCTAAAATAAAAGAACAGCGTTTAATTTGATTGAATCGTAAATATGAAGTATGTAGAAACGTTAAGGGGTGCCGTAGGTAAACCTGCAGTTTTATACATTTATGACAGATATTAAAACCTGCAATTTAGATATCAGAATTTTCTTGTTGTATTTGTCTCATGAGCGATTACAAATTACACTGTGAGAAACGCTACTTCGATGACAAAATCACAGTACGTTGAATAATGGACTATTCATGCGCTGAAGAGAAGAAAACGAAATGTTATTACGTAGTCATTAAAATACAACTGATAAAGAGATTGAAAGGCTGTGGATTTGGATTTTTCATGCATAAAATCCCACGCCAGAAAATGAATAAAAAGTTTAGAAAAAATCTAGTAGATTAGCATGTACTCGTCTTCTGACGGCAGGTTTTTCCCCCTTCTGGGGTTTTTTCCTCAACCTTACCTTATGATCTCCTTTCCGCGGCTTTGATGCAATGAAGAGACCATTAAGCGTGAATGCCAGAATTTGAAAGATTAGAATGCGGTAGGATGTAGAAATTGTAATTGATTAAAGGCCTTCAGCCTAGCCACATAGTTAAAAAAATATTGAAATTATTTATAAATGTGTTGTAATTACCTATTAAACAAAAAATAAAATTATAATATTCATACATTTTTATTTTTCCCTATATTTCCAGTTCATACCCCATTGAAGTATTTTTGCAGCTGTTCAGAAGGTATTTTTCTCATAAAAGTATTATATTTCAGGAATTATCTATGATTGTCGTGTTGTAATATGATTTTGACACGTGCGTATTACTAAAAAATCTGCTTAATGCAATCCCTTACGTATTAATCCATTACTAAAATCTGAATAAATAATTAAAACGATGCCCCCAAAAGTGTTTACATGTCTACCGTCACCACGGCAGTCCTCGTCATCTTGCGTCCGTATTCCCGTGTATGGGGCACGAGTGATGACGGAGCGCTCTCGTTTGTTTTCCCTGACCCGTGTGTGTATGTGTGTGTCAGGTGTGGGGTGGGACGCTCGCGAAAGAACAAATCGCGGCCGCCCCCCCTCCCATTAACGCGAGCCCTTGGACGCCCCTCCTCTCCCCACCCCGCCCCACCACGGCGCCATTAGCGCCGGCGTCCTCCGCCCCCCGCAGGCGGCGATAAAAGGCAGCACGCGCTCCACCCCCCCGCGGATATGGCCGGAGAATAAACTGGCGGCCGCGCTGAGAGAGGCCACGACCACGGCACCGCCCACCTGCGCCCCTACGGCTCGCTGCGTCGCTTGCTCGGCCGCACGCTCTAACGCCCTGTGGACCCGCCAGCTCAACCTCCGCGGAACTAACTCTGACCTCTCCCCTCTTCTACACCTTCACTTCAAAACCGTCCATCCACACGCTCACGACTTAAATATGGCACAGTTTGAGGCGCCTCCACAGCCCGTTTGCTCAAAGGTGAACTAACATAACCCCGCGATCACCCAGCTCGCTCCGAAACTCCACACCAGCTTCTAAACACTCAGTGATGCCATATCGACCACTATGACATAAGTTTGACGGAAATAAATAAGACTGTCATCGGAGGATGTATCGAAATTTTACTTTTGAGTCTACACTCTGCTACATGGCACCCGTCAGCGCTCCCAGCCTGCGCTCGTATGGCTCGCTCCGCCACTTGCTCGGCCTAGTGCCTCCTGACACACCAGTAGCGCATTCCATTGTTTTCACCGATTCCTGCCATTTTGTGTCCAGTTGTCCGGAAAAAATGGATACGGTTGTCGTACTCTGTAGTGTTAAAAGATCCATGAAATCTCAAACCAATATTAATATTTCTTGAAAATCTCATAATGTCACCAAATTGTTATAATTTCTCTTCAGTCCTTATTGGTGCCTGACGGGGTTGTCGGGTAACTGTATATAAATCCCCCTCTATATTAGGGACTCTAGCTCAGCCCGCTCTCCTGGTGACTCGCGAGCTCAACCTCCGCGTAATCTCTGACCTCACTCAACCCTTCTCCACACTTCCCCTACTCATGGGACACCCGCTTCCCAAACCATCTTCTCTCATAACACCGCTCAACCCTCTGCTAACCGACTTCTCATATTCTTCTACGTGTAACCTCTCGCCCGACCGCTTACTCAACCACGTGCTCTAACTCCCTAGTGACCACAAGTGAAACCTCCGCGTAACCCCTCCGCAACTCGACTGTTTTCCTACCTTTCCATCCATTCAATAAGCACCTTACTCACCCAGTCTCTCACCTTCCCTCATAAACACCGCTCAACCCCTCTATTAACCGACTTCTCAGGATTGGTCTATCGTCTCCTTACGGCACTGCCCAAGCTGCTCACCTACACTTCACCACCTACTCTCCCATGCGCTTTAATCTTCGGTGGGCAGCGCCTATTTGAGTCACATAGCAGGCCTAGAGCATTCTATGCTCCCTCAAGAAATCAGTCTTTTGCACCCCAAAACTTCCATTAATTATTTGAAGAAGGAAGTATGAAAGCACACAACTATTCATTATATTTTTAATGTTAATACATTTAGAAATCACAGAAACATGTTTATTTTTAGGCATAGAATAATAAAAAACCTGTTACAGAAAATCTTATAAAACAAAATATAACAGAGAAAAAATTAATTACAAAATAGTTATGTAATAGAAAAATTAATTAAATGAACCAGTTACTGTCCTTAAATTTTAGAAAATCATCAATTGGTTTTCATGAAGCCATTGCCATTAACTCAAAAAGGTGCCTGATTTCTTCGTCTCTTTCAGCTATTTAGCAAAGAAAAACAAAAGTAAGACTACAAGTAATAGGAAAAATCCACAAAAATAAGCTTTCACCATCTTTGATTTTGCGTACAGTGATAAAAAATACCTATCTGAATAAATAAAATGTTCGTTTGGAATACTAAAAATACTTACCACATGCACCATACAGCATTTTTTATTTTCAAATCTTTTTTATGACTGATAGGGAGAAGGCAACGGAACGGATATTTTCGCGTTTTGTTTACAATGTTACGAAATGAGATTACTGATGCCCTCTGACATGTCAAATAGCCATACTCCATTTTAGAACAATAAAATCACAAAGGCAGTACGGAGTGCTGCCGCCCTCCGCCAGAAGGTTGACGCCTGCTGCCTCCGCCTGGTGACGCACTAGTTTAACCTCTACACACCGGTTTAGGTGGCTCAGGGCATTAACGGATGCCACTGTAGTGCCTCTGATCGGAGGTCTTAGGGTTTGAGAGCGGACGGATGCAGGAGTTTTGATACTCATACACTGCTAGGTCGAATTTAGCCGCTGTCTGGAAAAGAACTCTAGCCGCCGGCTGCTTTGATGTGCTGCAGTGAGTTGCAAGTCAGTGTCAACAGACCCTTTACTTCAGCTCTTCTTCACCTAACACGCCATGCCACGCTATCAGAGTGCCACACCACGCCCCTCCAGCGCCTCACCAGCACAGCCCCGAAAATGAGTTCCAGACTGGGCAGCTCTTGGCTAGAGGAGGGGCGGCGGCGGCGGCAGCGGCTGCTGTTCCGCCGGAGGGGCTACAGGGCCCGCCATCACACACAGTCTGTATGGCCCTAGCGGCAAAATTAGGCATGCGGGCGTGGACCAGTGGGAAAATCAATTTTCAATCATCAATCAAGTGGGACGGGCGAAATTCATATTTGCGCCCCATAATTCACTGCATCATCATGGAAGTCCCATAACAGGCAGGAAGCTTGCTGAAAGAGCGCCCAGCTGGGCGAAAAGTTCTATGTTTATAGGCAGCGCTGGGAAAATATGGTAACAACCTCTTCTCCCATCTATTCATCTTCCCACTCACCAACCTCCTACGGCTTCTTACCCACGTTCCCCTTCAACCACATGTCAACTTCTCTATCAACCGGCTTCTGATAATGTTGTACCGTCTTCTCACCCCGTTCTGTTCAAATTCCAATTCTCTCAACTATCCGCTTTAAGGACAATCATGGACTTAGGACTACGAACAAGCAGCTTTATCTCTGCTCACCACCATCTCACCACTCAATCACTACACAACTTACTCAGCCACTCAACCGTTTTTCTGTTTATTCTCTTAAACAGTTTATTCAAACATGAGTAAGCAGCAAAGTGAGTAGGACAATGGCCGTCCTACTCACCCAGCCGCTCTATCGCGTCCTAATCTTCCCTTTCCACCGCCACTCAACCTCTCCCTCTCCATCAACTGCTCTACTTGCTACGATGTGGCTTATTTAGCGGGCTGCTCTATCAATTGCTTAATTATTTGTTTAACCGCTTCTTCAGCCGGCCGGTCAAGTTCCGCACAATCGCCTGATCGGCCGCCAGCTTAACCGCACGCTCAACCCCTTGAACAACTGCTTCTACCTCTCTACCAACTTAACTCCTTCACAAGCGGCAGCTCAAATGGCTTCTCAACTGGACTTTTATTCGCTGGATTAGTCCCTTGCAGAACTCCTACGCTCTCAACCGTCCTATCATCTCTCTTCGTAACCCATAAATCCACCTACCTTCACCTTCCGCCTTTTCACTCGTCTGACCACTCAATCGTCACTCAACTGCCCGCTTAACTCGCCGATCAATCTCCTGCTCAACCACATGTTCAATCATTAACTCCTTCGTCTGCTCAATCGGCCAGGTCAATCGCTCGCTCGACCGTTCCTCAAGTGCGCGCTTAACTGCACGGCAAGCGCCAACGGAGCGGCTTGCTCACCCGTCCGCTCAACCCCTGTGACCCCTCGATCGAGCCTCTCAAATACCCCTCCCCTCTTGGCTCTTCGTGATCTGAACTGTGCGTCCATCAAATTGTCTACCCCGAACAGTACGTTCATTGCTCACTCATCATTAGAGACCGGAAAAATATGTAGTATAAAACGTCAAAATATGTACATAAATATGTAATGAAAATAGTAAGAATATGTAATAAATATGTAAAATCGGATATAATATGTAATATTAAAATACACTAATAATAAAATGCATTTACGTCATACGAAATTAGATTGATAAAAACTGCTCACTTCACATCATACAACTTTCTCGTCAGTAGTAAAAGCTTCATCTATTGTAATCCAGGACGGTAGTTTAGCAGCCGGGCTAATCGCAATAGAAGCCATCGCACAAACTGGCGAGATCTACGACCAGCAAACATACACTGTAGCATCTTCATCGAAGTGTTACACGTCAGTGGTCGCAAAATTTTCTACGAAACAAAGGTTACAGATCACAAAACGCGGTGTCAATAATGTTTTGGACACCCAGATTTCCCCAATAATGTAGGAAAAATGCTGATATTTAAAAAAATACATCTTTCATAAACAAATATGGAATTAAATAGAAGAAAATTGATAAAATAAGAAAATGTATTGTGAAAACAGCAAAATATGTAAAATATGTAATATAGTACTAAATATGTAAAAATATGTAACGAAAAACTTCGATATGGTGTTAGGAGGGCTATGATTTGCCAAGATTACAATTTTGAGAACGTTAAGTAGAAAGACAAAAAATATGTAATTACATAAAAATCCGGTCTCTACTCATCATCCAACCATTCAGACCGCGTAAAGCTCAACTGCAATCGTGAAAACATCCATTCGAATATGTTAAGAAATTAATTTGAGTAATTAATAATTATATTGCCTTCCTTGGTAGTGCAATTATTAAAATTAGCATTTCAACAGAAATATTGCTATCAACTGTTGTTATTATTATTTATCAATTACAATATAATAAATGCCCTGGCTGTTTTGCTCATTAGTCAGCATGCTCGCTTTCCGTGACGCGTCCCCGGATTCCATTCCTGGTCGGGCAAGATTACAGTGTGCGTTTTGCTTGCAATGTCCCAGTATACGGTGCTATGTGATGGTGAGAAAACACTTCTCAGGTTCAGAAGACCAGAATACGACGTGGGGATGTCTTCCTGCTAACTACACGTATCCCCTTAACCCATGGCCGCGACACCGAGAGCTGCGTGTGGATCATGGCCCATACCCGAGCCGGCGACGGACCAAGTACAAGCAATTATAATAAATGTAATATTGTTATTGTTTTATTATTATTATTAATATTATTAATATCGTACCTCTTACTTTAAAAAAACTCGAGTTTCATTATGTGGTTACATCAACCGTATGCCATTCAATATTTTATCTAACATGGGCTTGCAGTCCTTTTTATTTCATTTTCTAATAAAATAATCAACACTGAATGTGTTTTTTTCGACAATAATGTCTGCGTGTTTAATTATTTTTGACTTTTGAATCAAGCATTGAAAAAATGTGGGTTACATTTGAAAGAAGTATTCGTTGATCTACATATTTGTATCATTAGAAAACTGATTCACAGTTTAGGTAATCAGTGCAGATTACAGACGATGCAGATATACTAAAAAAATATATTTCTGGTTAACAGAGTGCTACTAGAAATCCATAAGAACACGCAATTCATTGTCAAGTTCATAATAACATATGAATATGATCGCTATTCAGCTGTTTGCATACCGTCGTAAATATTTATAAAATCAAATATATATATATATATATATATATATATATATATATATATATATATATACGCACCCACACTACTCAAGAATAACAAATGGAATACTCTCATACAAAACTGCATTAACTTTCATATTTTAACAAAAACATCTTTCTCAAACACTGCAATTTTTTAGTATAGTGCAGGAATATACGACCGTACAGTACAACAAATCTACATACCAATGCAACGCATGAACAACACATATTTAATAGCTTGCGAACTCTTCCTTGGAGACTTGCTGTCACATGATGTCAGCTGTGCCATAAGCAATAACGTACACTCAAAATCGAAACTGTTTCATTGTTTTTGGATTTTCAACTGGATTCTGAGTACGAGTTTATGACAAAACAATAGACAGGTGTCAATTGTTTTGTTAGATACAAACACTGTGCATGTCCAGAGGCTGTATAATTTTCTTTCAATTTCTGCATGCATTGGATGCTAGTAATACAGATTTTGAGGGTACTTTTTCCACAATGCCCAGCAACAAACTCAAAATTTCAAAGTTTTCAAGTAGTTTGAATTCGTCCAAATATTTACTGTGAAAATGACGATGGTGCCCAATGAAATTGTTTCTCTGTGTTTATGAATAATGAATGTTTGATTAAAGTATGTGCTTTGAAAATTGTTCAGAGAGGCCAGGTGAACACAATGTGCCTTTTCGAGTGTAGCATATTGTAATGCGTTGTCACAAATTAAAGGTCATATTTACAAATATTAGCACAATATTACTACGTAAGTACTGCGGTGATTTCAAACGTTTTTGTGGGTACTTTGACAAATAATTTCACAGACATTCCGGAACATGCGATATAGCTCAGAACAAACTCGCAATGTTCACAAAACACAACAGGTCGTCATGTTCTGCAAAACAGAGTTGCGAACAGTTTCGTGTAACCAGCCTGGCTGGACGACTGGTGTGAAAAAAATTCTTCCTTGCTTCCGAAATATGAAACAACCAATCTGTTAATTAATGTGCGTTCATTGAAATTTTTATTTGGTTTTTATTTTTTTTGGTTCGTATTTTTACCAAACCTGCCGTATCTTCGTTTAGTGTGACCAAATTGAAAAGAATTTTCCATGTGAAAGCTACAGGTTGTTTTTAGTATACGAGCGCCAGTTGATCCAGTTTTGTTTCGCTTTTAAAGAATTATCTTTCTCAAGGAAATAAACGGCAGTAACATCAGATTCGTCTAATGAAATGTAATGGACAGATGATTGTAAGGATTGGCGTAAACATGACCAATCCAAAGGAAACTTTTACTACGTATATTGACCCTCGAAAAATCATTTTCAAGTAAAACCGGATTTCATTCAAGCACATGGTTCAGATTAAGGAGATGAAGTTCTTTCCAAAGCAAAAGTTGAATGTTTTCTCCTCATCCGAGGCCGCCGCTACAACTGGTCGTACAATATCTAAATTACTGCTCAGACGCACAGTCCATACTCGTTGGGATTTACTACGACCATCAGTGGCGGAAGACTCTTCGGAGAATCAAGAGCCTCCACGGTTTGCAGAAAGTCGGGGTCGCTTGCGCGAATTTCAAGTTGGCGTCGTAGTCTGGGTTCGAGACCATTGACATCTATCAAAAATAGAGAACGGAAAACGAAACAAGTATTGGGTGCACGTAATTTGATAGTCCAAACAAAGATTAGAATTTGTACCGATATTTGGATCAGGTTCGACAGCGGAGTACGGTTTTTGAAGATATCTTCATTGCACCTCTAGCGATTGAAAATTCTGAAGATGAACCTACAACCGTCCGAAGTACAGAGCGAAAAATCGGCATCCACAAAGATACAACTTCGAAACTGAGGAGAAGGAATATGAGTGCTAGTTGCTCTAGGTTTTTTCTTGGTAATTCTATTGCTGGACTGCACTGTTAGTCGTTTCTGAATAAATATGCTTGTCTGAGTCCGACAGTTAAAATATTCGCTTACCAATACTCTGTTACTAAATACTACATTGTCTAAACGGAATACTGGGGCTTCAAAAAACAATAAATAAAATATAATAATAAAAATAAAACTGTGCAGCATTCGTTAATTACAATAAACAAAATTGTTGGAAGTCAAAGGCTCTTTCATCTTTTAGAAGTCATCCACCCTTTCTCCTTTTTCTCCTTCACATCTTTGTTTTTCCCATCTAACATTAATGTGGCATGGCAATTGCAAGGGGGGTTGTAACTCAAAACCGTCTTAAGTATAAATGTCTAGTGGGATGTCCAATACACAATAATAATAGAGGACAGTGATTTGGGGTCTCATTTTGTCTATTAGGTTGTTCTAATAGGTTCCCTAGAAATATGACCTACCTGCAATATACCTGCAGTGATTGATGACATGTTTTGATTTAGCTGATACAGACTCTGTTTCTTTGGTGTTTCTTCTCAAATCGATCAGTATTTTATTTAAAAGTCTTTTGAATAAGAAAATGCATAAATATAATTCATATCTCAAAATATGCCACAATTTCTGACCTAATTTAGTAGTAGTGTAATAAATAATGAATGGTATTTTCGTTAATTTTAATTGTTACTAAAGTTAAAGCTGAGAATATACTATTTCTTATGTTTACTCGTATCTGAGTTTGTAAGAAGTTTAAATTAAACCTTACAATCTGGTTTGAAATCTTCAGTGTTTCTAAATTAAATGAAAACAAAAGTTGTTTTAAAATTCTGGAAGAAAATTGCCAAAAAATTGAGACAAATATTTTCTTAACATCCTTATCATCTTCGAGATCAGCATGTTCTCATAGAATTTTCAGTTTATTTTTAATTAAAAAATAAAAGCATGAAATACATTACAGAAAGTAATTGTAGAAGATACTAAGTATTAAATTTTTTAACACAAATCTAAAGAAATAATGTCAAAGATACCAATACAGACAAAAATCAAATAGAACTTCAAGAACTTAAAAGAAAACATTTCCGGACAACGTTAATTCCTGTTTTCCCGTGAAATAAAAGAGAATGATAAGTGCTATATAAAATAAAATTAATAAAACACAACCAACCCTCAACATTTGGGTAGCGTTGTTGAAATCTGTAGTTAAGTAACTCCCAAAACAAAGCGTTTTATATCTCTAAAACCTGGAATTTTGAGGTCAAAGGATACAACCGTTAACTGGTGACGTGCGGTCCCATTGACCAGCGAAGACAAAAAACTCACTGTGTCTCGACCGGTGCAACGCAGGACGTTTGGTTTACAGAACCTTCATATCTCTTTCTAGCCAATATTCCGGCGTGGGCTAGCTTATCTAGTTGCAACCGTTTGCTTCTGAGAATCAGTTGAAATTATGGATCGGTCTCGATGACCGATCGGTCTCGATGACCTCGCCAGTACTAGAAGTTTATACTTGTTAATGCATGTTTATATTCGTAAATAATTTTCATTTAACAGTATTTTCTTATCAAAATAAAGGTTTTTTATGTAGTCAATATCATTTCAAAGCTCTTCTACGCGTACTTCAATCGTGAAATGCGAAGAAAAAATATGGAGCAATATATGACTTGAAATTCTCTCAGTAATTAATTAAAAATTATGTTATTTTCTGTTTATTTTATAAAATACAACTCATCCAATTTACTCTTTATTATGCCTCTGTTAACGTGAAAAAATGTTAATTCGATGTGAAATGAAATAAGGAAAATAATCAGTCTAAAACTTTCCCGTTCTCAGTGACCGCACGTCACCGGCAACAGAAGTTCGAAGGCGCGTCAAACAGTTGACGGTTAAAGAAACGATTTCGCGACCGTGATACACAGGATAAGGTCTTGGATATTTTATTTCAATTTTTACTGGTTCAGCGCTTGTCGATTCTACTCACCTGTTCAGAGACGTGCAGAATTTGCAACTATGAGTGAAATTAAACTAATTACTTGAAATTCTATGCAACTGTATTGCATGAATGCTCTGTGTTCAGTAATAAAATAGTGAAAGTGAAATAGTTCTGTGAAATAGGGATAGTTTGGATTGACATGGGTGTATTTCACTGCTATGTTAAAATGCGTTCAGATAGTACAATTATTTTCAAGGAATCTTACAGAACATGTGGCAGAAGATAAAAGGGTCTTGTGAAAAAATATGGTGTCAGTGGGTTGTTATATTAAGTAGGTGGGGGCAAGAGGTCTCGCAAGGGTACGCTAGTAATATTAAATTGATAATAAATGTAATATAAATAATAACCATTTAATTATAAATACTTATAATATAATGCTATAAATTATTTAAAGTAAAACACAGCTTATTTCTTAAAATAGAGGAAATAAAAGTCTATAGTGCCTCAATGATCTTTACAAAGAAAAGCTTCCTCTTATTTTTAAGGCAGTCATATCTATCTTTAGAAATACTCCACTTCTCCCAATTCCTTATTGCTAAAACAATACATCGACACAAATGTTTGAAAACAATGCACGGACATCGTGACATATCGAGGTTATCGGGATAGGAAGGCGGGCGCCAGCCTCGGCCCGCGCTGCGGTGCAGCTCTGGGGCGCCCGGGCGACCCAGCTGTCATCGCGCAGGCGCAGGTGAGTCCATTCACAGCGGCGTGGGGCGGGAGTGACCGGTCGGCGGAGCTCTTATTGTTAGTTGAGCTGACAGCTGACAGGGCGGGACAACACCGGGTCTACGTGCGCTGCGATACTGGGCTGGTAGGAAGAGGCGTTGAGTGCCACACTCTTTGCCGAGCGGAGGCGGGAGAGGTCTACGACCTGAATCACTTGGAAATGAAGGAATAGTATATTCCTCAACGAGAGTAGATTGATAGCTATTATTCACGAGTTGATATTTACGACACGAGCGACTTATGAGCAAACACATGCTCTGTGATCCTAAGAAACACTAATTCGCAGACTGTTTCGTGGTTCATCTGTCTTACGACAGTTATAATCTGTCGCGGCAGGGCACGCAGCGCCTCTGTAGGCGACTGCAAGAACCCTCCGACGTGTATAAAGAACTATGACGAATCTGATTGGTCGACAGCCGTGCGAGAATAATATTCTCGCACGGCCTGTGGAATCGCTATCATTACTGCATCCGATGACGTGCAGAAATGTATACATTCTAGGATTGTCGTACAGCAAAACAATTCAAACAGAATTCATCCTTTAACATTTTGGGAAATTTCATTTCCTAAAATGCTCTTTGGTGAAATTCCACGAAGTGTTTGAAATCCCCAGATCTGCGGAGATACATTAAAATAATTACTATGCATGTGGCGGCATCCGATATTCCCCGGATTAACATGCGGTGAGAAACAGAAACCTCGGACTTACAGTTCAGTTGCAATCTTGCTACTACATACGCGAACCCACTCGCTGGCACTACCATGCACCAGATGTTACCCCTCCTTCCCATAACACTTTTGTTTTCAATTTCCCCTCCCCCTTCATTATAATGGGGTACAATTTATCTGCAGCCGATTTGGCGTATGCAGAATTGGGAAGGCCTAAATTAAAAATACTATCTAATAACTAACTTATATCTATTCCATAACTAGTCTCTTTGGGCTTAATTTAGTTATACATTAATAGTTCTATATAACCAAGTACGAGTGTTTGTTAGATTCTTAATTTTTCTTCTCTTCGTTTTTTTCTCAGTCACTCTCATTCATTTTTAAACTAAATTTACAACACCGCAGCATCCCCCGCCCTAAAACCGCAGCATCCCACCCTCAACGCCGCTGCATCCCTCACCCCAGCACCGCAGCAGTCCCCCGCCCTAAAACCGCAGCATCCCACCCTCAACGCCGCTGCATCCCTCACCCCAGCACCGCAGCGTCCCCCGCCCTAAAACCGCAGCATCCCACCCTCAACGCCGCTGCATCCCTCACCCCAGCACCGCAGCATCCCCCGCCCTAAAACCGCAGCATCCCACCCTCAACGCCGCTGCATCCCTCACCCCAGCACCGCAGCATCCCCCGCCCTAAAACCGCAGCATCCCACCCTCAACGCCGCTGCATCCCTCACCCCAGCACCGCAGCGTCCCCCGCCCTAAAACCGCAGCATCCCACCCTCAACGCCGCTGCATCCCTCACCCCAGCACCGCAGCGTCCCCCGCCCTAAAACCGCAGCATCCCACCCTCAACGCCGCTGCATCCCTCACCCCAGCACCGCAGCAGTCCCCCGCCCTAAAACCGCAGCATCCCACCCTCAACGCAGCTGCATCCCTCACCCCAGCACCGCAGCATCCCCCGCCCTAAAACCGCAGCATCCCACCCTCAACGCCGCTGCATCCCTCACCCCAGCACCGCAGCGTCTCAGCGCCTGGCCTGTCGGGCAGCGCGCGCGGCTCCTCAGAGGCGCACGGCGTGAGACCAACAGGTGGGTGCGCGACGCTACACAAACAGCCAGCGCAGGAACAACAACGCGCGCGCGCGCTGCCGCCCACGCACGCCAGAACAGCGGCCGGGCGGACAGCGCAGATAACGCGACGAGCCGCCCCCGCCACGCCCCCGCGCCGGCCAAAGCGAACGCTAATATTTGCACGCGGCCGGCAGCCTCATGTGTGGCTGAACTCGGCTATCATTTGTATCGGTGTGGAAAATGTAGTTGCAACTTTGCCGCTGTGTCGGATGTGTTATAAATTTGCTGCTTCTTTAAATTTAAAACGAAATTTTGATGCACATTTTCGTTACCAGGCGATGATACTCGACAATAGTATTTTTGTCAAAAATTCGTCTTTTGTCAAAAATTCGCCTTTGTCAAAATTTTGCCGCTTGTCGGCAAATGAATACAATACTTTCTCTTCTTACAAAGGAAGGGAGAGAAAGTAACATATTTGCTGGAGGTTGTATAAAGTTTTGGTTCCTTATTTCAGCCCAGCTTAAAACAGCCCAGTGTTGTCAATGTCAGTGCCACGAGCGGGAGTCCGTGGCACGAGTGGCACGACGAAATCGCGCAATTCGTCACCCCGCCACCAGACACAACCCCATCTGTGTTGTAAAACGGCGGGATTACTAATAGTTTCCTTTCCCCACGCTAGTTGCGCAGAGTAGCTCGTGGCATGCTACCAAGCCACGACGCGTGCCTACTGCCCCCAGTACAAGACCTTAACACCACTGCTATAGCCGATAGGAAGAAGGTCGCTCGTATTGTGAAATGATGAATTGTGAATTATGAATACAAGGCCTATCGTGAATAATCGTGAACATTTGCATGTGTTGAATAGTAGAAAATTAGTGCATGCTTACACTTTTTCCTCTAAATTGACTTTCGTTTATATTGTGAAAATGGACCGTATAATTAATGACATCCAAAAGTAAAATAATATTTCGTCCACGCAAGAGAAAGTTTACGTTGCTAAGACACTTCAAAAGTCAAGCGAGTTACATTTTCACGAGAAATTAGTATTAGTACTGCCGCTTTTCATATTGTAATAGGACGATAATTTTGTTGTATGCTTTTATTTACTCCAAAAATAAACTTCCCTAGTTTCGTTTCAAACAGCTGTTATTTCACAACAAACAAAAATTGGACTCTTGTGTATATGGCTACCTTTTCCAGGAACTGTCTGTTCAACTGCCACATGAAATATTTAGAGTTCTCTCTGAACACTCTGTGTTTATGGCAAGCGATGCCTTTCGTTTCCTTCCTCATCCTGTGAGGATTTCTGGGAATGACGACCTGGCTTTTCTCACCTGTCCCTCCCCCCTATCTCGGTTTGAGTGACATTTCTCGGTAAGCAATTGATCCTTCCGCCGTCTTCGATATCAGCGTTCAGAACACATTTTATTTTAAGAGGGGCACCTTAATCTCTTAAGCTCTTGCTGACGTTTGTCGGGAAAAAGGGTGAAGAGGGAAGGAGATTAGAAAGTAACGGCCGAAAGCGCTTCATGAGGAAAGAAAATATAAATACAAAGTACGGCAACCCATACACACATAACCAATGCAAATTGGGAATATCAGTAATTATAACGGTATTAAATGTCAAGATTTATTGTACTGATGATGAGTCCAGATACAAATACTAGAATCAAATTTGAGAGTGAATCAAATGGTGTGAGAGGGCTATATTGTGAAATGAACATGCGGTACACACCGTGGAAGAAAGATTAGAGAAAAATTTGTAACGAAGCATCTCGAGCTCCCTTTAATAATTACAAGAAGGCTTAGTGACGAATAATGAATGTACGATTGTTATTAGTGGTGACGGAAGCGAGTCATTTAAGAATTGACGTAGTGAAGTGGATTGTCTTGACATGACGAAAGAATCGACTGTTTCCTTCTGCAAACCTAAACAATGAAGCTATCTAACTTACTTTTCTGCTGGCATAATGCTCCAAAATATATTATGGAAAATGTTGCATTCTATTCTATATTCGTCAACAACTTTATTTTAAAGAAACGTGTAATGTTCCTTCCATATAGCGTTCCAATTCTGAAGTTGAAATTTTTATTTGGTTTCAGTAAATGTAGTTTTGAAAACTTAACTTGTATTTGGAAGCAGTTTCCTTCTTTTCAACATTAGAGCAGAAATAAAATATATTATTTTATGAACCAAAATGTATTAGCTAAAAAATTGAAATTGTGTTTGTTCATAAAACTTGCTTATAGAATCTATCCCTTTACAATCGGAGTTATAGCTGAAGTTATTTAACCGAATTTGATTTTGTTCACGAATGGTGAATGGCGACTAATTTTGTTTATCGCGTACAACGTCTCTAAGTTTCTTGAAAACAGTTTGACCACAGTACTACTGATGACGCCCTGAATAACTGAATACTTCGTCGCCGTGATGTGTTCCTTTGCGATTTCATGGTTAGTTACTCTTTGGTTTAGTTTGAGGTTAAACTCCATGGTTTCTGCAGAAATGTTGTGGAGCTCCATTATAGTAATATAACTTGGAGGAAAAGAAATAATCTTCCACAAACAAATTTATTAACAAGCTATTTGTTAGTTATCAGCAGCAGACATGTTTCCAGGTATTTACCTCATCTTCAGTACATCTACAGAAGATTAAGGAAGAAGTTGAAAAATAGCAATATATAAAACACAAAATTTTAAATCTATTAAATAACAACAAAAGCTGTTTAAAACTATTTAAAATTACTATTTACCGAAGTAACATGGACAGCATAAATCGTAGTGGGCTCCTTACAGGGTTCCATTTGCATTGTTCTCTGGGGGAAGGGGAAGGGCGGCCACTAACGCATACTTAACAGAGGGCTATACTTCAAATTAGTTTGGTCGTGGAGGCAGTAGATGTTACGAGTTTGTACAAGTTTTAAAATCTCAACATTTTCTAAAATATTTAATTTAGGGTCCTTTGGTTTCTTAGATGCAATATTTTAAAATTTATATTGTGGTCAAATGTGTGTTTGTTAGTCAAGGAGATAGGAGAAGTAAAAGTAGAGAGCTCTTGTTGTAATCTCCATGCACGAGTATATTCCTTGATTCTGCAAGAGAATTTCCTACCAGTTTTTTCAATATAGGCTGAGTTGCAATGCTTATAATTGAATTGCTATACTCCACTAATTTTTCTTTTAAAACAATATATTTAGTTGTTGGTGAATAGATTTTTTAAATTTATTAGTGGTCTTATATGATACTTGAATATTTTGTTTTTTGAGGCAACAACCTATCCTTTGAGATACAGAACTGAAATATGGAATGGTAACATATATTTTACATATCAAGTAAATTACGAGGAAACATTTCTTCAATTAATAATTTATTTTCATTCTTTTTTGATAATTTTATCTACTGTATTATCTATTATGTACGAGTGTAGCATGGAGATTACAACAAGTGCACGCTACTTTTGCTTCTCATCTGTATACAGAGTGTCCGGGGAGGAAACGTCGAAACTTCTAAAATACGCTCTTAAGACAATTCTAAGCATTTTGTGTCTAATAAACTACGTGGATATTCTGAATGATTGAGCCGCAATGAGCACTCAAAAGTTGATTTGAAAAATTGATTTATAGGCAAAAATTTGCATTATGGAAGCATAGAAACACTTCAGGAAACATGTAAATTGTTTATTATTTACAAAATAAATTAGTATATTTGCTCAGACAGAAAAATTAAACGAGAAATAAAAAAGCAGTCGAATTGTGTAAATTGGGTGCTTTTTTATTTCTCGCTTAATTTTTCTGTCTGAACAAATATATTAATTTCTTTCGTAAATAATAAACAATTTATATGTTTCTGAAGTGTTTCTATGCTTCTATAATGAAATGTTTTACTATAAATCAATTTTTCAAACCAACGTTGGAGTGCTTATTGCGGCTCAACCATTCGGAATATCCTCAGTAGTTTATTAGACAAAATGTGCTTAGAATTGTCTTAAGAGCTTACTTTCGAAGTTTCGACGTTTCCTCCCCGGACATTCTGTATATAAAACAGGATGTTGTATGTATATAAGAGCTAAACGCCTAACACCGTTGGACCGATCTCCATGAAAAGTTGGACACTTCTACGTGTTTTTCACCGAGAAGGTTTATGTGTTGTTAATTCTGTTGTAACTCCACTACATGGCCCTACATATTCACTACATATCCCATACATATTCACGTCAAATGCAACCTGCAACACACTCGGCAGCATTTTGAATCTATATCGTTAACTAACTCCTAAACAAGGCGTTCTAGGACCTTAAAAAACAAAAATTTTGAGGCCGAAGGCCTCAAAGGAACATTTCTCATACCGTAATCTACAGAACTCTTCCTGAGCATTCTATTACATTTTTACTGGTCCGGCGCTTCCCGATATTACCTCACTCTAGAGTGCAGAATCTGCAAGTAAATGTGAATGAGAGGGACAGAGGGCGGCAGAGACACAGGCAGACAGGGACAGGGTGAGGGATGGAGGGAGAGACAGTGAGAAAGGGAGATGGGAAGGGAAAAAGGGAGATGGAGGGCAGAACAACGTCTGCCAGATTTTCCTAGCCTCCTTAATAACCGTCAGGCGGGCTTTAAAGTGAACGGTAACTTTTGGGCGGAGGTCGAAGGTCGCAGCATTGCTGGACCGTGCTTTCTGAGCGCCCGACTCCGCGACCTCCTGTTGCATGGGGCTCGCGTGGCCTCCGCCCTCCGGCCGACGCGCACTGATGTATGCATTGAGCTCCAGAGCCGCAAACGGAAACATCACGTGTTAATTCATGGAAATTGGAAGCGGCACCGCCACCGGGCACTGGACGGGGCAGGGCTGGCGCGGGTGGGAAGCGGGGGCGAGGTGAAGTAGAGAAGATTGAGATGGAGGGAAGCGAGCTCGGGACGGGAATGGAGTGAGGGAAGAGGGTGGGGACCTGGGCAAGAGGAGTGAGGCGGAGTAGTGTGGGGTACGGTGAAGAGGAAAAAGACAGGGTGATGTAAAGCGCGGGGCGTTGGGCGGTCCTAGGCTGGCTGGATCGAGATGAACGGGTGGAGTAGGCTGGATGGAGTAGGCTGGGTGGAGTAGGCTGGGTGGAGTAGGCTGGGTGGAGTAGGCTGGGTGGAGTAGGGTGGGTGGAGTAGGGTGGGTGGAGTAGGCTGGGTGGAGAAGGCTGGGTGGAGAAGGCTGGGTGGAGTAGGGTGGGTGGAGTAGGGTGGGTGGAGTAGGCTGGGTGGAGTAGGCTGGGTGGAGTAGGCTGGGTGGAGTAGGCTGGGTGGAGTAGGGTGGGTGGAGTAGGGTGGGTGGAGTAGGCTTGGTGGAGAAGGCTGGGTGGAGAAGGCTGGGTGGAGTAGGGTGGGTGGAGTAGGCTGGGTGGAGTAGGCTGGGTGGAGTAGGCTGGGTGGAGTAGGCTGGGTGGAGTAGGCTGGGTGGAGTAGGCTGGGTGGAGTAGGCTGGGTGGAGTAGGCTGGGTGGAGTAGGCTGGGTGGAGAAGGCTGCGTGGAGAAGGCTGCGTGGAGTAGAGTGGGTGGAGTAGGTGGGTGGAGTAGGGTGGGTGGAGTAGGGTGGGTGGAGTAGGGTGGGTGGAGTAGGGTGGGTGGAGTAGGTTGGGTGGAGTAGGCTGGGTGGAGTAGGCTGGGTGGAGTAGGCTGGGTGGAGTAGGCTGGGTGGAGTAGGCTGGGTGGAGTAGGCTGGGTGGAGTGGGCTGGGTGGAGTGGGCTGGGTGGAGTAGGCTGGGTGGAGTAGGGCTGGGTGGAGTAGGCTGGGTGGAGTAGGCTGGGTGGAGTAGGCTGGGTGGAGTAGGCTGGGTGGAGAAGGCTGGGTGGAGAAGGCTGGGTGGAGTAGGCTGGGTGGAGTGGGCTGGGTGGAGTAGGCTGGGTGGAGTAGGCTGGGTGGAGTAGGCTGGGTGGAGTGGGCTGGGTGGAGTGGGCTGGGTGGAGTAGGCTGGGTGGAGTAGGCTGGGTGGAGTAGGCTGGGTGGAGTAGGCTGGGTGGAGTAGGCTGGGTGGAGTAGGCTGGGTGGAGTAGGCTGGGTGGAGTAGGCTGGGCAAGAAGAGGAGCACTAAGATTTGGAAAGGGACGCGGCAAATTCGAGCGGTTGAAGAAGTGGAGTGGAGCCTGGCTGGGTGGGGTGGTGCACGGTGGGTGAGACCGAAGGGGGCGTGGGGCGAGAGAGAGATACTTACGAGTTAGTAGGGCAGAGAGAGGGAAAGCGTGACAGAACGAAGGGTTGGAGGCGAGACGAAGTGAGAACACAGTGGTTGGGACAGAACGGGGGATGAAGGGGCATTGTTGGGCGGGAAGGAGTGGGTAGCAGTACCGGGCAAGTGGGTGGCAGGGCCAGTCGGGAGGGGGCTGGAGAGGGAGAGAGAAGGACAGTCGAAAAGGGGCCGTGGATGGGCGAGAGGAAGAGAGCGCACAGTGGTTGGGACAGAACAGGGGATGGAGAGCGTGGCAGGGTGAGAGGAGTAAGGGGCGTAAGAGGGCGTGGGAGTGAGAGGGTGCCGTGATGCGTCGGCAGGAGGGGAGGGAACCGGGAATATTGGGAGAGAGAAGGCCAGAAGGAAAGGGGGCGTGGCGGGGTGAGGCGAGGGAGAGAGGGGTCCGAGCTGCGTTCGCACCGGCCACCGCCTTTGAATTGCATGAGACGGCGAGGCGCGGCGTCGGCGGTGCAGGTGCCGGCGGATGAAGGCGGGCGCTGCAGCCAAATCCAAGGGTGCTCAACGCTTCGCACGGGCTCCGCATGCACACACACGCTCCCTTACTCACACACACACACACACACACACACACACACACACACACACAATCGCATAGACACGGACACCCTCCGCTCGTGGACAAACGGACTCGGTATCACACTTCGATTTCTACTCGTGGAATCAAAACACGTGTCCAAGTGACCTGCGAAGTCTCTTTTGCTGGCTCCAGTGAAGCGCGATTCGGAGCTGGCAGCGCAGGTGCTTGGATCACAGGCGGGCTAAGCCCAGTAGAGGGCTGCCGAAGCGAATTCCACGAAATACGCCTGATCTGTATTTCTTCACTTCGTTTCAATTTCTTAATACGATTTTTTCTCAGTTTCTTTCTTACAGAAATTTTACTTTGCAGAGCATGAAAGACAATGTGAAAATATATTAAATTGGGCAGGCGAATTGAAAATTTTCAGGAATACGTATAAATGAAATGAAGCTTAGAAATGATAGTAAGAGGATAAGCGCGAGGTTCTTTGGTGCATTCACAGGTCAAAGTGACAGATGAAGGAGATGGAGTTTTTTGCGTTTGATTGTGAGTAAAATGTTTTCTTCCTGTTATTCTGTTTCTTTACGTTTACTTCTTTCTTCATTTCTTTTTAGTCATAATGGAGAAAATGAATTATTAACTTGTAGAAGATGACGAATATGGAGACGATAATGAAAATGAAGTAGGAATGAAGGTTGAGATGAAGAAATGATTATTAACACGAAAAAATGATAATGATGAAGAAGATGGTGATGGGCCAGACGACTATGAAGATGAAAGTGATGTTGAAAATGAATCTGAAAATGATGGTGTCAAAGTTGCTGATGGACAATAAGAGGATGAAAAAATGATAAAGATGGAAAAGATGAAAAACGAAAAGATGATGAAGAATGAAAAGATGGTGAAGATGGACCAGATGACAATAAAGATCGAAAAGATGACGATGAAGATGGAAAGATCACCCGATGAAGATAGAAAAAGGACTTTGAATTTGGGAGCGATGACGATAAACATGGTGAGAATTAATGCTAGGAAGGGGAGGATGGATGTAAAGTTGAAGATTAAAATAAAGAAGATTAAGAGAATAATGAAGTTTGAGCGTGCGTGAGAACAAATGAATGCCCACACAGCGTATGGTCGGCGCGTGGCGCGGGCGGCGCGGTCTGCCCACACCCTGCCCCGACCGCGCTCGGGGGCGGCGGCGAGGGGGCGTGGCGCGGAGTTGACGGTAACTCCGGGCGGCGGCAGCGCCGCGGCGCGGAGAGCCCGCGAGTGACGCGCCGGCCGTCCCTCGGGTGACGAGGTCGCGCCGGGGGGAGGGGAGAGGGGCAGGGAGGGCAGCTTTGGCCCAGAGCGGCCCCGGGGTCAGCAGAGGGGACGACGCGGAGGCGGTGTAGCGGCGTCCCGATGGATGTGTAAACGGATTCAAGCGCGTGATACCTCGGCGCGGGGCGAGGGAGCTCTGAAAGGAGGCGGGCGGCGCGCGCGTAGATTGAGCAGAGTGGTGTGGAGTGGAGGGGATCGGTGTGGAGGTGCATATGAGGGAGCGCAACTCGGATTTCCGCGAGTTAGAGCGACCGACGCTTCCAATCCGCCCACGCGACGCGTCGCGTCGCGTCGCGTCGCGTCGCGTCGCGTCGCGTCGGATGGGCTGAAGCGCGGCGGCAGCGGCCTAAGAGCACGGCGCGGCGCGAGTGATTCAGTATGCACAACCGCCACGGGGGAAAGTTGGGTGCGCACTCGTGCTAATGCACCGCTGGATCGGTTTTCTAGATGTTGGAGTTTGCGTTTCTGAACGTGTGAGCTATGTATATTAATGATCCGGGGATACATAATAACTGAAGTGGTCGTGGAAAATTGGGAGAAAGTTCTAGAACTCTTTTACTCACACATTGTTAATTAACACTAGGATGCAAGAACTCGGGAAACTAAATGTATGAATGTGCAGAGCCTCTGAGGCTCTGCACATACGCGCTCGATATATGCACATAAAATTGCTTTTATTCGTAATACATTAATTTCTTAATATTTTCCATTAAGTCAACTGTTAATGTTAAACAAATTATTTTTTTAAATAACTCTTAATTGGGTCTTAGAAGCCCTGCATACGAATTGACGAAATATAATCAAATTTCAGAAACTGCCTATATAACTCATTCATTTCTTATTATAATTATTATTCATTTGCCATACACTAAAATGAAAGTAGAAAGATAGAAGAAAGATTAGACGAAGAGCAAGCTCTCAGAAGTGCAGCTGTGGAGAGTTAAAAGCGAAATAAATGATGTTAGGACGTTGGAGGCTTTGCATAAATGCATGCAAGGATTAACATATTCTTGTAAAAAAATATGAAATGGGTTTAAATCGAACTATTTTTTTCTTCTCAACAAGGCCCTAGAAATAATTGTGTATACTTATATAGCCTAATTGAAGACATAAAATAAAAACGGATGTAAGTAAATTTCTGTTATATTTGCAGTTTTTACTAGAATAATGATGAATAGACCAAACCTCATAACATTAATAATAATAATAATAATAATAATAATAATAATAATAAAGGTCCTAGACGTATTTCTTGATAGCTGTTACGGGGTGATTACAAATGGCAGGAGTTGTATGTGCCAAAAGATTTAACGTAAACTGATATTTCTCGTTGTATGAAAATGACACATATCCTTTTTTTATTTCAAGCCTTCCATTATATTCATCCACTTTTACAGTCTAAGGTCAAAGTCACCGCTCGCTGCCCACGTGCGTGGTGCGAGGCAATAAGATCTCTGGAGCATCTCAAGTGGCTTGGTGGGGGAGGGGGGGCGTCTGGACAGCACACATGGCGTCATGTAGCAAACGTGTGATTCAACGATCCTAGCTGCATGTTTCACAGCGCGAAATCAACATCCTGTATTTTTTCGCGGGCGGTGGACACGCGAGCGTTAGTACGTGCTTGTTGGTGCTGCGGGCACAAATATACGGAGTTAATAGTCGTTAACGGCCTCAGATGCCACTGCGCTGTTCGCGCCTTCGCGGCATTTAGTGCCCGCGCGCTGCAGCTTCGGTCGCAGAGGCTTTTCGTGTCTCGATGGGGCAGCAGAGCCGTGCGATCAGGGGACCTGAAAATTTTGAACGGGGCACGTATCCTTATGTGAAAAACCATTTTATTACTATAACTGTTTGAAATACATGATTAAAATGACATATAACATATAGATTCATTTTAAAATTTACAGTGATTATGAGAAACCGAATGGATATATGACTCCTAACGGTTAATGTTTATCGTAACTTTAAGCTCTACTGTCTTTCTTTTACAGCCTATAGAATAGTAAAACTTCGATGTTTTAACCGGATAACGTAGCTGAGAGAATCAACTGATGTTACTCTAGTGCTTTTGACCGGAAGGTCCTAGGGATTTGAGTCCCGACGATGGCAGGAATTTTCAACGCGAGCTAGGTTGAGTTCATAGCTGGAGGAGAATTCTAGAGCTCTAATCTCTGATTTTTCGTGGTTTCTCCGATAGAGACCAGGCAAATGCCGGAGCAGTACCCTGACAAACGGATCTCGGGCCGCGCGCGATCATTCTTTCTTCTTCGTTGTCCTATCTCACCCCGTTTCTTACACATACACACATTTACTTACATTATCACGCTTATCGGGAGACCAGTGAGGAGCTTAGAGCTTATCCAGGGTGGGACGGTGTCCCGCTGGTGGGAGATACCTGGTTTGGGAAAACCCGCTAGTCGACGGTACGGATCTCACCATCCAGCAGGGAAAAGTTCGCCGCCACCTCCCGAAGAAAAACACGCACTACACTTACAGTACCAATGACCTCTGTAGTTGACGCGCCCGGAATCACGAACAATCAATCAATCAAGAGCATGGTTTAGCGAGTTATCGCACCTAGAGACCCAGCGTTGGAAGGCACTCGCGCTCACCGTTGCTTCCACAGCCCACTCTCTCTGTGCTGCGGAAAAGGGCACGTAGGAGCCGAGCGGGCGCGGGCGGCGCTGCGGCCCCGGGGCGCAGGTGGCTGCGCTGATGGGTCCGGCCCTCCGCGGGCGCAGCGCGCAGATGGATTCGCGCAGGGCTGCCAACCGTGCACACGTCCGCTTGCCGCTCTCGGGGACTCCGCCTTCCATCAGACTCCGGTGGGGCACAGTGTTCCCATGTGGGCTCGACTCCCGCCCCCTCCGTCTTCCTTCTCGAAGGCGTTGTGAAACTGCCGAACTACCAACTTTAAATAATGTATTTTATTTTTTACTGATTACATTCGATTCGAAGCTCGATATTCACTACAGAACTTACCTCGATCGAAGAGATCGTGGTTACGGGGCGAATATGAAAACAGGTGATTGTTGGTACATTATTATATAGTACCACGGGCGTTAACTGGTTCTAATGATTCTCGGTCGACAATAATCCCAAGAGCTTTTGTCACCGCTCGATCATTAAAACCCTTACAATGCTTTTAGTACATAATTACCATTAATGGTTAATACTACTTTCGAAATAAGTATCGTAAGATATTTCTAACAGCGCGAGTATGAAGAATTATCAGATGAGGCTGTTAGGTGGAGTTGGAAACCCAAATGGGGATTGTAATATGTTACGGTAGATATGTAGGAACAAATTGAATCCACTTTTGTAGGAATTTTAAGTATATTACATTTGACATTTTTCCATGTAAACTGATGTTATTAGGGTTTATTGCAACACCCGTCTTTTAATATTTATTACCCAACTGATCTGAATTTCGTAATGTTGCTCTTTAGGTCATGTAATGGGCTGTAATGTAATGGTCATGTATGGTCATGTAATGTAATGGTCATGTAATGTAATGTTGTAACAAAACTATTATTTGTTTCATTAGATGTGACGCACTATTCAGCAGCATCCGTGCTTGTGCAGAAATAAAGTTCTGTTATGTGAGGCTAACAAATGGGATTGATTAATGTAAATCAAAATACATTCACATTTCATATTATATTACTTTTCTTAATAAATTAAACTCACGCAACCAACTAACAGTCCTTGCATTATCCCTTCTTAAAATTCGAATGAATCAAACAGTTTTCGTTTTTCAATTTTCAATTAAGCTCTTTTGACGTATGTTGATCTCTCAATGTTTAATGCTCGCTCATGTTCTTGTTTTATATCCCCATTTTTTCTAATTAATCCTGTCAACTTTTACAGATCTTTCCCCACATCATCCACATCTGAAACTTGCCACAACGTCCCTTTTAAACTCAATGTTCCTTACAAATTATTCCTTTATTAGTCTCTTTCAAACCCAACTTATGACTATTACTATGCATTACTATTTATTCTTATATATATATATATATATATATATATATATATATATATATAATACAAGATTCGTCATTAATCTAATTACAATATGCCATATAATTACCATTGCCAATGATTAATAAGCTCAATCGCATTTACAATTCCTATTTGAAATGTAGGGATAAAATATGATTACATGTTTATAATCATTACATTTTGAATTTGCTTATATCTACATCACATTGTATAAACATTCTTCTCTCAATAATTTTCGATGCATACAATTTTTAAATTTGTTTTATTCATACACCAACTTTTCAACAAATGCGGCATTTGATAAGATGAGAAGACCACGTCGTAAGGAATCGATCATTTTCAGACATCACGCTCTTACGAGTTATATCAAAATTCCTTGCAAAAGCATTAAATAAAAAAACTAAATAAATCCACATTAAATATTCCACTGAATGCGATAAAAAATTCCCACATGCGGTCTTACCCATGTGACCATTGGCTGTGGATTATTGATTGATTGTTCGTGATTCCGGGCGCGTGAACTACTTAGGTCATTAGTCCCGTAAGTGTAATGTGTGTTCTTTCTCGGGAGGTAGGGGTGATATGTTCCCCGCCAGATGGCGAGATCCATCGTCGACCTACCGTCGACTAGCGGGGTTTTCTTCTCAACCAGGTATCTCCCACCAGCGGGGCATCGCCCCAGCCAGGACGAGCTCTAAGCTCTCGACTAGTCTCCCGGCATGTGTGGTAGTGTTACTGCATGTAAGTGTGTGCGTGTAAGGAAGAGGATAGGACAAGGAAGAGGAAGGAAAAATGGCGCGCGATCCACAACTCGTTTGTTAGGTTACTGAAGAGGAAGGCAATGGGTAATGAGATGGTGGAGGCAGAGGTAAAGGCAAGTGACCCGAAGGTCCGTTGCCCGTTGTTTGATGTACTGCTCCGGCATTCGCCTGGTGTTGATCGGAGAAACCACGGAAAACTACCGATCAGACCAGCCGGCCGCTAGAATTCTCCTCCAGACAGGGACCGAATTCGACCTAGCTGACAAGCTAGAGTCGAAAATCCTGCCGCCGTCGGGACTCGAACCTAGGACCTCCCGGTTAGAGGGACTGCAGTAATATCAGTTAATGCACTGAGCCTTCTCTCCCGGTTTTTGTTGTGGAGTTTTACACACTTTGTTTAGTGAAACAGAAGCACCAAAAGTACAAAACATATTTCAAAATTAGTGAAAGTGAAATTTGTTTTTGCCAACTTATAATTTTTGTGCATCTCCTGCTACTGCTGCTTTTAGGATTGTCGCATATTCCTAACGAGATATCAGGCAAATGCGGGAGCAGCTCCCTGACAAACGGGCTAGGGATCGCGCACAATCTTTCATTCATCTTCTTTGACCTATCCCTTCTCTCTTTAGACACTTAAATGCACCACAGTGCCACACACGTCGGCACACCAATCGGGATTTTAGAGCTGTCCCTGCTGAAGTGGTGCCCCACTAGTAGAAGTTCCTGGAGAGGGGGAATTGCCCGCAAGCCGACGTATTGTTCGGCGTCGGACCTACACTACACTTACGGAACCAATGGCCATAACACTTGACGCGTCCGGAAACAAATTACCACTACCACAAAAATATTCCTTTTTGTGAAATTATCTTTTATAATCTGTTAAAAATTATATTTAAATTAGTAAAATATAAATTATTAAATTATGTAATATAATTTAGTAAATAGTAGTAATCTATAATAATTGTTTAAAAAATACCCTATTCACTTCGCGATCAAAGTCGTACTTACGGTAGGAACCAGAGCGGCCGGTCGAGTCTTGGTTAGAGGGGGAAAGGCGGAGGCGAGGAAAAGGAACAAAAGTGACGCCTGTCAAATTGTCCTTGTGGTTCGGCCGAACTCTCGGTCAAATTAGAAAGACTGTAAATCTGTAGAAAGATACTGGAGGTTGTATTCTAATTGGAATTGTTAACGGAAAACAGAACTTCAGCGGTGAAGCACGAAGTACACGCAGAGGTCTTCTCAAGTTCAGGGAAGAGCTCAGACCAGAACAGAGACGTTTCTTCTGCTTTCAGTGTATCGCTAGGAGCATGTCTGAGAAGTGCTTCACACACCGATGTTTTCACATTGTAATTGTAGGGAGGCATCGTAAATATCCAACAATAACCTTCATTACTCACAGTTCTTCTTAATCTGCTTTGCGAATATGAGGCCTGATCTTCTGATCTCACAGATTCTTTTTTGGTCTTATCACAAACTTTTACCCAGTGGATGGTTTATTCATTAAGTTTTACCCAGAAATACTTTCTAGCAATATGTGAAGTACATATTTCTTCATTTAGTGAAATGAAAGACGGGAGGATAAGCTACTTGGAGAGTTGATATTTAAGCAAATATATTTATTTCATATCATTTACATATTATATATATATATATATATATATATATGAATATTATTAATATAAGCAAATATATTAGCCTTATCAGTTCGTCACATTTTTTTCCAATGTAAGTTATCGTTAGGTAGATATTTGACTTCATATGCTCATTGACAGTGGGCATATGAAATCAATTATAACACGATTTTAAAATTTAATTCTGCTGCTAATGTATTTGACGTAAATTACATTTATATTAATGTTTTTGACAAATGGGTGCATGTCAATATATTGCCATGGGCTCGTGTCATATTTCAATCTTGAATAGGAAACCAATTTGTGTTCAGAATAATCAGGTCTTTCCTTCACTACAAAGCATCTAAAAAACGAAAAATGTTCACGAATGTTCCAATTGCTTGGTTCTGGTGAGAAAAGATCTTAGTCTCATGAGACAAACCGTGGCAACCAATTTGATTTTAAAAATGTATTTCGGTAATGCTTTTAAAACTTTGCTCACTCCCAAGTGAGCTCACCGTTCGTCTTAAAGCTGCGTCTTACAACCGATGAAATATGCATTTCTCTCTCCGGTAAGCAAATAATTAAAAACTTCCTTCACTGTAGGAGGTCTCGAGTTATAAACAAACTTTTCTGTATCCCAAAATTGTTGGCATGTCTGTAGCATTATGTTTTCATTCCAAAATGATACAATTTCGTATGAAAGTCTATGACAAGACAGACATTGAAAATAGATGCGTATTATTTGTACCAAAATAAAACATCCTCCTACTTCTGGGAAGGATTTCTCATATTTCTATTTAAAATCTGTGCATATCCCTTTCGCCCATGGGAAGATAGTTGCCGCGTACGGGGACAGCGGTTGATTGATGATTCCGAGCGCGTCAACAGCTAAGGTCATTATTCCCGTAAGTGTGGTGCATGTTTCTCTTCGGGAGGTTGCTGTGATCATTCTCCACTGCATGAAAACCGGCGCCGACCTACACGTCAGCATGAAGGGTTTATCGTCAACTAGATACCACGCACCCTCCCAACCGGTCCAAGCTCTAAGCTCTTGACCGGTCTATCGAGTGTGGTAGTGTAGTGAACGGGAGTGAAGTATGTGTATGAAGTAAGAGAGTATAGGACAAGGAAGAGGAAGGAAGATCGCGCGCGGTCTGTGGCCCGTTTGTTAGGGTACTGTTCCGGCATTCGCCTCGTATTGATCGAAAAAAAACACGGAAAACCACCGCCCAGAGCAGTCGAACGCTAGAATTTTCCTCTACAACATCTGAACTCGACCTAGCTGACAAGCTAATGTCGAAAGTCCTGCTACCGTCGGGGCAAGAACCTTGTGGTTAGAGGCCCTGCACTAACAACAGTTGATACATCAAGCCACCTCCCCCAGTGGGAGGGCGGTGAAAATAGAGGGCGTGTGAAGGGACTGAGGTAGAGGCATGGGTACTCTGAATCTGAATCAGTGAAATTGTCACTGATTCAATCAGTGAGAGCCGAAATCACTGATATCTTCAGTCGACGTGTGTAGTTTCGCTGACAATCAGCGAATATGCGAACCTTTTCATAACGACCGCCAGCGTTTCACTGGTCGTCAGTGCCGCGCCACATCCCTCACTGATCGTTCAGTTGATCACGTGCTGCTGTTGTCACTGTTTCGCAGATTCAAATAGTGAAGTTTCACTGACTCAAAAAGTGGACCCTATTTTCACTGATTTGTTCAGTTCAATTCACTGATTGTCAGTGGCAGAGATATAACTGACACTATCAGTGAATAGTCACCGTCAATCAGTGGTTTTTCACTGATTCAGACTGAGAGAGTAACGAGGGCAGGAGCGGGAGGGGGAGGCAACGGAGGTGGCCCCTAAGCGCGGAGGGCGGGTGGTGGAGGGGGAGGGGGAAGAAGGGCCTGCGGCGGATCACCGCGCATCCTGTTTATTTCCCCTTTCGCGCCCCGCCGGACGCGGAAGGTTCCATGGAGCATTCACACGAGCGGGGCGCGGGGGCGAGGCGGCGGTTCTTAAATAAAATTCCGCTCATAACGGTGTCTCCGCGAGGTGGCCCTCGCGCCGCGCGCCGCGCTCGCCCACGCCCAGCGGGCGCTCCTTTGCGTTGCTCCTCCTCGCTGCTCTCTGCGTTAGAGAGCCAAATTGCTTTCGGCGGCCCTCTCTGTGGACATTGCTAACGACCTGGAATTGTTTCCCCTGTCTCCTGCAAGCTCGGGGCAAATTCTGCGTAATTTCATAAACGCTACATCACGTGGGAAATCAAATATTCAAGGTAAATGGTGTTTCGAACGGATTAAGAATGATAAGGAGGATTTAATTGAAGTGATAAATGCGATTGGTGGTAATCAATTTAAGTCTCGTCCTATTCTATATTAAATAGAACCACGCTGCAGCTTCAAGGAGCCTTAAAGGCTGATGGATATTTTCTGTAAGGAAAGGTCTACATGAGAATTATTTTATGGGTTTTCAGTGCGTTTCTAGGATGAATCAACGTCAAGTCCGTATACAAAGCGGGTCAAGGTTATAATCACGGAAGCAGAGATGTGCAGACTGAAAACGGAACTCAAATACACATTCCCTCTGGATCGAGCCATAGCCTGGGAAGGTCGTTAGAAACGTCCAGTGCATTAGCGGTAATATCTCTCAAGGTTTAATGAATAAACTTTTTTAATGTTCCGTAAAGTTATTACGTGATGAGAAATAAAAATAGAGCAGCAGATACCTGAAGATGTTAATGCGAAGACAATTGTCCTTGACCTGATTGAGATTTACCTGTGGAGTAGGAGCACTTTTCTACGAGATTCTTTTTTAAATAACGTAAGTTCTAAATTTACGCAACTATTAACTATGCGACTAAAAATTTTAGAGAAAAACGTAATCTAAAATTAAAGATCTCGTGAGTCCGTCAACAGGCCGCGGTCTTCTGTAGGACAAAAATGAAATATTTGAAAGTAAATTTCTATAAAACTGGTGCCTATGTCTTATTTATTAAATCAGATGATTTATAAATAATTGTAATGCTTTTAATGTTATTTAATGTTAATTGAAATGCTAATAATTATAATGTTTTTTTAAATTACAAATATCCCACACAATTCATACTTTTATTCTGTTTTGTTTATTACCACATATTTGGTTTTCCTTCTGTCCTCTAAAATTTGCTTTTTGGATTTAAATGTTTTTAAAGGAATGTAGATAAATTGGCATATGTGACTGCACGTAAAATAATACTATTGTGGCAACGAGAAAGATAGTTTAGATTGAATTTCAGTAGATTAGAATGTGATCATTCTTGAAAAATTCCAGGCAAAGAGCAAAGGAATGAACAGAAAAATATTCGTTTTTAAATCGATTTATAATTGGTCATAACTGTATATTATCGCTGGTCTTCTAAACTGTCCTTCTTCTAAATTGATATTTAAAATTAATCCATTTATTGTCCCTGTTGGTTTAACTAGGCAAAGTTTGAATGCGTCTGTACACTGAATGTTTTATTTTTCGTCAACCGTTGCTGAGCGACGTTTTACGGATATGCATTTTCCCATCCTCAGGCTGCATGCATATAAGATAAAAGTATTGAGACGCGTGTAATTATGGGAATCAGTTTCTCAATTGTATCCCTCCGTAGGACAAGGTTTTAAAGCCTTGAATTATGAATTATGAGGTAAGAGGATGATGATTAAGGGTGGCGGGACAACCACAAATACAACTACGCCTAAGCGGAACTCGAAACTGCAGTCTCCTCGGCGCAGACGACGGTTACAGCAACCGCCTGCGCTACGGGGCCGGCATACTATTATTACTATTATTATTATTATTCCATTACATCACGACTAAAGATCTTATGTGTCGGCTAAATATAAAATCTACTCCAGGTTGCAACCAGCTACCTAAGGAGCAGATTCGGTGACTATCAGTGCCTCTACAATACTTTACGCAAAATGTGGGCTGTTCCAAATAAAGCAATTTGTTGCACTTCCCAGTCTTTGAATTACCTGGGAGTTAAGACAAGTTCTTACTCAAATTTTGCGGAACAAATCCCAGAGCTCCGATAACTATCGGGACGACCTGTGCTTTTACGCCCCACATTCGGCTGATCTCGATTTCCAAACTCTTGTATTTAAGACGTTTCTCTGCCTCCTTGGTAACGACGTTTTGATCGCAAGGTACAGCAACATCGATAAGTAAACACGATTTTTTCGCCAAATCCCGGATAACTATATCCGGTTTGTTTGCCGCTATCGTGCGATCAGTTTGAATTTGTTGGTCGTACAATATCGTACACAATCCAACAGACGTCACCGGTTTCGGTGAGTGTTCGTACCACTTGGGGCATGTGTTTGGAACTTCGAGGGCGGTACAGATCTGCCAGTGGAGGTAGCTACACACCCTGTCATGTCTTTTAAGATATTCGGTCTTTGCTAGGATTGGACAAGCTGAGACAATATGATCAATGGTTTCTACTTGCTCCTGGCAAATGCGGCATTTGTCATCTTGGGAAATTTTGAGAACCGCTTTATCATAATGTCGTGTTCTCAAGGCCTGATCTTGGGCAGCTATTACAAGTGCTTCCGATTCTGGCTTCATCCTTCCCCTTTTAAGCCACATAAATGATTGATCTTTATTGATCTGCACCTTGTCCATTCTTTTTAGGTATTGTCCGTGGAGTGGTTTGTCTCTCCACGATTTCTTTAACATTTTTTGTGTCTCACACTTCATGTTTAGCAGCATCAGAAGTTCAGTGTCTGTGTTATTCGACGTATCTTGCCTAGTTTTCTTCGCAATGTTTCTTGCTACACTAACAATGCCTCTGTTTTCCATTCTTCGGTCAGATTTCATGACCTGCCTCATTAGAGGGTCGTCTTGATGGCTGACTACATACTTCCCCAGCCCGACTATTGCGTTGTGCCAGGAGGCCTCAATTTGTCTGAGGCCTCTTCCTCCTTCCTTACGTGACACATAAAGTCTATGTATATCAGCTCGAGGGTGGGCAACATGATGCATTGTTAGCAGTTTTCTGGTTTTTCGATCCATGGTGCGAATTTCTTGCTCAGTCCAGTCCACTAGTCCAAAACTGTATTCGGCTACAGGTACCGCCAAACTACCTATTGCAGATATTTTATTCCTGGAATTCAGAGCGGACTGCAGGACCAGTCTCACTCTCCTATAATACTCCCTACGAATTCTCTCTTTCATTCTGTCATTCGAGATGGTTTCACATTCTTTTATTAATGTCATTTATTATTATTATTATTATTGTTGTTGTTATTATTATTACTATTATTATTATTTAAATTAAAAGTGAATTTACCTTTCAACTGGTGACGTGCCTTTAACTTCAGTTACTTTACCTTCAGTAACTGGGACCGCAAAAGTTTTAGACTGAATGTATTCGTTATTTCATTTCACATCGAATTCACAATTTTTTCACGTCAACAGAGGCGTAATAAAGAGAAAATCGAAGATTTTGTAGTTAATAAAATGAACAGAAAATAATATAATTTTGAGTTACTCACTGAAAGAATTTCAGGTCGTATGTTGGTTATATTTTCTTCACAGTTGACTATTGAAATACGCATAGATAGGCTTTGAAATGATATTGACTGCATAAAAAAACTTTATTTTAATTAGATAATACACTGTTAAATGAAAATTATTAACTAAGTTTAAATGTGCATTACCAAAAACAAACTTCTACTACTGGTGAGGTGCAATCATCGAGACCGATCCGTAACTTTAACTGATTCTCAGTGGCGAACGCTGCAACTGGAAATGCTAGACCACACCCGAACATTTCCTAGAAAGAGATAAAAAGGTACTGTAAATCGAAACATCCTGCGTTGCACCGGTGGAAAGGACAGTGGGTTTTTTGTCCTTGCCGGTCACTGTGACCTCATGTCACCAGCTAACGATTAAGTTCAAAAAAAGTATCATCTTGTAGGAAATTCGAAATTAATTTCCCCACCTGGACCCTACCTGCACCCCTGAAACTAACTTCTGTGTACTCAAAGAACTCACCCGTCCTCACAATAATTATGACCCTTAGGAGACACCAAACTCAGTTTTAGGGCACTAACGCACCGCAATGCACCGCAGAGTTTCCAGGCTGTGCACCGGCTAAAGTGGCTCGAGGCAACAAGTAATGCTACAGCAGGTCCTCTGACAGAAAGTTCCTAGGGTTCGATTCCCGATGGTGACACCATTTTACGGCACTAGCTACTTGACTAGGTTTAATTCAGCCGTTGTCTTGAGGGGAATACTTGCGGCGGGCTGTTCTTATTAGTAGTTTTCCGGTGTTCTTCTTTCATCACTGGCGAATGCACTTACAAACGAGCCATGGTCCGCACCCCATCTTTTCTTCCTCTTCCTTGTCCTATACTTACACTTACATGCACTTCACTATCACAATATGCCTAGAAACCAGTAGGGAGCTTAGAGCTTGTTGCAGCTGTCGCGGTGCCCCTCTGGTGGGAGATACGGGGTTGAAAAACCAGCAAGACGAGAGACAGGGTCGACGCCAGATGTCTCCATCCAGCACTAGAAGATCACCACAATGCTCACTAAAAACGTGCACTACACTTACGGCGCAAATGACCTTTGCAATTGTCGGGCCGGAATCAATAATCAATTAAATCAATTTTTTGAGTTATGCGATATTTAAATATGTTCCATAATCTGTTTCCAATAATCCGCAAACTACTTTTCTACTTAAATGTTGGATGCTGAACTGGGAAAAATTCTCCATTCATCAGTGGTATCCTTGCACGGTTTTGTGAGGGGGGGGTGGTTTCTTATAAACTGTCAAAAACCTCATCTAACCTTTTGCATATTATGTACAGATGAAAGAGTTTTGTATACAGCTGTTGACACTGTCACTTATTGCTTTGGATTGCTACATCATGCATTATAATTATAGATAATTTTACTCCCTCTTTATTGTGCCATCTGATGTAGCATGGGATCTTAATCAAAATATATGAGCTAATGTTATTATGTTGTATTTTAGTGCATAGTAGAACTGAAGAGAGTTTAAACGTATGTCATTAAAGTCCTAATCAGTCTTATTAAAAATTTAGTGAGTTGGCAATTGTCTCCTAATTATTTGTTTTTTATCTTTGCAGGTGAGTATCAGTCCGCACTCTAATGTCTTCTGTGCTTGCTTCAGTGGTGATTGGGTGAGAAACTACTTATTTATAATGCCAAATTAAAGGCTATAATAAATATAAAAGGAGTATCATTGGTTCAAAAATTAAATGACTAAGTATTAAACGACCAACAATAGAATTAACACATATCTCTAAATGGTGGAGAATATTTGCGTATAAATGTATTTATTGTGAATTGTAGTAAAATATTATATTTTAATTTGATTTTTTATTTTAAAATTTAATTGACACACATTTAAATTTTGTTTATTGAAAAGTTTATATTTCATTGTACGCATAAATTTGTTTAGTACTCTGAGAATATTATACAAGTATATTTAAACTGTTGAAGTAGTTTGCTGTATAGTGAGGATTTATTGAAGCTAACTCATTGTCAGTTTGGTCAATTGCCAAAACAATACACTCACCTTATGTCGTTGCATCGCAAGAGCTTATAAATTATCTTATTAAAAGAGTGAAATATGTTGCTGAATCCTGTTCACCCTCCCACATTGTATTTGTCCAGCTTGCCAATTATTTTAGAAAATTATATTAATAGATTCAAGTAAAGCTGATAGTGATATCACCCGAGAGAAAAAAGCAATAATGAAGCGCAATATTTGATTTTAATGCAGCGATCCTCTGTCGTGGAAATTGCAAAGTGTACTGGACATATAAATATTTAGATTCTAAAGGATTGTAGTTTAAGACATGAGTCTTCTTCTTATTGGTATTGTTATTGTTGTTATTATTATATTATTATTATTATTATTATTAATTCCCACTCCAAGTCAGAAAGATGACATGGTTCGGGGTTATTCAAATGTATTTGAGGTCTCCATCAGCTTTCTAAGAGGCAAATTTTGTTCTTCTCATGGGTTTTACAGCACTTTGCACATCACTCACAAAGATTTACTGTTCTGTTTAGATTGTAATAGATTATTCGCATAGGATTTTAAAAAAGATTGTATGATATAATCCCAACGCTGCCAGTGGTTTCCCTGCCTTGTGCCCAATACACATTTTCTAGCTCAATGTCTTACACATGTCCCAATACACAGATTTGGTAACGATGCGGGGAACAGATACGTCAATTAAAATGCTCGATTTATCCGCCAAATCACGTTCAACAATGTAGTTTGTGCTTGGAACAGTACGGTCAGTGTTTTTTCTGCTAATCAGAAAGAAAGGCTCTATGTCCAACTGTAGTTGCATGTTTTGAGGTGATTCGTTATGTACGGCTTATATTTGGCACCCTCAAAGCCCTTTATATTTGCTAGTGAATGCACAAACACACATTGTTTGGAATGCAGAGATGTTTCTTTTTCGCCAAAATCAGATACAGTAGACAGTTTTGTCAGTTGTTTCAGAATGTATCGCACAAACGTATCTTCTGTAGAAATGAGTTGTTTTTTTAGACACAGTTTTTACTGTGACGAATTCTGAATGATTAGTCGTACGCTGCTTCAGTGCCTATTTTCTTTGTCGCTCACAAGGAGGGAAGAGATTTAGATTTACCACCTTCCTCTCACACCCCTCTTACCGACTCTTTAAAGGATGTTATTTTTTTCTTATTAAAACTGCAAGTTTTCATTTATCGTTTTCTCTCAATATTTTGCTAGAAATGTGGTTCTGTTTTCTATCCACCTTTCTTCTACTAAAGCTCTAACATTTACTTAATAGGTTTATAGGTTGTAAAATTATTTTTTGGTTGTAGGATTGAATTTTGATATATTTTTCCCAGCAGTAGGACTTGTTTCTCATGAATGGGTTGTCCATAAGCTGAGAGATGTCATGCACCACATTATAGTAGTAAAAGTAGTGCAAAGACGAAATATGCTATAATCAAGTAGCTCCTGTTTAAGTAATCGACTGTCCAAACGGCATGTTCGTAAATTGCACGGTTGAGGAGATACAAGAGGTGTTAACACTTAGTTGTTCTATCCTGTTTATTCAGTTTGGATTGAGATCTTCAGGTTATACTGGTCAACAGCATTTTCGTAACAAAGAGAGTGAACGTGTTATATGCTAACAGTTGGACACTGAATTCGAATATCAAATCAGTTTTCTTGTTACACACTACTCCCTATTTACGGAAATGCTTGAAAACGCTGCATGTTGATTATTTTCCTATGGCTTCTTTTAATAATTCTGCAGATGTATTTGAACAGGAACAATCTAAATGTGAATAAGAAATTTCTATACATCACTCTGAATTCAGAAAACCTCACCTTTTGGGAATGAAAAAGGTTTGGCAACGTTGCTAATAAGTGGTGCTCGAACAGATAGAATCGCACAGTGCTATTTACGTCCCAGCATTGAGAGATTTGACTGCGTGGAAAGCGGCTTGAATGTGACTGCATATTGTTACAGGTTCGTAAAGGTTAGTGCTTTGTATTAATTCGGAAAAAAAATACCTAATGACTGTGTAAATAGCCCGAAGATGATATGCTTTATCTGTGGCGAAATAACTCTGAAATCGCAAAAACTGAACCTTAATCATCTGAGAAGGAAGTGTTCTTAACTTTATTTCGGGTGTAAGGTAGGCGATCGGGACAAGAAATGGGCCTTCCAAATATGCCGTGTGTCGTGTGTTACACTCCTGACGTACTGGTTAAGAAGTTCACAATACATGCTCTTACCTGTTCCTACGATTTGGAGGAAACCAAAGGATCACACAACAGGCAATTTCTGCCTGACAAAATAGCTGAAATCACTTCAAAAAAGAAGAGAAGTGTACAATATCCTAATTTACGATCTGAGTGAAGAATTGCCGGTACTACTACCTTTTGAGAACATGACAGTGAATGAGGATGAATGTTACAGTGCCGAACATTCAGAAGACATGGGAGAATATGTTGACTTAACATTTCAAGCCTTGTGTGAAACATTACAAGCGTCCTTTTCACTTTTCTTAACACTTGTTGTATTTATTACTATAAACATGTGGATCTGTTGTTATTAGAGCGTGTCATTTTGTAAGATAGACATAATTCATAACGAGACATTCGGAATTACAAAAGCCATCATCACATGAAAACTGAGGCCTTTCAGAAATTCTGAAATTAGATCTGGATTGAGAGGTACATTATCTGACTGAAAGAGTGTGTTTCATTCTTGTTACAGAAAAATATTTTTGTAGACCAGTGTTATTGGACCACTTCGAAACAGAAAGAGGGGCGTTTGCAAAATACCATACAGAATTGGATGTCATAATTCGGAATCATTCAGTGCATAATTGAGAAATCAGTACTTGCGATATAATTGTTTTCAGTCTCAAATAATTTATCCTTTTCAAAATGATTAAATAAGGAAGTGATGCTAATTGAATCGTAAAATTTATTGCGTTCCCAAGAGCGAAATAGTTATTGCTTGGTAACATGTCAACAAGTGTTTTTGAATTATTCAATCAACAGTTCAAATTAAATAAATGAAAGAGTTGGTTTAAACAACGTTGAATTATTTTTGTATGTATGTACTTGGCGCGACAGCCCGTGAACTGGCTGAGGCCTACCGGCGACGTGCCCTCCTTTGCGGCCATGGGTTAAGGGGGTAGGTTTGCACGTGGACATCCCCATGCCGTATTCCGGTCCTCTCAACATGGGAATGAATTTCTCATTGTCACAGGCAACATATTCTGGGACATTGTCAGGAAAACGCACACTATAGACTTGGAGGTCTTGCATATAATTGATTTCTCGATTAAAACGTTATGTAATAGCAATTGTAAATGTAATAGTTTTTGTTCATAATTATTAATTAGCAAATTCATTTCATATTAAAGAATTTTTTACTAAAAATATTAAAAACACAACGTCAATGCTAATAAACCGTAAGACTCAACTTCATTGACTTTTCTGCATTTTCTCCCCAGAGGAACGGAATGCGCCATTCCATGTTCTGTTTCGCCCCGCGGCCTCCTACAATGCCGTAAATGCGGCCGCGTTTAGCCCTGCCATTCAATGCCACAAGCAACTCTGCTCGCCCCTTCAGTGTGTTTTGCACATAAACCGGCTCTTGGGGCTCCCCGGGTCGCTCCCCGCCGCCCCCTGCGGACTTTAATAATGCGATGGCCCCGCTCGCAGAGGGCTTTGGCGGAGGCGCTATTGCTCTGTTCGCCTCCTTCCGCATTAGCATGAGCGCCGCCGCCGCCGCTGGCGGGAACGAGGGCTGGCGGTAGTTAGCGCGCGTTTACGGGCGCTGGCGACGCGCTTTCAAGGCGCTTCTGGCGACGACGCGAAGAAAATCCGGGAGAGAGGGTGCAAGTGAATTTTTATAGAACGGAGGGACAAATTTGAATGAATATGGAATTGCGTAATTTGTAAGTTAAACCTGAAGTGGTTTCGTGGTGCATATAAGTTCCCCCAGAGAGTTGGTAGAAACCGTCTGAATGAAATATGTGTTTTCTATTCAGAAGTTTAAAGACGCTTCGTATTTTTCAATGGCGTATAGCTTAAGAATGTCTGTTATCTGCAAGTGATACGATTTTTTAAAAATATTTTTTAAATATTCTTGTGAGGGCTCTTTACGGTGATCTACAAACTATTTAACCTGCAATAAAATATCATGAATTACTTAAATTTTGAATTTTGGTGTTGAAATGGAACTTTATAAAAACCAACCTATCAATACCTCACTCGGTCTTTCCATGCTACTGGGATCGATGGAGAGTTTCGTGTCATGGATAAATTTTTTCCGTATCAACATGTACGGTGGTATAATAAAGTACTATTATTCTACTCTTTTAAATATTGCCTTTTTTCTATCAAATGCTGACTTTTCTGCCAAAGAAAAAATATTGATACTTCAAATATAATTCAACTAAGTACAGTAAAATTGAAGAGATTGAGATTTCAAAGGTCAATGGCATGTATGAGTATTCAAATAACTTTTCTCATCTTCCATTTGCTTACACTTCCTTCCGTATACTTTGAATTTATTTTCACATTTTAAATAAAAGGAAAAAACAGTGCAGATTATACCATTTCATGTAAGATAACTATCTTCGATTCATTACAAACGATCCTTATTCCGTTCACATAAATATTATGTTAATTTTTATTTGTTAGATTATACTCCTTAAATCGAATATTTTACAATAATACGAAGAATAAGTTCAGAGTTATATATTAATAAGAAAAATATTTCTTGAATTCTAGTTTGAATTATGTTGTATATCTATGGGTTGCACGAGATGATCTTTTTTTCTACGCCAGTACTTAACCTTTTGTTTGTGTTTTCGGAGTTTCTTGTGTATTATATTGGCGCTTGTTGTTCCCTGAACCCTAGGCCCTCCTGTTTACAGAAAATCTTTTGTCTCTAGCATTATAGATTGATATCAAGGTAGCACAAAATTCCGAGTACAGTTAGTGTTAAAATTAAAATAAATCTAAGTTAGAAGAAAATTAAATGAAGTTATTTAAATATCAATAGTAGGTGGAAGTAACTTATAGGATCTCATAGATAATTTAGTGCAGTAAAGGAGGCTTGAGACATGTAATGTAATGCATGACTTGCTCAGTAGTTCTACGCAACGTTTACCCATAACAAAATCAACTTATTCCTATACTCAAAATATTAAGAAAACTTGACTTCCTAAAGAACGTGAGGTCCCTGTCTTAAAAAGATTTGTTTCGAGATTGCATGATAGTCATTAACATATAAAGAATATAAATTGAAAAATGTAAAAAAAAGAAGGTCATTTGGTAACTAAAAAATTGATGAAAAGTTGTAGTTAACATTCAAAAAAATGCCAGAAGAATATGAATAATGAGAATCCAAACAGAAACTGAAAATTCAGAAATGATTATGTCAACAGCTTTCACGGCCTTCACCTACTTCCACGCGCCCCGTCGCCTCCCATGGACGCAAGCACAGCCAGACACTCGCCAGCGCCTCCGACGCGAGGCGCCTCCCCCACCGTTCCCCTTCCCCTTCACGCCCTCCTTCCGGCGGAAATCGGGGCGGCGGGGAGGGAGGGAGGGGGGATCGTAGAGCAACCGCCGATTCGCCGCGGCGGCGCCGCTAATTTACTTTGCATGTCGCGGCTCGGGTGTCGCGCGCAGCCACGCCGAGTGTTTGCGGACGCCCCGCCCGCGCCTGTCGCCACCCGGGTCCCGCTTCACCCGCCACGCTTCACCCGCCCCGCTTCAACCGTCACGCTTCACCCGCCACCCTCCACGCTTCACGCGCCACGCTTCACGCGCGACGCTTCACGCGCGACGCTTCACGCGCGACGCTTCACGCGCGACGCTTCACGCGCGACGCTTCACGCGCGACGCTTCACGCGCGACGCTTCACGCGCGACGCTTCACGCGCGAGGCTTCACGTGCCACGCTTCACGTGCCACGCTTCATGCGCCACGTTTCCCGCACCTCGGTTTACCTGCCCCGCTTTACGCCCCGCTTCACGCCTCGTGTCACGCTTTCTTTCTGGGTCTCACTTCCTGCATTCCGCGTACCGTCCCCCGTTTTTTCCATCCGCTTTCCGTTCCCCGCTTCCTGCGACCCGCTTCACGCGACCAGCTTCACGCGACCAGCTTCACGCGACCAGCTTCACGCGATCAGCTTCACGCGATCAGCTTCACGCGACCCACTTCACGCGACCCGCTTCACGCGACCAGCTTCACGCGACCAGCTTCACGCGACCAGCTTCACGCGATCAGCTTCACGCGACCAGCTTCCCGCGACCCGCTTCCCGCGACCCACTTCACGCGACCAGCTTCACGCGACCAGCTTCACGCGACCAGCTTCACGCGATCAGCTTCACGCGACCAAGTTCACGCGCCCCGCTTCACGCACCCCGCTTTATACGCTACTCTTCGCGTCCCGCTTCACCGTGCACCGCTTTCCGCGCCCCGCCTCCGTCTTTCCGAGCCGTTGTTCCCTCGCCCCGATTCCCAAGTCCGCCTTCCCGCTGCTCTTTCCCGGCTCCCTTTCCCGCGCCCCTCTTCTCGCGCCCTACTTCCCGTGCCCCATTTCCACCACCCTCCGCAACGCCCGCCCGCCACGAGCTGTCCAGACCGCCTGCTAAATCTCTCCTTTTCGCTCGCCTCTCACATCCTTCCTCTCGACTCTTTCTGTCTCGCCTCCCACTTTGCCCGCGCTTCCTCCCTTTCCCTTTCACGTCCATGCCGGCTTTTGCCCATCCTCCTACTTGTCTCCCTTTCCTTACAGCTCTTATATTCTCGCCCTTCGCCGTGGCGTTTTGCAGTATTTGTCCACAACCCCTAGTGATCACTAGGCATCTGCTCAGCTTCTCTGCTCTCTCGCCCTTCTGCGTTTATCACAATCCAACCCTAACGTGCCCCCGTTGAGCGCCAATGCCTCTCTAGCTCTCTCCGCTCCACTACCGTCCCCTGCCTGAGGTAACTGATGACCTTTCGACCTTCTCTTCCCTTTTCCCGACCTTTGACTTCACTGCTTAGACTGATATAGACTTTTGCACGTAAAATATGGAAATCATGATGTCTTTCTACACACGCATTGTGCATGAACTCTTCAAAGCATTTTATATGGTTTGGCTCTTTCGTTTGACCGCTCTTTCACCGATGAAATGCTTCTGTTTTCGGAGAGTCGGGCTCAGTTGACTTCGCTCTTCAACCACGAGACCCTGAAAATGAACTGGATCCCTCTCCCACAACTGCTGTCTCATCCTCTTTACCAACCCTCCCCTCTACACACTCGGCTCTTCCTTCTCTCTTCCTCTCGCCTTCGCATTCCTTTCTCTCGCTGTCATGCCCTTCTTCCCTTTACCTCGTCCTCTACCCTCGTTTCTTCTCCCCGTGCTGAAACACGCTGTTCCCAGCTGCTCTTAATATTCCGTGCCCTGCCTCATCACCCACGCTACCCCCTCCTCTCCTGCTGCTCCTCGCCAACCCTTCGACCCCCCACTCCCTCCTCGCCCCCTATCTTCGCCCCCCTGCTGTCCGCCACATTATGTTACTCACCCCACCTCGCGCCGCGCCACATTACTCACCGCGCGCGATTTTTCCTACCTCTTTCTTGTCCTCTCCTCTTCCCTTACTTATACTTACACTAACATGCACTACACTACCACACATGTCTGGAAGTCGGTCGGGAGCCTAGAGCTTGTCCCGGCTGGGGCGGTGCACTGTTGGTGAGAGATAACTGGTTCAGGGAAACCCAGCTAACCGACGGTAGGCTTGCGCCGGATCTCGCCCCACCACCCGAGCAAAAACGTACAATATACTTACGGGACTAATGACCCTAGTAGTTGACGCGCCCGGAATCACTGTGAATCAATCAATCGTTCGATTGCGCCACACCTCTCCAGCTTCCTTTCCTCCATTCCAACTCCTGCCTCGTCTTCTCTCGAGCTCTTTCATTTCTTCGCAAACTCACAATTTCTCCTTCCACCCTTTGCCCGCCTCCTTCTTCGCTCCTTCCACCCCTCCCGCCGCTTTCCCCAACTCACGCGCCGCTCCCCTCTCCTCGATTCCCTCTCCTCCCCTACCGCCGGCTTCCCTCCCGCCACGCCCCACCCTTTCCTTCCGTACTCGTTCCCCTCCCCCTCGCCCGCCACGCCTTACTTCCTCCGGCTTCGGGCCGCGAGGGCTTGCACGAGGCCCCACGCCAGCGGTTGGTGGCCATTTGTCATAATTATGTTTGCCTTCTGCGCACGTCTCCATTTCCACTTCTTTCCCGCCAAGACGCACGTCTGGTTTTGCTGTGGCGGCCAACTTCCCTGTTTCTGTGTCTTTAAACTCAATTACTTCGTTTTCTAATTTCAACATTTTTGCACAGCTTTTCCAAGTTCTTATATTTCTGCCACTTTGAAGTGATCATCCTTTTTGAATTTGACTCGCTGATTCTTCGTCTAAAATATTCTTCTTGAGAAGATATTTTTTCTCACTTGTGCTCGTTAGAATCAATTTCATTTCCCGAATATTATTTTATTTCTGTTTTATATAAATGCGTCATTGTGCTGCACGGGTGTACGCCAAGGGTCAACGCTATGCATATGTGCATGGCTATTGATTAGTCACGTCAATAATGCTTTGGGATCATCCTATCAACGTGCAAGTCAGGGGGTGACGTTTGTATCATTTACACCGCACCACTTCGTTCTAATCAATTAGTGACTAGATTCTGTTGACAAATATTTTTACATCTGCATATTTGTCTGTAATCCTGATTTTTGAAATATGTGACAAAAATTATAACCGTGCAGTTTTTATTTAACACGCTTGAAAACATTACAACAATCCCTATAATATGATTAAAAATGAACCAACATAGCCTGTTGGTTCTCGCCCTATTATTCTTTGGTTCTCCATTATTCTGACAATATAATTATGAGCTTCATGGGAAGCAAAAATAAGTTTCTTCAAACAACTTTTTCGATATTAATTCTGAAAATGTGAGTCTAATTATTATACTATTAATTTAACTTTCAACGTTGTAGAAAATGTCTGCCCTTTCATCTCAGGAATAACAACGAAAAGTTTTTACACGAGTTAATTAACGTTAGTTCCGTATGCAAACATACGCCATATTTGTTTCGAACAATTGTTCCATTCGAAATGTGTTGATATCTATCTCAAAAAGCGAACTATCAGCGACTCGCATTCAGGTCTGTTCTTTATTCCATTAATTCCTTCTTTGATCCCCACTGAGTGCAGGTGAAATCAAAAACGGTCCGCGAACTTTGTTCTGTTCGGTCGTGCCAGTTTTTTCCCAGTCGGAGAGTACATTTCGCGGTTCTTGGAACAGAAGCCCTCGGGCCGGTCGGATGCTCTGACGAGTGCAGGGCAGCGAGACCCGCCGACCCCCGAGCGGAGGGTGCGTGTGTTCTCGGAACCCTCCGAGCGACCAGCCAGCGCTCTCCCTCCGCAGCGGCCGCCCAGGGCGATATCGACCCCAACCCACCCTCCCCCCGGCCCACGGCGACCCGCGCTGCACGCCGCCCCGAGCGACAGTATTTTTTTTTCTTTTCTTTTTTTTCGGGGGGGGGGGCAAACGGCTTCAGCATATGGATAAATGGATCACACATGGAATACGCGCGTTGGATGAAAAATAATTAATTAATTAGATGTTACGCGAAATACAGGGTGACCCTGACGGTACTGACACAAGCTGTTGGCGAGACAAGAGACTGGCTGCACTGATCGGTAGTTGTTCGTAGTTTCTAGTAATAATACCAGGCGAATGCAGGGACAGTACCCTATTAAACGGACTGCGAACAATGGGCGATCTTCTTTCTTACCATATCCTCAACCTCTTACTTACATATAGATACACTTAAAATGCACTAAATTACCGCACATCTGGAAATCAGATGGCAGCTTAAAGATTGTTACGGTTTGGGACGTCCTCCACTAGGGGAAAGCTTAGCAAGACCATCTGTAAGTCGGCGTCGGATCTCACGGTCGTGGGGGCACCACAACCCGTCTGTAACATGCACGACTGTAACGACAATCCTGATTACTAAAGTAGAACACTTGTGGTTGAGAAGCCTGGAAGCAGAATACCCATTTGTTAGTTAATGAGTGAAGTGAGTCAATGTCAGCTTCATCCATCTTTCACTGTAAAATTTGTTGGAAATTTTACACCAAAATAGTGAATAGTGCGATGGTCGGACATAGGTTACCGCCTTAAGTGGCTTAGGATATCAATTGATGTAACTGACGGGGATGTCCTGGGGGCCTAGGGTCCAGTCCCGGAATGGATGGCAGGATTTTCAATACTAGTTACATTGCTAGGACGAATTCAGATCCTGTTTGCAGAATAATTCTAGCGGCTGGCTTCTCAGATCGGTAGTTTTCTATAGTTTCCCCTATCATCACCATACCTTAACATACTGATCACGGACCTCAGACGAACTTTTCTTCTTCCTTGTCTTATCCTCGCCCCTTTCTTACACTTACTACCACACATGCCGGGAGATCAGTCAGGAGTTTAGACTTTGTCCAGGTTAGTGAGGTGCCCCGATGGTGGGAGATACCTGGTTAAGAAAAACCCGCAATTCGCTGGATCGGTAAGCACCGGATCTCTGTACCCACTGAAGGAAGACCACCACCTCCCACGATAAAAACTTACACTACACTTACGGGACCAATGACCTTAGCTTTTTACGCGCTCGGAATCACTAATCAATCAGTCCACAAACCGACTTAAAGATATTCTGTATTTATCGCAGAAACCGGAGGCCGGCGCTTCGTCGACGACTTGAAAATGTCCGAGCGAAAACGAATGAAATTGGTGGGATGAAATTACGATCATTTTGCTTAACTAAATTAACTATAAAACAATAACACATACAACGTTTTGGAAAATCAAGTATTTTCCAGTACAAACCCCTTATACGCTTTTCATTTGCTTCAGGTTTTTGTCAAAAAAATACTCGTGCGTTGCCAAAATCCACACAGGATTGTGACACCACACGGCGTGACACGGCTGTACTAGATGCTCCATACGTCCTTACATGTCTCCCAACCGCCTGCAATTCCTTATGTGACCTCACGCCTCCCAAAATGACATCACACTGTGTCCAATCTTTAGCGCCAACCACAGTTATTTAAAGATTCAGCGAAGGCGATCTCACACAACCCTAAGAGGTCCCAGATGGCTATATACTTCAAGGCTTTACGAGTACTAAAAATTGATTGATTAGTGATTCCGGGCGCGTTATCTGCTAAAGTCATTAGTGACGTAAGTCTAGTGCTTTTTGTCGTTGGAAGGGGCGGTGATCTTCTCCTTCTGGATGGCGAGGTCCTTTCGCCGACCCATATTTAGCTTCCGGGCTTTTCCCTTAACCAGATAACTCCCACCAGCGGAGCACCACCCCAGCCGGGACACGCTCTGCGAATCAAGCAGTTCCATTAGATCTCCTTACAGGTTCAAATGGCCCTTAGCATCCTGCACCGCATTAAACATCCCATGCGACCGTGTAGATGTCATGTGTCCCCACTCGCTTTGTAACCCACATTTGCCTCACGGGCCCCGCACTTGCTTTGTCCAACGTGATCCCGAACGAGCTTTTGCAGGACTTACAATCTCGTAGTGCTGCTCTGCACAATCGCGCGATGCCTCTTGTGGACCCAGAAAGCCGTTCACTGCCCATAAATTTTAATCTATTAACTTTGTATTATTTTTTCTTTCTACTGGATTGACTGTGCGCTTAATTTATTATGTTGTACCGTTCGTGCCAAATGTCTCCCAACAACATGCTTCGTTCTCCGCGACCCCAGCCACACCGACTGATATTTACCGATGATCAAAATGAATTTAGTACGCACTTTAACATTGTAGCAGCCCTCATCGGGAACGAGTGGAAGAGGGGACGAGAGTGGTGGCGTTCCCACGGGGGGGGGCGCTGGACAGGGGCGTCTGCACGTTTGACATTTGGCAGGCTGCGGACATTCTTGAGGCGGCCGAAGGGCGGTTCCAGGAATGTCATTTTTTTGGAAGGGAGTGGAGGGGGGAGCTGGTGGAAGCGAGGTAGTGTCGAGGAGAGGATTCTTGCGAAAAACATGTAACAAACATCATATGCGAACCGACGTGACCCCATACTGCCCTACTCTATCCCAAGCGGACACACATGAGGCTTCAGTCGTGCTCACTTGTTCCCCACAGCTCACTTCCGTGGGGACAAGTTTTGGCACTCATCCCAGATCAAACCTATTATCTGACTTACACTGCGCTAATGACTGTCAGCGATCCCTCATCCATAGCACCTCATGAATGCATAGATGCTGGTCTTCTAATGTTCATTCCAGCGAAATAAATTTACGCTTTGACAGTCTGTGGGCAACTGATCGGTTTTATTGGTCGAGTGGTATTTTCCCATAAAGTCTGCTCAAATTGTTTCATCCCCGTTGCGATTTGTGGTTATTTCCGTGTCACGGAAATGTCAAACATGTAACAACTTTTGGAGAATGTTTAATGTGTTTCCTTGAATTCAAAGATTAAACTTCACTAATATTTGAGAGTTTGTTTAATGGAAATTTTAACCATGTCATGTATTTTCAATCATTTCATTATAGTAGAATATATGTTTTGTGCATCTCCAATAGAGGTGAACTCTGGGTTCCATTTCTGAGTACCAACGATCAACCCCTATTCATTCCACGGGGAATTTGAAATATACAAACGGAGCAGGTGTTTGCGGCGTAGTTTGATTACCATTCATTATTATCATTTCAGTAATATCTTCCTCCTAACAGTTTTCATTGATTTGTGATTAAAAAGTTCGATCTGGGAGACTAACAAGAGTCACACGGCAGCAGAACAATCACCTCCGATCGATCGCGATGTTCTATGTTTAAGTATTCATAAAATCACTGTGGATAAATAATTTATTGTTTTCAATATTCATTATTCACATATATTTTAAATCCATAATTAATGTACTGCTTTTGAAATGGGTATCTTATGTGCAAAATTCAAACAATATATACGTACCGTTCTGGATTTTATTTGTTGGGAATTGGAAAAAGGGTGGAATTTGGCACCCCTGCTACAGGGAATAATTGGACGCTGAAACTTCGTCCACAGTACTTATCTCCACAGTTGCGAACGCAGCGCGGTATTTTTTTGCACTCGTTCCCTTTCGGGAGGCATCTGGTCTGGAAGAGGGGGTGGGAGGGTCCCTTGTGGCAGAGTTATTGCTTCTCTGGACCGCGCATCGGGGCTATTAGAGCGCCGCGCCGCACGGCGGCAGCGGAGCGCTCGCCGTTAAAAACGCGGCGGCCACTCGTGAGGCTTCCCCTTTAGCAGCTCGTGCCCCGCCGCGCCCCCGCCGCGCCCCGCCGGCCACGCCCCGCTCCGGCGACGCACCCAAGCGGCGTATCTGGCCCGTCAACACACCGCCCCCCCCGCGCGGCCCCACACAACAGCGCCGGCACCCGGCATGCACACGGCGCGCCGCGGCGCACCGCGCCGCATCACCACGGGTCGAGGAGGTGGGTTGCCGCGGAGGAGAAGAGGAAGGTGAGAAGGGAGGAAAGTGGGAGGAGAGGAAGGTGAGGGGAGAGGAAGGTGAGAAGGGAGAGGAAGGTGAGAAGGGAGAGGAAGATGAGAGGAGAAAAAGGTGAGAGGAAGGTGAGGGGAGAGGAAGGTGAGGGGAGAGGAAGGTGAGGGGGAGAGGAAGGTGAGGGGAGAGGAAGGTGAGGGGAGAGGAAGATGAGGGGAGAGGAAGGTCAGAAGGGGAGGAAGGTGAGAAGGGAGAGGAAGATGAGAGGAGAAAAAGGTGAGAGGAAGGTGAGGGGAGAGGAAGGTGAGGGGAGAGGAAGGTGAGAAGGGAGAGGGAGGTGAGAAGGGAGAGGAAGGTGAGAAGGGGAGGAAGGTGAGAAGGGAGAGGAAGATGAGAGGAGAAAAAGGTGAGAGGAAGGTGAGGGGAGAGGAAGGTGAGGGGAGAGGAAGGTGAGGGGAGAGGAAGGTGAGGGAAGAGGAAGGTGAGGAGGAAGAGGAAGGTGAGAAGGGAGAGGAAGGTGAGAAGGGAGAGGAAGGTGAGAAGGGGAGGAAGGTGAGAAGGGAGAGGAAGATGAGAGGAGAAAAAGGTGAGAGGAAGGTGAGGGGAGAGGAAGGTGAGGGGAGAGGAAGGTGAGGGGAGAGGAAGGTGAGGGGAGAGGAAGGTGAGAAGGGGAGGAAGGTGAGAAGGGGAGGAAGGTGAGAAGGGAGAGGAAGATGAGAGGAGAAAAAGGTGAGAGGAAGGTGAGGGGAGAGGAAGGTGAGGGGAGAGGAAGGTGAGAAGGGAGAGGAAGGTGAGAAGGGAGAGGAAGGTGAGAAGGGAGAGGAAGGTGAGAAGGGAGAGGAAGATGAGAAGGGAGAGGAAGGTGAGAAGGGAGAGGAAGGTGAGAAGGGGAGGAAGGTGAGAAGGGAGAGGAAGATGAGAGGAGAAAAAGGTGAGAGGAAGGTGAGGGGAGAGGAAGGTGAGGGGAGAGGAAGGTGAGGGAAGAGGAAGGTGAGGAGGAAGAGGAAGGTTAGTTGGGAGAGGAAGGTGAGAGGAGAAAAAGGTGACAGGAAGGTGAGGGAATTGGAAGGTGATGGGAGAGGGTGGTGAGGGGAGAGGGGGTGAGGGGAGGGGGGTGGTGAGGGGAGAGGGAGGTGGGGGAGAGGGTGGCGAGGGGAGGGGGAGGGGAGGGGAGAAGAGAGGGAGAGATGTGGGAAGAGGAGAGGGTAGTAGTGGAGTGGGATATGAAATGTAGGATTGAAGGAAGGCAGCAGGAAAGACCGGATGGAAAAGCGGGAGAGAGTTAGGGGCTGGCAATTTGAGGGGAGTTGAAGGCGCTGGAAGTACATGAAACAGAGTTGTAGAGTCGGGGATGAAGAGGATGGAGGTCGCGAGAGAACAAATGAAAGAAGGACAATGGAGAACAAGAATTTAGGAGTAAGTGACATTGCTAGAACTGTCTGTGAACTGTCGAGTGAAGCAGCACATCATCATACTACACTTGTTCGTCCTATTTTAGAATACGGATCAGCATGCTGGGACCCGTACAGGAAAGGGCAAATTGAGGCGTTAGATAAAATTCAAAAACGGGCCGGTAAGTTTTCAAATCATGGGCGCATTGTTGATGAACGAGAAAAATGGGAGTCCTTATCCAAGAGAAGAGAACGGGCGCGTTTATGCGTAATGTACAAGACTTACAGAGGAGACACAGCATGGGCAGATATCGGTAAGAGATTGCATAAACCAGATTATAAAAGCAGAGGAGACCATCCGTGGAAAATACGATGTAGAAAGCAAAGAACTGATGTAGGTAAGTTCTCCTTTGTGAATCGCACTATAGTAGATTGGAACAAACTACCTGCAAAAGCACTGGAGGCTCTTCCTTCTAATGTAGGCAAATTTAAAAACATACTAAATTCTATTTAGATCACTATCAATACTGAGACAATTACCTTTATTATTATTATTATTATTATTATTATTATTATTATTACTGATATAAATATCACCATTATTAACACTGCTTTTAGCTTTGGTGTAATTCTTAATTTTTTATTATTATTATATATAGTTTTTGTTATTTTTATTATTATTACATATTAGCGTTATACAGTGAAGTGAAGTGTAGTGTAGTGAAAGGGAAGGGAGTGTAGTGTAGTGAAGGGGAGTGCAGTGTAGTGTAGTGAAGTGAAGTGTTAGTGAAACTAGTAGTCAATTTAGAGATAACTAGAAATTAATTAGAACTAGGATATCCTCTAATTCTAATGGTAACTATAATTGTTAATGGTTTTTATTGTTCTAATTCTAATTGTTGTCATGTTTGCCACCGAGCATTAGCTCAAAGCGAACTAATAAATTTATCTTATCTTATCTAAGATCAGTGTTATTATTATATTGTAGTAGAGGCGATAACTTCCACTGATTGGTTGATTCGTGATTCTGGGCGCGTCAAATGCTAGCTGATATGTGTAATGCTACCGTTACGTGTAGTTTTTCATCTCGACGGTGGTGGGGATCTTCTCCCGCTGGATGTGTGGATGGCTTTTTGTTTTTTTCTGCCACGCAGGCACCTCCCACCAGCGAGGGACAAGCTCTATGCTCTTTACTGGACTGCCGGCGTGTGTGGTAGTGTATTGAATGTGAGTGCAAGTGTGTGTTAGAAAGAGGTGAGGAGATGACAAGGAAGAGGAAGGAAAGAACGCGCGATTCATGATCCGTTTTTTAGGACACTGTTCCGGCATTCGCCTGGTGCTGATCGGAAAAACTACGTAAAACTAGCGATCGGAGAGGCCGGTCGTTAGAATTGTCACTCAGACAGAGGAACGTCCTTGCTATCTATCTAGCCGCGCGAGTAGAATTCTAGGACCTTTCGGTCAGAGGCCCAGCAGTGACTTCAATTGATTCACTGTGCCACGTATGGCGGTGAGGTGGTGGTGGGACAGTTGCAGGAATGGAACAGGGTGCGATGGAGAAGACGGAGATCTTCGATGCTGTGTAGGACGGATGAAACTAGTAATCTAGGAGGTGAGAGTGGTCGGGATGAGAAATAAAAAGAAGTTAATACAACTGCATAATCCTCATTTCACAATGAAATTTGTGAATAAATACAGGCCTTCACAATATTAACAATATTTTAATAATTTACCTTTAATAATTAATAATGAGATAAATACAAGATGGCAACCAATAGTAGAGTATTTATTATACAACAGACTGTTTAAAATTGGCTACAATCGTTGCTCCTATTTAATCAGTTTCATATTTTATAATGCCTGCACTAATAAATGATGGGATTGTTGCTAAGCTGCTGAATTTCTGTGAATATTATAAATGAAATGTGCATGATTCACTACCCATTAGAGATGATTCAAAAGGAAAGTAGTAATGTGTACTAATCATCCCTAAATTAAGCTGGGAGGTAGGTCGTGCAGTCATGTGACCACTGGAACCTAACACCTGATTAAACATTGTATGAATATTACATTACACATAACATATGCGGTTGCGTGATGTTCGTTTGCTGCTAGTTCGTGCCTAACCACATTCATTTGAAATACCACGGCGTTAAAATATCTCTTTAATGGATGAAACATTTCTCATTTTCATGCATGCATCCAATCTAGAATAGTAACTTCAATTTATGAGGTAGTTTCATTCCCATGAAATAGGTTCGTGACGAATCGAAAAGCAAAGCATGCCAAAATGCATGGTAAAAGTCTCATTCCTTTTCAAGGGTTCGGACCTCAGCCTTCGAATCGATATACTTGGACTATACTCCTGAAGAGTTGGATCTGACTTTCAACATATTCGTTTATGATACTGTACGTATCACAATATGACTGTGTATTTGCGATTCCTAGATCTTATGAAGTTTTTCCAATTTCTAACGAACAATGCCAACATTTCTTTAAAGCAGGTACTATGTCTCCTGTGCTACACTCTTCCATTTCTCTGATTACCTATTTTCACTTCGAATAGAAATGTATCTGGCACAAATTAATGCTAGTATGCACGTAAACTGTGAATTTTATGTATTTATTGTGAGAGACTACACAATAAATTTATTTGTAAATACACTCACATTATTTTTCAAGAAAATGTAACTAATTTAGGTAATTTATTTTCATAATAAATTATTTGAACTCAAACTCAGTGGTCTGTGTTACGAAATCTGTTAGGTAAAAATTAGCACGGGTGTAAATAAATGAATACGGTCATGTTTATACAAAATAATATAAACCGCACAGATGGAGCCAATGCTTAACATTAAAAAAGCAATAAGTAATGACAAATCAGACGATACCTCGCTTTTCAACGAGTAATTACATGCCTTCAAATATCTTCATTGCCCGATCAGTGCGTGTTCCTTCCTTCCCATCTTCCACCTCCTCCGTCCCAACCCTTATGGACGAGCCATTATGAATTTTTAATCTGTATAAAAATCCTGAATCTGGTCGTTTGGCTAATCCCGTATTCCTGTAAGACACATTCACCAGTAACCTTGCAAATACGCGGAGTCTGCTTGTAGCACCATGGAAGAAATAAGTGATGGTACAGTGTTGGAATGAGCGAGAGCGGGGGAAGGGGGCCAGAGGAGGCCGAACGCAAGAGCCGGGGAAGACTGGCAGCCTAATGTCATTGCCCTCAGACGCCCTCCGAGAAGCTGTGAGGGGGGTCGAGGAAAGGGACGGGGTCGAGTGCGGGAGGGGGCGGGGCGGGTCAGGCTGCCGGCGATGCAGGGTGCGGGAGGGACGTGGGCCGGAACGGAGGGGGGAGGCGGAGCCGGCTCGATGCGCTAATTGCCAGTCATTTGTTTACGCGGAAGCTTCCCCCTCCACCCTCTCCCCAACGACAGGGCCAACGCCGACGCGTCGCGCTTCTTCGTCCGCTCTTCTTCCTCGACCTCCATTCGGCCTTTCAGCAAACGCTCAGATGCGCCCTTCATTCGGTTCTCAGTTGATGTATCGATGTTTGTCATAGTCATTAGGTCCGTTACTGTAGGAATGTTTAGTCCAGAGAAGCGGCGAGACCCAGTAACGACCTACATGTCGGCTTGCGGGGGAGTTCCTCCCACAGGAGCTCCACCTGCCATGGGGTCAAGCTCTGTAATACCGACATGTGTGCTAATGTAGGGCACGTAAGTATAAGCCCATGTGAGGAAGAGAAGAGGACAGGATAAGGAAGAGGAAGGAAAGATTGCGTGCGGTCCGTGACTCGTTTGTATGGACCTGCTCCGGTATTTGCCGGGTGTTGGTCGGAGAAAACCATGAGACAGAGGCTAAATTTCACCTAGCTATCTAGTGTCGAAAATCCTTCCACCGCCGTGACTCAAACCCCAGGACCACTATGGTGGTCAGAAGCACTATGGTGACATCAGCCACCAAAGATCGCGCGAAAGATGAATGACGGAAAAGTACCCTAATAACTCGCCAAGGACTGCGCGCAGTCTTTCTTTCCTCCTTCTTGTCCTTTCCTCACCTCTTACTCACTCTTGCACCTACATAAACTACACTACCACACATACCGGGAGACCACATGAGAGCTCAGAGCTTGTCCCAGCTGGGGAGATGCCCTGCTGGTGAGGGGTGCCATGGTCTTTCTAGAGCGACGTTCTTCAAGGCAACTACTAATAGAAGAGAGATATCCAAATATACTGAAATTCAAAGATACAAGAGCACCCCAGTCCTTTCAAGTACTCAAGTGACCAACGACTTGGCACCCTATGCATGGAAAAGATATTCTTGCTAACTGAACTATAAATCTGTTATGATGATCCGAAACAAATAATGCATGGAGAAGTAAAGGTTTTTGAATTCGAATGTGTCGGGATTACATAGTCACAACTTCATTTTATATTTGTGTGAGCCAATTTGTATTTGTAAAAACCAAGTATGTGTTAATATAGATACTCTTAAATGTTTCCTATGTGTAAAATTTATGTTATAATTTTTTGTCTTCCCTTTTTCGCATCCTGGAAACACCAAATGAATTGATTAGAATAATTTTATTTTGTTCTTCATCTTGCACTATACAATTGACCTAGCCAAAGCCTTGACAAAGCCTCTCTTTAAGGCTCTCGGCATAAAAGCCTCGTTTTATAATATCTAATTTCGTATTGTAATACGTCTTACGATGCTAATTTCGTTGATTGATTAGTGATTCCGAGAGAATCAACTTCTAAGGTCGTTAGTGTAGTGCATGTTTTTTTTCGCTGGAGGTGGCGGTGATCTTCCCCCGCTGGCTGACGAGATGCGGCGCCGACCTACGTCGGGATTTCCCCAACGAGGTATCTCCCACCAGAGTGTCACCGTTTCAGCCGGGGAAGTTCTAAGATACTGACAATGTGGTAGTGTATTGCATGTATGTGTATGTAAGTAAGAGATGAGGTAAGGACAAGGAAGAATAAGGAAAGATTGCGCGCTCCGTGGCCCGTTTATTAGCTCTGGTATTCGCTTGGCGTTGATCGGAGAAACCACGATCAGAGCAGACGGCCGTTAGAATTCTCCTCCAGAGAGCATCTGAATTTTTTACCTACCTATCTAGTGTCGAAAATACGGGACTCGAACCCGAGCATCTGGTCAAAGACACTACGGTGACATCAGCCAACTTTGCCGTGACACTAATTTCGTAAATAACGACGACACTGCCTGTCTCTAAGAACAATCAAAACTAATCATATGCAGCGAAAGATCGCGTATGGGTACTTCTATTCTAAAAAACCTGCATTTCTTACTTTTATATGGTGGTATTAGTAAAAGTTTTAAACGACACACGACTAATAACACAATTTATATACTCGGTTGGTCATACACCTCGGCTAAAGCCCAGAAATATAAACTTCACCCGGTTTCGTCATAAGTTCTACATCGGTGTTGTCATGGCACGATCGGAAGTCCGTGGTAAGAGTGCCATGACGAAATCGCCCTTTAGCGCAATTCATTACCCGTCTCCAGAGACAACGTCATCCCTATTGCAAAACGGCAGGATTACTAATAGTTCCCTTTCCCGACGCTAGTGGCGCAGAGAGGCTCATGGCATGCTACGGCGCCACGACACGGGTCACAGCCACCAGTAGAAGACCTTGACACCAGTGTTCTTCATCCATTTTAAGATGTTACTACTGTCCTCGCTGTAACAATCTCGATGGCGTGGCAACGCGACGCAAGTGAAGGGATGGCAGGGCGCCGGGCGGAGCGCGAAGGGTGAAGGGCGCTGGGCGGATCGTTAGCGCGGGCGGCGACGCGTGAGCCGCGGGCCCTCAAAGCGACGCCCTCCAAGGGCCCGGGCCGCGCCCTTCGCGAGGTGCACCACCGTAAAAGAGTGACGCCAGGTATGAAAGGTCGTAATGCCTTCACCGCAGCGGCGCGCGCTAACAGGCCAGGACGGACGGTGACCTGCGAGGCCTGGAAGACTCGGGAAGTTGAAACTTCTTGTAAAGGCGGCTCCTCACATTCGTTATTCGAGCAACCGTAGCCCGAGCAAAGTAGCGAGCAACCGCTCCCGAGTAGTGTGAATGAGTTGCTTGCTATTTGACGAGTGACGAACATTCGGTGCTCGCCCTACCCACCGCGTGTCGTTCTTTAGGACACATCAAAGGGAGCCGAACACATCAGCTGTTCGGGATTGGACGAGCAGTTACTCGCAGCTCGGCGAATGTCCAAAGGCGTGCAAATGGAGCCGAACATTCGCCGAACACGTCAGCTGTTATGGATTGGGCGTAGCTCGCTGTTCGGCGAATGTCCAATGTGTGGCGCCGCCTTAAGGCTGGAGTGGGGAGTCACCCGCAAGTCCTGGAAGACTTGAGAAGTTGAAACTTCATGAGTGGAGAACCACACGTTGGTTCTTGCAACAGAGGAATTTGGTTTCTCTCCGATTTTTTCCCGCCTGTTGAGTCGGAGCTTATGACACATTGTCGATAGAATTTTGATTGAAGCATTTTCTGTGAAAGATCCTTTGATATTCGTATAGCATCCCAAGTTAATATCTGAAAAATCAAGTAGAGTAGAATACACGTTATATATAGCCAACTCACCTCTTTACTCAAAAAAGGGAATCACAAATACATAACGAAATGTCACTATTTCTATTCACATAATTTACGTATATCGTTCTGTAGTTCCATGAGCCATAAATTGCATTTTGCCTGCTCTGTAATTCCATTGCGAGAAAAATTTAACGAAGCAACTTGGCATGTTGCGTCAGAACCAAAGTCAGCTCAGCTGAATAGCAGAAGCAACATTATCTTATTGAAGAGTAAGAGAAAACAAATTTGGCTTCCCATATGAAAGTTTATTCCTCTACTTTGTACATGGGCTGGATAAGAGGTAATGGGAATATTGCTGTAACTTAAAGCCGGTGAGTCGGTGTGCTGCCATTTGTCGTGACAGCAGGAAGCACTATTGGACGAGAATATGTAGCACGCGGGAACAGTCTTCTAAAATGTTACAGGTTATTGCAGTGTGTAAATCGTTGAACTTCATAGCAATAGTGCAAGCGCCCTAAAGTCGTGTTTATAAAGGTAGAGTTAATGGCTTAAAACTGAAGTGGCACGAGATGATAGTAAGCAAGGACGTTTTCAAGGACTGCATAAAACTAGTGGTAATGCAGAGTTGCCACACTCCACAGAAGCGCGATGAGTTAAAGCGTGCAGATTAGGCAGACGACGATGTGAAGGAAAAGCCCCGAACAGGACGACCCCACGCGGAGAACTCTTGCGCCGATGGAAATGGAAAATTCTGAAACATCCACCTTACCTGTTTCGAGTCCCTGTGAGTACGATCTCGTCAGCAAAATGAAATGAACATCAAAGTCGGTCGCTTTAGAAAAATCATATATACGGTATTACAAAGCGAGTTGTCGATCTTACTTTCTCCGACATTTTTTTAGAACAAGTCTCCCCTATTACCCTGTAGAGGGTCTGAAGAAAAATAATAAAGTACGAATTATGTAATTTTTGTAGAAGGGCCACGGAATTTTTCTCCTCTGTTTTTAAAAAAACCGGGTCGTAGTTCACTGCCATTACCACCGCCGGCGCCACCGCCACCGCCGCCACCACCGCCACCGCCACCGCTACCGCCACCGCCACCGCCACCGCCACCGCCACCGCCACCGCCACCGCCACCGCCACCGCCACCGCCGCCACCACCAACGCCACCGCTATCGCCACCACCACCGCCACCGCCGCCACCAACATTGCTGCCGTCGCCACCACCACCACCGCTGCCGCCACCGCCGCCGCCACCGCCACGCCGCGCCGCGCTGCCACCGCCACCGCCGCAAGTGTTTGGCCGCGACCGCCCACTCACAGCCGCATGCTACGCTTTCAAAGCAAATGTTGTCGCTACCAATTTTAATTAATATGCCGCTCGCAGCGCTGTTTGCCAATATTTTTTTCCATCGCAACCGCACACCCCGCAGTAAAGCGCTGCACGCAACCCGCCCGCCAGTCCCCGAGCAAGTGGACGCGTGGGAATCCTTGGAGGGATCTGGATACGCAACAGAAAGAGACAGATATTTTAAATCGATTGATCGATTCGTAATTCTGGGCGCGTCAACTGCTAAGTTCAATGGTCCAGCCAGTGATGTGCATGCGGGATATGGCGATGATCTTCACCATCTGGATGGCGAGGTCATGCCGAGACCTACTTTTCAACATGCTGAGTTTTCCCGAACCAGGTATCTTCCACCAGCGGGACAGTGCCCTCCCCAGGGCAAGCTCTAAGCTCTGGACTCATCTCCAGGCATGTGCGGTAATGTAGTGCGTGTAAATGTGTTAGTACTGTGGGTAAGGAGTAAGGATAGGATAAGGACGAGGCATGAAAAATCGCGCGCGGTCCGTGGCGCGTGTGTTGGTTTACTGCTCCGGCATTCGCCTGCTGGTGATCGGAGAGTCAGCGCGAAACCACCGATCAGAGCAGCTCGCTGCTGGAATTCTCCTCCAGACAGCGGCTGAATTCGTTCTAGCTATATGTCGGCTAGAGCCGACAAACCTTTCATCGTCGGATTCAAACCTACAACCTCCCGGTCAAAGTCACTGCAGTGATATCAGTTGATGCACAGAGCTACCTCTCCCGGCCATTCAGTGCGAAATTCACTAGATGTTTTAAGAGAAACATTTCCGGAACGTCTAGTCTCCTTGGGGGTAATGCGGAGTTACCAGTTTTGAACATTTGTGACTTCTTTCTTTTGGGATATGTGAAGGAGAAGATGTTTTATCGTCGCCCTCACCCCCTAGCTGAGCTAAGGGAGCGGATTATTGAAGAAGAGAATTCCATACCCCCGCGATATCTCTTCAAAACTTCAGAGATCGCTTCCAACAATGTACTTCTGCAAACGGCCGCCACCTTTCGCACGTTACTTTCAAAACGTAGTGAATAAAGAATGGTATGAATACCAACTTACAAAAATAAAAGATATTTTTTTCTGTATATACAGATTTCATTTTTATAACTCCTAAAAACGTCTTTCGCTTCTGCTCTACCCGTTACTTTGGAATAACTAACTTCAAATCACAATTGCTTCCTACGGAATTTGTGAAGCCTAAAGTAGGCTGATGTCTTCCTGAGAAGAATAGTTATTGTCAATATCTTGATTTTTCGACCATCCCTTTGATGAATAATGCTAACAGGCGGGTGATGGTGATGAAATTTATACGACATGAGTTGTGATGGAATGCGTTGAAATGAAAAGCACAGGAAACGAAAGGACCCCTAGAAAACCGGCTGCGAATCCCCATTATCCACCACAAATTTCATAAGTAGGGCCATGATGTTTATGACATGCCCTATTTTTTTAATTTCGGTTGAAAATTTTTGTTAAGCATGATTTTATCTACAATGACTAAAATTTGGTAATTTTTACATGTCATAAACAGTCATATTTTGGCCTTTTTAATTTCCTTTGTCATTTTACGTTAATTGTTCATATTTACAGATATATTTTTTCATAATTTTTTGTATTTTTGCCTTTTATATCTTTTTGATTCCATTTTCGCACATTTGCTTACGGTTATCTCAAAGATATTTCTAAGTCTTCTAATTGTTTTCTAATTTCTTAAAATTGTATCTAATTTTTGTCTGTCTTCCTATAAATATATATGAATGTGAATTAGAAGGGTAAGACATATATAAGAAAAAGAAAGCGTAGAAAGTACCAGATACAAAGGAAGCGTAGGTTTAGTTTTGTCAGGTGTTGTGCAAAGGTCCACGCTCCTATAAATAAATTTAGCAGGAAAAATTGTCTTCATGGGGGGCTGAAGAGTAACCCTTTGCGGTCCTCTGTCCCGTGTGGCGGGACACAGCGTTTTCCTCGTTGCAGACCCTTTAAATCCCCATGTAGCTGGTTGCACCGGTCCGGCGTGCCGCGGCGTAAGAAACGTCATTGGCCACGTACTCGGTCTTCAAATTATTTTTCGTATTATTACAAACAAAACATTTTAATTTATTTGCTTAATTCATAATACATAATTCAAATTATTTTTCGTATTATTACAAACAAAACATTTTAATTTATTTGCTTAATTCATAATACATAATTTTGTAACTTAATGTTTGGTACGGAGAGCTTCACCTCATTACCAATAACGCCTGTATATTGCATTGTATGAACGCAGTCCGAGTTATCATTACTGTCATTTTCTTCACACTTCTCGGAATATCTCGAGAAAATGTTTTCAAATTTTTACTTTCCTGAAAATTGTTAACTCTCAGAATTGTTTACTGATTCACACAATTCAAGCTTCGACAATCTCGAACACTTACTTCTCTATGTCACCATAAGTTCAACTGCAACCTCGTAAGCAAACTGATTTTAAACAACATAAAATGGGCAAAGTCTGGGTACAATGAAGGAAAATACTGCCTAATCTCTTCTGAAGATAATTAGTTGTACAGGAAACCGGTGTCATTTACCTGAGTGAAATAACACAGAGTTAAATAGAGGTCCCGCCCCACGGGACAAAGGACCAGAACCTGGAAAAAGGAAAGTCCCGTGACGCGGGATATCGGACCGCCAGACGAAGAAGACGGAAAAGTGAAATGACCGCAAAGGGGTAAGTGGTGAATTGTGAATGTACTATATTTTAAAAGTATATTTTCAATATAATGGTTATATAAACAGTGTAAAAATTTCGAAGGTTTCTAAATGCAACCAAAAACATTTAAAGTCATATTTATGGTCACCTTTTCGTATTTTTTTAGGCCATTAATCCTCGCATATTTCTGACATTTGTAGGTCATAAACATCGGGAATCTATTCACAAGGTTCGAGCAAGTTCTGACCTCTCGCAAGCAGGGGTAGAAAATGTCCAGCCTGATCTCTATACCACGGGTCACCTTGAGAAGGTATATTGGTGAAATGGCGCAGGAAGAACGTCCGCCCAGCAGCGCCTCCCCTGCGCCCGCCGTCGAACGCGCCGGGCGCCCGGCTCATGTTCCGCGGATGAAGTCGAGGGCAGAAAGCGCTTCGCTTCTTTTTCGCCAAAGTAGCAGAACAAAGTTCCTGAGCTCCCAACTTGGGACAACTGAATCTCTCAAGCGGCACTCCAAGGCCAAGTTTGCAAACTCGTGAGAGCTGTCCTCCTGTATCATGGATGGCGACATCGTTCTCAGGTTGTTCAATGGCACGAATCTCCAGAAAAAAAAATTCTCAAGAACCAAACCTTTGAAATTCTCAAGTTATAGAAGTTTTTAAACAATTTTGTATATGTTATTGGATAATAACCATTTTATTTACCTTCAAATAAATGAAATTATTTATTTGGATTAATATGCATGAGATATAAAATTATTCTGAAACTCACGCTTACTATACAGACGTCTTTTGATTTTCAAAATTTTCAACAATGTCTGCTTTATAATTGGTGGCGTTGTCCTCGGTATGTTATCTAGCAGTAATCTTCAGAGAATATGTGCCAAATTGTTAAATTTCTTTAGCGATGTTTACTTAAAATTACGGCTTACTTCCGTTCTCAACTTAATTGAAATTGTTGAAGTGCATATATATTACTTGATATTTAAGACGAGAATATCGAAATAATTTGCAACAATTGTTTTCAGGTTTTCAAAAATGCTTACAAAATCATTTAAGGTACTATATTTATAAGTATTTGGCATATTGTTCAATCAGTCATGTATCTAATGATTCGCTACATACATGTTTACATCGTTTACAGATATTCAAGGATATTAATTTGCTAGACTTGAATATTATCTTTGTAATCATATGCTAATAATCATGTTCCTGCCAACATAGGAGTTCTTGGATGTGAAATAATTATTTGATATATCAGTTCATTATATTCCCATTGTTTTATTGGATTAATTTCAAAACGATGAATTATCATTTTTTTCAATTATGGTGGGGAGAGTTTCCAGTTTGTTCGTTGTCATTAATCCTACAAACATTTTTATTTACATCAACAATTTATAATGGCAGTTTATCTTCTTGTTTGTTGAGATAAATTTGGTTCAACACTGTCTTTAATAATATGTTTTGCGAATCGTTTAATTTAATTGTCCCTGTATTACAATTCCACTTGTTATTGTTGGTTATTCGAGTTTGGTTATACTCTTGTAGGCATATTTAAACGTTTTTGTAACACTTTTTTGTTTTCTGGAAACATAATTGTACGTTTTGGATCACTAAACGTGAACGATTTTTGATTCAAAATAGTTTCGGCATTCAATACAATTTATGAGAAAACATGCCCAACTTCAGCCAGACGTCGTTCAGTGAGTTAGGAGCAGGCAGACGCAGATGCTCGTATATTCTACTTTTAGCATAACAGCACAGGTTGCAACGTGAAATCATCCAAATCCAATACATCTTTCAAATGTCGATTTTGATCCCTCTCATCTCTCAATTTGGCATCTGCCTCATGGTGCTCGAACCGTAACCATTAAAACGTTCCCTAATCACATTTTTATCACTGCCGACAGTGCCAAATTAATGGTCCTCAGCGGCACCACGCGATTCCGAGCTTTAATTAAATTGGTAAGTTAAAACTTCTGTAATCGGAAGCAGCTAAAGCGTAGATTTTCATTGTTATGTCATCGTAAACAAAAGAGAACTGTGTTCCAAACAACGACGCTAATTACTACGTCCTTCGCGGTAGGAGAACGACTGTAACCCCCTTTTATTTGTTCTTGGATGAGGAGACTTCAGTCAAAATCACGTTTTCTCTTGTAAGTGGATTTTATCAAAATTGTTTGCCTTCGTCAAAGGATTGTCAGACGAAGTTTCCCTAGAGTACCCTTTGAAAATGATGAAAAAATGTGACAAGTGGAATTGGTAACAAGGGAATCACGTTCGATTATGAGTGTGTTAATGAGTTTGCAACAAAACTTGACCAGAAGGTCCGGGGTTCGCGTTAGGGAGTTGGCAGAAGTTTTCGACATCAGTTAATATGCTAGGTCCAATCCGACAATAGTTTTGATGAAAAATCCAGAAGTCGATTGCTCCAATAGGTAAGTCCTGTCACATATTCCGATTCATTTGGGGAGGGTATGAATCTATCCAGCTCATTCAGAACTTTCTAAAAAAATTCTGCTAAAACTCTTCTGGGGTGTACAAAGCACCCAAAAAGTATTTTGGTGAGGACTTTAATTCACACATAGAGTTACATTTTGCAGGTAAAGAAAGTTGCGCGTTTTGTTGCAATATCGAATTAGAAGTGGATTGTAACGAACGTACATCCTCGTAATTCATTTGTTGAAAACTAATAGTATCAGCTTAAATAATTTAATCATTGTCTTTCTGCAAATGTCCATGTTCTTTGTCACGGTAACTATTTTTACTTTCCCGTGCACGTACGTATTTATGGAGTAATATACGTAGTATAGGGAAAGTTATGTAAAGATGCGGAAAATAGATTTCGAGATTTCAATGAAAATCCACGTTTTGGGGTTCCCTGATACCGAAAAAGTGGTTATTTTCAAAACGTCCGTCAATCCGTCTGTGCATCCGTCTGTCCGTTCGTCCGTCTGTCTGTCCGTCTCAGTCACTCCATGAATAACATCAGCGCCTAAACCATACGTACGATTCCTTCCAAAATGGATATTGCCCAATCGATCTGCTTCCACTCGAGGCACCGCGATTTCGAAAAACTGTCTTCAAAATTTGGGGGTACTTTTCTTGAAGCCCCCCGGACATTTTCAAAATTTTCTCAAATCGGCTCCAATTTTTTTCTTTCAATTTCTTTTGAGAATAGAGTAAAATATACTTATTAATGTGACTTATGCCAAATTTTTACGGTTAACTGAATTTTCGAAAATTGCAAATGTTTTTGGCGTCTTTTTACAACTACAATATTGAAATATTGAAGATAGACATTCCTCTACCAAATGAAATGTGTTCTCCAAAGTGTGTTCTTTCATTAGGGTCATGTTCACTTTTGGAAAATGTTAGTAGTTTTCGCACAAGATTGCGGGAAATATTTGTAATTTTAAAAATTTACAAAAACAAGATTTTCTCAAAAACGGCTCCAAAGTTTTTCTTCAAACATTTCGTAAGAATAGTGCTAAATGTACTCTATGAGGTGACATAAACGCCATATTGCTCTATTCTTTTGGTTTTGAAAAAGTACAAAAAATGTAGTTTATTTGACTTGTCTCTCACGTCGGTAATATTTACATGAGAGCCGATTTGTTCACATTATTATATAACTAGTTGAATGTGGCGTCGCCGACGCTGTGAACTGTTTTAAAAGTATATTAATGTGTTGAAGATTTCTTTCGTACTTCATTTCTTTCATGCGTAGCTTTGTTCAAATATGTTCTGAGAGTATCTGGCATTGGACTTACAAATGAATCATATCTGTTAATACGGAAAGAGAAACTACCGGTCTCACAGACCGCCACGATATCCAAAATGCCCCTTAAATGCCGACCGCTTCAGCAGAACTAAACAAAACTCCGGCGAGTGACAGAAGAGGGTCAAGGAGGAAGCTACTATGACTGTCAAAGCTTTCGCTCACTCGTAGCGGCCATTATTGCAAAACCGAATTTAACTTGGTGTCTGTGAGATCGATGTTTCCATAAAAGTCTTCATGTCATACTCCAGTTCAAAAATTTCCAACACTCAATTGCCTTGTATATTAATTCCAAACGGGATATGAACTGGTCATGTTGGAATTTCAATATTATAAGCGGTGTAAAAATACTTACAGGTATATGAATGATGCGACAGCACAGCTATACTTTTAAGTTTTGTTTTCTAATATGAACATATGATGATCACTTGTAAGCTATTGTTCTGCGTTATTCTCTAATGCTAATATAATATCATTCTCCATTAATTCGGAAAATTCTGACGCAAAATCACTTAAACTACCATTGATTTCCATGACTTGCTTAACACTTCCATATTTTTGTCCTCTATTTTAAGATTTTAAAACTCCAGAAACTCGGTCTGATTTTTGTTTTGTTCTGAAGGCGAATATATATATATATATATATATATATATATATATATATATATATATATATTTTGACCGTATTGGTCAAAACACAAAGAATAGGCGCTCCACCACATTCAAAAGTAGCGCGCAGAGTGAGGAACCGCGGCGGAAACGGATCGACAGAGTCGTGAACGAGCGCACGGGGTAGTGGGAACTGATCGGTCTGACCGCGCAAAAGCGACAGTTGGCGGTCGAGCAGCATGGCGTGAGGACGGTATGCAATGGTGGTTAGAGTGCGATGCTTTGATGTACAAGAAATCCAGTGTAATCGGGACAACAGGTATTTAAGAAAGAAAAATTGTGATGAACTGTGCAATAAGCGAGTGTAAGGATTGTGGTGAACTTATTTAAGAGAGAATAATTACGAAATTTAATAAAAAAGGGGAACAGTGCACGGACACGTGGGCGATGCGGGTTAATGATAGTTGGTGCGGCTGTGCTGATGTGTGATTATGCGGTGGAGCTGCTGAGCTGATACGATTAAAGTCATCGTGTGAAGAAAGAAACCGTGGGAAGGCGACGCCGGTGGATTGGAAACGGGCTGCGGTGACACGTGGGCAGACGGAGCATCGCGGGCATCAAGGTTACCTCCCGGCCTCAGGCGGAACGGGCAGCAACGCGTCACGTAGAAATCGACGATCGTAACGATCAGATAAGTAATTCTAATTGTGAACAAATAGAAGGAAAATTAAATGAAACGCCAGTTCAGGATGCTCACTGTGTAGCGTTGAAAGTAATGATGTGCGTAGTAGCATATGAATGGCACGTAGTTTTTCCAAAGGGTTGGAAGTTGCATAAGCGGGGAATGATAATGTAATGATGGGAAGGTTAGAGATGTACAAAATGAACCATAGAATTATGATCAAAGCAATGATGCAAGCTATGTTGGTAATGTAATGATGTCTTATTGTTCTTTTGTTCTAATAAATTCTGTTTATATGATAGTAGGCCTTTGAATCCAGATACTGTAGATTAAAGTAACCCCCTTAAAGAACTCCTGTACCCATACATAAAAAAATTTTATGATATGTGTAACCGTGAGCCAGCAAAGGTAAGTACGGTCACATATTATTGGCGCCCGAAATTCAGGGACAGGGAAAGATTGGTAATTTGTAATGAGATTTGAACAAAATTCAATCCCCATAAGTGCATACTTTAATCAGCAGGTATCTGAATTAGTTGCATGACTGGAAAAGGCAGAAAACAGTGTAAATTTCTTGATAATGTCAGCATTCCAGTTTTAAATATTTCAAAGAGAGTTTAAGTGCATTAAATATATCAATATTCTCTAACATATTGCAGTGGAATCAGTGAAGTGTTGTTTGAAATAATTTAGTTGAAAATCAAAAGAAATGTTGTATGAGCATTAGTTACAATTCAGAAAATATTTTGATAAGTGTTAAGTGCCAGTTTCTGTATCAAGGTGTTGTTTGAAATAATTCATTTACAATTTAGAAGAGAATTTGATGAATGCTTAGTTTAATTTCATTTGCCAAGGTGTTGTGTGAAATAATTCATTTACAATTTAGAAGAAATTTTGATGAGTATTAAGTGCCAATTTCATATGCCAAGGTGTTGTGTAAATTAATTCCTTTGCAATCCAGAAAATATCTTGATAAGTATTAAGTGCCAATTTCTGTGTCAAGGTGTTGTTTGAAATAATTCATTTACAATTTAGAAGAGAATTTGATGAATGCTTAGTTTAATTTCATTTGCCAAAGGTTGTGTGAAATAATTCATTTACAATTTAGAAGAAATTTTGATGAGTATTAAGTGCCAATTTCATATGCCAAGGTGTTGTGTAAATTAATTCCTTTGCAATCCAGAAAATATCTTGATAAGTATTAAGTGCCAATTTCTGTGTCAAGGTGTTGTTTGAAATAATTCATTTACAATTTAGAAAACATTTTGATGAACATTAAGTGCAAATCTCTGTGTCAAGGTGTTGTTTGAAATAATTCATTTACAATTTAGAAAACATTTTGATGACTATTGAGTTTAAATAACAAATAGATGGGAATTTTAATTAATGTGTTTTAAGGTAGTGCAGATATTGGAATGTAGTTTTCTTTTTAAGATTGTTACAACGTGGCCAGTAAAAAGGCGCTGAATTCAGTGTAAATACCAGGGTAATTATTGTAAGGCATTCCTATGTGTATATCATCATACAATACAAGGATAATTTTTATGAAACAAGATCATAATGTATATGTGGCAATGAATAATATGTTAGGGCATAATTATTGGAAAGTGGTATTACAGTGAGTGTGTACATGAATGTAATTATCAGGGTATAATTTTGTTGAAGAGTCCTTACAATGTGTATCTAAATAAACACAGTGTGTTAAGGTATGATTTCTGAAGTATTATTACAGTAGGTGTATTCATTGAGTTCAATGAGCAATACATTAGGAACAAAACCCTTCATGTTAGAATGTAAATTTGGGTTTTAGGTGCTGCCCAGTGCATTTTGAAGCACTGATTGGACGTGTGTGTAAATGAATATTATGAAGTTATGAGCTATTTTGGAGACATAGTAGCATTAATTATTTGATGAACATTACAATTCAAGTAGTTGCAACTGAATAAAATTTATCGAGATTTTTTTATTTAGGTGGATGAAAAAAAAATAAGTTGCATTCAGTAATGTGCAGGAAGACTATCTGAGACTGATTCAATGATAATCTAATGAATATTTTGAATTCAGTTGAATTATGTCAATGTGAATTTTGTTACAGATGTCAGTGTAATTACATTTAATTATTTTGTGTGTATTTCTAGGTGTTTTGAGCTTGAGTGCATTTTGTTTGTGAATTGTTCCCAGGTGGATGACGGAGGTCAATAATTTGTTTGATGTGTGTTTTTTTTTTTCTTGTATGTGTTTTTGATGAGTTATGTATAGGATCGTAATATATGCGGCATCACTCACATCTAATTCAAAGCAATTCAGATTGTGTTAGGGTCATTTTTGAGAGTAATTAGGATGCCGTTGGTGTGAAGTGAAGTAATTTGTAGTATTCGGTGTATGCCTCTGTGAGCATTCTGAAGTTGGGCAATAGATTTTGGGTGGAATCAAGCGTGTAGGAGGGCGATTAGTCAGAAATAGGTGTAGTAGGGTGCAATTTGGGGGCATAATGGAAAAGCAAACGGGCACAATGATGGGAGAGGAAGAGAAGCGCGAGGACAGAGATCATTATGATGAGGATGATGGAGGTAAATGGGATGAGTCGTTACTAGAAGATTCGGATAGAGCCAGAATGGAGTTATCGGGGGCGAGTGCGTCGACACCAAATCTGGGAATGGTGAAAAGAAACGGAACAGAGGACTTACTGAGCATGCTTCATCAAATCATGGCAGGACAAGAGAAGCTCGAAGAACGGGCACATAGAAGAATGGTTGAGGAACTAGAGAGACAGGAAGAAAGGGCACAAAGAAGAATGGTTGAGGAGCTAGAGAAGCAGGACGAACGGGCACAAAGAAGAATGGTCAAGGAGCAAAAGAAAATCATTGATGAACTGAAGGAACATAAACAAGAGCAAGTGAGACAAATACAAGAACAATACCAGGTTATAGTGGAGAAGTTCGAGTCATGGGAACAAAGAATAGACGGGCGAGTTCAAGAGATATGCAGTGAACTTAGTCGAAACATTACCACAAAGATGGAAGGACGGATTGAGGCACAGGATAAAGCCATCGAGTCACTGCATGTGCAAGTGAAGGGAGTATCACAAGGGATGGAACGGAAGATAGAAAACTGCAAGAGGGAGTTGGCAGACACGAAGGTAGAATTGAAGGAGTCGGTGGCAGCCTGTAGAAAGGAAGTGCAGAAGGACGTTCGGAAATGTGAGGACGACATCGCGGAATTGCAATAGAAGTTCAAGAATTAAAAGAGGTTAAGACGGCGCCAAATGTGGGAGGGGGCCCAGTTAATATAGCAATACCATCCTCATTAAAATTTTCGGGCGACGTAAAAGAGAATCCATACTCGTTCATGAGAGCTGTGGAGAGATACCTAGCGGTTAGTTGTCTCCCTGAGAAGAGTAAGACGCAGGTAATATACCAGATGCTGCAGGATAACGCGAGGACCTGGGCAGACACCATCACACCATTTCCAAATACTGTAACGGAGTTTAAGCAGATGTTTTTTCGAAGATATTGGAGCGAGGATATCCAGCTAAATTTTAAGATGGGTCTCATGAACAGTATGTACAAGCCATCAGGTGGGGGCGGAATGAGAGATTACGCGGCTAGGCGCATCATGGATTTCCGATCGTTATCGCCACCCATGAGCGATCAAGAATCATGTGCATCCTAATCAGACAATTTCCAACAACTACCCAGAATTTGCTTAGGAGCGCGTGTCATACAGATTTAGAGAAGTTTCAAGACGCATTAGGGAGCTTCGATCTGACGTTCGCTAATGCACCGAAAAAACAGAAATGAAGTGAATGTAAATGCAATGATGGTGAGGGGCGCTCAAGAGCAAGAGAGGGGAGGAAAGCAAAGCGCTAGAGTTTGGGGTGATCAGAGGGGTGGAGAAAACCAAAGAGGATATGATAGGCAGCAGGAGAGCGAAAGTCGAAGGAACGGCGAGCGGTCGAGACAACCTAATGGAGGAAACGGAGGAGAAGGTTCACGTGGTAACGAAATGAGACCAAATACCAGCGGGACGGGTTACAACCCAAATTTAAACGAAGGGAGTTCGTGTTGACGGGAGACCCCAACACGAACAATCACGGAGTAAGCAACGAGGTTTCCATCAAGTCATTTCAAGTGGTCGATTACGAGGATGAGCCCTGGATCAAGAGAAAAAGCAGCCAGAAGATTCGTCGGAAATGTCCAACCGTCATGATATCATGCTTAGGTGAAGAAGTGGAAGCATTGGTTGACACAGGATGTGTGGCGAGCGCGATTTCGGAGGATTATTATGAGAGGTTAGTGGCGACGGGAAAACATGTGGCGGCATTACCGATGACGAGGTCGTATGTAATTGGGGCCACCCAGAAGAGGTCAAGCCCCATTACGAAACAAGTGATGTTAGAAGTATGTATTGGTGGGTATATGTACGAGATGGTTGCGCTGGTGGTGAGGCATTTGTTGTATCCGGTTATATTGGGGATGGATTTCCTGGCGAACAATCGGGCTGTCATAAATCTCGAAAAGGGGCACATCATTGTAAACGGAGACGAGATGTGGATTGATACAGGAGGCGAGGAGGACGAAGAATACAATATTAGCGCGGGAGTAATAAGTGGTGAAAGCGTGGAGGAGTGGATAGAGCAACAGGCTGACGGAGCTGAGATGTTGGATGATAGGGGTAAAATCGAGTTGAAGGAATTGCTATTAGAGAACAAGAAAATATTTATGAAAAACGGTGAACCTATTAAGGAGTAAGAATTTAGGATACAATTAACAGACTATACACCATTCAGGGAGAGGAACTATCCCATACCTGCAGCCTATCGAAAAGAAGTAGCGGAATTGATCAGAGAGATGACGGAAGAAGGGATCATAAAGAGGGCGTCCACATCTTACACCAGTCCGATAGTCATCGTTAAGAAGAAGGACGGAGGACTTCGGATTTGCTTAGACGCGAGAAGACTGAATGCTGTGACCTTGCCATACCGAGACGCTCCTCCGGAAGTGGAGGGAATTCTGAGAGGATTCGGAGGGTGCGAGGTGTTCTCGTGCACGGACTTCAGTAGGGCCTATTGGCAAATGAAAATCGCTGAGGAAGACCAACAGTACACGGGATTCATGGTGGAAGGAATATGCTACGTCTTCAGAAGAGTACCATTTGGTCTGCGAAACAGCGGGGCAGCACTGGTTCAGTGCATTGACAGGATAATAGGGGGTCGACTACAGGACAGAGTGACAGTTTACGTTGATGATGTTGTGATTAAATCCAAATCCATTTCCGAGCATCTTCGAGATTTACGAGAGTTGTTCGGCATACTGAAGGAAAACAATTTGGTGTTGAACATCAAGAAGTCGAGATGGGCTACGAGGACTATCCATGGCGGAACTAATGAATGAGCGGGGAGAAACAGTCGAACAATACAACTTTTACAACTTGAAGGCATACCATGAGGGACAAGATCAAAACTAAAGGAGAACCCTGGAAGCAATGGATTAGAAGATTATTTTTCACTGTGTAAAAAAAAATCTTGATAACGTGGGGGGTTATTTGACCGTATTGGTCAAAACACAAAGAATAGGCGCTCCACCACATTCAAAAGTAGCGCGCAGAGTGAGGAACCGCGGCGGAACGGATCGACAGAGTCGTGAACGAGCGCACGGGGTAGTGGGAACTGATCGGTCTGACCGCGCAAAAGCGACAGTTGGCGGTCGAGCAGCATGGCGTGAGGACGGTATGCAATGGTGGTTAGAGTGCGATGCTTTGATGTACAAGAAATCCAGTGTAATCGGGACAACAGGTATTTAAGAAAGAAAAATTGTGATGAACTGTGCAATAAGCGAGTGTAAGGATTGTGGTGAACTTATTTAAGAGAGAATAATTACGAAATTTAATAAAAAAGGGGAACAGTGCACGGACACGTGGGCGATGCGGGTTAATGATAGTTGGTGCGGCTGTGCTGATGTGTGATTATGCGGTGGAGCTGCTGAGCTGATACGATTAAAGTCATCGTGTGAAGAAAGAAACCGTGGGAAGGCGACGCCGGTGGATTGGAAACGGGCTGCGGTGACACGTGGGCAGACGGAGCATCGCGGGCATCAAGGTTACCTCCCGGCCTCAGGCGGAACGGGCAGCAACGCGTCACGTAGAAATCGACGATCGTAACGATCAGATAAGTAATTCTAATTGTGAACAAATAGAAGGAAAATTAAATGAAACGCCAGTTCAGGATGCTCACTGTGTAGCGTTGAAAGTAATGATGTGCGTAGTAGCATATGAATGGCACGTAGTTTTTCCAAAGGGTTGGAAGTTGCATAAGCGGGAATGATAATGTAATGATGGGAAGGTTAGAGATGTACAAAATGAACCATAGAATTATGATCAAAGCAATGATGCAAGCTATGTTGGTAATGTAATGATGTCTTATTGTTCTTTTGTTCTAATAAATTCTGTTTATATGATAGTAGGCCTTTGAATCCAGATACTGTAGATTAAAGTAACCCCCTTAAAGAACTCCTGTACCCATACATAAAAAAATTTTATGATATGTGTAACCGTGAGCCAGCAAAGGTAAGTACGGTCACAATATATATATATATATATTGACCGTATTGGTCAAAACGTAAATATTAGGCACACCACAAAGTTCAAAAGTGGCGCGCGAGTTAATGAATCGTTGCGGGATGAATCGGGCCGAGCCGTGCACGAGCGCCCGGAAGGTGGGGGATGGGTCGGTGGGACCGCGCGGACGCGGCGGTTGGGGAGCGAGCAGCGAGCAGTGAGGAAAGAGGCGTGATGGCGATAAGAGAGCGACGTGGTAATGTACGGGTAAATCGAGAATAATCAGGATGGCTGGTGTTAAAGGAAGGAGAATTGCGATAGACTTAATGATGATTGCGAGTAAGGTTTGTGGTAAACGTGTTTGGAAGGAATAATCACGAAATTTGACAAGAGAAGAGAACATTGCACGGACACGTGGGCGATGCTGTTCAGTGGTGGTCGATGAAGCTGTGCGGATGCGGGATTATATGGTGAAGCAGTGTGAGCTGAGACAGGAAATTCGTCGTGTGGAGAAGGAAATTGTGGTGAGACGACGCCGGTGTACGAGAACGGGCCGCCGGCGACACGTGGGCAGGCAGAACATCGTTGGCGCCAAGGTCACCTCTCGGCAGCGAGCGGGGCACGCGGCATCGCGTCGCGTAGAAGATGATGGTAGTGGAAGACAGATAAGTAACAATAATTATGAACAAGAATAGATGGGTAATCGAATATAAGATGCTGGTTCAGGGTGCTTACTGAGTAGTAAAGAGAGCAACAGTGTCTGTAGTGGTTCACGAATGGCATGTAGTTTTCAGAGAAATGGAGGTTACATAAATAGAAATAATAAATGTAAAGATGATAGGAATAGTCGGAGGTATATAGTGTAAACCATTTAATCTGTATTCAGTAAGGATTTGCGACCAGGTCAATGATGTAAATTATGTTATTAATGTGAAGATGTTTTTTTTCTTAAAAAAATCCTATTTCTGTGATGATAGATTCTTTGAACTCAGATAATGATGATTAAAGTATTCCCCTCAAAGAACCCCTGTGCCCAAATAAACAATCACAAAATTTATGATATGTGCACCCATGAAACCGACAAGGGTAAGTACGGTCACTATATATATATATATATATATATATATATATATATATATATATATATATATACACATACACACACACACTATACGCGCACTTTTTCTTGATATTCCACAGCGGGGGGTGCGAGGGGAGGACTGGTTCTGTCTACGTCACGGCAGTGCAGTGCTGTCAACATAGAACACTCAGCGTAAAAGCGCGTCTTGGACCAGATAGCAATGAGAAATAATGCAAGGATTTTTTTAAATTCTGAGGAAATAATGAATAATTGTAGAAATTATTGAGTAACAAGGAGGAGCGCAGTTGGCAGAGGTCGTTAGAAAGAGAGAGCGAAAACTGAGAAGACCGAATTGTAGAGGAATAAGGTGAGCAGCACTGGAAACTGAGCCGTGACGTTCCGAGTGGAGCTCATGTTTTCTGCCGAGCCGTGCTGTGCCGTGCTGAGAGAACTAGGGAGCTGGAGGGTCAAGAAAAAGTGCGAGCATAGTATACATATGAGTCACGTAACTTTAGCACGTGGTATAGGGATTCTTGAAAATTGAATACTTTTCTGTGAAAACTAGCTCAAAATTGCGTATTTTGAGAAACGCTCAAACGCCATTTTCTAAAAAAAATTGTTTCATATTTTTTGTTCAAACTTTTCGAACGGATAGTGATAATTGTACTCTTTAATGAGGCGTAAAGTTAATTTGGGTGTATTTTTAGTTTTTGTTCAAAAGGTATAAAAATGTAATTTTCTTGAAACTTCTTTCATACGGTTAAAATTTACATTTCCAGCAATTTGTAAACGCTATTCAATTTGAGAGTGTAAGTGACTTCAAATGAAGTTTTTCGAAAATTCAACAATTTTCTGTGAAAAAGAACTTTAAATTTCGCATTTACTGTAGCGCCTAAACGCCATTTTATTTAAAACGGCTCCAAATTTTTGAACGACAATTGCCATTTATGACAAGATTTTATTGTTTTTTAATATTCTTAACATAATATTTCTGTTCTACTATTAGGAAATAAATAAAATACGGCATACCAGTTCTTAATTTCATTTATATTCTTTAATTCTGTGTTAAAATACACCTATTATGTAGCATGTGAGGTTATCGGAACGTATTAATATCACAAAATATTATTAACAGTCAAAATGAGGTACAAAATAACAAATATCAAAAATATCAATAATCGCAATGAGTAGAAAAGTTAATAATGACATCTCGCTTTCAGTTACGTTTAATAAACTGGCTAAAGCAATCAACAAGAATCGTACTACATTCCACTTCAATTAATAGAATTGATTATTTTTCTAATGAGATTGTGAAAATTGGGAAATAACATTGAACATTCGTTATAACGTTCAATGAAGTCCACACTGGATAGTGTGTTAATAAAATGTAACTAGCATACCCGTGCAAGAATTCTTGCATGTTAAACCGCATTCTTTCTCTATCCATTTTCTATCCTTTCCTTTAAGAAGGAAACTTGTTAAAGAAACATGTTTATTTGTTCAAAAAATGTATAAATATAATTTATAATTTACTTACTGAATATCAAACAAAAATAACAATGCAATTGATGTTGGAAACAAATTTTCAATAAAGGTTTATTCAGCATTACAGAGAGGTATTCGTGGAACAATTCATACTTTTTTAAAAATATTTGAAGAAATTATTCAGCATTCCATGAGAATTAGCTTTTCGCTTTTCTTAATAGTCACATAAACATTAGAAAAGGTTTTGCTCTTGACAAGCCAAGTAAAGTAGTGCGAAAATACAGGATTTGGCAAGCACAACCCTACTGTACTTGCTGGGGCATGAAAATTGATAAATTATTTGTTCACTAAAAAGTATTGGATTATTTTCTGCGTTCTGACGTACCTTAAGGAAAGCAATTCCCAGCCAAAAAAAATCAAGCTAATATTTTCATCTTTGAGTACTAAATACGATTTGTTACCATTAGAAACAATTTAGTAGGCTCAGACTTCACTTTGGTACATGGGAATGTTGCTCAAAAGATGTTTGCGTATTGAAATCTTAACGAACCGACACCTTGAATTTAATATCAAACGATGTATTATTTACAATATGAGTTTGCTCTGGGCGTTGATGTACATACTTCCAGAAACTGCCAACATTTAAATCGTGCGTTTGGACTGCGATCATTGGCAGTTTCGAGTGACTTGCACTATTCTTTCTATAATTTTAAATTTAGTGCTTTTTTTAAATTAATTCACGTAGTATTGAAGGCTAGCGCCTTTTGACCTCTGTTTTTCATTTATTTCAATCTATTTTACTTTAGCTAATTTCAAAAGTTAGTTCTTTGTGATGCGCCATAGCACAAGTATTCCCCTACTCCCTCCGCGTACCGGTGAGAGAACTCTCGCATGTTAAACTACATAGCCATTCCTTTCATTCTATTTCCATTTCAAAAGGGAAAGTTGTTAATTAAACGTGTTTATTTGTTTCAAAACGTATAAAGGTAACTTGCAGTGTACTAACACAATATACTAACACAATTACTAACACAATGTACAAACAATGCAATTGATGTTTAAAAGAAATTTTTAATAAATGCTTAAAATGTTTGTAAATTTTTTGTATTGTTTGTAAATGTAATTGGAAATGTTTTTAAAGTGTTAATAAATGCTTGAAGTGTTTTTAATAAATGTTTAAATAAATTTTTAATAATTACTCAGTATCACGGAGAGGTTTCTTGGAATAATTTACAACACTTCCTTGAAGGCAACATTTGAAGCAATTATTCGATATTCTTTCACAGCTAACTTTTAGATTTCGTGGTAGTCACAAAAAATTTCAGCTTTTTACTTTTGAAAAAGCTACGTGCCTGAACCCGCTGACTTGAAAATTTCATCGAATCACTTCTGATAACGAAAATACAGGTAAAACACCAACAGCCTTCCCTCTTCACTGTACACCCACATTCCTCCACAGTTAGGTACTCAGCACTTATAGACCATGGTAAAACTTTAGTTGGTATTGCTACAGGCATAGGAAATGTAACGTAGTAGTTATGATGGGTTGCAAGGTTTATGATGTTCTGCCTAGCAACAGGAGTTGTTGCTAAAAAAAAATAAATGCTCAGAAGGCTTTGAGAGGTCGAAGTGAAATGACCTGAAAAGATTCTCGTGTCTACAAGGAAGTTCTTGAAATATTTCTATCAGTGCAAATGGTGTTAGAAGTTTGCAGATTTTGATAATAATAAATCAAATTGTTGTTTTTGATAAGAAGCAATTATTCCATAAGAGTCGGCTGGTGCACGACTAACTTGGTGTCGCTGACGATTGCGACGGAGCTCATCTAACTTGGCGTCGTTGACGATTGCGACGCTACAGTCAGGTGGTAAAATTGGTGGCAGCGGCGGAACGTGCCTAGTATAATGGCATATGAGATGAACTTGACTTTTATTTGAAAGAAGAAATTTGTGATACGAGTCCAGAACATTTTATTGGTGTGCTGTGTGGTGTCGTTCGGCAAAACAGAAACAGAGACTTAAAAGACTTGGTATTGAAGACCTTCGTGTGATAAACAGAAACAGAGACTTAAAAGACTTGTTATTGAAGACCTAATTGCAAGATTTATAAAATTGTGAAAATTGTCAGGAAGTTTGAAGCTTGAAAAAAAAAAGGTAAGTCAGCAGATTTCAAAATTTTAATCTGGCAAGGGTAAGTTTTTAAATCTAATCAAAGAAAGATTATTATCTTATTAAATAAACCAAAGATGTCGAAGGAAATTTTAATGAAAGCGGCTATTGCTTTGGGCATTGAAAATTTGAAAGTCTCACTATGCGTAGGCTAGAATTGGCAATAAAAAGCCATGAAGATTATGAAGAGGAATGGTATAATAATTTTGTATTTGTTGAAAAAGAGGAAATGTTAAGAATAGCAGCAAAAGAAAAAGAGGTAGAATTGGCTAAAATTAATGCAAATAAAGAATTAGAATTAGCTAAGATACAAGCTACAGCATCCAATGGACGAATTCAAAACGAGGTGTTTCTAGAATCAGAATCAGAGCATGTTAAGAATATTAAACTTAATTTAATGCGAAATTTAAAAGCTTTTGAACCAGAAAGTCACAATATTGAATTGTATATAAAAAATTTTGAAATATTTGCAAAGGCAGAAAATTTAGATCGTAAACATTGGGGACGATATTTAATGTCTCTATTGCCATTAGCAGAAGCAGAATATTTAATTCGTGAGCAGAAAGATGATATAAATTACGATCAGGTAGTTCAGTTGTTGAAAGAGAAATTCAAATCAACACCTGAAAAACTAAGACAACAATTTTATTCAGTACGTAAAACTCCGGATAAATCATGGGCAGATTTAGCGTATATTTTGAAAGTTAATTTAGATGGTTGGACTGAGGGATTAGGGATAAATTCTTTAGATAACTTAAAAGATCTACTAGTCACGGAACAAATCAAGAGGTGTGTTCCTATTATTGTCAAAGAACAAATGCTTGAGAAATGGGTTACATTTAAAGAAGCTAAAGATATAGTGAAGACTTTGGAAAACTTTGACCAAGTTAGAAATAATTTTAAGTTAAAAACTTGCGATGTATATTTGAAAGAACAGTTTAATAGGCGTAGTAATAGAGAGAAAGACAGTAAAAAAATTGTAGACAGTCCAGATAAAAAGGTTTACGTGCACAAAGAAGGTAAAGTTAAAACTGAAGATTTCGAAAAGCGAAAAGACATCCAATGCTATTATTGTAAAGGTTTTGGACATATTAAGCCTCACTGCCCAGAATTAAATAATGTTAAACCAAAACAATTAGCATGCATAGAATCATCACAAAATGATCAGGGAATTAGTGAAATAAATCCTTATTTATTTAAAGGAAAAGCCAATGATTACGATATTAATATATTAAGAGACACAGGATCAGACATTGACTTAGTTCCTAGGAAGTACGTCTCTCAAGAATGTTATACTGGCGAAAACATATGGGTACAAACACCGATAATGGAACATTTAGTTTGTCTTCCGATTGCGGAAATCAAACTGGAAGGACCTTTTGGAGTTTTATTTACTAAAGCGGCAGTAGTATCAAATAATTTTGACTCCAATAAATATTTATTAGGTAATCAAACTGCCAAATTAGTTAATATGAAATTTGATACTTATATACTAAGAGAAGTACAAACTAGAAACATGACCAAACAGGAAAATGTTACTAAAGACAATTTAGATGAAAGTGAAGGTGAATTAGCGGAAGAATATGTTTTACAAAATGCGGTAATTGATGACAATACCGATGATCAGTTTATATCAGATTCTGAAATGCAGAAAATAGAAAGTTTGCTTGAAGTAGATCATAAATCTATGATAGAAGAACAGGAGAAAGATTTAGATTTACGTGAAATAAAAGTTAATTTGAATCAATCGAAACACAAATTCTTTAAAATGAAACAAGATTTATTAGTATTTGAAAATCCTAATATGGGAAAACAGGTTAGATCATTAATTGTAATACCTAAATCCATGAGAGAAAATTTAATGAAACTAGCTCATGAAATTTTAGGAGCTCATGTAGGTGTGACCAAAACTAAACGCAATTTAAATCAATATTTTTTTTGGCCGGGATGCTACAAAGACATAGAAAATTATGTCAAAACATGCGATACATGTCAAAGAATAGGCTACGGAGGAGACAAGAGACGGAGTAAGCTCCATCTTGTTCCGACTATTGGTGAAGTTTTTAAACGCATTTGTATTGATACTTGCGGGCCCTATAATATTACTACGACTGGAAATAAGTATATTCTGACATCAGTATGTGTTGCAACGAAATTTCCTGAGGCTATACCAGTTCCTGACATAAAATCCAAAACAATTGTACATACTTTATTGGATTTATTCAGTAGGATAGGATTTCCTGAAGAAATTCAAAGCGATTTGGGTACATCATTCGTAAGCGAATTGACGGTACAATTTTTAGAGGATTTAGGAATTAAAATAATTCATAGTTCACCATATCATCCTCAGAGCAATAGTGTAGAAAGATGGCACAGAACCATGAAAAGATTATTAAATGGAATGTGTCTAGAGCAGAAAGGTGATTGGGACAAATATATCCCTAGTGTGTTATTTGCGTTAAGAACAACAGTTCATGAAACAACCGGTTTTACCCCTGCCGAATTAGTTTATGGGAAAAATTTGAGAACCCCATTGACAATATTGAAGGATAGGTGGGAAGGTACAGAAAAAGAAAATGAAGAAACAGTGATAGGGTACGTATTTAAAATTATTAACACACTTAGAAAGTATCAGGAAATTGCTAAACAAAATGAAGAACAAAAGAAAATAAAAAATAAAACATATTATGACAGAAAAAGTAAAGAAAGAAAGTATGAGGTTGGGGATAGAGTGTTAATAATGAATCCTAGTGAAGGGAAGTTCTCCATAAAATGGAAAGGTCCAGGGGAAGTAATAAAAACAGATATCAGACACTAATTATTTGGTTAGATGTTCAAAAACAATAACTTTGAAGATAAAGTTTATCATCACAATATGATAAAACCATATTTTCAGAGGGAGAAGACAGTAAATGAAATTTTAGTAGTACAAAATGTGATAAACGAAACTAAGCCAATTGAGACTGTGGATGAAATTCTTAAGGCTAGTCAACTTGACAGTATTTTATCACAATCACAGATCAAAGAAATACAAGCAGTGGTTCTTCAATTTAGGGAAATATTTAATAAAAAACCTGGGAAAACGAATTTAGTGTTACATGATATAGAACTGACTAAAGAAGAACCTATTTTCTGCAAACCATATAGATTTTCCCCACGACAAAAAGAAATTTTAAGAAAAGAGATTAATCAGATGCTTGAAGATCATATTATAGAGGAAGGAACTTCAGATTATTTATCACCCATGATACTTGTAGAGGTGGAGGGGAAAGATCCTCGTCCATGTGTAGACTATCGTAAATTAAATAATATTACTAAAACAAAATTTTATCCCATTCCTAATATTGAGGAAAGGATAGAGAGGGTAGCTCAAGCAAAATATATTACAATTTTAGATTTAGCAAAAGGTTATTGGCAGATCGAAATGACTCCAAGGGCAAGTAGATATGCTACCTTTGTGACACCATTTGGAATTTATAGACCTCTACGTATGGCTTTTGGGTTGAGAAATGCCCCATTTGATTTCTGTTCTTTAATGGCAAAGATATTTAAAGACATTCCTTTTGCTTGTCACTATTTGGACGATATTGCTGTTATTTCTAATACTTGGGAAGAACATGTCAATCAAATCACAATGGTTTTACAAATAATTAAAGATACAGGACTTACGGTAAAACCGAGTAAGTGCAAATTTGCTCAAGAAAAGGTACAATATCTTGGACACATGGTAGGACAAGGGGAATTGTCACCATTAGAGGCAAAGATAAAGGCGATATTAGATTTTCCACAACCTCAGTCAAAAACTGAAATAAGACGGTTAATAGGAATGATATCGTATTATCGGAAGTATCTGCCTAATATTTCAGAAACGTTAATGCCTTTAACATCTTTGACAAAAGGAAAAGAAAGGAAAGGAAAAATAATTTGGAATGAAAATTGCGAAAATGCTTTCAATGAAATTAAGAAAATGTTAACAACTAAACCAGTTCTAAAAGCACCAAATTTTGACAAACCATTTATCCTTTTGACAGACGCTTCTAACTATGGTATAGGAGTAATTCTTTGTCAAGAAGACGAAAAAGGAGAAGAGCATCCCATTGTATATCTTAGCAGACAATTAAATAAATCTGAGCAAAATTTTGCTGTTATTGAACGGGAGTGTTTAGCAATTTATTGGGGAATATCTAAATTAAAATATTATTTAGACGGGATGATTCCCTTCAAAATTGTTACGGATCATAATCCTTTGGTTTATTTAAGAAATAAAATGTGTATTAATTCCAGAATAACCAGATGGATTCTTAGTATCCAAAGTTATGACTTTGAAGTAATACATAGGAAGGGTAAGAAACATACAAATGTCGATTTCTTAAGCAGAGCTTTGCCAGAGTAGAATTTTACTATTCTTGAAAAGCACAGAAATCTGGTGACTATATAAATCGAAATTTATTGTAAATAATGTAAATAATTTTGTGCAATCTTTTGTGATAACTACGAACTCTTACTATGTTAACTCATAGTTTTGTTGAATCAATATCTCTCCAACAAAACTCTTGAAAGGTTGGGGGAGTCTGTAACGTAGTAGTTATGATGGGTTGCAAGGTTTATGATGTTCTGCCTAGCAACAGGAGTTGTTGCTAAAAAAAAAAAAAATAAATGCTCAGAAGGCTTTGAGAGGTCGAAGTGAAATGACCTGAAAAGATTCTCGTGTCTACAAGGAAGTTCTTGAAATATTTCTATCAGTGCAAATGGTGTTAGAAGTTTGCAGATTTTGATAATAATAAATCAAATTGTTGTTTTTGATAAGAAGCAATTATTCCATAAGAGTCGGCTGGTGCACGACTAACTTGGTGTCGCTGACGATTGCGACGGAGCTCATCTAACTTGGCGTCGTTGACGATTGCGACGCTACAGAAAGAATATTCATAGGTATCAGGCAACTATATTAGTACTTCTAGTTGTTGCTGGAGAGCAAATCTTGAATTAATAATTATGCAAATAAACCTAATCAGACTGCACAAATCACGATGTATACAGAAAGCGGAAATATAAGATTGAGGAATCTAAGCCTTCTAAGCCTGTCGTCACAAAAATGTTTACCAGCAACAAGGGCTGAAATATTTAGGCGGCATTCATAGTATTGAAGCGCCGAACCGAAAATTTAATTAAATGTCTAAGAATGTCTCATCTTGTAGATTATGGTGTGAAAAACATTTCTGTGAGGCCGTTTGTTTTTAAGGCACTATAACGCTTTATTTAAGAGTTATTTGACGATATAGATTCGGAAACTTTGTCCAGTGTTGCGGGTTGCATTTGACATGAAAATTAGATGCGTTTTTATTTTAAATAAATCCTTCATATTTTTGAAGTTAAATTGCAATACGTCACGTCTTCGTAAAATTATCTTTTCTTGATACCTCATTTATAAAGATTGGTTGCGTGTGAGAGCCCCAAAGGAAAACTGAAATAATATAGGAACGATATGGGCAATTGATTCAGAAGAATTTGCGAGTCGTACCTAACTCAAATCGCAGTGATCGCCGGTCAAGGTAGCCAACATTAGGGTTACCAACCGTTTTTCATTTGGGAGAACAGTCCATTGACATCAATTGTCCTCTCGTCCTCCTTTAAGGAAATTTGTAACATTTGTTGTCATTTATTTTATCACATGACTGACAACTGCTGCGTTGTATAGTTTATTGTTTAATTTATTAAAAAATAAATATAAATGTTAAAAAGAAAACATGAATATCCTTTTTCTGAACTCACACGCAAGCATGGTGTAGTTTTAGCCTAACAACTAAAATAATAGACGCTCAGATGATCATCTGCATTTTGTGAACGAATCTTTTCACTTGAATCGCAAACGGAGAGAAGAAAGAAATAGAGCTGATGTTAGTCTAAATTAAATATTGATAAAAAGAAATGGGTTGGTGATTTTTTCTTTTTTGCTTGTCGAGAGTCCTCCCTTTCACATGAACATTGTTGGCAACCCTAGCCAACAGCTCAAAGATATTTTATAGGCGGCGATATGTATGAAAATTAACGTACGTACAGTAGAATCTTGGTAATTCGAGGTGAGCGGGACCGGGCCTAGCTTGAATTAATGAAAACTCGAAAAAATCGAAAATGATTAATTCATAAAATAGAACTATAAACACAACTTTTAAATTTTAAAGCATGTATATTACAATAAAAATGTACTTGCATAATATTATTGCATTAATTGCTGAAGATAAATTAATTACATTTCAAAGTAATTGTTAATTTTTTAAGTACATTGTTTCTTTTACGTGAGGCAATATTACGCCATTTTTTCAGCATCACATTATCTGAGGTTGCCTCAGATTGTTGTCCTACGTACGTCATGGCCAAGCAACAACAAAAAACAGATATAGAAAATTTTTCATGTCTTGTTAAGTTTTTGGTCAATTAATTAATTTATTTGTATTTATTTAATTTTTTGGTCTGTCAGATTTAACTCGGATTTTTGGGGAACTCGAAAAATCGAGACTCGAATTATAGAGACTACTGTATGTAGTAGATAGGTTATAGTTATAGTTGAGTGGCGCGTCCGAGTTGTATAGTGTGAACGCTGCCACGGATTTTTAATTTTCCTCCCTCCAGTTACCCTAGAGAGGCTGGAGTTTATTCAATGCATTTGGATATATGTGCTCTAACCGATTAGGCTTTTACCGCGGAGAGAGGGCCTATCTTAAGTAAAGTACTTAAAAACTATCTTAATACTAGCTAAAACTACTGCATTGCCGCTTTGGGCATTGTCTAGCTTGATGTACAAGTTCTTTTTCGTATGATTTGTTTAAAGTTCGTTAAGATTGTTCATTTTTCTAATTTTTTTCTTTTAATCATTTATTCTCACATTCACTCTTAAACTATGTTTACAAATTCATTCGTCCACTCATGCACTAAACACGCCACCTCACTATTTACACAACACTATATACACTTTTGATCGCCACGACGCCGATTTCACTCAAGCTTGGCGCCGCGACGTCTTCGGTCCCAGGCGGCCCAGGCTCGGCTCGGCGTTGCCCGGCCCGACGCCGAAACCGAGTTCTGCTTACGGTGGCGGGGACTGCGCCGCCGGTGCACCGTGTGGCAGAGGGAGAGCGCCACTATAGCGCGATTTTTATAAGGAAGGACCATTTTGACAGCTAGTGCTGGCAACATAAGTGAAGGTTCTGTGGTCATTGGGTCCTTAAACCTATTACACTCTCCTTCATGCATTCGTTCGTTTGCAATTGGCTAACTTGTAAATGGTTTCGACGCTTCGTTTACTGATGGCCTCGTCTGACGAAAATATAGTGCGCCATGAAATATAATTGAAATTAAGAAGTGCAGTGTTATGTGCTCTTCTGTAATTTTTTTATAAACATTACATTGAATTTCCTTTTTGTGTGAAAAGTATTATGTTTATTTTAAAATGGAATCTTCAATGCGTGATGCTTACTGCTCCTGTGCGGTAAGATTGCGAGCTCTGATTGAGAGCGTTCCGTGGTTCCGTGCTTTGCGTTTTAGAAATTAATTTTTTTGTATACTTACACGGTTCTGAACCACGAGAAGCCGTGATGTCGTAACGGGAGCCATAAACAAACATAAACACTTCGCGAAAAGGCGTTGCTGAACAGCTGTCGCGGCGGAAGGATACTTCTCTGAATTAAATGTGATGTTCACTTGTTTAGCGAACTGTCACTTTGGCTCGTTCTTAAGCGTATTCTTCTTTAACAGCCTAAGCAGCTTGATTGCGCCGCCTGTGTGAAAATAACCATTTAACTTTTAAGAAATTGGCTGCCGGTTCATGCCATTAATAGTCGCACTGCGATTTCTGTCACCTCCACTTTCTGCTTTCTAATATTACTAACAATTATTGTTCTGCAATTTATTCTTCGTTGTATTCAATTTTCTTGAATAAACATTAATTTTTAAAATTTATAAAAGAATTTTAACTGTTCCAAATGCAATATAATATAAGTGGTGATCATACCTTGCTAACTGTAACTGATACAATATAAATTAATTTTGTATTTATGTAGGAATCGCAGGCTTACGATTCCCAGAAAAGATAGAACACGAATTGCCTTAAATAACGTGTATTAGCCAAAGATACAAAATGCACACCTTTTAAACACAATAAAACATCGGACCCTAATAATATTGTTTCCCTATGGCAACCACGCTTCTGCCTCTTCCACCACGCGGCGCCGTCGTAGCCAAACGCTGCGCTAGTCAAGCATCAGAAACTTCAGATTCCACATTTATGTATGAAGAAATGAAACTAATAGTAATTTTATTAAATTTTGTTGATACTAACCTTTTATTGTTCTCAAGCGTCACAAATAATTCAATTTGATGTAATATCATGGATGAATATGGATGCGCTCGGAGATTGGGAAAATTCTCCGTCCCAAAGAACGCATTCTATTTCAAACAGATTAATTGCTTAACAGATCTTCTTTTCCTGGAAGGAAGGTACGCAAACTGTTGAAAGGTACTGTAAATTTCAGAAGAGTGGGATAATACTATTTTATTTGGCAGTTACTACAAATGATCGGAGAACACTTTGAAACTCCACGCGACTACTTCAGGATTAAACCAACACGTATCTAGCAGACACGATACTCGGAAATGCTGTTGAGAGGCTGTAAAAGGAGGCTTTGCCCCCGGTAAAGTTGAAGGTTGCACCGATCGTCGGACAAGGTCGTTGGCCTACTCCATTGCAAAGCATAGGTGAAGAAAAAGGCGACAGCGCTTATACTCTCCTATTTTCCTGGACTGATGATTGCTATGGCTAGAAATAGGATTTTTAAACAAATTCATGTTCTTTTGTGAGGCTACTACTGCACTCAAACTTAAAAAATATTGGAAATGTGTTTCAAAGAAACTTCATTATGTACATTATTAATAAAAAGCGTAATAAACAAATAAAAAAATGATCATGCGTAAATAGAAATCTGACTACGGACAGATGTATCCATTACGTATTTAATTGGTAAATTATCTCTTTTAAATACTATACCTCACGAATGCCAATGGCAACAAGTTATATTAAAATATAAGGGTCGGATTTAGTTTGCTGCGGATCCTAGAGGAACAATATCGTGTTTAGACCCCTTTGATTCTCCAGATAACGCCACCCCCGAAAGCACTACCTAAAATAGAATAAATTTTAGTACAAATGCAAATAAATCACATTTTTTAGTTTAGTAACGTGTTTCATTTCTATTATTTAAAAAAACATTGACATTTTTTCGAATATTTTATCTTTTTTTTTTCACGGTGAGGATTTCCCCATGGATGGGAGCCGTAAGTAACTGATTTTATTGCTTGTAGTGGCCCTGTAAACTAGAGTTATTTCTTTGAAATCATACATCGAATATATTTGAATCTATTACACTGGAAGTAGCTCGTTATTTTTCGTTGTGTGTAACAAAAAATAATAATTTGAACACGTTTTAAAAAAGGTAACGCCATTTTAACAGTTGGTGCTTACATAAAGCGAGGAAGTCCAAAACTGGCCGCCCATCCACCGGAAGCGCGCTCCGCTGCCATGATGGTGGTGCGAAGGGCGCTCGCGAGAGCGGCCAAGAGGCGGAAAAAGGAAGGAGACGGAACGCGCGCTGCCTTTGTTCTTCTGGACACGTGGCCGCCACGCGGGAGGCGTACGTTCCCTCGCGTATCCCTTTTGTTTTGCGAGCGCGGGTCCACATTCGGAAACGCAATTTCTCTGTTTGCATCACCCAGTGCGTAAGAGTACAGTTGCGAGAGTTAATACGGTAGTTCCGAATCTGAACCACTGAATCTACGCCACCCGGGGCAACGTGAGTTCGCTAGGTACCAGGGTTGGGCGGTATGCCACCGTCTTGAAAAGAATTATAGTGGCCGGCTGATCTGAAGTTTAATTATGTCATTGATTATGAATGTATAGTTAAGTATAGAGAGAGCTTGACGTTCTTTCCGAAGAGGTATTAACTTTCGCATCAGACAATGGTTTGTAAGGAAAGTCTTAACACTATTGGGGCATATTTCTAATGCAAACTAAGACTTAAAATGTATCTATTGCATTGTTGTTTTATGTCAAAGAACTATATAAATCTTGACCTCTTAATAATTCCCAACTCCCAGTGGATATATCTATTATGACGATGTCATAAAAGTCAGAGCAGTATAAGTTTTGGATAGAGTCTAGAGTCCCTTTCCCAGTCCTGAAATATCCTTGAATAAACAAGTTACAAAGTATTTATGAATGGTTAACTCCCTCTTCAATGTATAAATAAAAGACAAATGATGTAATAATAAAAATTGTTAAAGCAAGTCAATAATAATAGTGGTAGGAAATTTTTCAATAATAATAAATAATAATAATAATAATAATAATAATGAAAAAAGACGGTAAGCGTAGGCTTATTTATGCATGAATTTAGCGATGTAATTTTGAATAATATCATCCACAATGTATGAGATTTATTAATTTCTTTGTATGTTGATATCTGTAGAAGTTATTACATAAAGAAGTTAAGTTTTTGGAAGTGCAAGGAAACCTATATCACTCCAAAAATCAAACGGTGTGAAATTTTGCAATTCCGCTACATAAAATGAATTATTTAAACATTTTTAACTTTAGTACTTGAAAGAGATTATTGATGTGTAATCATATTACCTTAAAAGTATACTTTTCATGCAAAAATTCTTATCTGTATCTCCTTTCTGAATTGATAAGCGTTTACCAAGATTTTCGTTATCAGTTTTCGTCTAAAACATTCGTCCCATTTTTCCACAACGACAAGCAGAGAGTCAGATATGACAAAAAGTTTCCCAAAATTATTAATAGAATCAGTTTCTTTCCATCATATGATCGCCACAACTGCGGTGGGAAGCAGCGACAATAAATACGAGACGCTACCTCTGCTCAACAAAGACCTCATCTCCTCTCCTTGCTGACAAAAAAATGACGAAACGTTGTAGCCTCTGAAGCTCTGGCAGCAAAAACGACTTGGGCGGCCTTGGTTGTCACGCAACATGAAAGACCACGTCACTTAATCAAAATCCCTCGCCAGCCGAACAGACATGCTTGTCTTGGCGGGCGTCCCAAGTTTTTTCAGCGAAAAGTGTTTATGGTTTATATCTTTCAATTTATCAAAAGAATACATTGAAATTAATTATTACCAGCCAGGAATGTAATTAGGAATGAAAATATTATGCATGCTATAATTTATGGAAGTGAAAAGAAGAAGGTCTGTAAGTCTTCGCTTTATTAAGATTGTACCCTGAGATTCCCACTCAGAACCGCTCTTAAGAATAATATACTTTTAGACCTTTCATTTAGTTTCGGTAAATAACAGTAAAAACGATAAGTAACACATACTATAAGAACTTATGTACGAGTATGTGCTTATATAGTAAATGTAGGTTTTCTTGACTTTTACTACATATAGTTTACTTGATGACACTTTCATTCAAAGGAAACCTTTCCCTTCTTACGCGTCTTTCGCCCGAAGTGAAGCTCTCACCAAACCTTCAGGCCTGTCAAATGATACAACTAGGAACCAGGGCATACAATAATAAGCCAAGCATTTTAAGATTAATGATACCTTTAATGGATTTCTAGGAAAAACTTCACGGATTGAACGACATTCCTAACACAGGAATATTACACCATTATACGAGTATTATAGAATTCTAGGAGACTCTCCTCTTAAACATGTTCGGCCTTTATTTGTATACCCTTGTATATTTTTGTCCCACTTACAATTAGCTTCTTGCCCATTTGATTTACGTATTTTTTTGATTTACATATTTTCTCTTTTATTTCGCTTGTTACACAAACTACATATTAGGGTCTGTGAAAATCCAGGGATCTATTTCATATTTGAAAAATTTGGACACGACGTTCAATTCGTAAAATAAAACCGCAACAAACGTCAAGGTGCAACACACTTTACTACCATGGATAATTCAAAACCTGTGCGGCCCAGGCCCTTGAAACCGAGTTAAATGTCCGTGACGATACACCAGTTGGGTTTCTTATTCCATAATCTACAACATTTGACGTTTTAGATGTTCCATTATTTTATTAAAAGGTACTCTCACTCTCTTGCAGGAGTTGTAAGGAACGTGCAAAGTTGTGTCCCAGTATGAAGCTATTTTTCTCTTTTAAAACAATAATTTAAAAAACTGCAATGTTAGGGAGAGAGCTGTTTTTAATTTTTTTGTTTATAAAGAAAAAAATAGTTTTGAGTCTAAAAAATAATAGAAAGGAAGATTAGAAGAATTAAATCAAAATTTGTAATAGAGGGAATTTACTACCTACTCAGAATTACCTCTTTCGTCCGTCAGGACAGCCTTTGCAGTATCCACCAAGGTATGGTTCAGAAACGTATTTCGTATTAACAAACACTTATAATAAATTTCTGAATTTGGAGATGAACAAGTCTGTGAATACGCTGTGAACACGTGATGAGTATGTGGAGGAGCGCGTGAGATAAACATATGAGGGAACATGGAATGAAAAATGCGTGGGAGAACTGTGAGGAAAGTTGCGGTGGTAAATGCCAGAAACGTGAGGGAAAGAAGATGTGCTCTTAATGCAGTAAACGGATGGTGCAAGAGCTGCTCGTTCAGTGATAGGTTAAAATATGAATATCATTCCACTTTCGTATCATATATGTCGTATAAAGTCGAAATGTACGGGTACAGCGAGTCATTTTAAATTCCGTGAAGTACATTGCTTCGCATGAAATTCACGTATATTACTCATAAACTACTAGTTTGCCAGAATGGTTTCAATATTCACAATCTGTAAAGGGTTCCCGGGATTGGCAAAGAAAAAAAGCTGGTTGCAGGCGCAACAATGCCCTCTTACCCCTCGCCAATCAAGACTCGCTATAGCCACCCTCGGCCTCCTCCTCTACTTATCATGCTCTCCACGACATCTCTCCCTCATGCACTCTCGTTGTTCAACGGTCTCTTATGTCCAATCACTATCTGCCATCTTCCCTCCCACCCCCCACATCTTCCCCACGAATTCGTCCCAGTCATCTCTACTTCCCTTTTGCCGGCCACGAGTTCTACTCGCCCCAGCATGAGGCTGCCATCTCTCCTCCTTTCCCCAGCTCCCCGCACACTCATTTTCTGCCACTTTAACATTCCACTTTGCTGTCCACTGGCAAGTACTCCGGCACCTTTCTCATATCTCTCCTTCTTTCTCCTCTGTCTCCTTCCTCTTTCTCTCTCCTCTTCTCTCTCTCTCCTTCCCTTTTTCTCTCTCCTTCTCTTTCTCACTCTCTCTCCACCCATGTCCTTTCCCGTCCACTCCCTCATGCTCTTCCATCCGTCCTCTGTTCCAATACCCATGTATCCACTCACTTCCTGTCCACTTCTATATCCTTATTCTCTCTCATCCACCTTACTCCCGCTCACCCTCACACTCTATGATCCTTCCTCCATCTTGTCGACTACAACGGCAACATCGTCGCCCAGTAGCCGGTGGTACAGGAGATTTTCAGTTCTGACGGTGGCAGATTTTCGACACTCGCTGCCACAGCTGGGTCGAATTGCCCTCACTGAAGAACTCATCACTTGAATTCAATCGGCAATTAATGGCGGTTTCTCCAATAAGTTCCAGGGTTAAATATAGAAGCAGTACCATAAACAGACCATTCCAAACTTCAATTATACTTTCGTAGAGTTTGTTCTTTTAGGGTCCACTATTCCGTAACATGGATAGTCAGACAATGATCAGAATCGCAAAATCCATGTAAAATTAATTTAAAGAAATAGAGAGAGAAAATAATATTTCACGCTAAGATTTAGAGCGATCATTTGACTTTCAGTGAAATTTAATCTCAATGCTTAGTAGCCATAGGATGATTTCTCGTGCACAATAGCATGTGTAAAATGCTACATCGCATAGTTTTGGGGACTGGAATTTCGAAGTTAGAATAAATTATGAAACTAATAATAATAATAATAATAATAATAATAATAATAATAATAATAAATACCTTTATTGATATGGCGAGGCTCGGGCCAACAGACCTGCTCTTCCACTTAACTACATGTCAGATATTCACAAATTAGTCCAATAAAATAATATAATGACAAAATATAATGAATATAATGACATAATAATGACATTATATAATGACATAATATAATGACATTATATAATAATATAATGACAAAAGGCTGCATTTTAGAAGACCAGATAAGAAATGACGAAATCAGGAGAGAATTGAAAGTGAATAGCGCAAACAACATAATGGAATTAAACAGGAAAAAGTGGCTGCAGCACTTAGAAAGAATGGAAGAAACAAGGCTGCCAAGATTAGCATATTTCTACAAACCGAGAGGGAAAAGAGGATGTGGGAAGACCCACGAAAAGATGGAAAGATAAGTGGAGACGGAACTGGCGTAAGCCTAACCCGTGAAGTGTATAAGAAGAAGAAGAAAATAATATAATCTATTTTCAATTTTAAAACCATTATTTTCAAACCGCGGAGTATTTGTGTGGGCTCCAGCTGAAAACATAACGAGATAAATGGCGCGCGACTTGATGTGCGCAGAATTCAGTCTCTCTCACTTCCTCTATTACTTCCTTCTGCTATCTTTCTCTCGCACTCCCCCCTCTCTGCTGCGTACTCCCACTTCCACCGCTTTATTGTCGTTGAATTTGCAGACATTTTTGAATGGGTGGCTCTGGGATTCGAGACCTGGCGGTTATGTAAAAACACTAGCTAAATAGAAAGATAAAATATAGCCTCTGTTTGGAGGAGAATTGTAGCGGCCAGTTTTTCTGATGGATGGTTTTGTAGTTTTCATCGATAATACGCGAATGCCGAAGGCAGTCCCGTAATTAATGGGCCCCCGGACAGCACGCGACATTCTCTTCTTCTTTTCTCCTTTCCCCACCCCTTACTTCCACACACTGTCAAATGCACTACACTACCACACAGGTCGAGAGCTTAGAGCTTGTCGTCGGATGGGCGATGCCCCGCTGAGGGAGACATCATAAGAAGAGATCCGACGTGTAGGTCGGTTGCCGGGATCTCACCACCAGTAGGGGAAAAAACACCCGCCCCCTCCGGTGTCACAAAACATTCACTGCGCTTGCGGGACTCATGGCCAATAGCAGATGGCGTTACTGCAAACGTCAATTATCATAATTATTTATTAATTCATTTTGAAATCTTATTGCATTATTGTAATTGATGCAATTACATGCATGTAATTGATGCATTATTGCAATTGATGCATTTGTGAGCATTTCTACCATGCAAAATAGTCTTGGAAATCTTTAAATCCATTTAGTATAAATATAGTATAAATGTGTCATTTATTCTGTACTAATGGTTTAAAAGTGTTTTAATTATATTATTTCCAAGTGACCGCTTCGCATGGTGTTGGACAAGTGTTATATTAATCCATTGTTTGCCCAATTATTTAAAATATCTCTTTTTCAAATGAGACATTTTGAAGAAGAAAGTCGTGCGCAGATAATCTCTTCCCCCACACGTCATATACAGTTTTTACTGTTTTTTGACCAAATAAATAGAAATAAGTAGAAATCGATTCATCCCATCCTCTTTACCCAACGCAGCCGCCCGCCCACTCTCACAGCCTCGGAGCCGCCGTGCTGCAACGCAGCCTGGCGCGGTGGTGGGCGACGCACAAACGTAATGAAGTGTGGACAGAGGTAATGAATCACCCGACCCGGCGGGTGCGCACGCGGTTTTTCGTCCCGATTCCCTTTCCCCGTGCTCCTGCGCCCTCCGCCCTCCGCCCTCCCCCCTCCGCCCTGCGCGCCGACAAAATCGAAGCCCCTCTGCCAGAAGGGCAGTGCGCAGTGCGAAGGAATCACTCATCCACGCTGCACGTGGAACGTCGACAGGGCCTTTCCAAAATATGCAGGTTTAGTTGAGGTAAAGTTAAAGATCGTGATTGTTAATGACAGTTTGAGTTGCCCGTGTCTTCTAAAGATTTGGAATTCATGAATAAAAATATTTTCAGTAACATTACATTAGATTAGAATTTGAAACTTGTGAAACAAATTGTAAACAAATTAAGTTTATAAATGTTCCACCTACTATGAGCCACCCCCTAACTTCTGAATAGTTCAGGACATCGAAATGCAGTTTTCGCTCAACAATGGAGAATCATGGGGAAAGCAATGTGCTATAGAGTTATTGTTCGGAATGTTTTTAATTTTCCAGAAATTGATTCATCATTGATTTTGTAAGTGGTATTATATATTTTTCTCATTAGGTATGGATGGATCGTAGAGAGAGGAATTCAATAATGCATTATATTTTATTGTTTTGGTAATATTTGAGTATAAAATAATACTTTCTGGCATAAGATTTTAAATTAAACGTAGAAATACAATGTAGCAGCCCTTGCAACTGTTGCTTGGGGGAAGGTGGCCTTCGCTGCGCCGAGACTTACGGGGAGAGGGGATACTAAAAGGGTGGCAATGACGGATAGCGGCGTAACTACAGCAATCCATAGCGTTGTCACCACGGACACAAGAATAAACATCAATATCAACGATCAGTACGAAAGATTTTTTTTTCCATTAATTCATTGGAAATGAACTTCTTCTGGTAGAATGTCTAAAGCATCCATCATAGCGCCAAAAAACAACGCAGTCAGTTCACCGCCTCTTCCACATTTGAATGCAAATGTGCATTGCTGTTGATGGGGAACGCATAGCATAAGAGTATGACATAGTTTATGTAGTAAACTACATAACTTAGTAATGTATGTACATAGTTTTATTTAGTTTTTCTACAGTTATCTACGACTGATTGTATTTTTATAAATTTAGAATAAGTTGTGTATCAGTAAAAAATATCAAAATTTCTACCTATCTGAAATCGGATGAATTATCTGGAGATATTAAAGGGACAATCTTAAATCACCCATCTTTTTATTTGCATGTGAAGTGTTTTAAAACGCTGGCTTATTCTTACATCCATTAGACACCGAGCTCGATTCTAGTTAAGTTTGAAAATTACCTTCTTCAGTATCTTCCTTATTCTACCAATTTTTATGTCGTTCATTTCAATGATCGATGCTTTGCAATTCAATCTGTAGAAATAAACGTCAACTCTGATGAATCAATGGACAAATCTTTCATTTTGATAGTCAGTATCGACGTTTGTTCCTATGTTCCATCCAGTAAAGACCATGATTAACTGTAATTGCACCTCATTCTCATTGCGACCCTAATCAGTCTCCCCTCCCATCTCGGTGTCGGGTAGGCCACCCTCCAAAGGTGACAGTTGCAAGGCATTTTGTCGGTTTAATTTAAAATAACATGTCAGAAAATACAATTTTATATTAAATCTACTTTCAAAACGCTAAAAATGATACATCATTGCATTCTTCTCTTTATGATCTATCCATTGTCAATAAGAATATACTTCCATTTAAAAAAGATGATAAAAAATTGATCGACGATAAATACATTTCTTGGAAACTAAAAATATTTCAAACAATATCTGTACAGCAAATTGCTTGCCATATGATTCTTCTTTGTTGAGCGAAAACTGCATTTCGATATCCTGAACATTTTGGAAGTTATGGGTGTGGCCCCTAGTAGATGGGATATATGGTGTGTAGTCCCATAACTTCAGCATCTCCTGAAGTTTTTGAACTGTTGAAATTATTGCATTGCAATTTTCACGGAAGTGCATGAGGAAATGGGACTAATTGATGTTTTCATTTTTATCACTCGTAATTTACGCGATTTTGAGGTAACTTTTTTTTAATGGAACATGGAAGTAATATATACATCTATATTAGTTTATCATGTCGAGTGTAAAAAGACAAATCCAATGATATACATCTTGTTATATGTTAGATAGGCATTTTCTGAGTAATTTTCATTTTTTGTTCTGAGATTTCCTTTCCCGAGCGCGTGTCAGCAAGGGGAGCGTTGCGTGTGGGGAACGTTTACATTCAAAATATCCGTTAAACTCGAGCCGCAAAACAAAATTACTAAAAAAATGCTTATATAACATATGACAATATGTAGTATATCATTGTATTTGTCCCTTTACGCTCGACATGATAGACTAAAAAAGATGTACAGTTCCATTTGAAAAATCAAAGTTACCTCAATTTCTCGTAAAATATAAGTAATAAAATAGAAATAAATACATGTATCAATTAACCCCATTTTATCACGCATTTCCGCGAAACGGCATTGCAATAACTTCAACCTTTCAAAACCTGTAGGAGGTGCTTAAGTTAGGTATATGTATATTACTCTGTTTATTACATTTGCAAATTGAAATATTTATAAAAAAATATTTATGTCGGAATAAGTGTTAATTTGAGATCAGCTGAGGATTAATTTATCAAGTGAGTTTGACAATTTCCCGCTTTGATGGCCCATCATTTAACTCTGATTAACCAGGAAACTTCGAAGGACGCAGCGATTGTTTTTGCTGCGCGCTCTTCCGTGCCGGTTGGCTGCTCAGGGCCCGCGCGCTGGGCGATGCGAGGGCTAATGGCCACCGAAGCTCCCGCGCAAACGAGGGTCTCTGCGAGGACGGCCTGCCGGCGGGCGGGGACGTGTGAGGACGCGTCAGCCTCAGAAGAAAAGGGGTCGTTAGCATGCGACCCTGCCCTTCGGCCTGGGTGTGGCCCCGACACGTGGAAAGTCGCAGTCTCGATTTTCACTTAGGCGAATGCAAGGTTGGAGTAATTATTTGCCCAGACAGGACTTGAGGATTTCCTGTGTGTTTAGTAATACTCGAGTCAAAAGTTTACACCATGAAAGAGATTTTTTTGCTACTAAAAATGGATATAATGTTTTATTGACTTTTATTCTCGTGATTCCTTCTTGTTGCTGACAGCAATATTTTAAAGCTCAGCATATTTCAATCTATTCGACGTACCTCAACTCCTGAAGATGCGAGTAATATTATCTTAATCAAATAGTGAACTTCAGAGTGATTAGTTCTATTTTTCTCGGAAAATGTTAAGATTATGGTGGATTATAGATTTAAATTATGATCATGGCAAAATTTCGATTTGAGATACCTATTAAAACGTAAATATTTCCTGTTTTCGACGATTACTAGAAGATGTTTCAGGGAAGCATGGTACTTTATTGCTTAAAATTGTTAAGAGTATTAATATTTTGTAGAGTATTTCGAAGAATAATTATTCAAAAGTAGGGTAATTTAAATCGATAGACACTTTCAAAACCGCAGTCTTCGCCTATTCATCAAGCGTCTTTTCTCAAGAGTCTCAAAAAGAAATTAATGGAATGGGACGATATGGAGAGATGCGGGAAATGATCACCCAAGCCAGCTACGAGACTGGAAGTAGAAAACAAATGGAGCGGAACGTGATCTACGAAGGCTCGAACGGAAAAAAGCAAAATTCTTTGTTCGAAGCAAACAACAAAGCAGATGATAGTAACGTTACACAGTGGAGTAATGCAAGGTCAAGTCGGAAGGGACGAAATGCAAAGAGAAGACAGAGAGCTTTCGTTATCGGGTCGACGTGCCGGATGGCGAGTCTTTGCGTGAAGATAATACACGGAGATACAGAGAGAAGTGGTGTTAGATAGTTTCGGGTTGTATGGGATAGTTTTGGGTAGTGTCGGGAAGATTCGGGTAGTTTCGAGCTGTATTGGGTAGCTTCGGGAAGTGTACTATCGAAATGTGTCGGTCTGGGTCGGTCGGGTTCGAGTGGGGTCTGTTCGGTTTGGACGGGGTCAGCCAAGGCCAGGAGAGTCATCCGAGGACGGAAAAGGTCAGACAGGGTCACAAAGAGTCAGACGGTGTGGGACAAGGGTGGCAGAGTCGGTGGTGTTAGATGATTGGGAAGAGACACTTCGAAGTTTGAAGGAAGGAAGAAAGAAGGTGGAGAGTGACGAGCAGGTTTGGAGCGTGGTGAGAAGGTTTGGAGCGTGGTGAGTAGGTTTTGAACATGATGAGAAGGTTTGGAGCGTGGTGAGAAAGGTTTGGAGCGTCCTGAGGAGGTTTGGAACGTGACGAGATTTGGAGCGTGGGGAGAAGGTTTGAAGCGTGAGGTGAAAGTTTGGAGAGTGGAGTAGAGGTTGGAGAAGTGGCGTATAAGATTGGAGAGTAATGTAGAAGTTTGAGAGTGTCATGGATGCTCTGAGAGTGGCGTGGAGGGGTTTGAGAGTGGCGTGGAGGGTCTGAGAGTGGCGTGGAGGGTCTGAGAGTGGTACAGAGGGACAGAGAATGAGATTGAAGGACGAAGTGTAGTGGATGGTGCGGGACGGGGGAAGCGGAGTGGCCGTACGGAAGCGCGTGGCCGCGACGAAGGGTGGCGGAGAACGCGCTCCGTACGAAGGAACGGATTAGGCAGAATAATGGGAAGCAGAGGGCGAGCGGGGCGTCAGCACAGGCAGGGCAGTGCAATTAAAGTAACCTGTCTGACGCAGATAAGGAGAGAGAAAGAGCGAGACAGAGACTTAGAGGAAGTTACTGAGAGTGGCTTGAGAAAGAGAGAGACTTCAGTCTTAAGAGAGATAGAGACTTTGAGAGAGACTCGACTTCAAAGAGGTAGAGATATATTCAGATAGCGACAGAGACAAGAATGTAGATACAGAGATTGGCATAGCGAATGAGGAAGAGGGAGGCAGTCAGATAGAGGGAGACTGAGAGAGGGAGAGAGGGGACGGCGGAGATATGCCAGCGTGTGTAATGAAATGGAAAAAAGCGGGGAGAGAGGCGCACAACAGTTCTCGCACAGCCATCACTAGCGTCAGAAAACATGGAAATGTTAAGATGAGAATTATAGCTGAAAAACAGACCACTTGTCTTTCTACTTCCTGGTATTTTTTTCTTACTTAAATTTGGATTTTTTTGGATAATATTAGAACTGGAATGATATAATGAGTCTTGAAACTCTAGTTAGTTTCAATTTGTAACTCTTTCCATAATGTGTATGTATTATACGTAAGAGTGGTTTCGTTTGGTTCACCTTGATTCATGAATATCTAGTGAACGTACTTCGATGTTTATTCAAAGTATTCCAATAAATGTTTTAGTATATAACTGAAATTTACTCTCATGTTTGATTTCTGAATTTTTCACTCTACATTCACAAATAGTCGTCGTTAAAATTTGATGTTGCATTAAAGTTTCATCCAATTTACACAAATGCTCTTTCGTATTGCACGATACATACGCCACTCAACTTTCTCTCCTGCGAAATACCGATGTTTTATTAATTTTTGATGGTAAATGAAAAATGTAGGAGCTGAAATTTTAATTAAGTGGCACATGAGTATTACTACGTTCGTACTTTACTCGATATACAAGGAACTAAAAAATTTATCACTTTCCTCTGTATGAAACTTTTTTTCGATTTAAGCTAGTTACCTTTTACAAACAAACGGGATATGCTGCTCCCTTGAAATCTTCTCGTATCGGTGGTCAGGAAAACGAGAAACCGTTAATGACACAACAATATGGAAAATAAGGGACCAAAAACGAGTATTGGAATCCTTAATCCGTTGAAACTGATAAACATACACTTGCGTCAAGTTCGAAAAAAGAAGAGGGATACACACCGTTGCATCCTCAACAAAAAAGCTATGTCGATTCGCAAAATTTTAAAAACTGACGGAGAGCACGTTTGTAAGATAATCTCCCCATAAACATGCCAATTTTTCGCAGTGACGGTGCTCAATAATCGTGAACTTACTTTCCGTGCCATCGTAAGCTACCTCGGAACATGCATTCAGTCCTTAGGATGCAGTTATGGTAGGAAATTCTACCTTTATACAACGTGACCCTCCGTTTACTCTTCTGAGAGTGATGACCATTGTATCAGAGATTGTCACAACCGACACTAATCCAATGAAAAATGTTATCAACTTGGCATAAAAGGTTATTTTTAAATTATGAACTTCATAAATTGGTCATTCATTATTTATTGTTTATTTACAAAAACAGAGGATTATCTGAAAAAATTTGTTGGTCAACATGTGCATAATACAAAAACTATATTATTGCAAAAATATTGGAAAAACAATTGCTAATGCTTTAATATGAAACTCGTATGGATCCAAAAATAATACTAGCAAACGCTTTTATTATTATTATTACTGAACATCAGTTGTCTATTAATCATTTAAATTTATTCTAATGAGTATGACGTGCAGAATTAATAATTAACAAAAAAGTTTGTCTAGCAAAATTATTTAGCGAACCATTCTCAGCGAAAATTGGGTTATTTGTCACAAACGTATTTGAAGTTCTTGAAACAAAAGGCCATTGTATTTTCAAAAATATTTTTTCTCTTGGAGAGTGTCCGGGACAGTACCTATCATAACAAAGATTGTCCAAATCCTGGAGAGAGTTATTGTAGAAACTCAAGAGAATGTATTATCACATTTTTCCAAATGATGAAAATATTGCAAAGCTATGTCGAAAACTACAAAAGCAATTTAACACTCCCATATTCTTAGTTTAGCTCTTCTGTAGTTTCCTTTGTCGACATGTGGACCCTTTCCGTGCTATTGGTCACAATTTATTTTTCTAGAAGTAAGCCTCTGGCTATTTCAAAATTAAATGTATTGATGTCACGACTTTTTTGGTTAACAAAATAGATCTCATAACTTATGATTTTTACCAAATGTATCACAGAACATTTTCACAAAACCTGTATCATTTTGTCCCCTTTAATGTAAGTAGAAAGTAGTACAGTGCTCAACTTCAATGAAATTTAAGAACGCCGTCGTATATAAATACATTTCAGAGCAGCAGGTTCTAAATTGAACGATATTCTTTGATGGAACCACGGTGTAAGAGATATGGATGGAACTGTAACTCCTTAACGATCTCGGACTCGATTTGCGATACGTTCAAACTTGTTACCCTCGTTTCATGTAAGAAACTCGGTAAAGTAGTTGTAAAAAATGAAAAGAATGGTCTGACGTATTTTTATCCATATAATACCGTAGTGTTCTGCAGCAGAATAAATGCAATCGAAAATATGGAAAATGAAGTCCTCAATCAGCAAAAATTTGCTGTTCTGAAATGATATTCGTGAAAATTGAAGCTTCTTACTTCCTCGTTATTTAACGTTAGCTTTGTCGTAAGCAGCTCATGAGAATACAGTCGTAACATCAGAAATGAGAAATTTTCGGATTAAAATATACAAATATTTGTACTTTTCAGTCATTGTAATATTGCTCCTACATTTTTTCAATCTTCCTGTCTTTTCAGTGAAATCATCGACTTCTCTCTCATGATCAGAGTGCTTGGTTTTTCGTCGTTCTAAGCGTATATTTTTTTAAAGCGTATAATTTAAAAAAAATTTTAAAAAGCGTATATTTTGAAAAAACTTGAAACTCTAGTAGAATAAACGCTTATCTTCTATCATTTGTTCATTAATTCGTTTGTGAAGATCATCATCAAGATGGTCTTTGTGTAGCGTGAACAATCGTGAATAAGTGTAAGTGCTAACAGAGTGCAAGGTGAGTGCTAGAGAAGCAAAAAGGGCGAGATGAGGTTCGAAAATTGAGTACTTTTAAAAGCAAATATTGGTGAGTATATTTAAGTATTTAAAACGTTCAAAAATCTTTCAGAAACCTGTTTCCGATTACAAAACATCAAGGAATAGAATTATACCTATACATAGCGTTTTTAAATTAACTCTCTGGTAGGATAATTTTCCATCATGGGGATCTTCTGCCTCAGAGGCACATATTACCAAGACGCAAAAGCGAGTCATCTTTTAATGATGGAATTCACAACTTGTTTTTGTTTATCCCTAGGTGTTCTTATTGCAAAATACTTAAATTAAAATATAGTATTGTGAATGTTACCAACTTTGACAAAAAACAATGGTTCACATATCTTTTGGCATACTCACTGTCAGACTAACAATAGGAATTCAAAGTCAACATCTTTTAGTAATTAACATGAAAATACGTAAAACTTTTTACAGTAAATTATTTTAATAGTATTTACAAGCAATTTAATAAATAAATCTACTTGAGAAGCATATTTTAAATCAAGCATCTGTGGAACATGTGCATGAAAAGCAGATATCAAAACCAACACCTTTGAAAAAAGTCTGCCTGTGAGGCATCGTTAGTTTCAGAAAAAAATAGTTTACACAAAACGTTCATACGCCACAGCTGCAATGACTCTCTCCCTTGAAGATTATAACCCTACTGATGGAACGAGGAGGGTGAAGTGCCGAACTTATACCGCTTCCTATGATAACAATGGAAACTGTGCCTGCCTGTCAGACGTTCCCACCAGAGGGTTAAGGCAGATAGAAGGATATCCTGGTACAATCCACTACAACTTTGTACATATTTACCAAGATCATGTCCATAAATTCGATGTGACCGCAAGTATTCCGCTAGTTGAAATTTATTTTCACTTGTCCTATACTTCGAATATTAAGGCCAGAGATTTATTTCTCAATGCAATTTATCCCTCTTTTGAATGGAATCTGAAATTCGTCGCAATTACTGTGGTACCACTCTCGAAACACAGGGGAAAAAACAGATTATTCAATTCGCCACTATAGCTCCGTTGATCTACTTCGTAAGGGCATAAACTGGACCTTTAATTAGTTGGATGGTGGAGGTAGAATTCCCTTTTACCTTAGTTTTTACTATGTATCTCTGTATTAAGGGACAAAGTACAAAAATGGTGTTCTTAAGTATTTTGACAAACATACATATGGATAAGAAAATATAAATCCTGCGACAGATCTTACTTTTTATGAGAATCGTTCATCTTTTTAGAGAAACATTCGACTGAATTCAATTTGCACCCTTAGTGCAGTTTGGCTTCGTTCCGCACTCCAGATGCACCAAAGAAAGAAAGAAAGAAAGACAAAAAGAAAAAAGACAGATAGAGAGAGAGGGACAGAGAGACAGAAAAAGAGAGACAGACAGAGAGAGAGACAGACAGAGAGAGACAGAAAGAGAGAGAGAGACAGAAAGAGAGAGAGAGACAGAAAGAGAGAGAGACAGACAGAAAGAGAGAGAGACAGACAGAAAGAGAGAGAGACAGACAGAAAGAGAGAGAGACAGACAGAAAGAGAGAGAGACAGACAGAAAGAGAGAGAGACAGACAGAAAGAGAGAGAGACAGACAGAAAGAGAGAGACTGAGAGGAAGAGAGAGAGAGACAGAAAGAGAGAGACTGAAAGGAAGAGAGAGACAGAAAGAGAGAGACAGAAAGAGAGAGACTGAAAGGAAGAGAGACTGAAAGGAAGAGAGAGTGAAAGGAGAGAGAGTGAAAGGAAGAGAGAGTGAAAGGAAGAGAGACTGAAAGGAAGAGAGACTGAAAGAAAAGCACCACTGCAGCTGCAGGGCGCAGTTGCACGAAACGGCTCCCTTCCACCGGGCACGAGGGAAGAGCGGGAGCGGGACAGCAAACGCGGGTTTCCTTCTCTTGATCCGCCGGTCAACTCCGCTGCCACGCCCACCTCTCAGCCCTTTGCTTCGTGGACACTCGGGGACGGGGAGGGCCCGACTGTGCACGTGGGAAAGACCTCTGCGGCCGCTGGCGGCGCCAGGGCGACTGCCGAACCAGGGAGCAGTTGGGTAGAAATCGAAAAGGCGAGGCCATCAGGGAAGGTGGAGACGATGAAACGCCTACAAATACAAGATTTACTGCGTCGTCAAGAGAAAACAACATCGTTTCGTTGTAAACTGAATTGTTGTAGACACAGCACATACTGCATTATTTTTCCACATATTCATTACCACATTTACACAGTTGTCGTACCGTGGGACCAACTTCTGTATTCTTATTTTGCAAACGTATTCCAAATGGGATATGTACGAGTGTTTGATAGCCACTTGCGTCTCTGTGATACTCACAATGCTGGCCGGACAGGAATAGTTTGAGGTGCAAAAAAAGATGGTAATCGCTGATGGCGATATCCGGACTACGAGGTGCTGAGTCAAATAACTTTCAGCGAAACTGCAGCGTATGTTGTCAGTCGAGCCGTCTACGAAAGAGGCGGGAATGAAAATGGGGTCGTTTCTGGGGCAGCGTTTAGGTGGGGGAGAAGGAGAAAAGACAAAACACTGATAATGAAAAAGAGCCTATCAGCAAAGAATGTGGTACAGGGGTTTTGTAACAATGGAAATAGAGGCGCTAATGGAGGAATAATTGGCAGTTAGAAAATGGTTAATGGAGGAATCGTTGGAAACGAGAGAGCCGAAACAACAGAGTGAAGGTAATTGTGGTAGTGAATAAAGGTTTTGTGGGCGCGACTCCGCAACCCTCTTGCGGTATACCTACCTGCAGCTTGTGCTTTGTCAGGTGCTTCTAAGTCTCCCGGGCTGCTGAAACTTATCCTAACCCTCCGAGCGCGTGCTGGTACACCATTGGGATAGAATGAGAATACGCCAGAGCGCGTTAAAAAGTATTTACCTATAACCTGGGTGGATGTGCTTCCCCATTTCGATGCTTACCAGTATCTATATTCTCAAGGGAGTCACTGACCGCCACTCACACGAGCCGGGAGAAGAACTTCCTCACCACCCCGTGAGTATCGGGCACCTCCATCTCGCACCCGGAGCTCAAGTGGACCCCACCCGGGCTGTTACATCCCAGAAGCAACGAGCTACACCAGTCGCACTGCAGCCTGCTTTCTTCTAACGATGGAGTTTCCAATTGACCAGGACCGAGTTCTCAGTCCCTCTCACGGAATCGGGTGGGGACAGCGCGAAGGAAGAGGCAGCCGGAACTCTAAGATAAAAACGCGAGGAATGAAATATCTCATATTCCTCACGTGTTGTAATGCATACTTAAGCATAGGAAATTTCCGAATATTTTCAAAACAGCTAAGATTAATGAGTTTTTCAAAAAAATGCAGTAAAAATGAAATTCAAAAGTATCTTCCACTTTCTCTATTTGTCAGTTTACTCAATAATACTTGTAGAGACTTTTCTACCTACTAATAAAAATCTTTCTCAGTAAATACGAAGCATATTCAGATTGCCAAAATGGATTTATAAAATCAAAATCTACAGAAACAGCCATATTTTCTTTCCTGAACGATGACGCTTTAACCACGGATGAAAATGAAGTATATTATTATATATTTTTAAATCTGTGGAAAGCTTTTGATGCCATTGATCATAACATTTTAATTTCAAAATTACCTTCGTATGGAATTCGTTGAAATTCTCTAAAATAGTTATGTTCGTAACTTAAACATTGCTCTCAGAGAGAGGAAATGACGTATTGGAATGAAGGGACATTATTTAGTTACTTTTCATATTCATTAACATTTGCATATGCGGTATAGCTCGTTTCGATTTCATCGTTATTGCGTAGCGTATGAACGAGAGTTTGTGTAAAGAGAAGGATGTGGAAAGGGAGAAAGATCAGGAAGGAATGATGGGACGGTCCATGGCCGGTTCTTAGTTTATCGTTTCGACCTTTACTTGAAATTGTTTGGAGAAACCAAGGGAAAACAACTCATTAGAATAGTCAACCGCTACAATTTTCTTCCAGACTAGAGTTCAATTTGAAATAGCTTATTACTTTCCCGTATACATACGTATATATGGAGTAATAGGGAAAGTTATGTAATGCTGCGCGAAAACAGGCGGATTTTTGGGAGAAAAAATCATTGCCGGGCCCTGAAAACGAAAAAGAGGATAAATCCAGTTGCTAAATTAAGAAAAAATTCTCTAACACGTGGTGCAGCTTGAATCCCTGTTTTATGGATTCTTGATACCGAAAAAAACAATTAAAAGCCAAACGTCCGTCCGTCCGTGAACGCCACTAAGTGCCTAAACCATGCATGGGTAATTTTTTTATTTTAAATTGAAGAAACCGCTATCGATGTGGTGCTAGTCGAAGCTTTGAGATCTTTAAAAAGATTCTATAAAATTTGGGCGTACTTTATTTAAAACCCCCAGACATATTCAATTTTTTTCAAAAACGGCTTCAAATTCTTTCTTTAAATTTCTTGTATGAATACAATAAAATAAATAAGGTGACAAAGGTCCGAATTTCACAGTTAACTCAGAATTTTCGAAAATTGCAAAGGTTTGAAATGTATTCGGCGTCTTCCTCCAACTACAAAATTGCAGATACAGATTTTTCCTTCAAATAAATTTGTTATTCATAGTTAGTTCTTTCAGTAAGGTCATTTTCAAATATCTTTTTGAAAATTTTAGTAGTTTTCGCGCAATATTGTGTGCAATATGTGCAATTTTTAGAAAAATTACAAAACGAGATTTTCTCAAAAACGGCTCCAAATGTTTATTTATTAGAGATAGTACTAAATGCAATCTATAATATGACATAAACGCCATATTGCTCTATTATTTTGTTGATTCAAAAATTATTAAAATGTAATATTTTTATTACTTGTCTCTCACGTCGTTAATATTTGCATCAGCGGCGATTTGTTAAAATTATTATATTTATGAGTATATATGCTTTAAATAATGTCAAGTACAATTTCTCAAAAACTTAACCATTTTTATGAAAACTAGCTCAAAATTCCACATTTCGGAAACACTCAAACGCCATTTTCTCCTAAATGCCTCCATATGTTTTGTTCAAACTTTTCGAACGGAAAGTGCTAATTGCAGTCTTTAATATGACGTAAAGTTCATTTTAGGGTATTTTTTGTTTTTTGAAAAATTACACAAATGTAATATTTTTGAAAGATCTCTCACACCATTAATATGCACAATTAGTAAACACTATTGTATTTATGAGTTAATGTGCTTTAAACGACTTCAAATGTCAAACTAAAAAATATTCTTTGAAAATAAGCTTCAAATTTAGAATTTAAAGTAGCTCTTAAACGCCATTTTCTTAAAAATTGCTCCAAATTTTAAAAAAAGTATCATTTAGGACGCGCTTTTACTGTTCTTTAATATTGTAAAATTAATATTTCCATTCTACAATTAGGAAACCGAAAAATTAAGAAAATATGAAAAGAAAGTTCTTTGGCGGCGATAGAAGGCAGCTTGCATGAGATGTGGGAAGTCCGAATAGCTACCCGAGACCAAAGGAAATAGGAAACTAATACGGAAAAGTCTGTGCCATTCTGTATCATCACTAGTTAGCTAGTGTAGAGCATTTTAGCTAGTTTGTTGTCAATGTCTGGGCTCGATTCCTGAAACATTCCTGTCAACAACGCTACTTAGCTATGTTGGTGAGTAATTGCAGCTAATAAATGACAGCGAAGGTGGTGGACTGATGGTGAAGGAAGGAAGGAAGGCGGAGTGACAGTATAGTGGAGGGATCGAACGGAGAAACTATAGCCATGGGAGAGGAAACACATGGGAAAGGAGCTAGACAAAAATGTCGTAAAACTTTGGAATGAATGAAACGAGTGCAGCTATCTGCGGCGTATGCTTCGATTTTTTTAACGTGGCGTCTCAAGGTCAGGCCCAAAAAGGGAGAGGGAATGCAGACTCTAATACGAGCCGTAAAAATGGGAGCTGTTGTGACGTTGCAGTTCCTTATTTGAGTCTGCCTTCCTCCTCCCTTTTTCGTGCGTGACCTTGATAAGCCACATTAAAAAAAATCGAAGTGCTGTAAACTTTCAGCCAGGATCCTGGAGAAAGCGATATCGCTAAGGACGAGCATGGCAAGAACATCAATGACTGGAATGGAAACGGGGAAGAGCAGGCGGAAGACGACGGTGGAGAGAACGAGATCTAGGGAATAAAGAGGTGAGCGGGCACTACGAGTGCCACGGGCGTAATGACTGTGATGTCAACGGCGAGCTTTATGGGGTGGACGCAGAAAAATGTTGACGAGGACGATTGGGCCGACGGAGTCATCAATGACCAGAACGTCCGCGACAATGATGATGGTGATTACAAGCACGCCTTGGACGGCGATGATGACGAGGGGTGGAATCGAAGGGATGATGACGAGGGGTTGGAATCGAAGGGATGATGACGAGGGGTTGGAATCGAAGGGATGATGACGAGGGGGTGGAATCGAAGGGATGATGACGAGGGGTTGGAATCGAAGGGATGATGACGAGAGGTTGGAATCGAAGGGATGATGACGAGGGGTTGGAATCGAAGGGATGATGACGAGGGGTTGGAATCGAAGGGATGATGACGAGGGGTTGGAATCGAAGGGATGATGACGAGGGGTTGGAATCGAAGGGATGATGACGAGGGGTTGGAATCGAAGGGTAACGGCAATGAGGCGGCGATCCCGTCGCGCGTGACGAGGACGACTGCAAGGGCGATGACGAACAAGGCAAGGCGTTTCAACCGGCGACGGTGACGAGGGCGTCTGGAACGAAGCGATAGGCAATAACGAGGCCCTCGGGGATTAAAGTGACGGCGATCCCAACGATCACGATGAGGAAGATGAACACGGTGATAATTGCGATGGCAGAGGTGTCGAAGGAGACGGCGTTGTTTATGACGGCCGTGGGGATATAGGGGACTGTAATGATGTTGAGTGTAGCGGTGGGAAAAGAACAGAGATGAGGAGGGCAGCAGGAGCGTAAGGGACGGCGATCTCATCGAGAATGCCCACACAAAAGAGATAGCTGTGATGGCGATGACAGTGGAAACGAAAGGGACGACGATCGCACCAAGCACTAAAGGGACAGCGTTAACGACGAGGGCGGTGGGAACGAGAGGGACGGCGATCTCACTCACCTCGATGATCTCATCAAACACGGCGATGGGCGAAAGGAACATCAATGGAGACGAGATCAGGGAGATAAAAAGGAAGGCGTTCAATTGAACACGGCGATGGAGCAAAAAGACGGTGATGATAGCGAATACAGCGGGGACGAAAGAGACGGCGATTTCGTCAAGCACGGCGATGAACGAAAGAGAGAGTGATGATGACGAAGGCAGGTAGATAAGATGGACGGCGATCACACGAACACGGATATGACGAAAAAGACGTGGATGATGGTGTGCAGAGCGGAGACGAAAGGAACGGCGATCCCAGCGAGCAAGGTGTGCCAGAGGGGCACAGCGACGATGACAAGGGCAGATAGATAAAAGGGACGGCGATCACACTGAACCAGACGATGGACGAGAGTCAGCGATAATGGCGAGCACTGCGGGGACGATAGGGATCCCGGCGAGCACGGCTGTGACGAAAGGGCCTCTGACGGCGGCAGGTGCAGCGCGGCGCGGCGCGGCGCGGCGCGGCGGGGAGCGGCGGGGAGCGCAGGGCGGGTGAGTGGCGGGGACAATGGAGCGGCGTGGGCCGCCTTTGTGATGCACGCGAGGTTTGCTCCGACGTTTAGCCGGCCAATTTCTCAGCGGCTGCTGCGCCGCCACGCGGAAAACGCCCGAAACTAAACCTACCCCCGCGCCGCGGCTCAAAGCGGCCCCACCCCCCCTCCACCTCGACCCCGCCCCATCCCACCACGCGGCTTCACCCTCCTGGCTCGCTCTTTCCGCAGGGCTTCTGCACGAGCAGGGATCATCGTGCAGGTCTTTCCTTTAGGCAAACAGCGTCCACAAAGCAAGGGAAATACCAAATATTTAGAATGAGGCAGGTCAACAAATAGCCCGTTAAGTTCCTATTAATAAATGTGTAGGATGTGGTTTCCTTTAAAACGAGCGGACCTGTGACTGTGTTCAACACAACTACTAGTGTGTGGGCAGAAGGAAATAAAGGAAATCCGTAGGTTGAAATACAGGCCTGTACATTCATAAAATAAATATCCTACATTGTTATCTGAAAACGTCCAGCAGATAGGGATCCCTCTTTTGTACCCAGGTCTGCAATGGTGTATTTACCATTGCTATTACCAACTTTAAAGTATGTAGTTGATACAAATTGTGTTTGAAGTGCGTGAGTTGTAATGATACTGAACTGCAACAGCAAAATTGCTGCTTAAAAAACAACAACATAAAAAATGGATCAAAATCTTTCACCTTCGTGAATGAGCTCGTCTGCAATGCATAAGGGTGAAGCGATGCGAAAAGAACCCCGCAGAGGCAGGGTGCATGAAGCGCTGGCAAGACGGCGCGCGAGCAAACATCATAATGCGCGCCGCAGAATAGCCTCCGCCTGCGCTTTAATATCCTCGCGGGCGGCGCCGCGCGCTGCGTTTGTGCGGATTATCTTGTTGAGGTGTTTGTTTAACGCTCGCGAACCTGAGATTGCCGGTATTCATTACCCCAGAGGTCGGGTTCCGCGTACCGCCACGCCGCTGCCAACGCAGGCAACGCCCGCATTGTCCCCCTCCGCCCCCCGCCGCCCCCGGCGCCCCCGCCGCCCCTGCCGCCGCCCCGCCGCCCTCTAGTTTCTCCACACCATTCCCGTCCAGAGATCTTCGTCAACTGCCGCCTCCCTTTCACTGTTTCACCATCATCAGCAAATGTTCAAGCTCGCGATTGAATAAAAACAAACAAACAAAAGCAATAAAATATCGTCCACGCAAATCGTGAGCTTTCATTTTCTTCGTTACGCTGGGTTGCGCCTTCAACGCTTAGCGCCAACTTCCATCTTCTAATTCTAAACTTTTCTTAATTATTTTTGTCTTTTTACCTATATCATTCTTTTAATTCTTTTATCTTACTATCTCTTTCACGACTCTCACTCTAATTCTACCGTCACTTCTTCTACAATTAATTTCTACATCCACAGGTATGCGTTTCAGTGTCTTTCGCCCTATCCCAGTTCCTGATTCATTATCGCTTTCCGGTTACATTTTCTAATTAATTTATTCTTTCGCTTTAGTCAATATTTGCTAGCTTCTTATTCATTACCTAGCCTACATCTATTAATAATGTTACTTTCTTTCTCGCCTTGGTTATGCCTCTGAGATTCAAGAACCATACCATCATACCTTCATAAACCGATAAAAATTATTATTTCGCGAATTACGTCTTTCCTGACATATTTTGTCCTTGTAATTCTGTATCTCTTACTTTAATTCCGTCGGTTAACTTAAGCCACCTTCCAGCATTTTATTATTTTAAACTAGTGCACTTGTATATTAAACTTTTTTCTAATTATTGGAAAAATATCTTTTCAATTATATACTTCTTTCTCTATTCATAATTGGACGTAATTTTCATTACCAGTTTGAATATATGTCCCTACCAATAGTGAAATTTTATTACTTTCGTAACAACATTCGGACATGGAGCAGTTTCCCGTCCATTTCAATTAAATATTAAGAATATACTATTTGAGTTCACTGTTATATGGGCGAATCGTAATCAAGCGCATAATAATTTCCAACTTATTTTGCATATTCTCAGAAGAATAAAACGTATTTCAAATTAGAATTAAATAATCGTCGTACTTTCCAATTGGATATTTTTATTGTAAACTATCTTAGTTTTGTCAATGTTATAGACCTATAAATGGATTCAAGAGCAGTATACAAAAGCAGTAAATATAATTAAGCAGTAGACAGCAAACATAGACTTTGTCTCTCCTGCAAATATAATTCCCGAGACGCGCGGTCGCTTATTAAACCTCTTGATATTCCAACAAACTTCACATATTTGTATGCGTAGTAGGAAAGGTGAAATAATGTTAAATGTACAGAAATCTTCAGAAACAAATTATTTCACATTCTTGTGAACTCATTACGGAGTTATATGTGGATACAAATGTCATAATTACAGAGTTAAATCAATGCTTAGATATTCATTCAGTTCATTTTTCACACAATTTTGTGAATAATTTTTCGTTACCAGGAATATTGTCATAGCTTTCGTCGATTGGTTATTAAATTGTACTTTTATTAAAATACTTTAAATGTTTTATTATTACGTCTCGCTCTTTAATCTTCTTATCCTTCGGAGCTATTCCTCCTTTTGTTTGCGAGCTCCCGGAACATCAGGCACCGTCACTAAATCGTAATTATTGTGAAGGTTATTTCTCCCGCGCTCTTCCATACATATAACCAGCCCGGTTGGGACCTTATCCCACCTCGGCTGTATGCGGTAGGTCGTAGGTCAATCTCGGCCAGATTTCTTTCTTTAGACCCCCTTTACCTCGTAGATCACTGTAATGTTAAAATGTCGATTTCGAGGAATGGTACGTAAGAAGAAAAGAGGCTTGGAAGATAATACACAGTATTTGCACTCACCATGCCACAAGCCAGACAAGTTGCAAACCCAAGACCCTTTGAGCAAAAATAAAAAGACAAGTTATTAACGATCTTAGCTACGCAGATGGAATGAACCATCAAATAAAAACTGGTGAATGCCGTTGACAGGCATCTTAATCGATTACACCGGCATGTGATGTGTGGCGCCGTGGAAGCTCTCAGCTGTGTCGTCTCCGTTTACTTCCGGCCCAAATCGCACCTACCCGTGTCAGACGCCAGCCCCGACCCCTCCCCCTCCCCGGCAAAGCCGGCAGCAAAGGCGCGTTTCAGCAGGCCGTTAAACGCCCCGCCCCCTCCCCGCCGCTCCGAGTACCTCCAGGGGGCGTTGACCGCCCGCCAGACGTTTACGAGCACCTTCTTCCCTGCCTCCCACTGCGCACCATCTTGCACCACTCCGCCACACCCACGTCCCGTCTTGACTTGCCCCGTCGCGTCCCCTTCCGCCTCCGTCCGCCCGGTTTCACCCCGCTCTCACTCAATCCCGCCCCTTACCCCCTTCACTCCGGATCCGCGTCGCCCATTCGGCCCGCCACGCTCCACTCCACCCATTTCGCACCGCTCCGTCTCACCTCCCCTCATACCGCACTCAACCTGCCCCATGCTGCCCAACCCCGCTCCAACTCCCTGCATCCCGCTCTGCCCCGTTCGGCCCCGTTCCCGACCCACTCCACCCCAACCCTCCCCGTCCCACCCCGTCCCACCCCGTCCCACCTCGCCCAACCCCGTCCCACCTCGCCCAACCCCGTCTCACCCCGTCCAACCTCGTCCCACCCCGTCCAACCCCGTCCCACCCCGTCCAACCCCGTCCAACCCCATCCAACCCCGTCCAACCCCGTCCAACCCCGTCCAACTCCGTCCAACCCCGTCCAACCCCGTCCAACCCCGTCCAACCCCGTCCAACCCCGTCCAACCCCGTCCAACCCCGTCCAACCCCGTCCAACCCCGTCCAACCCCGTCCAACCCCGTCCAACCCCGTCCCACCCCGTCCCAACCCGTCCCACCCCGTCCCACCCCGTCCCACCCCGTCCCACCCCGTCCCACCCCGTCCCACCCCGTCCCACCCCGTCCCACCCCGTCCCACCCCGTCCCACCCCGTCCCACCCCGTCCCACCTTGTCCCACCCCGTCCCACCCTGTCCCACCCTGTCCCACCTTTTCTCATACCGCCCCTCCCCGCTGCGTCCTGCTCCTCCCTGCTCGACCTCCACCTCTCAGCATTTCCCCGCCACGGCCCTCCCCTCTGTACCGCGCCTTTCCCAGACGTACCTCGTTTGGTTTTGCACCACTCCTCCTCCGCTCCCCGCCTCGTGCCTCCTCGCCCCATCCCGCAGACACCACCGTCGCCACCGCCGCCGGGCCTCCAACGTCTGCGCGTCGAAATGGCTGGAAAGCGCTCTCTAAATATCCCATTGGCGGCGCCCAAGACGGATGCTGTCTGGAAGGCGGTTACGGCCCGCCACAAAGCCAGGCACCTCCAGCTGCTGAGGGCGGCAGCCGAGAGGCCAAAGGAATGAAAGAGAGGCGTGTTTGAAACGCTGTGCGGACAATAGGTTTTGCAGTCGGAGGCGGCGTTTTCGACGGGATGGCGTGTCTAGGACAAACCTGGCGACATGTCCGCCGCTAAAAGTTCAGCTGGCGTTATGGTTTGCGAAAACGGCTGTTTACAGCTGCCATCCTGTAATTGGCGTATTTGTTCGCCACAGCAATTTGTATATTTGTATACTATTTGTGGCGTAATTGTTTTACGGATATCCAATTGTTTTTGGATATCACTAGTTAAATTAAAACTTCTGATTAAGAAACTGATGTTGATTCACAAATTAACAAGGCGAATTTATGTACAGTAAGTTGGCGCGCGTAGGCCACGTAGCAATAGCACAAGTGTGTTCGAACCGGCATTTGAATGGCAAAAGGTTTTATTCGATTTATTTATTCAAAGAACAGTACAGACTGCTTAGGGAAGAAGTATCACCTGCGCACATTTTCTTGAGCCCCAGAATACATTTTAACTATAATTGATTGATGAAAAAAAGTTTCAAGAAAGGGAGGTTAGAAACATTTGAAAGCTAGACATTTTTCGCTCCCGAGAATAAATATCTTATTTCCATCGGTAAACGAACTGCACATTTGATTTTTTGTATTGTCAGAAAATTGGAACTCAATTCCCTGTCTCTACTCCTACTACAAACTGTAAAAGGAGAGCTCAAGCGTCTGTGCAGAGAGAAGCTATATCAGCGATTAAATTGTTCTTTGACCCTCACATACTCATATTTCACTGGTTTGAGTCTCTTAGAAATCTTCAAATGTTTACCAAAAATATGTCTAGTTTAATGTATCCATTTATTGAATATCCAAAAGTGTTCGTAGAGTTAATTTTAAATGTGATATGACGTCAGGTTACATTTTCATAACTATTTCTTTACATACATTACATAACTATTTATTATATGCTACAGTTTATACGTACTGTAATTTCGAACAAATGGGAGAACTTAAGGGAATTTTCAATAGATACAGATCGAAATTTGGTCTCGTTTTTGTATTAAAATATTTAGTATTTATATGTACAGAGAAAAAACTAATTGCCGTCACGCATTGGAAGTTACTAAAAAAATATCAATGTCCTCCTTTTTAATATCTCGCTGGGGAGTAGAAAGAAAGTTACGTAATGTTGCGTGAAGAAACGGTGACTTTGCGTAAGAAAAACTCTTATTACAGGGCCTAAGTAACGAAAAAGTGGATGAATCTAGTTTCTAAATTTAGAAAACAAAATCACTTAACACTTCGTGTAGGAAGAATCCGTGTTTGGTGGGTCCTTGATACCGAAAACCCAAATGATGGCAAAAGTCTGTCTGTCCGTCCGTCCGTCCATTCATCCATCCATTGGACGCTTCTGTCCGACTGTCGAACGGTCCGTCTGCGAACAACCCTAGCGGCAAAACAGTTTAGCCGATATTCTCCAAAATTGATATTTCCTAATCGAGGAAATATCAAGGAAGATTTCCAAGTGAAAAATAAATATGCAATAAAAAAAAAGATGAGAAACTGAAATTCGATCTGATGCCAAAGGGTGTCCGCGGAATACACTATAGTTAACTTTGTTTAATAGCCTTTGATTATTCGAGTTGTACACCCCTATTCGTAATACTTGTTAACAAGCTTTAAAGAGCAGAGTGATGATAACAAGCACCTTTCAACACTTATCCGCCTTAGAAACATACTTCAGGAAAACAAATATTGCAATTTTTAAATACCTTTAATGAATTTTCTAACTTCATTACACCATGCTCTGTTACTACATGAAAAAGGTTACTAATTTCTCATCTTACCTATTTTATAACGTTTAACTGATGAATAAGAAATTAAAATCATAGATTTAGTACACAGGGATATTATGCACCAAGAAATGAACTTATTTCTTCCCAGCAAACTGCCAGGCATAATCGGTAAGCAGACATTGAAGCGAGCAATGACAGCACTTCCTGCGGTAATACTGCCGAAAATCGTTCGGACAATATTTACCAAGTAGTTTTTTCAGCAACTTCCAATCGACGATGGCAGGTTAGTTCTTTCAGAGTTCATACTGAGGGTGAATATATATCAAATATTATAAGGCCAGAGTTTGATATGTTTAAAGATCCCTTAGCAGAGAGAACGACAAAATGTACACCAAACTCCTGTGCACCAAAAGACGCGACAGACAGAGTGTAAGGTCAGAGTAGATTCGTATTTAGCCAAAAAGAATTTAATTTTGACGAACGGTAGTGATAACACTGCTAACAACTGCACCAAATAGAGGAGATGGTGAAAATGTGTAATCATGTTGGTAATGTGGAAGCAAAACCTGTAGGCCTTGACAGGTGCTGCAGAATAGCTGTAATCGCATCAGTTCCTTTCTGCGTTTCTTTAGAAAGTCTCTAAGAGCTCTCTTAGTCACCTTGTGGTTAATCTCAGTGAAGTGTTTGTTTGAAATTTTTCTTCATTTTTCAAACATTTGAGGTAAGTTTCTAAAGTCTATTTGATCACATAGTCTACCAAACTATTTCTTAATTCTTAGGCATTTATTGTTCAGCAAACAATACGCTACAATCTGGTAAAACATCTGGTGTGACACGTGTTCGCGGAAAATGTTTTTGACGCAGAGCAATCGTTTTTCTCTCTAGAAAGCGATTACAAATATTTGTCGTAAATACCCGAACACGGACGAACATAGATACACTTTGATCGTTCCCTAAGACTTACGCCGCCAGGGAAACGGTTATGGCCCACTACAAAGCGAGGGTCTTTCATCTCGCCTGGAATGGTGAGAGGTTGTTGCGGCAGAGAAACCAAGAGATGTGGCTAAACGATCTTACAAAGGGTGCAAAAAGTGTTTTGCACCTGGAGACGTAGTTTTGTGTGTCTACTTGTATGCCTTGAACATATGTTTGTGACGTCCTTAAGAGCTGTTGTAAAACAGACCCTAGAGATACTGATGTTGTAAAACATACCCTTAGAGATACTGAAATGATAAATCTAACTGTCAATTACTAGTAAATATTATGAATAGCAAAGACTGAGAATGGTTCAATGCAATACGTTACTTTGGCATACATTAATCGCAGTTACATTTGCGACAAATCCGCTTATATGATAAAAATCATCATTTTCTGGTTACTGACTGCAATATATCACTGTCTCAGACAGGATATAATCTTAGTATTTCCGTCAGACATATGCCTAATTTTAGAGTAACTTTAGTCTTCATATTTCTGTAACAGATATGTCAATTTCAGAGTACGGGTGTTTTATTGTGAGGAACGGAGCTGCAAATAATTACAAGTCAGAAGAGGGTCTAAACGTCCCGTTACATTTCAATAAGCGATGTGTCACTGATTTTTTGATTAATTGTTAGTTATTCCGGGTGCGTCACCTGCTAAGGTCATTATTCCCGTAAGTGTAATGCATATTTTTTTATCGCGGGAGATGGCTTTGTTCTTCCCTCGCTAGTTGGTGAGATCTGGCTTCGACCTACCATCGGCTAATGGGGTTTCCACTATCCAAGTATCTTCCCCCAGCGGAACATCGCCCCAGTCGGGAGAAGTTCTGAGCTCCCGACCTGTCTCTCGGCATGTGTGTTAGTGTAGTGCGTGTAAATGTAAATGTGAGGGGTGAAAGTAGTACAAGGAAGAGCAAGGAAAGAGCGCTCAAGGTCGGTGGCTCCTTTGTTAAGTTACTGCTCCCGTATTCGCCTGGTATTGCTTGAAGAAATACAGAAAAATCCCGATCAAAGCAGTTGGCCGCTAGAATTCTTCTCTAATCAGCGAATGAACTCGACCTAACTATCTAGATAGTATCCTTCCACCGTCGGGACTCGAACCTAGGACCTCCCGGTAGGAAGCACTGCAGAGACATCAGCTGATCCCCTGAGCCACCTGTCCCAGGAAGAGGTGTCATGCTGGGCTGTATGCAATCATTTCTTTGGGAGACAAAATACTCTACGAAACCTATTGGCAACTCTCAGTGCGAAGACTGTCTTGGCGGTTTTGTTTCGTTAAATCAAGGAGGCGCATTTGTGCGGTTCCGAAGCTTTGAAAATGAAGAAGAGGTGAAACTAAAAGGATATATTTAAAGATATGAACAAATGTTTTGCAGTTGGATGCATTTACTATACACTAATTTCGAAAGCGCGAGGAAATCGGAAGATAAATATTCCTCCAGAAGAAGCCTCCAGCCGTGTGAAGAGTGTCAAGGAGTTCATTACACAAAAATATAAAAATAATAGTTTCACGTTAGACTGTAAAACGCTAATATTTGATTGCAATATTCTGCCTATTACCGTACCGACTAAACTATCATAACCTACACGTTTTCATGCGTGTTACGTTTTGGAAAACAATTTTGTGTAATTTTCAGCAGCATTTTAGTTGGTGAGGCTACTATTTGTTTACATGGGGTATGTGTAGATAAGAATTAGTTACGTGCCGTCAACCTGGTAGCTTACATTTGGCGAAAGACAGAGTTAGAACTGTCTTGTAGTGTTTTCAACACTTGCAATAAAAAGAATGTTTCATAATCCTTTGCCGTTTGGTGGTACGAACGAAGATACAAAAAGACGTTAACAAGATAATAATCAATATCCAGATAGTTCTTCAGGGTACTTGCACTTATTCATTATTTTTTGGAACGAGAAACTCTTAAAGAGATATTCAGGCACTGCTGGTTTGTGGAACAAATTAACTGCTTAAGAATTCATGATTACATAGAATTCCAGACTAAATAATGTAGATTACAGTCTCACAAAAAATTTAAATATTTAGCAGAAAATTTGTTTCATTTTGTGATAAAATTTGAGGTAGTTGAAAATAAGTTATAGAATAGCAAGCTAAATGAATAAATTAATTTCTTTAATGAAATTCACTCAGTCAGTTAATAGCTAATTAACTTTACCTATTCTTGTTTTAATTCATTATCCATTTCGTTTGCAATGATTTCTATTTCCCCCGTGTATATTTCTCTCGTATCATAATATTTCCTTTAATAAGAAAGTGATAACAGACTTAAATATCCGAAACTTCTACAAAATTATGCGTATTGAAAGGAGAGACTTTATTAAACTCTTCCACTTTTCAGCATAAATTCTTGATTGTTTTAGATTTCTTGAAAACAAAATTCTCTCGAAGGACTGCGTTGAAACATTATTAAGAGCTAATTTTGTGGGGTAACCTCAGAAACGTTTGTGTTAAGAAATGTAAGTGACAGTATACCGTTTATAATATTGGAAGGCAATGCCCAATAACTAAAAAAAATAAAACACTACCGAACGCAATGAATTTAGACATCCAGTGAGAGAGGACGCTAACCCACAAAACCCAAAACATCGATTTATTAACATATTCAGTGTGGTCATATTAGAATACGTTCATAAATCTATATTCTGAATTTTTTTAGTTAGCTCCCTCTCTTACTGGATGACTCAATTGCTATTTGTATCTCAAATCGGGCGAATTGTTATAAATTAAGAGACCTCCAATCGTGAGTGCTAAGAAGCTTTCTAGATTGACAACCCTCGGTAACGATTTTTTCATAATATTTTGAGAAAAATGTATTCTTCATTTAAATTTGATCGAGGGAAAACGTGTTTAGGGAGTGTGTATTGACACCTACTACGACAATTTTCTAGTTTGTTAGATTTTGCATCCGAAGCTATGTTTGAATTCTTATTTGCTTTGAGCTTTCTGGCCCTCCTAAATACAGCAATCAATATTTACTGAAAACAAATATTTCGTGTACATCAGAGAAGCTTTATGTAATTTTGAATCATAGGAATATAATAATTTGAACTAATTTAAAAATTATGTATAATCACATAATACAGTCAAAATGGCATTTCAGAAGAATATTGAAGAGTAGGAGAAAACAACATCTTTATTCTAATGTACATTTTGGGGTAAGCCGGTTTATTGATTAGAGACAATGATGGAAGGAAGGGGAGTTGAATTTAGCTACTATATACGTTTTTTCGTATTACATCGGAAAGCTTCTTTTGTACTGTTATATGTTTAATTATTATCTTTTTAGCTTGTTCAACGGAATTTGGAAGCCTGATTGTGGTTGGCCGCGTGCAGCGCAAGGTGTGAACGACGCAGTCGCCCCCTGCAGCGACCGGCGGCGCCTCCAGCCAATAATCAAAGTGTCGCCATGGCGACGCTCAAACATTTCGGCTTTTTGTGCGCGCGGGGGCGGTGGGCGGGCGGTAGCCTTTATCACGGCGGCGAAGACGGCGCGCATAATACCGACCCCGCTTCTCGCTGTCCGCCCCTCTCTGCTTTGCTCTACTCCTTCTTGGTTCTCCACCTCCACCTCTCCTGTCTCGTCACGTTGCCCCCAATCCGCACCACTCCATCCCGTCCCGCTCCTCTTTACCAGCCCCGCCCCATCTTTCTTCTTACCATTTTTTTCCGCCCCAACCTACTTCACCCGTTCACTCCGCTTCATTCTACTTTGCCCCATTTCTCCCCGCAAATTCCCTCCCCGCCCCATCCCTCCTCGACCGTCACGCCCGGCCTCATCCCGTCCCGTCTCATTCCACCCGGCCCCATCCCGCTTCCCTACTCCTCTCCGCTTCATCCTACTTTCCTCGACACTGCCCCGTTCCATCCTGTATTTCCCTATATCACTCCGTCCTACCCCCCTCACCCCGTCTCTCACAGCCCTCTTTCACGTCATCCCCCGCCCCATACTACTCTACTTTAGTTCCCCCCGCCCCATTCAGCTCTAATACATCATACCCCATCCTATCCCGCCCTACCCTCTTCGTCACGTCATATTGGCTCCTCCTTGCCCTGGGCTCCCATCTCCACCCTACCCACTTCACCCCACCATATCCGCCCCGCCCCGCTCCATCCGACTCACACTATTCTCCTCACCCCATCTGTCCCACTCTATCCGCTCCACCCCGTCCTACTCTGCCCCTCCCACAACTTCCCATCCAACTCCACCCCGACCTCCTCGCTCTACAGCCAATCCCTCATTCTCAGGGTAATCCTCCACCCTTAATATTCCCCTCTCAGTCCTATGGCTGCTCTATCCATCCTTTTAAGACCTCCCCCCCCCCCATCGATCATTCGCACTCTCAATCCTCACCGCTCTTCATCCTTCCGTCCTCAATGTGGCCCTTCGTCCTCTCACTCCTTCGATGGCTCTTCCGCACCCCCCCTTTGCAGACAGTTCCGTCCATCACGCCTCTTCCCCCACCTCCACGCTCAGCCCCTCTTTCTCGCTCCCCTTTCCACTCCCACCCCGGCTCACAACGCCTCTCTTATAGCTCGGCGCCGCTAATGCTTTCTTAAATTTATTCCCGAGGCGAAAATTCATATCGAATAATGGGGAAACCGTGCTGTTCTTTCAGGCGTTCCCATCCTCTAACGCGCGTTTATAGATAGCCTCCGTCTACTCGTCGTAGAACTCATAAAATGATCCGCCGAAACTTCTCTTATTCGTAAACACGTTCCTTCAGCAGGAAATTTTTCTCGCTATCGTTAGATGTTGCATCAATAACCCTTTACTACTTACTCTCTCGAGAACAGCTCTGAACCGACCGAGTTGGAGGGAAGTGTATTGCGGGTTGCATCCGTTGCTTCTTGAAGGGGAGGGCGCGTCGGCGTTGCGCCTTAGGTTTCTGCAAAATATGCAACCAGCAGTACTTTGCATTGCTTACACGCTGTTGCGGGAAGTGAAACGCTTTTGCTGGTAAGTCATGATGAGGTGTGTCCAACGTATTGTCTGAATGCATATATGAGGTAAATTTCCGTTTATTTGCAATTTCCTCGTAGCATTCGACTGTAGGTTGAGACCATTGTAGTCTTGACGATTTTAAGAGACGCTCCTCCTAGGTACTTTCGCCAATGAGTGCAGCAACATTCTGTTGCGGTGCATTACGTCCGGACCATGTATTATTCAGAACATTAACAATCGCATATCAGTGACATTCCCGTACCCAAAGAACAATGGAGGGGTGAACGGTGAAACCCAAAATAAATTGCAATATAATTGAAGAAACATTTTGTATAGAGTAGTGATAATCCAAAGTCATTTGAGATAATTGTACCTCGCATTACAAAAATCTCAGATTACACAGAAATATTCATAACGGAATTTTCTACTACAATGTAAAACGAAGTCGAATTTGATATGTAGGTGTTATTAAAGTTACAGAAACTTACAAACATTAGCATACATTGAAGTCCGTACAGTAGTACCGCGTTGTACAATGAACAAAAATGTGCGAGAACCGATTACGACAAAGTAACAGAAATATTCTGGCGCCGCATATGAGATCTTCAACGCATTGTTGCCAACCCATCAAGGGCTATCTCTAGGTTACCGCTGATCGTTTGCTTGTGGGGTGGCGGCCAGTGCTGCCAGACGTACCGGGATCCTGGTAGTTTTACCAGGATTTTAACGAAGATATCGGGATTACACTTCAATCCAGGATTTTAAGTCTACGGTAAATAGTGATATACGATTTAAGAGTCATAAAATATTTTTATCCAATAATTTAACACTAGCACCAATATTATAATTAACTGTCCTATTAGTGAACATACTGCCATACAAATATTATGAATGACATACATTTGTGGGATAGTATTTTTCCAGCACATGCTGCAGGAGAAAATGATACGTCTTAGTCTTCCATTATGACGATTTTTTTTTCCCATTTAGTTTATTGATTTAAAATGACTAGATATCGATTAAATTCAACAAACTTCCTGTGCGCGTTAAAACCTAAATAGAGTTATAATATGAACAATTTCATAATCAATTGTCATTAGTTCCAGGAACTTTAGAAAAAGTACTAGGATTTTGAATTTTGGTACTGGAACATTTAATCCTAGGCAATGCTGACGACGGCACACATAAGGCTTCTTTTTCACCTCTGATTGTTCGGAATTCCGGATTGGCAGACTCGAATTACCGCTACTCTACTGAATTTAAAAACGAATGGCTCATATATTTTGCAATATATTGAAATCGTTTCTGAAAGGTTGGTTTAAAATATTTCCAGCTTTTTAGGTATAGTAATGGCACGTATATTTTGATACAATGATATAACCTTAGAAGTTGCATCAGGAGTGTCGCTCTAATAGCATCTAATAATACAAAACATCAAACAATTCATAGTCCAAACTACCCAGAACTTCAAACAGTAGCAATAACGAAATAGTTGCAGCATAAAAATCACCAAATAAAAAATTCCCCTTAAAAGCAAATAATGAAATTTTTAAAAACAATAACAGCAGTGTACCATTAGAAAGCGAAACAGTAAAAATCAAATAAGAGAATGCAATACTATTTCCAATTACGGTGCAAAATTATTCACTTACGCAGTATCAAACGATATCCTTATTTTGACCCCCCAAAATCCAACGCACTATTCATATAACAGTAATGTAGTGCCAGCTTTACTAGATATAATACTGACAAAAAAATTTCAATTTGCCTTAAGGCCAGGCCATTTTTCTAAAAATTGGAAAATTGCTATTTTCCTTCCCCTTAATAAGCCAGGAAAAGACCCACAGAATCTATCCAATTATCGACCAATATGTTTACTCCAACCCTTGGAAAATTATTCGAGAAACTAATTGTTGCTCGACTAAACAAATATGTAACATAAATAAAGGATATACCCAATTCACAATTCGGTTTTAGAAACCAACACTCTACATCGCACCATCTGAGACTTTCAGTATTCATGGCTAATGCATTTCACCAACACAAACATACATTAGCAATATTCCTTGACATAGAAAAGGCGTTTGATAAAATGTGAGACTCCGGATTACAACTATAGCGTTTAGACACACCAAACTACCTTTATAAAATTATCGACAGCTTTCTATCATATCGCTATTTTTTCGTGAGAATCAATTCTACGTGTTCTAGTCAATGTCAAACTAGAGCCGGATCTTGCCTCTCTCCTTCATTTTTCAGCCTTTACTTATCGGATATTCCAAAGACAGAAGATTCAGACATCGCTCTCTTTGCAGATGATACCGCTCTATTCACAGCTCACGAGGATATACTTTGCACTTACGATAATTTAAAAACATATATCTCCTGGTCTGAACAGTGGAGAATCAAACTCACACAAATCCTAAGCAAAAGTTTTGACATTTCGAAGATTCCTCCCCCACTTAAAATACTAAAATGGCATCACAATCTCCCAACCAACAAATCTCAGTTAAATATTTAGGACTGATGCTCCACTCAAAATTAATCTGGAAAGAACCACATTAAGGTAATCACAAATAAAACTTACGAAAAAATTGCAAATCGGCTCTGAGTATTGAGTGTGGAACTTTAATCTTCAAATCGATATTACAACCAACAATTATGTATACTTGCCCAGTGGGGCAAAAACAGGGTACAATGCAGCAAAAATACACAGAAGAACTGCAAATCATACAAAGCAAATGCTTAAGAAAAATAACTAAGGCTTCCTTGTTCATCAGTAAGAAACATCTGTACAGAGAATTACGAATAGAATCAATACAATAACACATCCTAAAATCTTCTCACAGGGTTTTTGATTTTCTTTCAGAATTTCCAGCCACCCCTCTCTTGAAACTTGATAGAAACTACCCTAAATCTAACCGAATGTGATCACGATTTCTCAAAGACAGATTCAGGCCTCCATAAATATTCTACTGCAATAATTCCCAACATCTGATAATATAAAATATTAACTTCAATTATATTCAAAGACAAATTGCAAGTATACATTTCACATCAGTCAAACAATTCAGAAAATATCTCCTGAATACAACATCTTGTAACAATCAGGACAATTAGCGTGAGAATGAATGATAAACCATTATTATGTAATATGTAAACACCCCTGAAAGGCAGTAATGCCGAACAGGAGGTAATGAATAAAAAAAATTTAAAAAACTATTTTTTCTTAGCTGCCCCTGTCCAAGGAGCCTTAGATAATATTCAGAATGTGACAAGACAACTTACTGGACTTCCATCACATTTACCACCGGCAATGGAAGACTTTGTGGAGAATTTTCAAGCGCTGTTTTTCCCTGTAATGAAAATATTTTCAGAGAAATTCTATCGCCTTTTTACTCGTAAAACAATTTCTTATGACTTAATATTTGCGTCATACATAACCAATGTTGACATACCAATACCTTTACATTTGACATAGGAAAATGTTCATGGGTGGCCATATGTGTCGATGTCTAAACCAGGAAACATGTGATTATCTACTCGTTCCGTGGTTTACCTTATGTGAAATATTTCATTTTCAGCGTTTTGAGGCTAACACTTTTAAATTTTCTTTTGTTTTCCAGTTATCTTTTGTAAAGAAAAGCCACTTCATTTGCCGATTTGTGTGGTATTTGATGCAATCAAACGCTTTTTGCGTCAAAGTATTTCCTTTACCTGAGTATTTTTCCGAAGATTGAAAGCAGCCTTAGAACTGGTAGCACAAACTTCATACAATTTCCAAAGAACGTTTTCTAAATTTCACTTATCCACGTTTCTCTGAAAATGTTCTTGTTGTTTGTCTTATGTCCTCTTCGAGTCACATGAAGTTTTTACGAGTAAAAATCTCACACAATCAGCGTCGCACGATCATTAGAATTGAAGGTGTTTTTCAAGGTCTATGGGAAAAGAACAATAACAATAAATAATCTTTCTACAGATTTTATATTTTCTGTATGTTTTTTAGACAGGAAAATTCAATGATATAAGTGTTTAAAGCATCTTTAAATATTATTATGTCTCAAGTTCTTATCAAAATGGCTTTACCGAGTGTTAGACATTAATTCGAGAAGGGAAGGGAAGATGAAATTCTCGGCATCCTCTCGGAAGAAGCTCCGTGATAAGTTTCTTTAAAACCGCCCTTTGGAAACGCCATCCTCGTAATCTCAATGCTTGACGAAATCGAGGACGGTGAAGAAGGAATTAGCTAATTGTTGATGTACGGCACGATGCCATTAGTTTATTACACATTTCTAGGAAACGGCTTAGGTGACTCGAATGCAAAACAAATTTAATCGAAATGAAATTCTAGTGAAAATGCTGCCAAAATCTCGTATTAAATAGAATAATAATTGTGGTAGATGAAAACATGTTCAGAGGACACAGTGACTAAACCTGGAATATGGTAAGGTCAGATCACGTTCTTCGAATGAAAGAAGGAAGATACCAAATATACTTCTAACATTAGCCTGAAGTATCAATAATGAAAGCAAAATATATAATGCACGTAGAGATGAAGACAAAATATATTTAGGGTTAAGAGTTCCTGCCACAAAACTATAATGTACTCACGGATAAGTAAATTAAACGCTTGATATTTGTTAAACATTTCAACATTAGAAGACGATTCTCGTATTATATGAAATTACAATCCATTTAAACTTAGACCTTCCCAAATGTTTGTACTACGTATTTTGTGCAAGTGTTTCTCTTATGAAAGTATGGATAATTTGTGTATCTAGGAAACAGACCCGTATGCCATTGCCACAAGATGGCAATAGGTGTGGGATGGAAAGAATGAGTCCGTAATCTTCACGAATTATCGGAACTGGGTCTGTTCGTTACCAACCGGGAAAGGGGAGATTTTCATCCATTCTAATAGATCCCAAGATTCTAATAGATCCAAAGCTTACTTCGTCACTCTTCGCGGCGGCATGAAGGGGTAATGTGCCAAATTTCTAATTTTGGTATGGTTCGAGGCTTGGTCAGTACTTGTGGATTTCTCGTGCGAAAACGCGTCGCCTTTTTTCGGTGTCCTCTCCTTTCCTCTGACTTTTCTCCCAACTCTAAGTTATATTATTTCAAATCCTTACTATCTTACTATCTACTTCTATCATTACCAAAATCATTCAGGCCCATTCTTACTACAACATGAAGACACACTTTATCTAGAACTGGAATCATAATAATAAAGATTAAAGTCGCCTATTTCCCATTCTGTGCAACAGCTCCTTTCAGCCTAATAGCAATCCCGGTTAGTTTCTACATGTAAGGCTCTTACCTGGGAACCATTTCCGCAAGGTGGCGATGGACGACTGAGGAGACGGAAATCCTGACGTCCTCACGGAAGTAGGCCCTCCCCAACACCTCCCTTTCCGGATCCTGAGTCCTCAGTCCTCGGCCGCTGCAAAGAGCGCGCACCGCGCACAGTCCCCGTGCTCACCCGCCCTCAAAGAGTCCTCACGGGCCCTCAAAGGGCGCGCCACCGGCCGGGGATTAGACGCCGTTGCTTCATTAGGGCCCTTTGCGTTTCATTTCTGCTCCTCAAGACGTGCGGGGTTTGCCTCTGTTGTACAAGCAAAGGCTGCGGGGTATCTAAATTACTACAGCAAAAACATACGCGTAAAAGTGGAGCGCTGGTATAAATCTTTTTAGTTGAGTAGCATAAAGAAACTCTCTAAAGTTTACTTTATTATCGTGCACATTAAGTTAAAAATGTTGTGGTAAAGAACGAAATTTATCTTCAAATATTAGAGTCCTGAAGTATGTTTCGTGAACTCGTTTAAAGTTGCTTTTTGCAGACTAGCGCTCATAAAATGGAAGTTTTTCGGTGACGGTTGATAAAAATTGTATCAGCCTAGGCCTATCACTACGGAAGCGAAACGTCATATGAAAGAAAACAAACATTACATGTTCTTTAAACTTCTTTTAGATCGAAATTCGGCTCGAAAACTAAATTATTTCCGTAGGACTATTTTTGAAAGAGTGAGTTAGGGCAGATCCACACGTATATCAATTATATTAAATTGGGTTTATTTTCTAAAATATTCCTCCTCTTCACCATTAAGGTTTCATATTAAAGAATCTTGAATAGTTAATGAAAAGTTGCTACAAATATACTTCCACTCTGACGCCCCAAATTTCGAATATTAGCCACAATTATGATACACATCTCTATGAAAACATTTTCTGAAATCATCATTTGGAAATTTTCGTTACTCTACATCCATAAATAGTTGCAAGGGCGAACAATAATGTGTAACCGCATCGGCTGAAAATTAGTTGTAGATCAGGGAATCCGATTCGGAGCTCAGCGGACCCTCATGTTAGATATTTGCCCCTCTCCACCAAAATGTGCTTTTCAACCATGGTACATAAATACCCATTTCCACAGAACTCTGTGAATAAAAAGAAATGTGGAAACTTTTTATTTGGCACATTGTTAATTTGGGATTATTTTCCAATGGCTTAAAAACTCACTTGGACAACAAGTTTGCTTCGTAATCATGTTTACCGGGAATAATATCTTTAGAGTGTGTTTGTGTAAAAACTAAGACATGAATTTGAATGACTATTGGTAATTAACATTAAAATTAACTAAAAAATCAGACATTAAATCACAAATTAAAAAAAACTTGCATTATTGACGGACTGTGTGGCGTATATTCTGTCCCATGCATAGAGCTATGTATTCTTATAACTTTCTTTGGGAATGAACTTTGATCATTCTACACTGATGCAATAAATTCTTTTTTCTACTTCTTTTGTGTAATTCTGACATTTGATGGTTGCAACCCGTTGCATATTGATAGTCATTTCGATACAGTTTTCATTACGATACAGATTCTTGACCAATCACAAAGAAGCTTACAAACCAAGTATTTGCAGTTCATTAATCATTGAGAATCGTTATTGTAAATGTTTTGTTCGAATGTGTACATAAAAGTCTTCTTCTTCTTCTTCACTTCCAGGATTAGGCGTCTGCCTGTTCCGGCCTCACAGAACTTCTCTCCATCTCTTTCTCGGCCTCCCTATATCTCTTGTTCCTCTTGGTTTATATTGGAAGGCCAACTTCGGTAAACGAGAATTATCCATCCTTTGTACATGTTGTAGCCACTTGTTCCTGTACTCCATCATTCTTTCATTGAGGCTCTTCACATTCAGTTCTTCTCTTATTTCATCATTCCTAAATCTATCTTCTCTTGTGCAACCTTTTGTTCTTCTAAGAAATTTCATTTCTACACTTTGTAATTGTGTGTAAGTGCTCTTTTTAGGGACCCAACTCTCATTTCCATAGAGGAGGACAGGGATGGCCATTATGTTATAGAACTTTATTCTCGTCTCTTTCCTTGTTTTGTTTTTCATTGTCCTATGAATTATACCACATACTGATTGAAATTTTAACAGTTTCTTATTGGTATCTTCATCATGTCCTATTTCACACCCTAAATAGTTGAAAGAAGAAACTTGTTCAATGATTTTGTTGTCTACTACAATCTTTGTTCTAACAGGTGATTTTCCACAAAAGGCCATAACTTTTGTTTTCTCTTTTGAGATTTTTATGTCATATCCCTTGCATATATTGTTTAAGTGGTGTACTGATCTCTGTAAGTCATCCTCTCCTTCTTGTAGTATTACGGTGTCGTCAGCGTATAATAAAATATTTAAATAGTCATTTTCTGTAATACATATTCCTTTTTTATAATAAGCTTCCATTTTTGGATTATGTCATTTATATATATGTTAAAAAGCGTGGGCGATATTGGGCACCCTTGTCGGACTCCTTTATTAATAGGTATCTCCTTCGTCTTCTTTCTTCCTGTGTTTATTATAATTTTTGAACCTTCATACATAGTTTTCATTACATTTACAATGTGTGCTGGGTAGCCTTGTTTTTCCATTATGTCCCATAATTTTGTCCTATTAACATTATCAAATGCTTTTTCAAAGTCTATAAAAGCAAGATATGTTGGCAGATTGAATTCTTTCCTTTTCTCTAAAATTTGCTGTAGGATGAATACATTGTCGGAGGTTGATCTACCTTTCCGAAACCCATTTTGTTCTTCTCCCAATAAGGCTTCAGATATTGCTTTTATTCTTGCATTCACTATTCTGACATAGACTTTATACATTGTGCAGAGTAAACTGATTCCTCTATAATTTTCACAATTTTTCTTATCTCCCTTTTTAAAGATGGATATTACTTCTGCTACTTTCCAGGTATTTGGAATCTTGAGTTTCTGCCAGCAAGTGTTTATTATATGTAGCAACCTCCATTGTAAAAGCATCCCACCATACTTCAGTAATTCAGAATTAATTTTATCTATTCCAGAAGCTTTCCTATTCTTTAACTGTTTCAAGGCTTCTTGTAATTCTTCAATAGTAATTAGGTCTGTAGTTGTTAGATTTGTGTTATCCCAGTTCGTTTGCACGGTGTTCTCTTGATACCATAACTTCTTGTAATGATTTATCCATTCGGTGTCTTCTATTACTTTTATTCTGGCATCTTTTTCAGACCTATTGAAGTTCTTTAAAACTTTATATGCAAAATTTTGCCTCCCATGTACATCTTGCTCTATTTGGCTAATGAAGTTATCCCAAGAGATTCTATGTGCCTCTCTCACAATTTTAGTTGCTGTATTTCTCTTCTTCGTGTAGTTTTCTCTTGTTTCTTCATTTTTTTGCTGTAACCATCGGCAATATGCTTCTTGTTTATTTTTTATAGCATTCTGAATTTCATCATTCCAGACTCTTAACCCTTTTCTACGTCTTATTTTTTTCTTTTTACCAATGGCTTCTGATGCTGCTTTTTCTATGCAAAATTTTACATTATCTCATTCATTTTCTATGCATTCTACTGTCGGTGTTTCCAGAAGATAATGTTGCAGTCTTTGTTGGTATGTACATAAAATTTGCATTTAATATTATATTATAAAATATAATTTATAAATATTATATAATAAAAAAGAAATTAAAACTGAGAAACATAATGTAATATTAAATGTACATAAAAGTTGCATTTAATATTATATTATGTTTCTCAGTTTTAATTTCTTTTTATTAGTAATTTTTACGTGAAATATTATTTAAAATAAATTGGATCGTAATTTCACTTTGATCTTATTTGACTAATGCAATGGTAGTTATTGGAGAGAACATTTAAGTGACATTAAGTTCTGAAGGCAAGTCATTTTGTGTTATATGTAACTGCCGTGTGGTTGTCCTTAAAAATCGGATAATTCGTTAGTTTAAAACGTATAGTGAATGGTGGTTCTTCCTGGTGGCGGTAACGTTCCCAGAAATAAGAGAAAATGTAAAAATTGTGTCGTCGGAATATTATTGCCGCAACTTTTGTACTCTCTCACAGGTGGTTTGGTAAAACAAAGCTACCTACGGAGGGTAGGGAAGAGAGGTGACCACTAGATGGCCTTGGCTGAGTCCTGCATGTCGACTGCTACGAAACCATTCAATGGAGAAGTTTCACTTATAAAGTTACCAGAAGCCGGAGAGTATCATATGAAACTTGATGTAATGGGTAACGATGTAATGGGTATGCAATACACTCGTGTGAAATTTACGATACTCGCTCGTTCCTTGCTCGTATCGTTATATCACACTCGTGTATTAATACCCATCATTACATCGTTTCATAATGGACTATTGTGCACATTGCAAGTGAACTCGTACACACAAAGCAAATTATTTTGAGAAACAAGATAATTTTTAGTTTCAAGAAGCTTTTGGAAAAGAAACCGTAATACAAACCTTTTGATCGAATACAGATAAGAGAAAAAATATATTTAATGATAATTTCTTAGATTCAGAAGATGATTTCGTCACTTTCACTGAACACGAAAGTTAATAAGAACAATTTTTTTTGATTCATAAATCATTGCAACTGGAAAATTTCATTGATATATGTTCACCAACCTATTTTTCGTCTGGAAATACTAAATGCGGACAAAAAATCCTTTCATGAATAAATTTGAGAAAGCATATTTTGTTGAAATAAACATAAAGTGATTATTAAGCTTCCTGCTATTCACCATTTATTTCCATTTTTCGTCTCATTAACACCTTACACGCCAACAACTCTCATTTTCTTTTTTCCAGAAAAATATTCTAGAAAAATATAAGAATCTCGTGTAATATTCTAGAAAATTGCAATTGCAGTTCACTTCCATAATCGTAAGAAATACCTGAAATCTGCGTTCAAGAAACACCTGAAATCTGCGAAGCGCACTTCGTGTGCCCAGTACTCACCTGTGTTCAAGAAAATGACGTGCGCGCTTAACGACACCTAAGTCTTTTAAAAAACAAATGTTCATGTTCTTTGATCATTTGATGTTTATTGATTTTCTGATTTCAATGTACTCAGTAACTTATGATTTCTTTTTCATTTGCATAAGCATTTCATTTTTAGATTAGATTAGATTTATTTAAACTGCAATTGGGCATAACCCGGTGGCAGCTAATTACAAAAACACAGCCTTTCTGTAATATAGAACTCTAAAACCACTAAGAATAAGAATAATAATAACAACAACAATAATAATAATAATAATAAGAAGAAGAAGAAGAAGAAGAAGAAGCAAATTATATACTAATTGTAGTAATAATAATGGTAAATAATGATAATAATATAAAAACTGACTGATTCATAAAACATTAAATTACATTACGAGATTAAAACATTAAATTACATTACACACACACACACACACACACACACACACACACACTGCATTAGTATCACACTGCACTTCACTGCACTTCACTTCACTAAGACCTGAAAACATTTTCCTTCTTTATTTCTCTGCTATACACTGCACTACACCTCACTTCACAATAGAACACTTATGCATCGCTATATAACCCACTATTCTCCCTCATTTACTTAATAATGCCCTAAATTAATTTTCTAAACTGTTGAACACTTTGAGGAAAGGGTTCAAAGGTTTTTGCAGGCAATCTATTCCATTCCGTAATCGTTCGATTTGTAAAAGAAAATTTCCCCACATCCGTTCTCTGCTGTCTTAAAATTTATTTTGTGCCTGTGATCCACTCTACTGATGTATGTAGGAATACATAGCCGCCGATTAATTTCTTTCCAAGCTGGATGACCATTATAAGCTTTAACTCCATATCGTTTGGTATTAAATGTAATAACGCAAATAATTGTTGATGTCTTATTTCCCTTAGTTATAAAGCAGGAGAACCATTTACTTCCCATCTTGGCAATTTTGTTTGTGGAATCAAGTGAAAATTTTTCAGAGGGTTGCCAATAATGCAGAGAAAACTATAATATATGTTTACCTTTTATTCTTCCACAATTATTATTATTATTAAATATTATTGTTATTATTATCATTGCGTTTCTTAAGTTACTTTTTATATTCGTAATTGATTAAATACAAAACTAGTAAATTTTCTGTAAATGTTGCTTTCTATCTTGACCCCAAAATTTGTCCATAATAGAGTTTTTGTTCAGTTCTCATTGAGCAAAATACTAATTTTATGTCTTGCTTTTCTTCCGAACATTAAATATATTAGTAGCTTTTTGATGATGTCGATGATGTCAATGTTCAGTTTATTTTACTTGACAAATCGTGTTTTAACGAGATATTTTCTATCTTTGCAGGTGAGTATCAGTCCTGAACTGGCGTCTTTCTTCTTGCTTCGGCGGTGATTCTACTTTGGGTGAGGAATACTGACAGTGTACAACACCATATAATCACGAATTTAAACGTTATGGCTTTTATGTAAAGCAACAGCAATAAAATAGAATTTAGAGTTGAGCCAAACGCTATTTTTAGTGTTGAAACACAATTTTAAATGCTGTAATAATTGTAACTGCTTTGCAATTAATTGCATTTGTTGCAAGTACTTACTCTGTATCACGGAAAACGTGTCCAGAAGGAGATTAAACGGTATTTGACTTTTATCTAGGAATGAAATTTAGCTCTCAAGCATTAAAAGGTTGCGAAAAATATTTGTTAACTAATTTTTTGGATATTGTCAGGATATTTGAGAAAAGGTTTGGTACATAAGAAAAGCACTGAGAGGAAAAAACACTGTTTGAGGAATTCACTCTTCTTAAACTGTATTCTATTTTTGTCCAGAGTGAATCAGTACAGAGGTATTACTTTTCATTGATGGCTTACGGTTAAAGAAAAACTAGCTTTATCTTATTATGATATGATGTTAATCTCAATTTTAATTATAAAAACTTTTAACTTATTTATTGAATGATTACACTTATAATACGAGGCTTTCTTCAATTAACTTCGAATATACTTGTATAATATATCTGTGTTCATGGATATCTACGCTGCAATGCATTATCTTAAATTTGGCTATAGATTACAATCATTTGGAGTGATATTCGTTTATTCATCTCCTTTTATTTTGGGAGGGGGGAATATCATAGTAGCCCCTTTCTAGATTACTGCTCGTAGTAATTCCCAATCCCTTTGAATACTTTTAAGAAAAGTGCTTGGTATAAGGAAACTAATTAATGGTGGCATATTTAAAATACATAATTTAATGCAAAACTTGAAACACTGTTTTGAGTGTGATTTTCTTAAAATCATTATTATGAAAATTATATCTAGTATGTATCTCAAAGTGTTTACCCAAATACCCTCAAATGGAGTCCTAAACAAAATTGTTACCATGTGTGCACAAAATAATGGAACTTCATTAGAAATACTTGTTCTTATACTTTAGTTATAACGTTTACAACAATCATAATCAACATCTTTTGAAGGGACGTGGTCCTGCCTGCATTTCCTTACTCTTCATTCTTCATCAATCGAGGCTCACAAATATCGTGTCAGTGTTCTTTGCACCCAGCAGAGGAGAATAAATTAGTGATTTGTGAATAACTTAAAGATTCTGTGAATTTACAAACACATTACGTTGTTACTGTTGTTGTTGTTATTATTATTATTATTATCATTATCATCATCATCATCATTATTATTATTTAATTTGTACACATCTTTCAAGTAGACGTTCTCTTTTCTTCTCTTATGCATCCTCCTCTTCCATTCATACCCCCTCGTTCATTTCTCTCTCTTCCACGCATTTACCCGCCCTTCTGTTTTCTTACCTCGCCTTCTTCTCTTCCACGTTTTCGCCTCCCAGTTTCACCTCCCTAAACATTCCGTCACCTCTTCCACTTTTTTAATAACTTCTTCCACTTCATTTCCCTCTTTGCACATCGCTCTTACTTTGCCCTCGTCTGTTCCTAGCCTTCTCAACCAGTCATCTGTCTTCTCTTTGTTTTCATTTCTCCCACGTCTTTCCTTATCTTTCTTTTTCATCTTATCTTCCTTATCTTTTTTTCATCGTTATCATCTTCACCATGTCCTTGTTCTGGACGCCCTTCTGTCTCTTCTTCTTCCTCCCACTCATTCATCTCGCCCTTCCTTTCTTTTCTCTTTTTCTCGTCTTTGCCGTTTTCGACGTTTCTTTTGCTCTGCTTGTCATCCTCTCTTTCACTTATTCCTTTCTCCTTTCCCCCTTTTGTCTGTTTTTCTCTTTTCCACCCCTTCCCGTCCTATTTCTTCACCTCTTCACGATTGCCTCGTCCTGCGAGCCTTTCCCTTCCTTCTCTTCTCTTCCACGCTATCTCTTCGCTGTCGTCTCCTCCCTCTCCTCTGCCCGCCGCGCCACCCCCCACCCCGCGCGTGCCAGCGGGCGCGACCATTGTGTGCCTCACGGTGCCTGCAGCGGTGGCCGCCGCCTGCAGCACTTTTGTCTCGGGGCGTTGCCGCGCCTGCCAGCCGGGAAGGCAACCTTTGTGCAGCCGGGCCCCTCCCACAGACCGCGCTAACCCAACACGCGACGCCAGCGGGAATGTCTGAATTTCATTCTTCACAGTTTTGTCTTCGACCAGGCATTTATTGATAAAGTACGGTGCTGTAAATTGAAAGATCACGCCCCACTACGTCGTCTGGTGCTCAGTGTGACATTTTTTTTCTGGCTATTGCAAACCGCTGCGATGGACGGTAAAGGGCAAGTATTATTTGATATGTTGACAACGGTTTGCACAACATTTTTGTTATGAGTGTAAGAGTACGATTTTGATGGTAGTTTTGAATTGTGACAGCAGCGAGTACCGCGGACGCTTAAATACCATTCAACATTATCTTGTTTAACATTTGTTGTCCCATGCGAGTAGAGTTGTTCTATGACGTTGCATCTGGGTATTTTGGAGTTAGCAACCGACACAATAATTTGGAAGTACTTTCATTATCTTTTCTTGAATAATACAGTCAAGACAAATTACAATATGAGATAAAAGGTGATAAGACATCGATCATAAGAAATAGCGTTTCTCTCTATTTCTCTATCGCAACAATAGCGAGCTTTTCCACGGCATAGTCTACAGCAGTCGATTGCGGTCTTGATCTTGTGCGCATGAGCAGATACACAAACGTGATGCGAAACTCGAATTGTGCGTGCGCAGAAAATTGATGTTGCTGACGATTGTTGCAACGCTTTTCCGTGCACAATTGTTGTGTTAGTTTCCACATGAACTCAGAAGCGGGGGGCTGGCATATACGATATCTTGCTTCGTGATGTAAAAAATACTATTGGAAGGAATAACTTTGCCTCACCGAACACGCAATGGCACTGTGAATATCTAAACTAGCTTTTTTTATTGTTGCTCGAAGAATAGCCATGAATCGTGCATGTGAGATCTTGAAATAAAAATAAAAAGCGGTCTCCCTTGAATAGAAAGTGGAAATGCATGAATTGAAAGGTCTTTTTTACATTGAGATACGCGGCGCCCTCATACGAGTACGAACCGTCAGAGGTGTCAACCTGCAGTACATTCGGCTCGGGCTCGCCCACATAACGACTCTGGAGAGAACACAGAAGTAGGGACACTGACACCTCACATTATAGTCACACATTTTACTTTATGCGTCTGCATTTGTCCTCAAACTCCTCACTGCCTCTGCTGAACGTTGTGTTCATTGTTTCGCTCTGAATAGGTGATTGTTTTCCTGCCATTTTACATGAAGATAAAATGTGCCTAATATTTAATCATTCAGTAGCTAGGAATACATTTCATAATAGAAATGATGCCCTCAAAAGAAGATAAGAAATAGGTTTTAGCACCTCTTTCACAGAACTCGATGTCACACGAATAAAGTTTATCTAATTTTCTAATTCACAAATCATTTTTTACTAATTTTTCTATAGTAACGAAAGTCATTAAACATTTCTATTGAGTACGCTATAAATAAATGTGCATCGGCGAAAAATAAATTTTCAATTCAGTATGAAGGAAAAACTATTTATAAATTTTTTAAGTTTGTTGAGAACTTCAAATTCTCTGCTATAAAAATCCTGGTTACGTCACCGTTTAATAAGCATTTACCGATATTTTACAATGACTACTCATTTGAACAAAATAAGTAGAGACCTACTACGCATGTGATAGAGTAAATCAACTGTTTTCCTGAGTTACAACTAATTTAATTATAAAATATGCTCAACGGCCTCTTTCCATATAATTAAGATTCCAGCTTTGTCTACACTTGGTAAAATTTATCGACGGTTACTTTCGGATATTACAGTCACATTTATCACTAGTCAGATTTGTAGAATTCCCTCCAACACCATTTAAAGTCGAGGGAAATAACTTAATAATCGTATGCTGTAACTGTTAGAATCGTGGAACATGATAAACCTTCGTCATCGCTGACGAATGGACTTGAAGTTGCTTTTAGCTCAAAAACGTTCAAGAGTAGAAGCGTATATGACTCATGTCGATATCCATGTTTGATCAGGACAACATTATTGTCAAATATGATTTATTACGGTCTTTGAGTAATTTGTCCGTAAAAATAAATCACCCTTTGTTTAATAAAATTGAGTTAATGTTGAACAATTTAACTCGACAGGTAACAAGTGTGTTACTTTTGATTAAATGTCATTCCCGATAAATAATGCCTGTTATTAAATTATCCATCGTTTTGGATGGATGAAATAAAGCGACCGTTCATGAAAAATATGTTTATGGCTGGTATTGAAGGCTAGAAAATAGTATATTTATGAACTATAAAAATCTACAAGTCAATATTCAATGGAATAAGCTTTTTCAAGATACATTGCATGTAAACGAATAAATTCTCTTCATAGGACCATATAGAGAATATGAACTGAAAATGACAACGGGAATAAAAACGAATGGTAGCATTATGTTTATCCTTATGTTTTTATTCCTTTTATTTGTAGTGAATATATTTTTTATTGCATTAACGGCGTTTGGTAACGATTATTTATATTCTGAGAAATAACCTGCAATGCACTGAATTCTGCATTGACATTACCCAGAATTCACCTGACAGAATAACTGAAAACTCTCCCGAATGAGACTACATTATTGCAATGCTTTTACGCATTGATGGCGAACAGCTTCCATACTTCTACTTGTGAGTACGTGTATTTGTCAAATTCCACGTGTGATTAACTGTGCTTCCTTTATCAAGAAGACATCTCAAGACATCTGAGAAGCTATATTTTGATGTAAATTAGTTTGAGTTTATAGTTGTGGAATTTGAGTTTACGTGTCCACAAATAATTTAAGATTTTCATGTATTCTGGTCACTTTTAGAAAAACCAGCCAACCAAATTTAATCTTCGGGCTATGATAATATTCAGTTTTGCCTATATCTAGACATGGTTAAATTTTCAGATAGGGGGCTAACATTTTTGTAATAATTAAACTAGAATGAAAGTTATTTAATATTTTGCAACATCCTTATATGTGTTTTATAAGAGAACCAGAAAAGGTGACGGCTTCTAGTAAAAGTTCTCAAATTTAGGTGTTTTAAGGATTAAAATGAGTCCAAGTTCAGCTTTCTAGCTGCAAAATTGAAAAAGTTATTAAGTTTTCAATTTCTGCCATTTAACTTCATGAAATGCGGTAGTTCTACCGCTTGCCACTAGATCGCATTATCACCCTTTTCGCGCTCTCGAACCCAGTATAGCTTCCAATGTTCTCGTTCAAAGCACGTTTGTTTGTTCTTTGTTATTACTTGTTTGTTCGGTGAAAAATAATCGATTTAGCTGAGCGACGCGTCATATGACGCTGCTGTGACGTTTTTCTCCTATTTAAAGCGCTGTCTCGCGCTTATGACGGGCTCTCTTAAGATAGTGTGGCCGGTAATGGGGTAGTCGCCGGGGCAGAGCCTCGTTCTTTTTTGTCGCACCGCTGTGCGTGTTCTCGACCCTTTTCGTCGTCAATAACATAAGAAGTGGCGACCGCGACAGGACTTGTGCGTCATAACTTGATGCCGCCTTGTTGCTCGATTTCTTGTTTCAGAAATTCTTACTTGACATGTCCGCTTCGTTTAACATATTTTAAATTCGTGGATGTCCGCTTTGCTTCAATTATTGCGTAACAATTTTGGTGCTTGTTTGTTTTTGTTTCGACCTTGTATTCTTTCAACTGGTGTTTGGCTTTCACCTTGTTTTTATTTGCACTTTTCATATTGCATTTATGCTTAATAATTTGTATTCTCTCTTATTCTTAGTTCCAAGGGTTATTTTGTTACGTAATAATTTTGCATTTTTCTATTCCAGCCTTTGAAAATGTTCTAATTTTTGTGTCAAGTATTAATTGGATTTGAAAGTTACCAGTATGGCTCACTTAGATACCGATGTGCCTCCTACCACCACCGATTCCGGAGAAGAGGTTTCGGAACAAGCCGATCAAGCTCGCCTTGCCCGCATTGAAAAATACTGCAAGACCCGCAGCTACTACAAAGGACGACTCACTGTTTTCAACAATTTCCTGCAATACGGTGATGTAAAAACAAATTTCAGCTCGTTTGGAAAATTTAAAACAATTTACGCGGATTTTATGAGGATTCAGTCTAAATTAGATGCGTGTTACCCTCAAGGTGAGCCCGGAAATGAGAGGAAAGATTTTGAGGAAAGATATTACGCCTTGGTTACGAAAGCCACTAAAAAGATCAAAATTTTTAAACGTCAGCGCGCTTCATTGTCTAGTTTAAACCAAGCTGGGCCTTCTGGCGGCCAAGCACTCGGTTCTGTTAAAGAACAAAAAAATGCAAGCTAATGGCCAGGCCCTACCTCTCGCTAGTACCCCTTTACGTAATTCAAATCCATTTCGTGTGACAAATTCACAGCCGCCCCCGGAACCTTCCACTGACAGTGACACTGATTCGACGCCCGAACCAGGGTCAGAATACGAAGACCTTTTGTTTTCAGTAATCGGCGTCGCAATCTTTTTCCGCGACTCCGTCAGCCGAGGCTACCGCAATTAAAAATTCCGATTTTTTCTGGTTTGGATTCAGAATGGGATCATTTTATTTCTTTATTTGATTCCCTTATTCATAGTTCTGATTTGCCAGATATAGAAAAATGGCATTACCTTAAATCTTGTCTTACCGGCAACGCCGCTAGGTTAATTGAAGGCCTGCCGTACGTTGCTGACAGTTATTGCGAAGCAGTCCGCCTCTTGAAAGAAAGGTATGAAAATACCAAATTGCGTAAGCATAGATTGCTCGCCTCCCTTTTTAATTATTCTACGAATACGAAGGACTCCTCTTCCAATTTGGTCGCTTTGATAGATCATTTCAAGCGAAATATCAGGGCGCTTAAAGTTTTAAAAGAACCTGTCCAATATTGGGACTCTGTAATTTCATATCTTATTGTTTCAAAAGCTAGATGAGGCAACTCACAAAGATTGGAAACGCATGTTTCTCGCATTCGCGACCCTTCTTTAGAACAATTATATGTTTTCTTAGAAGCGAGAGCCACCTGCCTCGCCAACGTCGCCGCGGACAAGCGTTCCCGTGAGAAA
>JAHLJT010009419.1:3625267-3682828 GCA_031308135.1 Acheta domesticus | reverse complement strand
CGTTCACGGACGGACGGACGTTTGGCTTTTAATTGTTTTTTCGGTATCAAGAAACCATAAAACAGGGATTCAAGCTGCACCACGTGTTAGAGAATTTTTTTCTTAAGTTAGCAACTGGATTATCCTCTTTTTCGTTTTCAGGGCCCGGCAATGATTTTTTCTCCCAAAAATCCGCCTGTTGTTCGCGCAGCATTACATAACTTTCCCTATTACTCCATATATACGTATGTATACGGGAAAGTAATAAGCTATTTCAAATTGAACTCTAGTCTGGAAGAAAATTGTAGCGGTTGACTATTCTAATGAGTTGTTTTCCTTGGTTTCTCCAAACAATTTCAAGTAAAGGTCGAAACGATAAACTAAGAACCGGCCATGGACCGTCCCATCATTCCTTCCTGATCTTTCTCCTTTCCACATCCTTCTCTTTACACAAACTCTCGTTCATACGCTACGCAATAACGATGAAATCGAAACGAGCTATACCGCATATGCAAATGTTAATGAATATGAAAAGTAACTAAATAATGTCCCTTCATTCCAATACGTCATTTCCTCTCTCTGAGAGCAATGTTTAAGTTACGAACATAAACTATTTTAGAGAATTTCAAACGAATTCCATACGAAGTTAATTTTGAAATTAAAATGTTATGATCAATGGCATCAAAAGCTTTCCACAGATTTAAAATATATAATAATATACTTCATTTTCCATCCGTGGTTAAGCGTCATCGTTCAGGAAAGAAAATATGGCTGTTTCTGTAGATTTTGATTTTATAAATCCATTTTGGCAATCTGAATATGCTTCGTATTTACTGAGAAAGATTTTTATTAGTAGGTAGAAAAGTCTCTACAGTATTATTGAGTAAACTGACAATAAGAAAGTGGAAGATACTTTTGAATTTCATTTTTACTGCATTTTTTTTAAAAACTCATTAATCTTAGCTGTTTTGAAAATATTCGGAAATTTCCTATGCTTAAGTATGCATTACAACACGTGAGGAATATGAGATATTTCATTCCTCGCTTTTTTATCTTAGAGTTCCGGCTGCCTCTTGCTTCCCGCTGTCCCCACCCGATTCCGTGAGAGGGACTGAGAACTCGGTCCTGGTCAATTGGAAACTCCATGGTTAGAAGAAAGCAGGCTGCAATGAGACTGGTGTAGCTCGCTGCTTCCCGGATGTTACAGCCCGGGTGGGGTCCACGTGAGCTCCGGGTGCGCCGTGGAGGTGCCCGATACTCACGGGGTGGTGAGGAAGTTCTTCTCCCGGCTCCTGTGAGTGGCGGTCAGTGACTCCCTTGAGAATATAGATACTGGTAAGCATCGAAATGGGGAAGCACATCCACCCAGGTTATAGGTAAATACTTTTTTTGCGCTCTGGCGTATTCTCATTCTATCCCAATGGTGTACCAGCACGCGCTCGGAGGGTTAGGATAAGAGTGTCAGCAGCCCGGGAGCCTTAGAAGCACCTGACAAAGCACCAGCTGCAGGTAGGTATACCGCAAGAGGGTTGCGGAGTCGGCGCCCACAAAACCTTTATTCACTACCACAATTACCTTCACTCTATTGTTTCGGCTCTCTCGTTTCCAACGATTCCTCCATTAACCATTTTCTAACTGCCAATGATTCCTCCATTAGCGCCTCTATTCCCATTGTTACAACACCCCCGTACCACATTCTTTGCTGACAGGCCCTTTTTCACTATCAGTGTTTTGTCTTTTCTCCTTCTCCCCCACCTAAACGCTGCCCCAGAAACGACCTCTTTTTCATTCCCGCCTCTTTCGTAGACGGCTCGACTGACAACAAACGCTGCAGTTTCGCTGAAAGTTATTTGACTCAGCACCTCGTAGTCCGGATATCGCCCTCAGCGATTACCATCTCTTTTACATATCAAACCATTCGTGTCCGGCCAGCATTGTAAGTATCACAGAGACGCAAGTGGCTATCAAACACTCGTACATATCCATCCCATGTGGAATACGTTTGCAAAATAAGGATACAGAAGTTGGTTCCACGGAACGACAACTGCGTAAATGTGGTAATGATTATGTGGGAAAATAATGCAGTACGTGCTGTGTCTACAACAATTCAGTTTACAACGAAACGATGTTGTTTTCTCTTGACGACGAAGTAAATCTTATAATTGTAGGCGTTTCATTGTCTCCACCTTCCCTGATGGCCTCGCCTTTTCGATTTCTACCCAACTGCTCCCTGGTTCTGCAGTCGCCCTGGCGCCGCCAGCGGCCGCAGAGGCCTTTCCCACGTGCACAGTCGGGCCCTCCCCGCCCCCGAGTGTCCACGAAGCAAAGGGCTGAGAGGTGGGCGTGGCAGCGGAGTTGACCGGCGGATCAAGAGACCTCCACCGCCGGACGAGAGAAGGAAACCCGCGTTTGCTGTCCCGCTCCCGCTCTTCCCTCGTGCCCGGTGGAAGGGAGCCGTTTCGTGCAACTGCGCCCTGCAGCTGCAGTGGTGCTTTTCTTTCAGTCTCTCTTCCTTTCAGTCTCTCTTCCTTTCAGTCTCTCTTCTTTCAGTCTCTCTTCCTTTCAGTCTCTCTTCCTCTCAGTCTCTCTTCCTCTCAGTCTCTCTTCCTCTCAGTCTCTCTTCCTCTCAGTCTCTCTTCCTCTCAGTCTCTCTCTTTTTCTGTCTCTCTCTCTCTTTCTGTCTCTCTCTCTTTCTGTCTCTCTCTCTTTCTGTCTCTTCTCTTTCTGTCTCTCTCTTTCTGTCTCTCTCTCTTTATGTCTCTCTCTCTGTCTGTCTCTTTTTCTGTCTCTCTTTCTGTCCCTCTCTCTCTATCTGTCTTTTTGTCTTTCTTTCTTTCTTTCTTTCTTTGGTGCATCTGGAGTGCGGAACGAAGCCAAACTACACTAAGGGTGCAAATTGAATTCAGTCGAATGTTTTCTCTAAAAAGGTGAACGATTCTCATAAAAAAAGTAAGATCTGTCGCAGGATTTATATTTTCTTATCCATATGTATGTTTGTCAAAATACTTAAGAACACCATTTTTGTACTTTGTCCCTTAATACAGAGATACATAGTAAAAACTAAGGTAAAAGGGAATTCTACCTCCACCATCCAACTAATTAAAGGTTCAGTTTATGCCCTTACGAAGTAGATCAACGGAGCTATAGTGGCGAATTGAATAATCTGTTTTTTTCCCCTGTGTTTCGAGAGTGGTACCAAAATGATTGCGACGAATTTCAGATTCCATTCAAAAGAGGGATAAATTGCATTGAGAAATAAATCTCTGGCCTTAATATTCGAAGTATAGGACAAGTGAAAATAAATTTCAACTAGCGGAATACTTGAGGTCACATCAAATTTATGGACATGATCTTGGTAAATATGTACAAAGATGTAGTGGATTGTACCAGGATATCCTTCTATCTGCCTTAACCCTCTGGTGGGAACGTATGACAGGCAGGCACAGTTTCTATTGTTATCATAGGAAGCGGTATAAGTTCGGCAGTTCACCCTCCTCGTCTGCTTCAGTAGGGTTATAATCTTGAAGGGAGAGAGTCATTGTGTGTGCAGCTGTGGCGTATGGACGTTTTGTGTAAACTATTTTTTTCTGAAACTAACGATGCCTCACAGGCGGATTTTTTCAAAGATGTTGGTTTTAATATCTGCTTTTCATGCACATGTTCCACAGATGCTTGATTTAAAATATGCTTCTCAAGTAGATTTATTTATTAAATTGCTTTGTAAATACTATTAAAATAATTTACTGTCAAAAGTTTTACGTATTTTCATGTTAATTACTTAAAAGATGTTGACTTTGGATTCCTATAGTTAGTCTGACAATGAGTATGCCAAAAGATATGTGAACCATTGTTTTTTGTCAAAGTTGGTAAAATTCACAATACTATATTTTAATTTAAGTATTTTGCAATAAGAACACCTAGGAATAAACAAAAACAAGCTGTGAATTCCATCATTAAAAGGTGACTTGCTTTTGCGTCTTGGTAATGTCTGCCTCTGAGGCAGAAGATCCCCATGATGGAGGAAAATTATCCTACCAGAGAGTTAATTTAAAACGCTATGTATACGTATAATTCTATTCCTTGATGTTTTGTAAACGGACACAGGTTTCTGAAAGATTTTTGAACGTTTTAAATACTTAAATATACTCACCAATATTTGCTTTTAAAAGTACTCAATTTTCGAACCTCATCTCGCCCTTTTTGCTTCGCTAGCACTCACCTTACGCTCTGTTAGCACTTACGCTTATTCACGATTGTTCACGCTACACAAAGACCATCTTGATGATGACCTTCACAAACGAATTAATGAACAAATGATAGAAGATAAGCGTTTATTCTACTAGAGTTTCAAGTTTTTAAAAATTATACGCTTTTTAAAATTTTTTAAAAAAATTATACGCTTTTAAAAAAATATACGCTTAGAACGACGAAAAACCAAGCAGTCTGATCATGAGAGAGATGTCGATTATTTCACTGAAAAGACAGGAAAACTGAAAAAATGTAGGAGCAATATTACAATGACTGAAAAGTACAAATATTTGCATATTTTAATCCGAAAATTTCTCATTTCTGATGTTACGACTGTATTCTCATGAGCTGCATACGACAAAGCTAACGTTAAATAACGAGGAAGTAAGAAGCTTCAATTTTCACGAATATCATTTCAGAACAGCAAATTTTTGCTGATTGAGGACTTCATTTTCCATATTTTCGATAGCATTTATTCTGCTGCTGAACACTACGGTATTATATGGATAAAAATACGTCAGACCATTCTTTTTCATTTTTTACACCACTTTACCGAGTTTCTTACATGAAACGAGGGTAACAAGTTTGAACGTATCGCAAATCGAGTCCGAGATCGTAAAGGAGTTACAGTTCCATCCATATCTCTTACACCGTGGTTCCATCAAAGAATATCGTTCAATTTAGAACTGCTGCTCTGAAATGCGTTTATATACGACGGCGTTGTTAAATTTCATTGAAGTTGAGCACTGTACTACCTTCTACTTACATTAAAGAGGACAAAATGATACAGATTTTGTGAAATTTTTTCTGTGATACATTTGATAAAAATCATAAGTTATGAGATCTAATTTGTTAACTGTGAGTGTACCAAAAAAGTCGTGACATCAATACATTTAATTTTAAAATAGCCAGAGGCTTACTTCTAGAAAAATAAATTGTGACCAATAGCACGGAAAGGGTCAACATGTCGACAAAGGAAACTGCAGAAGAGCTAAACTAAGAATATGGGAGTGTTAAATTGCTTTTGTAGTTTTCGACATTGCTTTGCAATATTTTCATCATTTGGAAAAATGTGATAATACATTCTCTTGAGTTTCTACAATAACTCTCTCCAGGATTTGGACAATCTTTGTTATGATAGGTACTGTCCGGACACTCTCCAAGAGAAAAATTATTTTTGAAAATACAACGACCTTTTGTTTCAAGAACTACGTTTGTGACAAACTACATACGTTTGTGACAAATAATCCAATTTTCGCTGAGAATGGTTCGCTAAATAATTTTGCTAGACAAAATTTTTGTTAATTATCAATTCTGCACGTCATACTCATTAGAATAAATTTAAATGATTAATAGACAACTGATGTCCAGTAATAATAATAATAATAATAATAATAATAATAATAATAAAAGCGTTTGCTAGTATTATTTTTCGATCCATACGAGTTTCATATTAAAGCATTAGTAATTGTTTTTCCAATATTGTTTGCAATAATATAGTTTTGTATTATGCACATGTTGACCAACAAATTTTTCAGATAATCCTCTGTTTTTGTAAATAAACAATAAATAATGAATGACCAATTTATGAAGTTCATAATTTTAAAAATAACCTTATGCCAAGTTGATAACATTTTTCATTGGATTAGTGTCGGTTGTGACAATCTCTGATACAATGGTCATCACTCTCAGAAGAGTAAACGGAGGGTCACGTTGTATAAAGGTAGAATTTCCTACCATAACTGCATCCTAAGGACTGAATGCCATGTTCGAGGTAGCTTACGATGGCACGGAAAGTAAGTTCACGATTTATTGAGCACCGTCACTGCGAAAAACTGGCATGTTTATGGGGAGATTATCTTACAAACGTGCTCTCCGTCAGTTTTAAAAATTTTGCGAATCGACATAGCTTTTTTGTTGAGGATGCAGCGGTGTGTATCCCGCTTCTTTTTTCGAACTTGACGCAAGTGTATGTTTATCAGTTTCAACGGATTAAGGATTCCAATACTCGTTTTTGGTCCCTTATTTTCCATATTGTTGTCATTGACGGTTTCACGTTTCCTGACCACCGATACGAGAAGATTTCAAGGGAGCAGCACATCCCGTTTGTTTGTGGAAGGTAACTAGCTTAAATCGAAAAAAGTTTCATACAGAGGAAAGTGATAAATTTTTGAGTTCCTTGTATATCGAGTAAAGTACGAACGTAGTAATACTCATGTGCCACTTAATTAAAATTTCAGCTCCTACATTTTTCATTTACCATCAAAAATTAATAAAACATTGGTATTTCGCAGGAGAGAAAGTTGAGTGGCGTATGTATCGTGCAATACGAAAGAGCATTTGTGTAAAGTGGATGAAACTTAATGCAACATCAAATTTTAACGACGACTATTTGTGAATGTAGAGTGAAAAATTCAGAAATCAAACATGAGAGTAAATTTCAGTTATATACTAAAACATTTATTGGAATACTTTGAATAAACATCGAAGTACGTTCACTAGATATTCATGAATCAAGGTGAACCAAACGAAACCACTCTTACGTATAATACATACACATTATGGAAAGAGTTACAAATTGAAACTAACTAGAGTTTCAAAACTCATTATATCATTCTAGTTCTAATATTATCCAAAAAAATCCAAATTTAAGTAAGAAACAAATACCAGGAAGTAGAAAGACAAGTGATCTGTTTTTCAGCTATAATTCTCATCTTAACATTTCTATGTTTCTGACGCAAGTGATGGCTGTGAGAGAACTGTTGTGCGCCTCTCTCCCCGCTTTTTTCCATTTCATCACACACGCTGGCACATCTCCGCCGTCCCTCTCTCCCTCTCTCTGTCTCCCTCTATCTGACTGCCTCCCTCTTCCTCATTCGATATGTCCATCTCTGTATCTACATTCTTGTCTCTGTCGCTATCTGAATATATCTCTACCTCTTTCAAGTCGAGTCTCTCTCAAAGTCTCTATCTCTCTTAAGACTGAAGTCTCTCTCTTTCTCAAGTCACTCTCAGTCACTTCCTCTAAGTCTCTGTCTCGCTCTTTCTCTCTCCTTATCTGCGTCAGACAGGTTACTTTAATTGCACTGCCCTGCCTGTGCTGACCCCCGCTCGCCCTCTGCTTCCCATTATTCTGCCTAATCCGCTCCTTAATCCGCTCCTTCGTACGGAGCGCGTTCTCCGCCACCCTTCGTCGCGGCCACGCGCTTCCGTACGGCCACTCCGCTTCCCCCGTCCCGGACCATCCACTACACTTCGTCCTTCAATCTCATTCTCTGTCCCTCTGTACCACTCTCAGACCCTCCAAGCCACTCTCAGACCCTCCACGCCACTCTCAAACCCTCCACGCTACTTTCAAAGCATCCACGCCACTCTCAGACCCTCCTCGCCACTCTCATTCCCTCCACGCCACTCTCAGACCCTCCACGCCACTCTCAGACCCCTCCACGCCACTCTCAGACCCTCCACGCCACTCTCAGACCCTCCACGCCACTCTCAGACCCTCCACGCCACTCTCAGACCCTCCACGCCACTCTCAGAGCATCCATGACACTCTCAAACGTCTACATTACTCTCCAAACTTATACGCCACTTCTCCAACCTTTACTCCACTCTCCAAACTTTCTCCTCACGCTTCAAACCTTCTCCCCACGCTCCAAACCTTCTCATCACGTTCAAAACCTACTCACCACGCTCCAAACCTTCTCATCACGTTCAAAACCTACTCACCACGCTCCAAACCTTCTCACCACGCTCCAAACCACCTCGTCACTCTCCACCTTCTTTCTTCCTTCCATCCTTCCTTCAAACTTCAATGTGTCTCTCGCAATCATCTAACACCACCGACTCTGCCACCCTTGTCCCACACACTCTGCCACCCTTGTCTGACTCTTTGTGACCGTATCTGACCTTTTCCGTCCCCGGCTGCCTCTCTGGCCTTGGCTGACCCCGTCCAAACCGAACAGACCCCACTCGAACCCGACCGACCCAGACCGACACATTCCGATAATACACTTCCCGAAACTACCCAATACAGCTCGAAACTACCCGAATCTTCCCGACACTACCCAAAACTATTCCATACAACCCGAAACTATCTAACACCACTTCCCTCCGTATCTCCGTTTATTGTCTTCACGCTAAGACTCGCCATCCGGCACGTCGACCCGATAACGAAAGCTCCCTGTCTTCTCTTTGCATTTCGTCCCTTCCGACTTGACCTTGCATACTCCACTGTGTAACGTTACTATCATCTGCTTCGTTGTTTGCTTCGAACAACGAATTTTGCTTTTTTCCTTTCGAGCCATCGTAGATCACGTTCCGCTGGATTTGTATTCTAATTAGTGATTTTACTACCACTATTGTTAAGTTTTAATAGGTATCTCAAATCGAAATTTTGCCAAGATCATATTTTAAATCTATATTCCACAATAATCTTAACATTTCCCAGAAAAATAGAACTAATCGCTCTGAAGTACACTACATGATTAAGATAATACTACTCGCATCTTCAAGGAGTTAAGGTACGTCGAATAGATTGAAATATGCTGGGCTTTAAAATATTGCTGTCAGCAACAAGAAGGAAACACGTTAATAAAAGTAAATAAAACACTATATCAATTTTTTAGTAGCATAAAAATCTCTTTCATGGTATAAACTTTCGACTCGGGTATTACTAAACGCACAGGAAACCCTCAAGTCCTGTCTGGGCAAATAATTACTCCAACCTTGCATTCGCCTAAGTGAAAATCGAGACTGCGACTTTCCACGTGTCGGGGCCACACCCAGGCCGAAGGGCAGGGTCGCATGCTAACGACCCCTTTTCTTCTGAGGCTGACGCGTCCTCACACGTCCCCGCCCGCCGGCAGGCCGTCCTCGCAGAGACCCTCGTTTGCGCGGGAGCTTCGGTGGCCATTAGCCCTCGCACCGTTCAGCGCGCGGCCCTGACCAGCCAACCGGCACGGAAGAGCGCGCAGCAAAAACAATCGCTGCGTCCTTCGAAGTTTCCTGGTTAATCAGAGTTAAATGATGGGCCATCAAAGCGGGAAATTGTCAAACTCACTTGACAAATTAATTCTCAGCTTATCTCAAATTAACACTTATTCCGACATAAATATTTTTTTATAAATATTTCAATTTGCAAATGTAATAAACAGAGTAATATACAAATACCTAACTTAAGCACCTCCTACAGGTTTTGAAAGGTTGGAGTTATTGCAATGCACTTTTCGCGGAAATGCATGATAAAATGGGGTTAATTGATACATGTATTTATTTATATTTTATTACTTATATTTTACGAGAAATTGAGGTAACTTTGATTTTTTCAAATGGAACTGTACATCTTTTTTAGTCTATCATGTCGAGCGTAAAGGGACGAATACAATGATATACTACATATTGTCATATGTTATATAAGCATTCTTTTAGTAATTTTGTTTTGCGGCTCGTGTTTGACGGATATTTTGAATGTAAACGTTCCCCACACGCAACGCTCCACTTGCTGACACGCGCTCGGGGAAGGAAATCTCAGAACAAAAAATGAAAATTACTCAGAAAATGCCTATCTAACATATAACAAGATGTATATCATTGGATTTGTCTTTTTACACTCGACATGATAAACTAATATAAATGTATATATTAGTTCCATGTTCCATTAAAAAAAAGTTACCTCAAAATCGCGTAAATTACGAGTGATAAAAAATGAAAACATATATTAGTCCCATTTCCTCATGCACTTCCGTGAAAATTGCAATGCAATAATTTCAACAGTTCAAAAACTTCAGGAGATGCTGAAGTTATGGGACTACACACCATATATCCCATCTACTAGGGGCCACACCCATAACTTCCAAAATGTTCAGGATATCGAAATGCAGTTTTCGCTCAACAAAGAAGAATCATATGGCAAGCAATTTGCTGTACAGATATTGTTTGAAATATTTTTAGTTTCCAAGAAATGTATTTATCGTCGATCAATTTTTTATCATCTTTTTTAAATGGAAGTATATTCTTATTGACAATGGATAGATCATAAAGAGAAGAATGCAATGATGTATCATTTTTTAGCGTTTTGAAAGTAGATTTACTATAAAATTGTATTTTCTGACATGTTATTTTAAATTAAACCGACAAAATGCCTTGCAACTGTCACCTTTGAAGGGTGGCCTACCCGACACCGAGATGGGAGGGGAGACGGATAAGGGTCGCAATGAGAATGAAGTGCAATTACAGTAAATCATGGTCTTCACTAGATGAACATAGGAACAAACATCAATACTGGCTATCAGAATGAAAGATTTGTCCATTGATTCATCAGAGTTGAAGTTTATTTCTACAGATTGAAATTGCAAAGCATCGATCATTGAAATGAACGACATAAAAATTGGTAGAATAAGGAAGATACTAAAGAAGGTAATTTTCAAACTTAACTAGAATCGAGCTCGGTGTCTAATGGATGTAAGAATAAGCCAGCGTTTTAAAACACTTCACATGCAAATAAAAAGATGGGTGATTTAAGATTGTCCCTTTAATATCTCCAGATAATTCATTCGATTTCAGATAGGTAGAAATTTTGATATTTTTTACTGATACACAACTAATCATTCTAAATTTACAAAAATACAATCAGTCGTAGATAACTGTAGAAAAACTAAATAAAACTATGCACATACATTATTTACTCTTGAGCTCTGCGTCCCCCATCAACAGCAATGCACATCTGCATTCAAATGTGGAAGAGACGGTGAACTGACTGCATTGTTTTTTGGCGCTATGATGGATGCTTTGGACATTCTACCAGAAGAAGTTCATTTCCAATGAATCAATGGAAAAAAATCTTTCGTTATGATCGTTGATATTGATGTTTGTTCTTGTGTCCGTGGTGACAACGCTATGGATTGCTGTAGTTACGCCGCTATCCGTCATTGGCACCCTTCTCAGTATCCCCTTCCCGTAACAGTCTCGGCGCAGCGAAGGCCACCTTTCCCAAAGGCAACAATTGCAAAGGCTGCTACATTGTATTTGTTCGTTTAAATTAAAATCTTATGCCAGAAAGTATTATTTTATACACAAATATTACCAAAACTATAAAATATAATGCATTATTGAATTCCTCTCTTTATGATCCATCCATACATAATGAGAAAAATATATAATACCATTTACAAAATCAATGATGAATCAATTTTTGGAAAATTAAAAACATTCCGAACAATAACTCTATAGCACATTGTTTTCCCCATGATTCTCCATTGTTGAGCGAAAACTGCATTTCGATGTCCTGATCTATTCAGAAGTTAGGGGGTGGCTCATAGTAGGTGGGACATTCTGTATTGTGATATACCAGAATATTATAGATTTTATTTAATGATATTAGCTGTACATGGGGTGGATAAATGGGTACACAATATGGCGGTATACGGCCTTAGCAACGACAGCGCAGAGGTTGGCAAGGTCAACAAACTGTACACAGGCCTTGAAGATGTCAGGACGCTGGCTAGATAGCTAAAGAAAATAAGATGTGATTGGTTCAAAAACGAATGACTGACGGGGGTCGCGGCTACTCGGGTTCGTAAGAGACGCACGGGTTGGCTAGTGAAGATTAGACAGTCTAATTTTGCCGCTGTGTTTTGAAAAAATAGAATGAGGGACGCTTACCGAACCATAAAGGGTTAAAGAACGCATTGAACAGAACATTCTGATTCTGGGTGTCGTGGAGTGAAGATCGCGGATTTTGATAGTAGACGACGTGGTGTAAAGATTGTTTGCGGACATTATATTAGGAAAGTGGGACTTGTATATTTTTGTGAGAGAAGTAATAGTTTTTCGGACTCTGAGAATTATTTGCCAGAAGTGAATTCGCGGAGGACTTGCACAGTTTTTCGGATATTGCAGTTGAACTTTAATGTTTTACATAACCAATGGGAAAGATTAGGAACTGGGAGCATCGGATAAGAACCGATAAATAGTTTATGCAGTGTGGACTGGACGTGTCAGCAGCAGCGCAAGACCGGAAGAAAGAAGCGAAACTTGGAACCAACAACGGTCAAGTGAGAAGCGACTACGGAGCGTCAGCAAGCAAAACGGTAAAGAAATACTGCAGTACAAAAGAGATAACGTATTTAAAAGGTCATGACCATAAAATTAATTGTTAAAACTTAACGTTAAATAAATTATTCAATTTTGTTCTTTGGAAATGAAAGGAGTTTTCATTTGTCAATCATAATATTTAATTAGTTGGAAGCATATAATTATTACATTTCAGATTCCACGCCATACTGTATAGTTGGCAGATCAGGTAATCGGCTATCAAGGCGATAGCGAGTATTTGTATCCGGACCCATCGACCCAAGCTAGCTGGATGTTTATACAATTTTGTTTAAATTAGATGGGAAAACTTTGGTAGTAATTAATGTAACCTGTCGCCCAAATCTTAATATAAATTTGGAACAGGCCATAATTACAACCACACTCTTGATGAGACGATGATAAAGGTATATTTCAGTATATTTATAAAACTTAATTTGTTTACAATTTGTTTCACAAGTTTACAATTTGTTTCAAATTCTAATCTAATGTAATGTTACTGAAAATATTTTTATTCATCAATTCCAATTCTTTAGAAGACACGGGCAACTCAAACTGTCATTAACAATCACGATCTTTAACTTTACCTCAACTAAACCTGCATATTTTGGAAAGGCTCTGTTAATGTTCCACGTGCAGCGTGGACGAGTGATTCCTTCGCACTGCGCACTGCCCTTCTGGCAGAGGGGTTTCGATTTTGTCGGCGCGCAGGGCGGGGGGGAGGGCGGAGGGCGCAGGAGCACGGGGAAAGGGAATCGGGACGAAAAACCGCGTGCGAACCCACCGGGTCGGGTGATTCATTACCTCTGTCCACACTTCATTACGTTTGTGCGTCGCCCACCACCGCCGCCAGGCTGCGTTGCAGGACGGAGGCTCCGAGGCTGTGAGAGTGGGCGGGCGGCTGCGCTGGGTAAAGAGGATGGGATGAATCGATTTCTACTTATTTCTATTTATTTGGTCAAAAAACAGTAAAAACTGTATATGACGTGTGGGGGAAGAGATTATCTGCGCACACTTTCTTCTTCAAAATGTCTCATTTGAAAAAGAGATATTTTAAATAATTGGGTAATGCAAACAATGGATTAATATAATACTTGTCGAACACCATGCGAAGTGATCACTGGGAAATAATTTAATTAAAACACTTTTAAACCATTAGTACATAATAAATGACACATCTACTTAGGTTAGGTTATACTATATAGATTTAAGGATTTCCAAGACTATTTTGCATGGTAGAAATGCTCACAAATGCATCAATTACATGCATGTCATTGCATCAATTACAATAATCCAATAAGATTTCAAAATGAATTATAAATAATTATAATAATTGACGTTTGCAGTAACGCCATCTGCTATTGGCCATGAGTCCCGCAAGCGCAGTGAATGTTTTGTGATACCGGAGGGGGCGGTGTTTTCCCCCTACTGGGTGGTGAGATCCGGCACCGACATACACGTCGGATCTCTTCTTCTGATATCTCCCTCAGCGGGGCAACGCCCAACCGAGGACAAGCTCTAAGCTCTCGACATGTGTGGTAGTGTAGTGCATTTGACGGTGTATGGAAGAAAGGGGTGGGGAAAGGAGAAAAGAAGAAGAGAATGTCGCGTGCTGTCCGGGGCCCATTAATTACGGGACTGCTCCGGCATTCGCGTGTTATCGATGAAAACACAGAAAACCATCGATCAGAACAACCGGCCGCTACAATTCTCCTCCAAACAGCGGCTACATTCTATCTTCCTATCTAGCTAGTGTTTTTACATAACCGCCAGGTCTCGAATCCCAGAGCCACCCATTCCGCAAATTCAGCGACAATAAAGCGGTGGCAGTGGGAGTACACAGCAGAGAGGGGGAGTGAGAGAGAAAGATAGCAGAAGGAAGTAAGAGAGGAAGTGAGAAGGACTGAATTCTGCGCACATCAAGTCGTGCGCCATTTATCCCGTTATGTTTTCAACTGGACCCACACAAATACTCCGCTGTTTGAAAATAATGGTTTGAAAAGTGAAAATAGATTGTATTATTTTATTGGACTAATTTGTAAATATCTGACATGTAGTTAAGTGGAAGAGCGGGTCTGTTGGCCCGAGCCTCACCATGTCAATAAAGGTATTTATTATTATTATTTTTCCATTACATCACGACTAAAGATCTTTTGAGTCGGCTGAATATAAAATCTACTCCAGGTTGCAACCAGCTACCTAAGGAGCAGATCCGGTGACTATGAGTGCCTCTACAATACTTTACGCAAAATGTGGGCTGTTCCAAATAAAGCAATTTCTTGCACTTCCCAGTCTTTTGAATTACCGGGGAGTTTAGACAAGTTCTTACTCAAATTTTGCGGAAACAAATCCCAGAGCTCCGATAACTATCGGGACGACCTGTGCTTTTACGCCCCACATTCGGCTGATCTCGATTTCCAAACTCTTGTATTTAAGACGTTCCTCTGCCTCCTTGGTAACGACGTTTTGATCGCAAGGTACAGCAACATCAATAAGTAAATACGATTTTTTTGCCAAATCCCGGATAACTATATCCGGTTTGTTTGCCGCTATCGTGCGATCAGTTTGAATTTGTTGGTCGTACAATATCGTACACAATCCAATGGACGTCACCGGTTTCGGTGAGTGTTCGTACCACTTGGGGTATGTGTTTGGAACTTCGAGGGCGGTACAGATCTGCCAGTAGAGGTAGCTACACACCCTGTCATGTCTTTTCAGGTATTCGGTCTTTGCTAGGATTGGACAAGCTGAGACAATATGATCAATGGTTTCTACTTGCTCCAGGCAAATGCGGCATTTATCATCTTGGGAAATTTTGAGAACCGGTTTATCATAATGTCGTGTTCTCAAGGCCTGATCTTGGGCAGCTATTACAAGTGCTTCCGATTCTGGCTTCATTCTTCCCCTTTAAAGCCACATAAATGATTGATCTTTATTGATCTGCACCTTGTCCATTCTTTTTAGATATAGTCCGTGGAGTGGTTTGTCTCTCCACGATTTCTTTAACATTTTTTGTGTCTCCAATTTCATGTTAAATAGCATCAGAAGTTCAGTGTCTCTGTCATTCTGGGAGTCTTGCATAGTCTTGTTCGCAATGCTTCTTGCTACACTTACAATGCCTCTGTTTCCCATTCTTCGGTCAGATTTCATGACCTGCCTCATTAGAGAGTCATCTTGATGGCTGACTACATACTTCCCCAACCCAACTATTGCGTTGTGCCAGGAGGCCTCAATTTTTCTGAGGCCTCTTCCTCCTTCCTTACGTGACACATAAAGTCTGTGTATATCAGCTCGAGGGTGGGAAACATGATGCATTGTTAGCAGTTTTCTTGTTTTTCGATCCATGGTGCGAATTTCTTGCTCAGTCCAGTCCACTAGTCCGAAACTGTATTCGGCTACAGGTACAGCCAAACTACCTATTGCAGATATTATTATTATTATTATTATTATTATTATTAGTTTCATAATTGATTCTAACTTCGAAATTCCAGTCCCCAAATTATATGATATAGCATTTTACACATGCTATTGTGCACGAGAAATCATCCTATTGCTACTAAGCGTTGAGATTAAATTTCAGTGAAAGTCAAATGGTCACTCTTAATCTTAGCGTGAAATATTATTTTTCTCTCTATTTCTGTAAATTAATTTTACATGGATTTTGCGATTCTGATCATGTCTGACTATCCACGTTACGGAATAGTGGACCCTAAAAGAGCAAACTGTACGAAAATATAATTGAAGGTTGGAATGGCCTGTTTATGGTACTGCTCCTACATTCACCTGGAACTTATTGGAGAAACCGCCATTAATTGACGATTGAATTCAAGTGATGAGTTCTTCAGTGAAAACAATTCGACCCAGCTGTGCTGCGAGTGTCGAAAATCTGCCACCGTCGGAACTGAAACTCCTGGACCACCGGCTACAGGGCGACGATGTTGCCGTTGTAGTCGACAAGATGGAGGAAGGGTCATAGAGTGTGAGGATGAGCGGGAGTAAGTGGATGAGAGAGAATAGGGATATAGAAGTGGATAGGAGTGGGTAGATATTGGAACAATTGGATATGTGGGTATTGGGAACAGAGGACGGATGGCAGAGCATGAGGGAGAGGACGGGAAAGGACATGGGTGAAGAGAGAGTGAGAAAGAGAGAAAGAGAGAGATGGAGAGAGAAGGAGAGAGAGGAGAGAGAAGGAGAGAGAGAAGAGAGGAGAGAGAGAGGAGACAGAAGGAGAGAGGGTGAGAAAGAGTGCCGGAGTACTTGCCAGTGGATAGCAAAGGAAATGTTTAAGTGCACAAGAAAATGAGTGTGCGGAGAGGCGGGGAAAAAGGAGGAGAGATGAAACCCTCAGTGAATGGGGCGGGCGGAATTCGTGGCCGGCAAAAAGGGAAGTAGAGATGACGGGGACGAATTCGTGGGGAAGATGTGGGGGTGGGAGGGAAGGCAGAATAGTGATCGGACATAAGAGACCGTTGAACAACGAGAGTGCAGGAGGGAGAGATGTCGTGGAGAGCATGATAAGTAGGAGGAGGAGGTCGGAGGGGTGGCGAGAGCGAAGTCTTGAGGGCGAGGGGGTAGAGGGCATTGTTGCGCCTGCAACCAGCTTTTTTTCTTTGCCAATCCCGGAACCCTTTACAGATTGTGAATATTGAAACCAATTCTGGCAAACTAGTAGTTTATGAGTAATATACGTGAATTTCATGCGAAGCAATGTACTTCACGGAATTTAAAATGACTCGCTGTACCCGTACATTCGACTTTATACGACATATATGATACGAAAGGGGAATGATATTCATATTTCAACCTATCACTGAACGAGCAGCTCTTGCACCATCCGTTTACTGCATTAAGAGCACATCTTCTTTCCCTCACGTTTCTGGCATTTACCACCGCAATTTTCCTCACAGTTCTCCCACGCATTTTTCATTCCATGTTCCCTCATATGTTATCTCACGCGCTCCTCCACATACTCATCACGTGTTCACAGCGTATTCACCGACTTGTTCATCTCCAAATTCAGAAATTTATTATAAGTGTTAATACGAAATACGTTTCTGAACCATACCTTGGTGGATACTGCAAAGGCTGTCCTGACGGACGAAAGAGGTAATTCTGAGTAGGTAGTAAATTCCCTTCTATTACAAATTTTGATTTAATTCTTCTAATCTTCCTTTCTATTATTTTTTAGACTCAAAACTATTTTTTCTTTATAAACAAAAAAATTAAAAACAGCTCTCTCCCTAACATTTCAGTTTTTTAAATTATTGTTTTAAAAGAGAAAAATAGCTTCATACTGGGACACAACTTTGCACGTTCCTTACAACTCCTGCAAGAGAGTGAGAGTACCTTTTAATAAAATAATGGAACATCTAAAACGTCAAATGTTGTAGATTATGGAATAAGAAACCCAACTGGTGTATCGTCACGGACATTTAACTCGGTTTCAAGGGCCTGGGCCGCACAGGTTTTGAATTATCCATGGTAGTAAAGTGTGTTGCACCTTGACGTTTGTTGCGGTTTTATTTTACGAATTGAACGTCGTGTCCAAATTTTTCAAATGTGAAATAGATCCCTGGATTTTCACAGACCCTAATATGTAGTTTGTGTAACAAGCGAAATAAAAGAGAAAATATGTAAATCAAAAAAATATGTAAATCAAATGGGCAAGAGCTAATTGTAAGTGGGACAAAAATATACAAGGGTATACAACTAAAGGCCGAACATGTTTAAGAGGAGAGTCTCCTACAATTCTATAATACTCGTATAATGGTGTAATATTCCTGTGTTAGGAATGTCGTTCAATCCGTGAAGTTTTTCCTAGAAATCCATTAAAGGTATCATTTATCTTAAAATGCTTGGCTTTTATTGTATGCCCTGGTTCCTAGTTGTATCATTTGACAGGCCTGAAGGTTTGGTGAGAGCTTCACTTCGGGCGAAAGACGCGTAAGAAGGGAAAGGTTTCCTTTGAATGAAAGTGTCATATATAATGAAAGTGTCATAAGTAAACTATATGTAGTAAAAGTCAAGAAAACTTACATTTACAATATAAGCACATACTCGTACATAAGTTCTTATAGTATGTGTTACTTATCGTTTTACTGTTCTTTACTTAAACTAAATGAAAGGTCGAAAAGTATGTTTTTCTTAAGAGCGGTTCTGAGTGGGAATCTCAGGGTACAATCTTAATAAAGCGAAGACTTACAGACCTTCTTCTTTTCACTTCCGTAAATTATAGCATGCATAATATTTTCATTCCTAATTACATTCCTGGCTGGTAATAATTAATTTCAATGTATTCTTTTGATAAATTGAAAGATATAAACCATAAACACTTTTCGCTGAAAAAACTTGGGACGCCTGCCAAGACAAGCACGTCTGTTCGGCTGGCGAGGGATTTTGATTAAGTGACGTGGTCTTTCATGTTGCGTGACAACCAAGGCCGCCCAAGTCGTTTTTGCTGCCAGAGCTTCAGAGGCTACAACGTTTCGTCATTTTTTTGTCAGCAAGGACAGGAGATGAGGTCTTTGTTGAGCAGAGGTAGCGTCTCGTATTTATTGTCGCTGCTTCCCACCGCAGTTGTGGCGATCATATGATGGAAAGAAACTGATTCTATTAATAATTTTGGGAAACTTTTTGTCATATCTGACTCTCTGCTTGTCGTTGTGGAAAAATGGGACGAATGTTTTAGACGAAAACTGACAAGGAAAATCTTGGTAAACGCTTATCAATTCAGAAAGGAGACTACAGATAAGAATTTTTGCATGAAAAGTATACTTTTAAGGTAGTATGATTACACATCAATAATCTCTTTCATGTACTAAAGTTAAAAATGTTTAAATAATTCATTTTATGTACCAGAATTAGTTTTCTTGCACTTCCAAAAACTTAACTTCTTTATGTAATAATTTCTACAGATATCAACATACACAGAAATTAATAAATCTCATACATTGTGGATGATATTATTCAAAATTACATCGCTAAATTCATGCATAAATAAGCCTACGCTTACGGTCTTTTTTAATTATTATTATTAGTATTATTATTATTATTACTATTATTATTGTCTTGCTTTAACAATTTTATTATTACATCATTTGTCTTTTATTTATACACTGAAGATGGAGTTAACCATTCATAAATACTTTGTAACTTGTTTATTCAAGGATATTTCAGGACTGGGAAAGGGACTCTAGACTCTACCCAAAACTTATACTGCTCTGACTTTTATGACAGCGTCATAATAGATACATCCACTGGTAGTTGGGAATTATTAAGAGGTCAAGATTTATATAGTTCTTTGACATAAAACATCAATGCAATAGATACATTTTAAGTCTTAGTTTGCATTAGAAATATGCCCCAATAGTGTTAAGACTTTCCTTACAAACCATTGTCTGATACGAAAGTTAACATCTCTTCGGAAAGAACATCAATCTATACTTAACTATACATTCTCTCTATACCATCTCTCTATACTTAACTATACATTCATAATCAATGACATAATTAAACGTTAGATCAGCCGGCCACTATAATTCTTTTCAAGACGATGGCATACCGCCCAACCCTGGTAGCTAGCGAACTCACGTTGCCCCGGGTGGCGTAGATTCAGTTGTTCAGATTCGGAACTACCGTATTAACTCTCGGAACTGTACTCTCACGCACTGGGTGATGCAAACAGAGAAATTGCGTTTCCGAATGTGGATCGCGCTCGCAAAACAAAAGGGATTACGCGAGGGAACGTACGCCTCCCGCGTGGCGGTCACGTGTCCAGAAGAACAAAGGCAGCGCGCGTTGCGTCTCCTTCCTTTTTCCGCCTCTTTGCCGCTCTCGCGACCGCCCTTCGCACCACCATCACGGCAGCGGAGCGCGCTTCCGGTGGATGGGCGGACAGTTTTTGGACTTCCTCGTTTTATGTAAGCACCAACTGTGAAAATGGCGTTACTTTTTAAAACGTGTACTAATTATTATTTTTTGTTACACACAACGAAAAATTACGAGCTACTTCCAGTGTAATAGATTCAAAATATATTCGATACATCATTTCAAAGAAATAACAGTAGTTTATAGGGCCACATTCAACTACAAGCAATAAAATCAGTTACTTACGGCTTCTGTCCATGGGGAAATCCTTACCGTGAAAAAAAGATAAAATATTCGAAAAAAGTGTCAATTTTTTTTAAATAATAGAAATGAAATACGTTAATAAACTAAACAATGTTATTTATTTGCATTTGTACTAAAATTTATTCTATTTTAGGTAGTGCTTTCGGGGGTGGCGTTATCTGGAGGATCAGAACAATATTGTTCTTAACACGATATTGTTCCTCTAGGATCCGCAGCAACTAAATCCGATCCTTATATTTTAATATAACTTGTTGTCATTGCCATTCGTGAAGTGTAGTATTTAAAAGAGATAATTTACCAATTAAATACGTAATGGCGGCTACATCTGTCCGTAGTCAGATTTCTATTACGCATGATCATTTTTTTATTTGTTTATTACGCTTTTTATTAATAATGTACATAATGTCAACATAATTTATGCAAAATATTTAATAACAAGTATTTAACAAGATACATAAAAGGGAAAATATACCACAATTTGCGAAAAAACGTACAAATATCCATTATGCGTGAATGTCTACAAAAGACAGTTGCCGAAAGACCCTAGAAAAAAGTATATATTTTGTAATGAAGTTTCTTTGAAACACATTTCCAATATTTTTTAAGTTTCAGTGCAGTAGTAGCCTCACAAAACAACATGAATTTGCTTAAAAATCCTATTTCTAGCCATAGCAATCATCAGTCCAGGAAAATAGGGGAGTATAAACGCTGTCGCCTTTTCTTCACCTATGCTTTGCAATGGAGTAGGACATTGAACACCGTCGAATTGCAGTTCATTTTTGGATTTAATGTCAAGGCCAACGACCTCGTCCGACGATCGGTGCAACCTTCAACCTTACAGGGGGCAAAGCCTCCTTTTACAGCCTCTCAATAGCATTTCCGAGTATCGTGTCTGCTAGATACGTGTTGGTTTTATCCTGAAGTAGTCGCGTGGAGTTTCAAAGTGTTCTCCGACCATTTGTAGTAACTGCCAAATAATTCCTACTCTTCTGAAATTTACAGTACCTTTCAACAGTTTGCGTACCTTCCTTCCAGGAAAAGAAGATCTGATAAGCAATTAATCTGCTTGAAATAGAATGCGTTCTTTGGGACGGGGAATTTTTCCAATCCCCGAGCGCATCCATATTCATCCATGATATTACATCAAATTGAATTATTTGTGACGCTTGAGAACAATGAAAGGTTAGTATCAACAAAATTTAATAAAATTACTATTAGTTTCATTTCTTCATACATAAATACAGAATTAACTTAAATTGTATCAGTTACAGTTAGCAAGGTATGATCACCACTTATATTATATTGCATTTGGAACAGTTAAAATTCTTTCATAAATTTTAAAAATGAATGTTTATTCAAAAAATTTAATACAACGAAGAATAAATTGCAGAACGACAATAACTGTTAGTAATATTAGAAAGCAGAGAGTGGAGGTGACAGGAATCGCAGTGCGATTACTAATGGCATGAACCGGCAGCCATTTTCTTAAAAGTTAAATGGTTATATTCACACGGGCGGCGCAATCGCGCTGCTTAGGCTGTTAACGAAGAATTCGCCTAAGAACGAGCCAAAGTGACAGTTCGCTAAACAAGTGAACATCACATTTAATTCAGAGAAGTATCCCTCCGCCGCGACAGCTGTTCAGCCACGCCTCTTCGCGAAGTGTTTATGTTTGTTTATGGCTTCCGTTAAGACATCACGTCTTCTCGTGGTTCACAACCGTGTAAGTATACAAAAAAATTAATTTTTAAAACGCAAAGCACGGAACCACGGAACGCTTTCAATCACAGCTCGCCATCTTATCGCACAGGAGCAGTAAGCATCACGCATTAAAGATTCGATTTTAAAATAAACGTAATACTTTTCACACAAAAGGAAATTCAATGTAATGTTTATAAAAAATTACAGAAGAGCACATAACACTGCACTTCTTAATTTCAATTATATCTCATGGCGCACTATATTTTCGTCAGACGAGGCCATCAGTAAACGAAGCGTCGAAACCATTTACAAGTTAGCCAATTGCAAACGAACGAATGCATGAAAGAGAGTGTAATAGGTTTAAGGACACAATGACTACAGAACCTTCACTAGCTGCCAGCACTAGCTGTCAAAGTGGCCCTTTCTTATAAAAATCGCGCTATAGTGGCGCTCTCCCTCTGCCAGACGGTGCACCGGCGGCGCAGTCCCCGCCACCGTAAGCAGAACTCGGTTTTGGGTGGCAGCGTCGGGCCGGGCCAGGGCCGCCTGGGACCGAAGACGTCGCGGCGCCAAGCTTGAGTGAAATCGGCGTCGTGGCGATCAAAAGTGTATACAGTGTTGTGTAAATAGTGAAGTGGCGTGTTTAGTGCAAGAGTGGACGAATGAATTTGTAAACATAGTTTAAGAGTGAATGTGAGAATAAATGATTAAAAGAAAAAAATTAGAAAAATGAACAATCTTAACGAACTTTAAACAAATCATACGAAAAAGAACTTGTACATCAAGCTAGACAAAGCCCACAGCGGCAATGCAGTAGTTTTAGCTGGTATTAAGATAGTTTTAAGTACTTTACTTAAGATAGGCCCTTCCTCCGTGGTAAAAGTCTAATTGGCTAGAGCCCATATATACAAATGCATTGAATAAACTCCCGCCTCTCCAGGGTAACTGGAGAGGAAAATTGAAAATCCATGGCAGCGTTCACACTGTACAATTCGGACGCGCCACTCAACTATAACTATAACCTATCTACTACATACAATAGTCTCTATAATTCGAGTCTTGATTTTTCGAGTTCCCCAAAAATCCGAGTTAAATCTGACAGACCAAAAAATTAAATAAATTAATTAATTGACCAAAAACTTAACAAGACATGAAAAATTTTATACATTTGTTTTTTGTTGTTGCTTGGCCATGACGTACGTAGGACAACAACCTGAGGCAACCCCAGACAATGTCATGCTGAAAAAATGGCGTAATATTGCCTCACGTAAAAGAAACAATGTACTTAAAAAATAACAATTACTTTGAAATGTAATTAATTTATCTTCAGCAATTAATGCAATAATATTATGCAAGTACATCTTTATTGTAATATAAATATTTAAAAATTTAAAAGTTGTGTTTATAGTTCTATTTTATAAATTAATCATTTTCGATTTTTTCCAGTTTTCATTAATTCAAGCTAGGCCCGGTCCCGCTCACTTCGAATTACCGAGATTCTACTGTATGTACGTTAATTTTCATACATATCGCCGCCTATAAAATATCTTTGAGCATGTTGGCTAGGGTTGCCAACAATGTTCATGTGAAAGGAAGGACTCTCGACAAGCAAAAAAAAAATCATCAACCCATTTCTTTTTATCAATATTTAATTTAGACTAACATCAGCTCTATTTCTTTCTTCTCTCCGTTTGCGATTCAAGTGAAAAGATTCGTTCACAGAATGCAGATGATCATCTGAGCGTCTCTTATTTTAGTCGCTAGGCTAAAACTACCACTATGCTTACGTGTGTTAGAGTTCAGAAAAAGGATATTCATGTTTTCTTTTTAACATTTATATTTATTGTTTAATAAATTAAACAATAAACTATACAACGCAGCAGTTCTCAGTCATGTGATAAAATAAATGACAACAAATGTTACAAATTACCTTAAAGGAGAGCATTTAAAATTTTCTTAAAAGAGGACGAGAGGACAATTGATGTCAATGGACTGTTCTCCCAAATGAAAAACGGTTGGTAACCCTAATGTTGGCTACCTTGACCGGCAACCACTGAGATTTGAGTTAGGTACGACTCGCAAATTCTTCTGAATCAATTGCTCATATCGTCTCCTATATTATTTCAGTTGTATAACTTTCCTATGGGGCTCTCACACGCAACCAATCTTTATAAATAAGGTATCTAAAAAAAGATAATTTTACGAAGACGTGACTAATTGCAATTTAACTTCCAAAATATGAAGGATTTATTTCAAGTAAAAACGCATCTAATTATTCATGTCAATTGCAACCCGCAACACTGGACAAAGTTTCCGAATCTATATCGTCAAATAACTCTTAAACAAAGCGTTATAGTGCCGTAAAAACCATACTTTTGAGGCCAACGGCCTCACAGAAATGTTTTTCACACCATAATCTACAAGATGAGACATTCTTAGACATTTAATTAAATTTTCGGTTCGGCGCTTCAATACTATAAATGCCGCCTAAATATTTCAGCCCTTGTTGCTGGTAAACATTTTTGTGATTACAGGCTTAGAAGGCTTAGATTCCTCAATCTTATATTTACGCTTTCTGTATAAATCGTGATTTGTGCAGTCTGATTAGGTTTATTTGCATAATCATTAATTCAAGATTTGCTCTCCAGCAACAACTAGAAGTACTAATATAGTTGCCTGATACCTATGAAGATTCTTTCCTATGCCTGTAGTAATACCAACTAAAGTTTTACCGTGGTCTATAAGTACTGTGTACCTAATTGTGGAGGAATGTGGGTGTACAGTGAAGAGGGAAAACTGTTGGTGTTTTACCTGTATTTTCGTTATCAGAAGTGATTCGATGAAATTTTCTAGTCAGCGGGTTCAGGCACGTAGCTTTCTCAAAAGTAAAAGCTGAAATTTTTTTGTGACTACCACGAAAATCTAAAAGTTAACTGTGAAAGAATATTGAATAATTGCTTCAAATGTTGCCTTCAAGGAAGTGTTGTAAATTATTCCAAGAAACCTCTCCGTGATACTGAGTAATTTTTAAAAATTTACTTTAAACATTTATTAAAAACACTTCAAGCATTTATTAACATTTTAAAAAACATTTCCAATTACATTTACAAACAATACAAAAAATTTACAAACATTTTAAGCATTTATTAAAAATTTCTTTTAAACATCAATTGCATTGTTTGTACATTGTGTTAGTAATTGTGTTAGTACACTGCAAGTTACCTTTATACTTTTTGAAACAAATAAACACGTTTAATTAACAACTTTCCCTTTTGAAATGGAAATAGAATGAAAGGAATGGCTATGTAGTTTAACATGCCAGCGTTCTTTCACCGGTACGCGGAGGGAGTAGGGGAATACTTGTGCTATGGCGCATCACAAAGAACTAACTTTTGAAATTAGCTAAAATAAAATAGATTGAAATAAATGAAAAACAGAGGTCAAAAGGCGCTAGCCTTCAATACTACGTGAATTAATTTAAAAAAAGCAACTAATTTAAAATTATGGAAAGAATACTGCAAGTCACTCGAAACTGCCAACGGTCGCAGTCCAAACGCACGATTTAAATGTTGACATTTTCTGGAAGTATGTACATCAACGCCCGGCTGCAAACTCATATTGTAAATAATACCTCATTTGATATTAAATTCAAGGTGTCGGTTCGTTAAGATTTCAATACGCAAACATCTTTTGAGCAACATTCCCATGTACCAAGTGAAGTCTGTGCCTACTAAATTGTTTCTAATGGTAACAAAACGTATTTTAGTACTCAAAGATGAAAATATTAGCTTGATTTTTTTTGGCTGGGAATTGCTTTCTTTAAGGTATGTAAGAACGCAGAAAATAATCCAATACTTTTTAGTGAACAAATAATTTATCAATTTTCGAGCCCCAGCAAGTACAGTAGGGTTGTGCTTGCCAAATCCTGTATTTTCGCACTACTTTATTGGCTTTGTCAAGAGAAAAAACATTTTCTAATGTTTATGTGACTATTAAGAAAAGCGAAAAGCTAATTCTCATGGAATATTGAAGAATTTCTTCAAATATTTTAAAAAAGTATGAATTGTTTCACGAATACCTCTCTGTAATGCTTGAATAAACCTTTATTGAAAATTTGTTTCCAACATCAATTGCATTGTTATTTCTGTTTGATATTCAGTAAGTAAATTATAAATTATATTTATACATTTTTTAAACAACTAAACATGTATCTTTAACAAGTTTCCTTCTTAAAGGAAAGGATAGAAAATGGATAGAGAAAGAATGCGGTTTAACATGCAAGAATTCTCGCACGGGTACGCTAGTTACATTTTATTAACACACTGTCCAGTGTAGACTTCATTGAACGTTATTACGAATGTTCAATGTTATTTCCCAATTTTCACAATCTCATTAGAAAAATAATCAATTCTATTAATTAAAGTGGAATGTAGTACGATTCTTGTTGATTGCTTTAGCCAGTTTATTAAACGTAACTGAAAGCGAGATGTCATTATTAGCTTTTCTACTCATTGCGATTATTGATATTTTTGATATTTGATATTTTGTACCTCATTTTGACTGTTAATAATATTTTGTGATATTAATACGTTCCGATAACCTCACGTGCTACGTAATAGGTGTATTTTAACACAGAATTAAAGAATATAAATAAAATTAAGAACTAGTATGGAGTATTTTATTGTATTTCCGAATAGTAGAACAGAAATATTATGTTAAGAATATTAAAAAACAATAAAATCTTGTCATAAATGGTAATTTTCGTTCAAAAATTTGGAGCCGTTTTAAATAAAATGGCGTTTAAGCGCTACAGTAAATGCGAAATTTAAAGTTCTTTTTCACAGAAAATTTTTGAATTTTCGAAAAACTCCATTTGAAGTCACTTACACTCTCAAATTGAATAGCGTTTACAAATTGCTGGAAATGTGAATTTTAACCGTATGAAAGAAGTTTCAAGAAAATTACATTTTTATACTTTTTGTACAAAAACAAAAAAATACACCCATATTAACTTTACGCCTCATTAAAGAGTACAATTATCACTATCCGTTCAAAAAACTTGAAACCATTTCTTTAGAAAATGGCGTTTGAGCGTTTCTCAAAATGCGCAATTTTGAGATAGTTTTCACAGAAAACTATTCAATTTTCAAGAAACCCTATACCACTATATATATATATATAATATATATATATATATATATATATATATATATATATATATTTTGACCGTATTGGTCAAAACGTAAATAATAGGCGCTCCTCAACGTTCAAAAGTGGCGCGCAGGTTGATGAATCGTTGCGGAACGAATCGGGCCGAGCCGTGAACGAGCGCCCATAAGTGGTGAATTGGTCGGTCGGACCGCGCGAAAGCGGCAGTTGGGAGTTGAGCAGCGAGAGGTGAAGACAGAGGTGTGATGGCGACAAGAGAGCGATGTGGTAACGAACAGATAAATCGAGAATAATCGGGACGGCTGGTGCTAAAGGTAGGATAATTGTGGTGGACTTAATGATGATTGCGAGTAAGGATTGTGGTAAACTCAAGTGGAAGGAATAATCACGAAATTTGACGAGAGAAGAGGACAGTGCACGGACACGTGGGCAATGCTGTTCAGTGATAGTCGGTGTAGCTGTGCGGATGCGGGATTATATGGTAGAGCCGTGTGAGCTGAGACAGTAAATTCGTCGTGTGAAGAAGGAAACTGTGGTGAGGCGACACCGGTGCATGGGAACGGGCCGCCGGCGACACGTGGGCAGGCAGAACATCGTTGGCGCCAAGGTCACCTCCCGGCATCGGACGGAGCACGCGGCATCGCGTTGCGTAGAAGACGACGGTTGTGGAGGGCAGATAAGTAACAATAATTATGAACAAAAAAGAAGGGTAATCGAGTGGAATGCCAGTTCAGGGTGCTCACTGAGTAGTAAGGAGAACAATGGTGTCTGTGGGGTTCACGAATGGCATGCCGTTTCCAGAGAAATGGAGGTCATATAAATGGAAATGATAAATGTAATGATAGGAATATTCGGAGACGTATAGGATAAACCATTTAGTTTGTATTCCGTAAGAATTTGCGACCAGGTCAATGATGTAAATTATGTTAGTAATGTGAAGATGTTTTGTTGTCTCTTTTTTCTTAATAAATTCTGTTTCTGTCACGGTAGATTCTTTGAATTCAGGTAATGATGATTAAAGTACCCCCTCAAAGAACCCCTGTGCCCACAATAAACATCACAAAAATTTATATGTGTACTCATAAAACCAACAAGGGTAAGTACGGTCACAATATATATATTCGCCTTCACAACAAAAATCAGACCGAGTTTCTGGAGTTTTAAAATCTTAAAAAAGAGGACTAAAATATGGAAGTGTTAAGCAAGTCAAGGAAATCGATGGTAGTTTAAGTGATTTTGCGTCAGAATTTTCCGAATTAATGGAGAATGATATTATATTATCATTAGAGAATAACGCAGAACAACGGCTTACAAGTGATAATTATATGTTCATATTAGAAAACAAAACTTAAAAAATATAGCTGTGCTGTCGCATCATTCATATACCTGTAAGTATTTTTACAGCTCTTAAAATATAAAAATTGCAACATAACCAGTTAATATCCCGTTTGGAGTTAATATACAAGGCCATTGAGTGTTGGAAATTTTTGAACTAGAGTATAACATGAAGACTTATATGGAAACATCGATCTCACAGACACCAAGTTAAATTCGGTTTTGCAAAAATGGCCGCTACGAGTGAGCGAAAGCGATGACAGTCATAGTGGCTTCCTCCCTGACCCTCTTCTGTCACTCGCCGGAGTTTTGTTTAGTTCTGCTGAAGCGGTCGGCATTTAAGGGGCATTTTTGGATATCGTGGCGGTCTGTGAGACCGGTAGTTTCTCTTTCCGTATTAACAGATACTACGATTCATTGGTAAGTCCAAAACCAGATACTCTACGCATGAAAGAAATGAAGTACGAAAGAAATCTTCAACACATGAATATATTTTTAAAACAGTTCACAGCGTCGGCGACGCCACATTCAACTAGTTTAATAATAATGTGAACAAATCGGTTCTCATGTAAATATTACCGATGTGAGAGACAAGTCAAATAAATTACATTTTTGTACTTTTTCAAAAACAAAAGAATAGAGCAATATGGCGTTTATATCATCTCATAGAGTACATTTAGCACTATCCTTACGAAAAGTTTAAAGAAAAAACTTAGGAGCCGTTTTTGAGAAAATCTTGTTTATGTAAATATTTAAAATTACAAATATTTCCCGCAGTCTTGCGCGAAAAACTACTAACATTTTCCAAAAGTGAACATGACCCTAATGAAAGAACTCACTTTGGAGAACACATTTCATTTGGTAGAGGAATGTCTATCTTCAATATTTCAATATTGTAGTTGTAGAAAGACGCCAAAAACGTTTGCAATTTTCGAAAATTCAGTTAACCGTAAAAATTTGGCATAAGTCACATTGATAAGTATATTTTACTCTATTCTCACAAGAAATTTAAAGAAAAAATTTGGAGCCGATTTGAGAAAATTTTGAAAATGTCCGGAGGGCTTCAAGTAAAGTACCCCCAAATTTTGAAGACAGTTTTCCGAAATCGCGGTGCCATGAGTGGAAGCAGATCGACAGGGCAATATCCATTTTGGAAGAAATCGTACGTATGGTTTAGGCGGTGATGTTATTCACGGACTGAGACGGACAGACAGACGGACGAACGGACAGACGGATGCACAAATGGATTGACGGACGTTTTGAAAATAACCACTTTTTCGGTATCAGGGACCCCAAAACGTGTATTTTCATTGAAATCTCGAAATCTATTTTCCGCATCATTACATAACTTTCCCTATACTACGTATATTACTCCATAAATGCGTACGTGCACGGGAAAGTAAAAATAGTTACCGTGACAAAGAACATGGACATTTGCAAAAGACAATGATTAATTCTTTAAGATGATACTATTAGTTTTCAACAAATGAATTACGAGGATGTACGTTCGTTACAATCCACTTCTAATTCGATATTGCAACAAAACGCGCAACTTTCTTTACCTGCAAAATGTAACGCCATGTGTGAATTAAACTCCTCACCAAAATACTTTGTAGGTGCTTTGCACACCCCAGAACAGTTTTAGCAGAATTTTCTTAGAAAGTTCTGAATGAGCTGGATAGATTCCTACCCTCCTCAAATGAATCGGAATACGTGACAGGACTGACCTACCGGAGCAATCGAATTCTGGATTTTTCATCAAAACTATTGTCGGATTGGACCTAACATATTAACTGATGTCGAAAACTTCTGCCATCTTCCTAACACGAACACAGGACCTTCTGGTCAAGTTTTGTTGCAAACTCATTAACATACTCATAATCGTACGTGATTCCCTTGTTACTAATTCCACTTATCACATTTTTTCATCATTTTCAAAGGGTACTCTTGGGAACTTCATCAAAGGATTGTCAGACGAAGGCAAACAATTTTGATAAAATCCACTTACAAGAGAAAACGTGATTTTGACTGAAGTCTCCTCATCCAAGAACAAATAAAAGGGGGTTACAGTCGTTCTCCTACCGCGAAGGACGTAGTAATTAGCGTCGTTGTTTGGAACACAGTTCTCTTTTGTTTACGATGACATAACAATGAAAATCTACGCTTTAGCTGCTTCCGATTACAGAAGTTTTAACTTACCAATTTAATTAAAAGCTCGGAATCGCGTGGTGCCGCTGAGGACCATTAATTTGGCACTGTCGGCAGTGATAAAAATGTGATTAGGGAACGTTTTAATGGTTACAGTTCGAGCACCATGAGGCAGATGCCAATTTGAGAGATGAGAGGGATCAAAATCGACATTTGAAAGATGTATTGGATTTGGATGATTTCACGTTGCAACCTGAGCTGTTATGCTAACCGTGAAAAGTAGAATATACGAGTATCTGCGTCTGCCTGCTCCTAACTCACTGAACGACATCTGACTGATGTTGAGCATCGTTTTCTCGTAAATTCTATCGAATGCGGAAACTATTTTGAATCGAAAATCGTTCACGTTTACTGATCCAAAACGAAAGATTATGTTTCCAGAAAACAAAAAAAAAGTGTTCCAAAAACGTTTAAACTTGCCTACAAGAGTATAACCAAACTCGAATAACCAGCAATAACAAGTGGAATTGTAATACAGGGACAATTAAATTAATCGATTCCCAAAACATATTATTAAAGACAGTGTTGAACCAAATTTATCTTAACAAACAAAAGATTAACTGCCATTATAAATTGTTCATGTAAATAAAATGTTTGTAGGATTATTGACAATGAACAATCTGGAAACGCTCCCGCCATAATTAAAAAAATGATAAAGTGTTTTTAAATTAATCCAATAAAATAATTGGAATATATTGAACTGATATATAAAGTAATTATTTCATATCCAAGAACTCTCATGTTGGCGGGAACATGATTATTAGCGTATGATTACAAAGATAATATTCAAGTCTAGCTAATTAACATCCTTGAATGATCTGTAAACAATGTAAACATGTATGTAGCGAATCATTAGACTACATGAATGATTGAACAATATGCCAAATACTTATAAGTATACCTTAAATGATTTTGTAAGCATTTTTGAAAACCTAAAAACAATTGTTGCAAATTATTTCGATATTCTCGTCTTAAATATCAAGTAATATACTGCACTTCAACAATTTCAATTAAGTTGAGAACGGAAGTAAGCCGTAATTTTAAGTAAACATCGCTAAAGAAATTTAACAATTTGGCAAATATTCTCTGAAGATTACTGCTAGATAACACACCGAGGACAATGCCACCAATTATAAAGCAGACATTGTTGAAAATTTCGAAAATCAAAAGACGTCTGTATAGTAAGCGTGAGTTTCAGAATAATTTTGTATCTAATGCATATTAATCCAAATAAATAATTTCCATTTATTTGAAGATAAATAAAATGGTTCTGATCCAATAACATATATAAAGTTGTTTAAAAACTTCTGTAAATTGAGAATTTCAACGGTTTGGTTCTTGAGAATTTTTTTCTGGAGATTCGTGCCATTGAACAACCTGAAAACGATGTCGCCATCCATGATACAGGAGGACAGCTCTCACGAGTTTGCAAACTTGGCCTTGGAGTGCCGCTTGAGAGATTCAGTTGTCCCAAGTTGGGAGCTCAGGAACTTTGCTCTGCTACTTTGGCGAAAAAGAAGCGAAGCGCTTTCTGCCCTCGACTTCATCCGCGGAACATGAGCCGGGCGCCCGGCGCGTTCGACGGCGGGCGCAGGGGAGGCGCTGCTGGTCGGACGTTCCTCCTACGCCATTTCACCAATATACCTTCTCAAGGTGACTCGTGGTATAGAGATAAGACTGGACATTTTCTACCCCTGGTTGCGAGAGGTCAAAACTTGCTCGAACCTTATGAATAGATTCCCGATGTTTATGACCTACAAATGTCAGAAGTATGATTAATGGTCTAAAAAATACGAAAATGTGACCATAAATGTGACTTTAAATGTTTTTGGTTGCATTTTTGAAACCTTAGAAATCTTGACACTGTTTAAATAATCACTATATTGAAAATATACTTTTAAAATATAGTATATTCACAATTCACCGCTTACTCTTTAGCCCCCCCCCATGAAGACAATTTTTCCTGCTAAATATATTTATAGGAGCGTTGACCTTGCACAACACCTGACAAAACTAAACCTATGCTTCCTTTGTATCTGGTACCTTCTACGCTTTCTTTTTCTTATGTATGTCTTACCCTTCTAATTCACATACATATATTGTGATATACCAAATCCGGGAGGGCATTCGAAATTAAATAATTTAAGACTTTAATGCTAATTTAAATTAGAATTAGGCACCATAGTAACAGGTTGCTAGGGAGGACGCCGATGTTCAACATGTTACGATATTTGGTAAACGGGCACCGTAGTAACAGAGGTAAACAATTTCATGGGCCCGTGGATGTGGTGGAGAATCAGTCGAAAGATGCGTGTGTAAGAGTGAAATTTTGCTCAAGAGTGCACCTTGGTTAGAGGAGTGAATAGATAAGAATCCGTTGGTAGGGAATGTAAAACAGAATTTTGTATAACAATGAACACGAGTTTTCCTGGATTGAAGAACGACAAAATTAGTTACTTGCAGCTCAGATCTCATAGTGAGAGGGTCATTTGTGAATTAGGGGGTGCGTGTCCGAGTTCAGACTTGGTTTATTTTTTGTGATCGAAAGTAGAGACTTATAAAAAAATCCAGAGATACAGTTCGGGACTTAAACGTTTTTCTTCCGCGAGTGAAAGTGGAACATTGAAACTTTTTGGTGAAGCCGTGCATTGACTTGAAATATTTTCTTACTGATAGGGAGGAATCTTTAAGAATTGCCAACTTTAATTAGTTTTCACCAGTGACCAAGGTGAAGCACCAAACTGAATGAACTTGTAATTGTTTTGCCGAACAAGTGCTGATGGTGATATGGGAGGCTAATACATTATGTGAATGGAAGTGACGTCGTGGCGTGCCGGAAGATACAAGATAGAAGGCATCAAGACTAGTCGAAGGTCATAGTGAGGAGATACGCGGCGTCCGAGCGGAGCATCCAACGATACAACGGGAAGAGAGCTCAGGTTAACGTCCGTACGAACAATTATTTTATTACTCATGGCAATGACCAAAGCTAATAATTTTCAAAGGATGTTGTTCCTATTTAAATGAAATCTTTAATAACAATAAATTCAAACTGTTCTAGTGATAAAGAAAGTACAAAAACAAACTTGGTTATTATTGTGCAATCTGGCACATCATTAAAATCACTTTCAGGTTTGTCGTTTTCCGTATGGAAGCGAATCTACAGGGGGCAGATTGTGGTTGAACGATGAGGTAAGCCGAATTGTGCCCCTTGCATATTCGAACCCACGATAGAACCCCAATGTTTCAATAATAAAGAGATACATTTGCATATTCGAATCCGGCACATCATAATTAATTAATTATAGATATAAATTTGTTTCAATATATTTATAGGAAAGACAGACAAAAATTAAATACAATTATAAGAAATTAGAAAACAATTAGAAGACTAAGAAATCTCTTTGAGATGACCGTAAGCAAATGTGCGAAAATTGGAATCAAAAAGATAAAATATGGCCAAAATAAAAAATATGAAAAAATATATCTGTAAATATGAAAAATTAACGTAAAATGACAAAGGAAATTAAAAAGGCCAAAATATGACTTTATGTCGTGTAAAAATTGCCTAATTTCAGTCATTGTAAATAAAATCATTCTTAACTAAAATTTTCAACGGAAATAAAATAAAGAAAAAATAGGGCATGTCATAAACATCATGGCCCTACTTATGAAATTTGTGGTGGACAATGGGGATTCGCAGCCGGTTTTCTAGGGGTCCTTTCGTTTCCTGTGCTTTTCATTTCAAACGCAGGTCTATCACAATTCATGTCGTATAATTTTATCACCATCACCCGCCTGTTAGCATTATTCATCAAAGGCATGATCGAAAAATCAAGATATTGACAATAACTATTCTTCTCAAGAAGACATCAGCCTACTTTATGCTTCACAAATCCATAGGAAGCAATTGTGATTTGAAGTTAGTTATTCCGAAGTAACGGGTAGGGCAGAAGCGAAAGACGTTTTGGGCAGTTATAAAATGAAATCTGGATATACAGAAAAAAATATGTTTTAATTTTGTAAGTTGGTATTCATACCATTTTTTTATTCACTACGTTTTGAAAGTAACATGCGAAAGGTGGCGGCCGTTTGCAGAAGTACATGTTGGAAGCGATCTTTGAAGTTTTGAAGAGATATCGCGAGGTATGGAATTCTCTTCTTCAATAATCCGCTCCTAGCTCAGCTAGGGGTGAGGGCGACGATAAAACATCTTCTCCTTCACATATCCCAAAAGAAAGAAGTCACAAATGTTCAAAACTGGTAACTCCGCATTACCCCCAAGGAGACTAGACGTTCCGGAAATGTTTCTCTTAAAAAATTTAGTGAATTTTGCACTGAATGGCCGGGAGAGGTAGCTCTGGGCATCAACTGATATCACTGCAGTGACTGTGACCGGAAGGTTGTAGGTTGAATCCGACGATGAAAGGTTTGTCGGCACTAGCTATACAGCTAAACGAATTCAGCCACTGTCTGGAGGAGAATTCTTGCAGCGAGCTGCTCTGATCGGTGGTTTCGGCGCTGGACTCTCCCGATCAATGCAGGCGAATGCCGGAGCAGTAAACCAACAAACAGGCCGCGCGCGATTTTTCATGCCTCGTCCTTATCCTATCCTTACTCCTTACCCACAGTACAACCACATTTCCACGCACTACATTACCGCTCATGCCTGGAGATCAGTCCACAGCTTAGAGAATGCCCTGGGAGGGCGTTGTCCCGCTGGTGGAAGATACCTGGTTCGGGAAAACCCCGCATGTCGACAGGTAGGTCGGACATGACCTCGGCGTCTTTTCTCCTCCTTCAGAGGCTCGCCACCCGCCGCGCGGACCCGGCGCCCCCACGGGTCGCCACCCTCACCGCCGGCCTCCCCCTCCCCCGGCGGCCACCCCAAGTTCACCGAAGGGCCTGCAACCCCCTCCACAAGGCCTTTCCCTCCATGTCCTCGAAAGAAGCCTCGACGGCATGTTCTCCGCGAGGCATTCACGAGAAGCAACCTCCGCCAGCCCAGAACCGCGTTTGTGCACTCTCGGCGAGTGGCAGGTCGTGAGTCATTACGCTTCGCGCACATTACAACACTGCCTCTGCAGTTCGCACTGTTTGAACCATCAAGTTCGTAACGCCAGACTCGCCAGACTCGCACCTCCTACACCTGAGTGACCATGTGTGGCGCAAGACGTGTGTGACTCCTGCTGCCATGGTCCTACCAACAGCGTTTGGTCCAGTCCTCTGACCAGCTGTGGGGCTACTTACGAGCCCTGTAAATGGGAAATTGTACGGGTTACTGCATTCCTGAACGCTGAAGATCACGCATGCCGCATTGAACAAGGTACCACCCAGCCAGACCGGGTTCAAAGTCAATGTGGTGCTTAGCCAGGAACACTGACAATTTCTGTCAGTGCAATGAATAAATGTAGCACCGATTGTAAATCATTTTTATAACCACATTACTTTGTTCATCATTAATATCTTGTCCATTTCAGTTAGTGTCTAAGATTATTTTTAAATAATGCATGTGCAATAAAACATTAATTCAAACTCAGATTCCTCACGTCCACAGATCCATTCTACCAGCGCCATCCTCTCCCCCCCGGGCAGCACGGCCCGGCGCGGCGTCATTGTACATTGGACAAAGAAGGCCCGAGTAATCAGTCTTCTTAATCACCACCCCCATGTTGCTATTCTCCCTCTTCTCTGTTCATTCACCATCCAGCTGGTGAAGATCATCGCCATATCCCGCATGCACTTCACTGGCTGGACCATTGAACTTAGCAGTTGACGTGCCCAGAATTACGAATCGATCAATCGATTTAAAATATATCTGTCTCTTTGTGTTGCGTATCCAGATCCCTCCAAGGATTCCCACGCGTCCACTTGCTCGGGGACTGGCGGGCGGGTTGCGTGCAGCGCTTTACTGCGGGGTGTGCGGTTGCGGTGGAAAAAATATTGGCAAACAGCGCTGCGAGCGGCATATTAATTAAAATGGTAACGACAACATTTGCTTTGAAAGCGTAGCATGCGGCTGTGAGTGGGCGGTCGCGGCCAAACACTTGCGGCGGTGGCGGAGGCAGCGGTGGTGGCGGTGGCGGTTGTGGCGGTGCTGGTAGTAATGGTGGTGACGGTGGTGGCGGCGGTGACGGTGGTGGCGCAGGTGGCGGTGGTGGCGGAGGTGGCAGTGGTGGCGGAGGTGGCGGTGGTGGCGGCGGTGGTGGTGGTGGTGGTGGTGGTGGTGGTGGCGGCGGCGGCGGTGGCGGTGATGGCGGCGGTGGTGGTGGTGGCGGCGGTGATGGTGGTGGCGGCGGTGGCGGTGATGGTGACGGCGGCGGCGTTGGTGGCGGCATTTGTGGTGATGGCGGTGGCGGTGGTGGGGGCGATGGCGGCGGCGGTTGTAATGGCGGTGAACTACGACGCAGTTTTTTAAAAAACAGAGGAGAAAAATTTCGTGGCCCTTTTACAAAAATTACATAATTCTTATTTTATTATTTTTCTTCCAGACCCTCTGCAGGGTAATAGGGGAGACTTGTTCTAAAAAAATGTCGGAGAAAGTAAGATCGACAACTCGCTTTGTAATACCGTATACATGATTTTTCTAAAGCGACCGACTTTGATGTTGATTTCATTTTGCTGACGAGATCATAATCACAGGACTCAAAATAGGTAAGGTGGATGTTTCAGAATTTTCCGTTTCCAGCGGCGCAAGAGTTCGCGTGGGGTCGTCCTGTTCGGGGGTTTTCCTTCACATCGTCGTCTGCCTAATCTGCACGCTTTAACTCATCGCGCTTCTGTGGAGTGTGGCAACTCTGCATTACCACACGTTTTATGCAGTCCCTGAAAACGTCCTTGCTTACTATCATCTCGTGCCACTTCAGTTTAAGCCATTAACTCTACCTTTATATACACGACTTTAGGGCGCTTGCACTATTGCTATGAAGTTCAACGATTTACACACTGCAGTAACCTGTCCGAATACTGTTCCCGCTTGCTACATATTCTCGTCCAATAGTGCTTCCTGCTGTCACGACAAATGACAGCACACCGACTCACCGGCTTTAAATTACAGCAATATTCCTCTTACCTCTTATCCAGCCCATGTACAAAGTAGAGGAATAAACTTTCAGATGGGAAGCCAAATGTGTTTTCTCTTACTCTTCAATACGATAATGTTGCTTCTGCTATTCAGCTGACTGACTTTGGTTCTGACGCGACATGCCAAGTTGCTTCGTTAAATTTTTCTCGCAATGAATTACAGAGCAGGCGAAATGCAATTACGGCTCATGGAACTGCAGAACGAGATGCGTAAATTATGTGAATAGAAATAGTGACATTTCGTTATGTATTTGCGATTCCCTTTTTGAGTAAAAAGGTGAGTTGGCTATAAATAACGTGTATTCTAATCTACTTGATTTTTCAGTTATTAACTTGGAATACTAAACGAATATCAAAGGATCTTTCACAGAAAATGCTTCAATCAAGATTCTATCGATAGTGTGTCATAAGCTCCGACTCAACACGCGCGAAAAAATAGGAGAGAAACCAAATTCCTCTGTTGCCAGAACCAACGTGTGGTTCTTCACACATGAAGTTTCAACTTCTCAAGTCTTCTAGGATTCGCGGGTGACTCCCCACTCCAGCCTTAAGGCGGCGCCACACATTGGACATTCACCGAGCAGCAAGCTACTGCTCGTCCAATCCCGAACAAATGATGTGTTCGGCGAATGTTCGGCTCCATTTGCACACCTTCGGACATTCGCCGAGCAGCGAGTAACTGCTCGTCCAATCCCGAAGAGCTGATGTGTTCGGCTCCCTTTGATGTGTCCTAAAGACCGACACGCAGTGGGTTGGGCGAGCACCGAATGTTCGTCACTCGTCAAATAGCAAGCAACTCATTCACACTACTCGGGAGCGGTTGCTCGCTACTCGCCGAATAACGAATGTGAGGAGCCGCCTTTACAAGAAGTTTCAACTTCCCGAGTCTTCCAGGCCTCGCAGATGACCCCCAGCCCTGGCCTGTTAGCGCGCGCCGCTGCGGTGAAGGCATTACGACCTTTCATACCTGGCGTCACTCTTTTACGGCGGTGTACCTCGCGAAGGGCGCGGCCCCGGGCCCTTGGAGGGCGTCGCTTTGAGGGCCCGCGGCTCACGCGTCGCCGCCCGCGCTAACGATCCGCCCAGCGCCCTTCACCCTTCGCGCTGCGCCCGGCGCCCTGCCATCCCTTCACTTGCGTCGCGTTGCCACGCCATCGAGATGGTTATAGCGAGGACAATAGTAACATCTTAACATGGATGAAGAACACTGGTGTCAAGCTCTTCTACTGGTGGCTGTGGCCCGTATCGTGGGGCCGTAGCATGCCATGAGCTTCTCTGCGCCACTAGCGTCGGGAAAGGGAACTATTAGTAATCCTGTCGTTTTGCAATAGGGATGGCGTTGCCTCTGGAGGCGAGGTAATGAACTTCGTGAATGGGCGATTTCGTGGCACTCGTGCCACGGACTCCCGCTCATGGCATCGACCTTGGCAACACTGATGTAGAACTAAAGACGGAACCGGGTGAAGTTTATATTTCGGGGTTTTAGCCGAGGGTATGACCAACCGAGTATGTAAATTGTGTTATCGGTCGTGTGTCGTTCAAAACTTTACTAATACCACCATCTTAAAAATATATAAAAGTAAGAAATGCAAGTTTTTAGAATAGAAGTACCATACGCCATCCTTTGCTGCATATTATTAGTTTTGATTGTTCTTAGAGACAGGCAGTGTCGTCGTCATTTACGAAATTAGTGTCACGGCAAAGTTGGCTGATGTCACCGTAGTGTCTCTGAGCAGACCGTCGGGTTCGAGTCCCGACGGTGACGGTATTTTCGACACAAGATAGGTAGGTAAAAAATTCAGACGCTCTCTGGAGGAGAATTCTAGCGGCCGTCTGCTCTGATCGTGGTTTCTCCGATCAACCGCAAGCGAATACCAGAGCTAATAAACGGGCCACGGAGCGCGCAATCTTTCCTCATTCTTCCTTGCCCTTGCCTCACCTCTTACTAACACACACATACATGCAATACACTATCACATTGTCGGTATATTAGAGCTTCCCCGGCTGAAACGGTGACATTCTGGTGTGAGATACCTCGTTGGGGAAATTCCGACCTAGGTCGGCGCCGCATCTCGTCAGCCAGCGGGGAAGATCACCGCCACCTCCCGCGAAAAAAAACGTGCACTACACTAACGACCTTTGAAGTTGATTCTCTTGGAATCACTAATCAATCAATGAACGAAATTAGCATCGTAAGACATTATATTACAATACGAAATTAGATATTATTAAACGAGGCCGTTATGCCGAGAGTCTAAAGAGAGGCTTTGTATTCCTAGATCGATTTTATAGTGGAAGATGAAGAACAAAATAAAATTATTCTAATCAATTCATTTGGTGTTTCTAGGATGCGAAAAAGGGAAGACAAAAAATTATAATATAAATTTTACACATATGAAATATTTAAGAGTATCTATATTAACACTAACTTGGTTTTTACAAATATAAATTGGCTCATATAAATATAAAATGAAGTTGTGACTATGTAATCCCCACACATTCGAATTCAAAAACCTTTACTTCTCCATGCATCATTTGTTTCGGCTCATCACAACAGATTTATAGTTTAGTTAGCAAGAATATTTTTTCCATGCGTAGGGTGCCAAGTCGTTGGTCACTTGAGTACTTGAAAGGACTGGGGTGCTCTGGTATCTTTGAATTTCAGTATATTTGGATATCTCTCTTCTGTTAGTAGTTGCCTTGAAGAACGTCGCTCTAGAAATACCATGGCACCTCTCACCAGCAGGGCATCTCCCCAGCCGGGACAAGCTCTGAGCTCTCATGTGGTCTCCCTATGTGTGGTAGTGTAGTTCATGTAGGTGCAATAGTGAGTAAGAGGTGAGGAAAGGACAAGAAAAAGGAAAGAAAGACTGCACGCAGTCCTTGGCGAGTTATTAGGGTACTTTTCCGTCATTCATCTTTCGCGCGATCTTTGGTGGCTGATGTCACTATAGTGCCTCTGACCACCATAATGGTCCTGGGGTTCGAGTCCCGACGGTGACAGGATTTTCGACACTAGATAGCTAGGGGAAATTTAGCCTCAGTCTCATGGTTTCTCCTACCAACACCCGGCAAAAACCGAAAGAGCAAGCGACGGATCGCACGCAATCTTTCCTTCCTCTTCCTTATCCTGTCCCCTTCTCTTCTTCACATGGGCTTTTACTTACGTGCCCTACATTACCACATATGTCGGTAATATAGAGCTTGCTGGTGGAGCCTTGGCTGGTGGAGCTCCTGAAGGAGGAGACACCCGGAACTCCACCGCAAGCCGACATGTAGGTCGTTACTGGGTCTCGCCGCTTCTCTGGACTAAACATTCCTACAGTAACGCACCTAATGACTATGACAAACATCGATACATCAACTGGGAACCGAATGAAGGGCGCATCTGAGCGTTTGCTGAAAGGCCGAATGGAGGTCGAGGAAGAAGAGCGGACGAAGAAGCGCGACGCGTCGGCGTTGGCCCTGTCGTTGGGGAGGGGGTGGAGGGGGAAGCTTCCGCGTAAACAAATGACTGGCAATTAGCGCATCGAGCCGGCTCCGCCTCCCCCCTCCGTTCCGGCCCACGTCCCTCCCGCACCCTGCATCGCCGGCGGCCTGAACCGCCCCGCCCCCTCCCGCACTCGACCCCGTCCCTTTCCTCGACCCCCCTCACAGCTTCTCGGAGGGCGTCTGAGGGTAATGACATTAGGCTGCCAGTCTTCCCCGGCTCTTGCCTTCGGCATCCTCTGACCCCCTTCTCCCGCTCTGGCTCATTCCAACACTGTACCATCATTTATTTCTTCCAATGGTGCTACAAGCAGACTCCGCGTATTTGCAAGGTCACTGGTGAATGTGTCTTACAGGAATGAGGGATTAGTCAAACGACCAGATTTAGGATTTTTATGCAGATTAAAAATTCATAATGGCTCGTCCATATGGGTTGGGACGGAGGAGGTGGAAGATGGGAAGGAAGGAACACACACTGATCGGGCACTGAAGATATTTGAAGGCACGTAATTACTAGTTGCAAAGCGAGGAATCGTCTGATTTGCCATTACTTATTGTTTTTTTAATGTTAAGCATTGGCTCCATGTGTGCGGTTTATAGTATTTTGTATAAACATGAACGTATACATTTATTTACACCCATGCTAATTCTTACCTAACAGATTTCGTAACACACACCACTGAGTTTGAGTTCAAATAATCTATTATTTACAAAAATAAATTACCTAAATTAGTAACATTTTCTTAAAAAATAATATAAGTGTATTTACAAGAACATTTATTGTGCAGTCTCTCACAATAAATATATAAAATTCACAGTTTACGTGCATACTAGCATTAATTTCTGCCAGATACATTTCTATTCGAAGTGAAATAGGTAATCAGAGAAATGAAAGAGTGTAGCGAAAGAGACATAGTACCTGCTTTAAAGAAATGTTGGCATTTTTCGTTAGAAATTGGAAAAACTTAATAATATCTAGGAATCGCAGATATACAGTCGTATTGTGATAGGTACAGCATCATAAACGAATATGTTGAAAGTTAGATCCAACTCTACAGGAGTATAGTCCAAGTATATGGATTCGAAGGCTGAGGTCCGAACCCTTGAAAAGGAATGAGACTTTTCTCATGCATTTTGGCATGCTTCGCTTTTCGATTCTTCACGAACCTATTTCATAGGAATGAAACTACCTCATAAATTGAAGTTACTATTCTAGATTGGATGCACGCATGAAAATTAGAAATGTTTCGTTGCATTAAAGAGATATTTTAACGCAGTGGTATTTCAAATGTATGTGGTTAGGCTCGAACTAGCAGCAAACGAACATCACGCAACCGCATATGTTATGTGTAATGTAATATTCATACAATGTTTAATCAGGTGTTAGGTTCCAGTGGTCACATGACTGCACGACCTACCTCCCAGCTTAATTTAGGGATGATTAGTACACATTACTACTTTCCTTTTGGATCATCTCTAATGGGTAGTGAATCATGTACATTTCATTTATAATATTCACAGAAATTCAGCAGCTTAGCAAGAATCCCATCATTTATTAGTGTAGACATTATAAAATATGAAACTGATTAAATAGGAGCAACGATTGTAGCCAATTTCAAACAGTCTGTAGTATAATAAATACTCTACTATTGGTTGCCATTTTGTATTTACCTCATTATTAATTATTAAAGGTAAATTATTAAAATATTGTTAATATTGTCAAGGCCTATATTTATTCACAAATTTCACTGTGAAATGAGGATTATACAGTTGTATTAACTTCTCTTCATTTCTCATCCCGACCACTCTCACCTCCTAGATTACTAGTTTCATCCGTCCTGCACAGCATCGAAGATGTCTTTCTTCTCCATCGCATCCTTTTCCGTTCCTGCAACTGTCCCACCACCACCTCACCGCCATACGTGGCACAGTGAATCAATTGAAGTCACTGCAGGGCCTCTGACCGAAAGGTCCTAGAATTCTACTCCCGAGGCTACATAGATAGCAAGGACGTTCCTCTGTCTGAGAGAGAATTCTAACGACCGGCCTCTCCAATCGCTAGTTTTACGTGTCTTTTCCGATCACCACCAGGCGAATGCCGGAACAGTATCCTAAAAAACGGGTCATGAATCGCGCGTGTTCCTTCCTTCCTCTTCCTTGTCATCTCCTCACCTCTTTCTAACACACACTTGCACTCACATTCAATACACTACCACACTCGCCGGCAGTCCAGTAAAGAGCTTAGAGCTTGTCCCTCGCTGGTGGGAGGTGCCTGCTTGGCAGAAAAAAACAAAAAGCCATCCACACATCCAACGGGAGAAGATCACCACCACCGTCGGGATGAAAAACTACACGTGCCGGTAGCACTACACACATCAGCTAGCATTTGACGCGCCCAGAATCACGAATCAACCAATCAGTCGAAGTTATCGCTTCTACTACAATATAATAATAACACTGATGTGCTGCTTCACTCGACAGTTCACAGACAGTTCTAGCAATGTCACTTACTCCTAAATTCTTGTTCTCCATTGTCTCTATTTCATTTGTTCTCCCGCGACCTCCATCCTCTTCATCCCCCCACTCTACAACTCTGTTTCATGTATTTCCAGCTCCTTCAACTCCCCTCAAATTGCCAGCCCCTAACTCTCTCCCGCTTTTCCATCCGATCTTTCCTGCTGCCTTCCTTCAATCCTACATTTCCTATCCCACTCCACTACTACCCTCTCCTCTTCCCACATCTCTCCCTCTCTTCTCCCCTCACCTCCCTCTCCCCTCACCACCCCCTCCCCTCACCTCCCTCTCCCATCACCTTCCAATTCCCTCACCTTCCCGTCACCTATCTCTCCTCTCACCTTCCTCTTCCTCCTCACCTTCCTCTCCCCTCACCTTCCTCTCCCCTCACCTTCCTCTCACCTTTTTCTCCTCTCATCTTCCTCTCCCTTCTCACCTTCCTCACCCTTCTCACCTTCCTCACCCTTCTCACCTTCCTCTCCCTTCTCACCTTCCTCTCCCTTCTCACCTTCCTCTCTCTTCTCACCTTCCTCACCTTCCTCTCCCTTCTCACCTTCCTCTCCCTTCTCACCTTCCTCCCTTCTCACCTTCCTCTTCTCCTCCGCGGCAACCCACCTCCCCGGAGGCCATCCTCGACCCCTGGTGATGCGCGCGGTGCGCCGCGGCGCGCCGTGTGCATGCCGGGTGCCGGCGCTGTTGTGTGGGGCCGCGCGGGGGGGGCGGTGTGTTGACGGGCCAGATACGCCGCTTGGGTGCGTCGCCAGCGCGGGGCGGCGGAAGCGGGGTGCGGCGGGGGCGCGGCGGGGCACGAGCTGCTAAAGGGGAAGCCTCACGAGTGGCCGCCGCGTTTTTAACGGCGAGCGCTCCGCTGCCGCCGTGCGGCGCGGCGCTCTAATAGCCCCGATGCGCGGCCCAGAGAAGCAATAACTCTGTCACAAGGGACCCTCCCACCCCCTCTTCCAGACCAGATGCCTCCCGAAAGGGAACGAGTGCAAAAAAATACCGCGCTGCGTTCGCAACTGTGGAGATAAGTACTGTGGACGAAGTTTCAGCGTCCAATTATTCGCTGTAGCAGGGGTGCCAAATTCCACCCTTTTTCCAATTCCCAACAAATAAAATCCAGAACGGTACGTATATATTGTTTGAATTTTGCTCATAAGATACCCATTTCAAAAGCAGTACATTAATTATGGATTTACAGCCTAGTAAGTTTGTTATAAAATATATGTGAATAATGAATATTGAAAACAATACATTATTTATCCACAGGGATTTTATGAATAGTTTAACACAGAACATCCCGATCGATGGGAGGTGATTGTTCTGCTGCCGTGTGACTCTGATTAGTCTCCCAGATCGAACTTTTTAATCACAAGTCAATGAAAACTGTTAGGAGGAAGATATTACTGAAATGATAATGACGAATGATAATCAGACTACGCCGCAAACATCTGCTCCGTTTAGTATATTTCAAATTTCCCGTGGAATGAATAGGGTTTGATCGCTGGTACTCAGAAATGGAACCCAGAGTTCACCTCTATTGGAGATCCACAAAACATATATTCTACTATAATGAAGTGATTGAAAATACATGACATGGTTAATATTTGCATTAAACAAACTCTCAACAATACAAATAAACTCTCACAAATATTAGTGAAGTTTAATCTTTGAATTCAAGGAAACACATTAAACATTCTCCAAAAGTTGTTACATGTTTGACATTTCCGTGACACGAAAATAAACCACAAATCGCAATGGGGATGAAACAATTTGAGCAGACTTTATAGGAAAATACCACCCAACCAATAAAACCTCAGTTGCCCACAGACTGTCAAAGCGTAAATTTATTTCACTGGAATGAACGTTAGAAGACCGGTATCATGAGGTGCTATGGATGAGGGATCGCTGACAGCCAGTAGCGCAGTGACAGTCAGATAATAGGTTTGATCTGGGACGAGTGCCAAAAATTGTCTCGACGGAAGTGAACTGTGGGGAACGAGTGAGGACGACTGAAGCCTCATATGTGTCCGCTTGGGATAGAGTAGGGTAGTATGGGGTCTCGTCGGTTTGCATATGATGTTTGTTACGTGTTTTTCGCAAGAATGCTCTCGTCGACACTACCTCGCTTCCACCAGCTCTCCCCCTCCACACCCTTCCAAAAAATGACATTCCTGGAACCGCCCTTCGGCCGCCTCAAGAATGTCCGCAGCCTGCCAAATGTCAAACGTGCAGGCGCCCCTCTCCGGCGCGCCAGCACCCCCCCCCGTGGGAACGCCCCCACTCTCGTCCCCTCTGTTATGTCGTGCTTTTTACGGCGCGCATAAGTATTGTAGTTGGCGCGCGAGCATCAAGGCAGCGCGCTCTGGCGGGAATCGGCGGCGGCAGCGGCAAGCCGTGGACACGGTCTGGCAGGCTCGAGGCGTGGAGCGAGTCTCGCTGCCCAGCATCGGCCCTTTATAGGGAGCCGGCCGACACCCCGGGGCCAGTCTGGAGAGAGCCCCGAGAGCCCCACGAGTAGCAGTACGCGCCGAGTCCGGAGAACCAGCCGCCGGATGTATGTCGTTTTGGGGTGACGATTACAGCCAGCATCGGCAGGAAGCGTCCAGAGGCGGACGTGTCGCTAAGCAGGGCATTGGAGATTGCCCGGGACTTGCAATATGGCTGACTACATTTGTAATGAATGAGTTAATAAATTGTTGTTAAGTTAATGTGTGATATTCATTTATGGACATAACACCCGCTTTCAGTCGTTCCCGATGAGGGTTGCTACAATGCTAAAGTGCGTACTAAATTCGTTTTGATCATTGGGAAATGTCGGTCGTGATGGCTGGGGTCGCGTAGAACGAAGCATGATGTTGGGAGACATTTGGCACGAACTGTATAACATAATAAATTAAGCGCACAGTCAATCCAGTAGGGAGAAAAAATAATAAAAAAGTTAATAGATTAAAATTTCTGGGCAGTGAACGGCTTTCTGGGGCCAAAAGAGGCATCGCGAGATCGTGCAGAGCAGCACTAGGAGATCGTAAGTCCTGCAAAAGCTCGTTCGGGATCACGTTGGACAAAGCAAGTGCGGGGCCCGTGAGGCAAATGTGGGTTACAAACCGAGTGGGGACACATGACATCTACACGGTCGCATGGGATGTTTAATGCGGTGCAGGATGCTAAGGGCCGTTTGAACGTTTAAGGAGATCTAGTGGAACTGCTTGATTCGCAGAGCGTGTCCCAGTTGGGGTGGTGCCCCGCTGGTGGGAGTTATCTGGTTAAGAAAAAAGCCCGGAAGCTAAATATAGGTCGGCGACGGATCTCGCCATCCAGCGGGAGAAGATCACCGCCCCTTCCAACGACAAAAAGCACTAGACTTACGTCACTAACGACTTTAGCAGATAACGCGCCCGGAATCACTAATCAATCAATTTTTAGTTCTCGCAAAGCCTTGAAGTATGTAGTGTAGGATAGCACTGGGCGCGACCGACCGCACAAGTCGTGCAAGGGGGAGGGGTTGGTCCTCTCGTGCCGCGCAGGGGCGGATGGACCCCCCGGGGTCTCTCGAGGGTCTCTCCGCTGGGGGCGTGTCTGAGAAGGCGGCTGTCCGTTCGCACAAGTGATGTGTGACGACAGAAATCGCCAGGCTCCATCTGCAGCCGGCCCAAATCTCGAGCAGAAATGGCGCTTTGTGCGTGGGAGGTCGGTCACGGGATGCCTCGCAAGGGAGGCGGGTGGAATAAGCTTCCTTGGCATTCGAGGTTGACCGTAGCGATGTGCGGAGGTGACCGCGAGCAGCGTCTTGCGAAGCGTGGCTTTTTCGCCACGGGACAAGAGACCAGGGGCGGCGCTAGTGTAGCGAGTTGGGGTTCTCTTGGCAAATACTGAGGTGGCTCGTCTCAGGAGTTGGAGTGCTGTGGAGAGCAGCGTTCCTTAGGAGTGTACATAGTGTAATTAACTATTGTAAATAAATATGTACAGCAAACTCTGTGTCTGTGTTCTTCCTCATCTCATGACGACGTCACAATAGCCATGTCAATCTACTTAGTGTCGTGTGAGATCGCCTTTGCGGAATCTTTAAATAACAGTGGTTGGCGCTAAAGGTTGGACACAGTGTGTTGTCATTTTGGGAGGCGTGAGGTCACATAAGGAATTGCAGGCGGTTGGGAGACATGTAAGGACGTATGGAGCCGTCTAGTACAGCCGTGGAGTGCCATGTCACGCCGTGTGGTGTCACGATCCTGTGGGGATTTTCGCAACTCACGAGTATTTTTTGACAAAAAGCTGGAGAAATGAAAAGCGTATAATGGATTTGTACTGGATAATATTTGATTTTCCAAAAAGTTGTATGTGTAATTGTTTTATGGTTAATTTAGTTAAGCAAAATGATCGTAATTTCATTCCATCAATTTCACTAGTTTCGCTCGACATTTTCAAGTCGTCGACGAAGCGCCGGCCTCCGGTTTCTGCGATAAATACAGAACATCTTTAAGTCGGTTTGTTGGACTAATTGATTAGTGATACCGAGCGCGTCAAAGGCTAAGGTCATTAGTCCCGTAAGTGTAGTGTAAGCTTTTACTGTGGGAGGTGGTGGTGATCTTCCCTCCCTGGGTGCAGAGATCCGGTGCCTACCGACCCAGCGAATTGCGGGTTTTCCCTAACCAGGTATCTCCCACAATCGTGGCACATCACCAACCTGGACCAAGGCTAAACTCCTGACGGGCCTCCCGGCATGTGTGGTAGTGAAGTGCACGTAAGTGTAAGAAAGGGGCGAGAATAAGACAAGGAAGAAGAAAAGTTCGGCCAAGGTCCGTGATCAGTATGTTAAGGTATGCTGATGATAGGAGAAACCACAGAAAACTACCGATCTTAGCAGCCAGCGGCAAGAATTTCTTCTGCAAACAGGATCTGATTTCGTCCTAGCACTGTAGCTAGTATTGAAAATCCTGCGATCCAATACGGGACTGGACCCTGGACCCCTAGGACATCCCCGTCCGTTATATCAATTGATATCCTAAGGCACTTAAGGTGGTAACCTAAGTCCGACCATCGCACTATTCACTATTTTGGTGTAAAATTTCTAACAAATTTTACAGGATGAACATGGATGAAGCTGACATTGACTCACTTCACTCATTAACTAACAAATGGGTATTCCGCTTCCAGGCTTCTCAACCACAAGTGTTCTAGTTTAGTAATTAGGCTTGTCGTTACAGTCTTGCATGTAACGGACGAGTTGTGGTGCCCACACGAACGTGAGATACGACGACGACTTACAGATGATCTTGCTAAGCTTTCCCCTAGTGAGGACATCCCGAACCGTAACAATCTTTAAGCTGCCATCTGATTTCCAGATGTGCGGCACTTAGTGCATTTTAAGTGTATGTATATGTAAGTAAGGGGTTGAGGATATGGTAAGAAAAGAAGATCGCCCATTGTTCGCAGTCCGTTTAATAGGGTATTGTCCCTGCATTCGCCTGGTATTGTGACTAGAAACAACGAACAACTACCAATCAGTGCAGCCAATCTCTTGTCTCGCCAATAGCTTGTGTCGCTACCGTCGGGATTAGAACCCTGGGTCACCCTGCATTTCGCGTAACATCTAATAAATTAATTATTTTCATCCAACGCGCGTATTCCATGTGTGATCTATTTATCCATATGCTGAAGCCGTTTGCCCCCCCCCCCCGAAAAAAAGAAAGGAAAAAAAATACCGTCGCTCGGGGCGGCGTGCAGCGCGGGTCGCCGTGGGCCGGGGGGAGGGTGGGTTGGGGGTCGATATCGCCCTGGGCTGGGCCGCTGCGGAGGGAGAGCGCTGGCTGGTCGCTCGGAGGGTTCCGAGAACGCAGGCACCCTCCGCTCGGGGGTCGGCGGGTCTCGCTGCCCTGCACTCGTCAGAGCATCCGACCGGCCCGAGGGCTTCTGTTCCAAGAACCGCGAAATGTACTCTCCGACTGGGAAAAAGCTGGCACGACCGAACAGAACAAAGTTCGCGGACCGTTTTTGATTTCACCTGCACTCAGTGGGGATCAAAGAAGGAATTAATGGAATAAAGAAGAGACCTGAATGCGAGTCGCTGATAGTTCGCTTTTTGAGATAGATATCAACACATTTAGAAATGGAACAATTGTTCAAAACAAATATGGCGTATGTTTGCAAACGGAACTAACGTTAATTAACTCGTATAAAAACTTTTCGTTGTTATTTCTGAGATGAAAGGGCAGACATTTTCTACAACGTTGAAAGTTAAATTAATAGTATAATAATTAGACTCACATTTTCAGAATTAATATCGAAAAAGTTTGTTGAAGAAACTTCTTTTTGCTTCCCATGAAGCTCATAATTATATTATGTCAGAATAATGGAGAACCAAAGAATAATAGGGCGAGAACCAACAGGCTATGTTGGTTCAGTTTTAATCATATTATAGGGATTGTTGTAATGTTTTCTAGCGTGTTAAATAAAAACTGCACGTTTATAATTTTTGTAACATATTTCAAAACCAGGATTACAGACAAATATGCAGATGTAACAAGATTTGTCAATAGAATCTAGTCACTAATTGATTAGAACGAAGTGGTGCGTTGTAAATGATACAAACGTCACCCCCTGACTTGCACGTTGATAGAATGATTCCCAAAGCATTATTGACGGACTATCAATAGCCGTGGCAACATATGCATACCGTTGACCCTTGGCGTACACCCGTGCAGCACAATGGCGCATTTATTTAAAACAGAATTACAAATAATATTCGGGAAATGAAATTGATTCTAACGAGCACAAGCGAGAAAAATATCTTCTCAAGAAGAATATTTTAGACGAAGAAATCAGCGAGTCAAATTCAAAAAGGATGAATCACTTCAAAATGGCAGAAATATAAGAACTTGGCGAGCTGTGCAAAAATGTTGAAATTAGAAAACGAAGTAATTGAGTTTAAAGACACAGAAACATGGAAGTTGGCCGCCACAGCAAAACCAGAAGGTGCGTCTTGGCGGGAAAGAAGTGGAAATGGAGACGTGCGCAGAAGGCAAACATAATTATGACAAATGGCCACCAACCGCTGGCGTGGGGCCTCGTGTAAGCCCTCGCGGCCCGAAGCCGGAGGAAGTAGGGCGTGGCGGGCGAGGGGGAGGAACGAAAGGGAGGGGCGTGGCGGGAAGGGAACCCGGCGGTAGGGGAGAAGAGGGAATCGGAGGTGAGGGGAGCGGCGCGTGAGTTGGGGAAAGCGGAGCAAGATGGAGGAGGGCAAAGGGTGAAGGAGAATTGTGAGTTTGCGAAGAAATGAAAGAGAAGAGGAGGCAGGAGTTGGAGTGGAGGAAAGGAAAGTGGGGAGGTGTGATGCGATCGATCGATCGATTGATTGATTGACAGTGATTCCGGGCGCGTCAACTGCTAGGATCATTAGTCCCGTAAGTATAGTGCGTGTTTTTGTTCGGAGTGTGGGACGAGATCCGGCGCCAGCCTGCCGTCGGCGAGCGGAGTTTTCCCTAACCAGGTATCTCCCACCAACGGTGCACCGCTCCAGCCGGGACAAGCTCTAAACTCCCGACCGACTTCCCAGCATGTGTGGTAGTGTAGTGCATGTTAGTATAAGTGTGTGTGTAAGAGGAGAGGAGAGGACAAGAAAGAGGTAGGAAAGATCGCGCGCGGTGAGTAATGTGGCGCGGCGCGAGGTGGGGGGTGAGTAATATAATGTGGCGGAGAGCAGGGGGTGAAGATAGGGGGCGAGGAGGGAGTGGGGGTCGAAGGGTTAGCGAGGAGCAGCAGGAGAGGAGGGGGTAGCGTGGGTGATGAGGCAGGGCACGGAATATTAAGAGCAGCTGGGAACAGCGTGTTTCAGCACGGGGAGAAGAAACGAGGGTAGAGGACGAGGCAAAGGGAAGAAGAGCATGACAGCGAGAGAAAGGAATGCGAAGGCGAGAGGAAGAGAGAAGGCAGAGCCGAGTGTGTAGAGGGAGGGGTTGGTAAGAGGATGAGACAGCAGTTGTGGGAGAGGGATCCAGTTCATTTTCAGGATCTCGTGGTTGAAGAGCGAAGTCAACTGAGCCCGACTCTCCGAAAACAGAAGCATGTCATCGGTGAAAGAGCGGTCAAACGAAAGAGCCAAACCATATAAAATGCTTTGAAGAGTTCATGCGCAATGCGTGTGCAGAAAGACATCATGATTTCCATATTTTACGTGTAAAAGTCTATATCAGTCTAAGCAGTGACGTCAAGGTCGGGAAAAGGGAACAGGAGGTCGAAAGGTCATCAGTTACCTCAGGCAGGGGACGGTAGTGAAGCGGAGAGAGCTAGGGCGGCATTGGCGCTCAACGGGGGCGCGTTAGGGTTGGATTGTGATATACGCAGAAGGGCGAGAGAGCGGAGAAGCTGAGCAGATGCCTAGTGATCACTAGGGGTTGTGGACAAATAATGCAAAACGCCACGGCGAAGGGCGAGAATAAAGAGCTGTAAGGAAAGGGAGACAAGTAGGAGGATGGGCAAAAGCCGGCATGTTACGTTAAAGGGAAAGGGAGGAAGCGTGGGCAAAGTGTGCGGCGAGACAGACAGAGTCGAGAGGAAGGATGTAAGAGACGAGCAAAAAGGAGAGATTTAACAGGCGGTCTGGACAGCTCGTGGCGGGCGGGCATTGCGGAGGGTGGTGGGAAATGGGGCACGGGAAGTGGGGCGCGAGAAGCGGGGCGCGGGAAAGCGAGCCGGGAAAGGGCAGCGGGGAGGCGGACTTGCGAAGCGGGGCGAGGGAACAACGGCTCGGAAAGACGGAGGCGGTGCGCGGGAAGCGGTGCACGGTGAAGCGGGACGCAAAGCGTGGCGCATAAAGCGGGGTGCGTGAAACCGGGCGCGTGAACTTGGTTGCGTGAAGCTGGTCGCGTGAAGCTGGTCGCGGGAAGCGGACAGAAAAAACGGGGGACGGTACGTGGGAAGCGGGGCGCTGGATGCAGGAAGTGAGACCCAAAAAGGGAGCGTGACACGAGGCGTGAAGCGGGGCGTAAAGCGGGGCAGGTAAACCGAGGTGCGTGAAACTTGGCGCATGAAGCGTTGCACGTGAAGCGTGGCACGTGAAGCGTGGCACGTGAAGCGTGGCACGTGAAGCGTGGCACGTGAAGCGTGGCACGTGAAGCGTGGCACGTGAAGCGTGGCACGTGAAGCGTTGCACGTGAAGCGTGGCACGTGAAGCGTGGCTCGTGAAGCGTGGCTCGTGAAGCGTGGCACGTGAAGCGTGGCACGTGAAGCGTGGCACGTGAAGCGTGGCACGTGAAGCGTTGCACGTGAAGCGTGGCACGTGGAACGTGGCACGTGAAGCGTGGCACGTGGAACGTGGCACGTGAAGCGTGAAGCGTGGCGGGTGGCGGGTGAAGCGTGGCGGTTGAAGCGGGGCGGGTGAAGCGGGGCGGGTGAAGCGGGGCCCGACTAGCGACAGGCGCGGGCGGGGCGTCCGCAAACACTCGGCGTGGCTGCGCGCGACACCCGAGCCGCGACATGCAAAGTAAATTAGCGGCGCCGCCGCGGCGAATCGGCGGTTGCTCTACGATCCCCCCTCCCTCCCTCCCTCCGCCACCGCCCCGATTTCCGCCGGAAGGAGGGCGTGAAGGGGAAGGGGAAGGGGAAGGGTGGGGGAGGCGCCTCGCGTCGGAGGCACTGGCGAGTGTCTGGCTGTGCTTGCGTCCATGGGCGGCGACGGGGCGGATGGAAGTAGGTGAAGGACGTGAAAGCTGTTGACATTATCATTTCTGAATTTTCAGTTTTCGTTTGGATTCTCATTATTCATATTCTTCTGGCATTTTTTGAATATTAATTACAACTTGTCATCATTTTTTTAGTTACTAAATGACCTTCTTTTTTTACATTTTTCAATGTATATTCTTTATATGTTAATGATTATCATGCAATCTCGAAACAATTCTTTTTAAGACAGGGACCTCGCATTCCTTAGGAAGTCAAGTTTTCTTAATATTTTGAGTATAGGAATGAGTTAATTTTGTTATGGGTAAACATTGTGTAGAACTGCTAAGCAAGTCATGAATTACATTACAAGTCTCAAGCATCCTTTACTGCACTAAATTAACTATGAGATCGTATATGTTTCTTCCACCTACTATTGATATTTAAATACCTTCATTTAATTTTCTTCTAACTTAGGTTTATTTTAATTTTAACACTAATCGTTCTCGGAGTTTTGTGCTACCTTGAAATCAATCTATAATGCTAGTGACAAGACTTTTCGGTAAACAGAAGGGCCTAAGTTTCTTGGTACCACAAGCACCAATATAATACACAAGAAACTCCGAAAACACACACAAAAGCTTAAATACTGGCGTAGAAAAAAAATGACTCATGCAACCCATAGATACACAACATAATTCAAACTAGAATTCGAGAAATATTTTTCTTATTAATATATAACACTGAACATATTCTTCGTATTATTGTAAAATATTCGATTTAAGGAGTATAATATATCAATTAAAAATTAACATAATATTTATGTAAACGGAATGAGAATCGTATGTAATGAATCGAAGATAGTTACCTTACATGCAATAGTAGAATCTGCACTGTTGTTTCCTTTCTTTTATTTAAAATGTGAAAATAAATTCAAACTGTAAGGAAGGAAGTGTAAGCAAAAGGAAAGATGAGAAAAGTTATTTGAATACTCATACATGCCATTGACCTCTGGAATCTCAATCTCTTCAATTTTACTATACTTAGTTGAATTATTTTTTCAAGTATCAACATTTTTTCTTGGGCACAAAAGTCAGCGTTTGGTAGAAAAAAGGCAATATTTAAAAGACTAGAATTATAGTACTTTATTATACATGTTGATACAGAAAAATTTATCTATGAGACGAAACTCTCCATCGATCCCAGTAACATGGAATAAACCGAGTGAGGTATTGATAGGTTGGTTTTCATAAAGTTCCATTTCATTGACCAAAGTTCAAAATTTAAGTCATTCATGATATTTTATTTCAGGTTAAATAGTTGTGTAGATCGCCGTAAACAGCGCTCACAAGAATATTAAAAAAATATTTTTTAAAAATCGTATCACTTGCAGATAACAGACATTCTTAAGCTATACGCCATTGAAAAAATATGAAGCGTCTTTAAACTTCTGAATAGAAAAACACATATTTTATTCAGGCGATTTCTACTATCTCTGGGGGAGCTTATATACATTTCATTGACCAAATTCAAAATTTAAGTCATTCATGATATTTTTTTCAGGTTAAATAGTTTTGTAGATCGCCGTAAACAGCGATCACAAGAATATTAAAAAATATTTTTAAAAATTCGTATCACTTGCAGATAACAGACATTTTTTAAGTCATTGAAAAATATGAAGCGTCTTTAAACTTCTGAATAGAAAACACATATTTCATTCAGGCGGTTTCTACCAACTCTCTGGGGAACTTATATGCACCACGAAACCACTTCAGGTTTAACTTACAAATTACGCAATTACATATTCTAATTCAAATTTGTCCCTTCGTTCTATAAAAATTCACTTGCACCCTCTCTCCCGGATTTCTTCGCGTCGTCGCGAGAAGCGCCGTGAAAGCGCGTCGCCAACGCCAGTAAACGCGCGCTAACTACCGCCAGCCCTCGTTCCGCCAGCGGCGGCGGCGGCGGATCGGCGGCGTTCATGCTAATGCGGAAGGAGGCGAACAGAGCAATAGCGCCTCCGCCAAAGCCCTCTGCGAGCGGGGCCATCGCATTATTAAAGTCCGCAGGGGGCGGCGGGGAGCAACCCGGGGAGCCCCAAGAGCCGGTTTATGTGCAAAAAACACACTGAAGGCGCGAGCAGAGTTGCTTGTGGCATGAATGGCAGGGCTCTAAACGCGCGCGCATTTACAGCATTGTAGGAGGCCGCGGGGCGAAACAGAACATGAATGGCGCATTCCGTTCCTGTGGGGAGAAAATGCAGAAAAGTCAATGAAGTTGAGTCTTACGGTTTATTAGCATTGACGTTTTTGTTATAATATATTTTACTAAAAAATTCCTTAATATGAAATGAATTTGCAAATTAATAATTATGAACAAAAACTATTACATTTACAATTGCTACAACATATCGTTTTAATCAAGAAATCAATTATATGCAAGACCTCCAAATCTTAGTTTTCAGTAAGAAGTAAAATGAACTTCATGTCTCTTCCCAGTGAGGTGATCTTGATCTGGGTAGATATTTTTCGTACTGTTAAAATACTTCATACGCGGTCCTAGGTTCAATTCGCGGTGAAGGCAAGTCTATAGTGTGCGTTTTCCTGACAATGTACCAGAATATGTTGCCTGTGACAATGAGAAAATTCACTTCTCATGTTGAGAAGACCGGAATACGGCATGGGGATGTCCACGTGCAAACCTACCCCCCTTAACCCATGGCCGCGAGGCAGGCACGTCGCCGGTAGGCCTCAGCCAGTTCACGGGCTGTCGCGCCAAGTACATACATACAAAAATAATTCCACGTTGTTTAAACCAACTCTTCATTTATTTAATTTGAACTGTTGATTGAATAATTCAAAAACACTTGTTGACATGTTACACGCAATATCTATTTCGCTCTTGGGAACGCAATAAATTTTACGATTCAGTTAGCATCACTTCCTTATTCAAACATTTGAAAAGGATAAAATTATTTGTGACTGAAAACAATTATATCGCAAGTACTGATTTCTCAATTATGCCACTGAATGATTCCAATTACGACATTCAATATATGTATGGTATTTTGCAAATGCCCCTCTTTCGACTATTTACTATTAGGATTGTTTCGAAGTGGTCCAATAACACTGGCCTACAAAAACATTTTTCTGTAACAAGAATGAAACACACTGTTTCTGTAAGATAATGTACCTCTCAATCCAGATCTAATTTCAGAACTTCTAAAGGCCTCAGTTTTTCATGTGATGATGGGTTTTGTATCCAAATGTCTCATTATGAATTATGTCTATCTTACAAAATGACACGTCTAATAACAACAGATCCACATGTATATAGTAAAAAATACAACGAGTGTTAAGAAAAGTGAAAAGGACGCTTGGAATGTTTCACACAAGGCTTGGAATGTTAAGTCAGCATATCCTCCCATGTCTTCTGAATGTTCGTCACTGTAACATTCATCTTACTTCACTGTCACGTTCTCAAAGGTAGTAGTACCGGCAATTTTCACTCAGATCGTAAATTAGGACATTGCACACTTCTCTTCTTTTTGAAGTGATTTCAGCTATTTTGTCAGGCAGAAATTGTCTGTTGTGTGATCCTATGGTTTCTCCAAATCGTAGGAACAGGTAAGGACATGTGTTGTGAACGTTTTAACCAGCACGTCAGGAGTATAACACACGACACATGGCATATTTGGAAGGCCCCATTTCTTGTTCTGATCGCCTACCTTACACCCGAAATAAAGTTCAGAACACTTCCTCCTCAGATGATTAAGTTCAGTTTTTTGCGATTTCAGAGTTATTTCGCCACAGATAAATATATCAGATTCGGGCTAATTTACACAGTATTAGGTATTTTTCTTCCGAATTATACAAAGCACTAACCTTTACGAACCTGTGTAACAATATGCAGTCACATTCAAGCGCTTTCCACGCAGTCAAATCTCTCAATGCTGGG
>JAHLJT010009419.1:3601214-3624267 GCA_031308135.1 Acheta domesticus | reverse complement strand
GTTTCTCAGCTGTATCCCTCCGTATGACAAGGTTTTAAAGCCTTGAATTATGAATTATGAGGTAAGAGGATGATGGTGAGTGGTGGCGGGGCAACCACAAATACAACTACGCCTAAGCGGAACTCGAAACTGCAGTCTCTTCGGCGCAGACGACGGTTACAGTAACCGCCTGCGCTACGGGCCGGCATACTATTATTATTATTATTATTATTATTTAAATTAAAAGTTAATTTACCTTTCAACTGGTGACGTGACTTTTAACTTCAGTTACTTTACCTTCAGTCACTGGGACCGCAAAAGTTTTAGACTGATTATATTAGGTATTTCATTTCACATGGAATTCACAATATTTTCACGTCAACAGAGGCGTAATAAAGAGAAAAATCGAAGATTTTGTAGTTTATAAAATGAACAGAAAATAATATAATTTTGAGTTACTGAAAGAATTTCAGATCATATGTGGTCATATTTTTTCTTCAAAGTTGACTATTGAAATAAACATAGATAGGCTTTGAAATGATATTGACTGCATAAAAAAATTTTATTTTAATTAGATAATACACTGTTAATGAAAATTATTAACTAAATATAAATGTGCATTACCAAATACAAACTTCTACTACTGGTGAGGTGCAATCATCGAGACCCGATCAGTAACTTTAACTGATTCTCAGTGGCGAACGCCTGCAACTAGATATGCTAGCCCACACCCGAACATTGCCTAGAAAGAGATAAAAAGGTACTTTAAATCGATACTTCTTGCGTTGCATCGGTCGAAAGGACGGTGAGTTTTTTTGTCCTCGCCGGTCACCAGTTTTTCAAGAAACGATTAAGTTCAAAAAAGTATCATCATGTAGAAAATTCCAAATTAATTTCCTCACCTGGTCCCTACCTGCACCCCTGAAACTAACTTCTGTGTACTCAAAGAACTCATCCGTCTACACAATATTTATGTCCCTTACACTAAAATCCGTTTTTAGGGCCACTAACGCACCTCAATGCACCGCACAGTTTCCAGGCTGTGCACCGGCTAAAGTGGCTCAAGGCAACAAGTGATGCCACTGCAGTCCCTCTGACCGAAAGTTCCTAGGGTTCGATTCCCGATGGTGACAGCATTTTAGGCACTAGCTACTTAACTAGGTTGAATTCAGCCGTTGTCTTGAGACGAATACTTGCGGCGCCTGTTCTTATTAGTAGTTTTCCGTGGTTTCTTCTTTCATCACTAGGCGAATGCACTTACAAACGGGCCAAGGTCCGCACCCCATCTTTCTTCCTCTTCCTTGTCCTATACTTACACTTACATGCACTTCACTATCACATATGCCTAGAAACCAGTAGGGAGCGTAGAGCGTGTTGCAACTGTCGCGGTGCCCCTCTGATGGGAGATACTTGGTTGAAAAAACCAGCAAGCCGAGAGACAGGTCGACGCCAGATGTCTCCATCCAGCACTAAAAGATCACCACAATGCTCACTAAAAACGTGCTCTACACTTACGGCGCAAATGACTTTTGCAATTGTCGGGCCGGAATCAATAATCAATTTTTTGAGTTACGCCATATTTAAATATGTTCCAATAATCTCTTTCCAATAATCCGCAAACTACTTTTCTACTTAAATGTTGGATGCTGAACTGGGAAAAATTCTCCATTCATCAGTAGTATCCTTGCATGGTTTTGTGAGGGGGGTGGTGTCTTATAAACTGTCAAAAACCTCATCTAACCTTTGCATATTATGTACAGATGAAAGAGTTTTGTATACAGCTGTTGACACTGTCACTTATTGTTTGGATTGCTACATCATGCATTATAATTATAGATAATTTTACTCCCTCTTTATTGTGCCATCTGATGTAGCATGGGATCTTAATCAAAATATATGAGCTAATGTTATTATGTTGTATCTTAGTGCATACTAGAACTGAAGAGAGTTTAACGTATGTCATTAAAGTCCTAATCAGTTTTATTAAAAATTTAGTTTAGTAGGCATTTGTCTCCTAATTATTTGTTTTTTATCTTTGCAGGTGAGTATCAGTCCGCACTCTAGTGTCTTCTGTGCTTGCTTCAGTGGTGATTGGGTGAGAAACTACTTATTTATGATGACAAATTAAAGGCTATAATAAATATAAAAGGAGTATCATTGGTTCAAAATTTAAATGACTAAGTATTAAACGACAAACAATAGAATTAACACATATCTCTAAATGGTGAAGAATATTGCGTATAATTGTATTTATTGTGAATTGCAGTAAAACATTATATTTTAATTTGATTTTTTATTTTAAAATTTAAATTGACACACATTGAAATTTTGTTTATTGAAAAGTTTATATTTTCATTGTACGCATAAATTTGTTTAGTACTCTGAGAATATTATACAAGTATATTTAAACTGTTGAAGTAGTTTGCTGTATAGTGAGGATTTATTGAAGCTAACTCATTGTCAGTTTGGTCAATTGCCAAAACAATACACTCACCTTATGTCGTTGCATCGCAAGAGCTTATAAATTATCTTATTAGAAGAGTGAAATATGTTGCTGAATCCTGTTCAGTTTTACTCCCACATTGTATTTGTCCAGCTTGCAAATTATTTTTAGAAAATTATATTAATAGATTCAAGTAAAGCTGATAGTGATATCACCCGAGAGAAAAAAAGCAATACTGAAGCGCAATATTTTGATTTTAATGCAGCGATCCTCTGTCGTGGAAATTGCAAAGTGTATCCAAAATAATGTAAGAGGGTGTTCTTGATTGAAGGTTTAGAAGTTACAGTTAGATAAAAGCAGTGCCTGGACATATAAATATTTAGAATCTAAAGGATTGTAGTTTAAGACATGAGTCTTCTTCTTATTGGTATTGTTATTGTTGTTATTATTATTATTATTATTATTATTAATTCCAACTCCAAGTCAGAAAGATGACATGGTTCGGGTTATTCGAATGTATTTGAGGTCTCCATCAGCTTTCTAAGAGGCAAATTTTTGTTCTTCCATGGGTTTTACAGCACTTTTCACATCACTCACAAATATTTACTGTTCTGTTTAGATTGTAATAGATTATTCGCATAGGATTTTAAAAAAGATTGTATGATATAATCCCAACGCTGCCAGTGTTTCTCTGCCTTGTGCCCAATACACATTTTCTAGCTCAATGTCTTACACATGTCCCAATACACAGATTTGGTAACGATGCAGGGAACAGATACGTCAATTAAAATGCTCGATTTATCCGCCAAATCACGTTCAACAATGTAGTTTGTGCTTGGAACAGTACGGTCAGTGTTTTTTCTGCTAATCAGAAAGAAAGGCTCTATGTCCAACTGTAGTTGCATGTTTTAGGGTGATTCGTGTATGTACGGATTATATTTGGCACCCTCAAAGCCCTTTATATTTGCTAGTGAATGCACAAACACACATTGTTTGGAATGCAGAGATGTTTCTTTTTCACCAAAATAGGATACAGTAGACAGTTTTGTCAGTTGTTTCAGAATGTATCGCACAAAGGTATCTTTTGTAGAAATGAGTTGTTGTTTTAGACAGTTTTTACTGTGACGAATTCTGAATGATTAGTTGTACGCTGCTTCAGTTTCTATTTTCTTTGTCGCTCACAAGTAGGGAAGAGATTTAGATTTACCACCTTCCTCTCACACCTCTGTCTTACCGACTCTCTGGAGGATATTATTTTTTTTCCTTATAAAACTGCAAGTTTATATTTCTCGTTTTCTCTCAATATTTTGCTAGAAATGTGGTTCTGTTTTCTATCCACGTTTCTTCTACTAAAGCTCTAACATTTTACTTAATGGGTTTACAGGTTGTAAATTATTTTTTGGTTGGTAATATTCAATTTTTATATATTTTTCCCAGCTGTAAGACTTATTTCTCATGAATGTGTCGACCATAAGCTGAGAGATGTCATGCACCACATTATAGTAGTAAAAGTAGTGCAAAGACGAAGTATGCTATAATCAAGTAGCCCCTGTTTAAGTAAACGACTGTCCAAACGGCATCTTCGTAAATTGCACGGTTGAGGAGATACAAGAGGTGTTAACACTTAGTTGTTCTATCCTGTTTATTCGGTTTGGACTGAGATCTTCAGGTTACACTGGTCAACAGCATTTTCTTAACAAAGAATGTGAATGGTGTTATATGCTAAGACTTGGATACTGAATTCGAATATGAATCAGTTTCTTGTTACACACATTACTCTCTTCGGAAATGCTTAAAAACGCTACATATTGATTATTTTCCTGTGGCTTCATTTAATAATTCTGCAGATGTATTTGAACAGGAACAATCTAAATGTGAATAATAAATTTCTATACATCACTCTGAATCAGAAAATTCACCTTTAGGGAATGAAAAAGGTTTGGCAACGTTGCTAATAAGTGGTGCTCGAACAGATAGAATCGCACAGTGCTATTTACGTCCCAGCATTGAGAGATTTGACTGCGTGGAAAGCGGCTTGAATGTGACTGCATATTGTTACAGGTTCGTAAAGGTTAGTGCTTGTATTAATTCGGAAGAAGAAATACCTAATGACTGTGTAAATAGCCCGAAGATGATATGATTTATCTGTGGCGAAATAACTCTGAAATCGCAAAAACTGAACCTTAATCATCTGAGGAGGAAGTGTTCTGAACTTTATTTCGGGTGTAAGGTAGGCGATCAGAACAAGAAATGGGCCTTCCAAATATGCCATGTGTCGTGTGTTATACTCCTGACGTGCTGGTTAAAACGTTCACAACACATGTCCTTACCTGTTCCTACGATTTGGAGGGAAACCATAGGATCACACAACAGACAATTTCTGCCTGACAAAATAGCTGAAATCACTTCAAAAAGAAGAGAAGTGTGCAATGTCCTAATTTACGATCTGAGTGAAAAATTGCCGGTACTACTACCTTTTGAGAACGTGACAGTGAAGTAAGATGAATGTTACAGTGACGAACATTCAGAAGACATGGGAGGATATGCTGACTTAACATTCCAAGCCTTGTGTGAAACATTCCAAGCGTCCTTTTCACTTTTCTTAACACTCGTTTGTATTTTTTACTATATACATGTGGATCTGTTGTTATTAGAGCGTGTCATTTTGTAAGATAGACATAATTCATAATGAGACATTTGGAATTACAAAACCCATCATCACATGAAAACTGAGGCCTTTCAGAAGTTCTGAAATTAGATCTGGATTGAGAGGTACATTATCTTACAGAAACAGTGTGTTTCATTCTTGTTACAGAAAAATGTTTTTGTAGGCCAGTGTTATTGGACCACTTCGAAACAATCCTAATAGTAAATAGTCGAAAGAGGGGCATTTGCAAAATACCATACATAATTGAATGTCGTAATGGGAATCATTCAGTGCATAATTGAGAAATCAGTACTTGCGATATAATTGTTTTCAGTCACAAATAATTTATCCTTTTCAAATGTTTGAATAAGGAAGTGATGCTAACTGAATCGTAAAATTTATTGCGTTCCCAAGAGCGAAATAGATATTGCGTGGTAACATGTCAACAAGTGTTTTTGAATTATTCAATCAACAGTTCAAATTAAATAAATTGAAGAGTTGGTTTAAACAACGTTGAATTATTTTTGTATGTATGTACTTGGCGCGACAGCCCGTGAACTGGCTGAGGCCTACCGGCGACGTGCCTGCCTCGCGGCCATGGGTTAAGGGGGTAGGTTTGCACGTGGACATCCCCATGCCGTATTCCGGTCTTCTCACATGAGAAGTGAATTTTCTCATTGTCACAGGCAACATATTCTGGGACATTGTCAGGAAAACGCACACTATAGACTTGCCTTCACCGCGAATTGAACCTAGGACCGCGTATGAAGTATTTTAACAGTACGAAAAATATCTACCCAGATCAAGAATCACCTCACTGGGAAGAGACATGAAGTTCCATTTTACTTCTTACTGAAAACTAAGATTTGGAGGTCTTGCATATAATTGATTTCTTGATTAAAACGATATGTTGTAGCAATTGTAAATGTAATAGTTTTTGTTCATAATTATTAATTTGCAAATTCATTTCATATTAAGGAATTTTTTAGTAAAAATATTTACAAAAACGTCAATGCTAATAAACCGTAAGACTCAACTTCATTGACTTTTCTGCATTTTCTCCCCACAGGAACGGAATGCGCCATTCAATGTTCTGTTTCGCCCCGCGGCCTCCTACAATGCTGTAAATGCGGCCGCGTTTAGGCCCTGCCATTCAATGCCACAAGCAACTCTGCTCGCGCCTTCAGTGTGTTTTTGCACATAAACCGGCTCTTGGGGCTCCCCGGGTTGCTCCCCGCCGCCCCCTGCGGACTTTAATAATGCGATGGCCCCGCCTCGCAGAGGGCTTTTGGCGGAGGCGCTATTGCTCTGTTCGCCTCCTTCCGCATTAGCATGAACGCCGCCGCCGCCGCCGCCGCTGGCGGGAACGAGGGCTGGCGGTAGTTAGCGCGCGTTTACTGGCGTTGGCGACGCGCTTTCACGGCGCTTCTCGCGACGACGCGAAGAAAATCCGGGAGAGAGGGTGCAAGTGAATTTTTATAGAACGAAGGGACAAATTTGAATTGAATATGTAATTGCGTAATTTGGTAAGTTAAACCTGAAGTGGTTCGTGGTGCATATAAGTTCCCCCAGAGAGTTGGTAGAAACCGCCTGAATGAAATATGTGTTTTCTATTCAGAAGTTTAAAGACGCTTCATATTTTTCAATGACTTAAAAATGTCTGTTATCTGCAAGTGATACGAATTTTTAAAAAATATTTTTTTAATATTCTTGTGATCGCTGTTTACGGCGATCTACAAAACTATTTAACCTGAAAAAAAATATCATGAATGACTTAAATTTTGAATTTTGGTCAATGAAATGTATATAAGCTCCCCCAGAGAGATAGTAGAAATCGCCTGAATAAAATATGTGTTTTCTATTCAGAAGTTTAAAGGACGCTTCATATTTTTTCAATGGCGTATAGCTTAAGAATGTCTGTTATCTGCAAGTGATACGATTTTTTAAAAAATATTTTTTTTAATATTCTTGTGAGCGCTGTTTACGGCGATCTACACAACTATTTAACCTGAATAAAATATCATGAATGACTTAAATTTTGAACTTTGGTCAATGAAATGGAACTTTATGAAAACCAACCTATCAATACCTCACTCGGTTTTTCCATGTTACTGGGATCGATGGAGAGTTTCGTCTCATAGATAAATTTTTTCTGTATCAACATGTATAATAAAGTACTATAATTCTAGTCTTTTAAATATTGCCCTTTTTTCTACCAAACGCTGACTTTTGTGCCCAAGAAAAAATGTTGATACTTGAAAAATAATTCAACTAAGTATAGTAAAATTGAAGAGATTGAGATTCCAGAGGTCAATGGCATGTATGAGTATTCAAATAACTTTTCTCATCTTTCCTTTTGCTTACACTTCCTTCCTTACAGTTTGAATTTATTTCACATTTTAAATAAAGAAAGGAAACAACAGTGCAGATTCTACTATTGCATGTAAGGTAACTATCTTCGATTCATTACATACGATTCTCATTCCGTTTACATAAATATTATGTTAATTTTTAATTGATATATTATACTCCTTAAATCGAATATTTACAATAATACGAAGAATATGTTCAGTGTTATATATTAATAAGAAAAATATTTCTCGAATTCTAGTTTGAATTATGTTGTGTATCTATGGGTTGCATGAGTCATTTTTTTTCTACGCCAGTATTTAAGCTTTTGTGTGTGTTTTCGGAGTTGTCTTGTGTATTATATTGGTGCTTGTGGTACCAAGAAACTTAGGCCCTTCTGTTTACCGAAAAGTCTTGTCACTAGCATTATAGATTGATTTCAAGGTAGCACAAAACTCCGAGAACGATTAGTGTTAAATTAAAATAAACCTAAGTTAGAAGAAAATTAAATGAAGGTATTTAAATATCAATAGTAGGTGGAAGAAACATATACGATCTCATAGTTAATTAGTGCAGTAAAGGATGCTTGAGACTTGTAATGTAATTCATGACCTTGCTTAGCAGTTCTACACAATGTTTACCCATAACAAAATTAACTCATTCCTATACTCAAAATATTAAGAAAACTTGACTTCCTAAGGAATGCGAGGTCCCTGTCTTAAAAAGAATTGTTTCGAGATTGCATGATAATCATTAACCATATAAAGAATATACATTGAAAAATGTAAAAAAAGAAGGTCATTTAGTAACTAAAAAAAATGATGACAAGTTGTAATTAATATTCAAAAAAATGCCAGAAGAATATGAATAATGAGAATCCAAACGAAAACTGAAAATTCAGAAATGATAATGTCAACAGCTTTCACGTCCTTCACCCTACTTCCATCCGCCCCGTCGCCGCCCATGGACGCAAGCACAGCCAGACACTCGCCAGTGCCTCCGACGCGAGGCGCCTCCCCCACCCTTCCCCTTCCCCTTCCCTTCACGCCCTCCTTCCGGCGGAAATCGGGGCGGTGGCGGAGGGAGGGAGGGAGGGGGATCGTAGAGCAACCGCCGATTCGCCGCGGCGGCGCCGCTAATTTACTTTGCATGTCGCGGCTCGGGTGTCGCGCGCAGCCACGCCGAGTGTTTGCGGACGCCCGCCCGCGCCTGTCGCTAGTCGGGCCCCGCTTCACCCGCCCCGCTTCACCGCGCCCGCTTCAACCGCCACGCTTCACCCGCCACCCGCCACGCTTCCACGCTTCACGTGCCACGTTCCTGCACGCTTCACGTGCCACGTTTCACGTGCCACGCTTTCACGTGCAACGCTTCACGTGCCACGCTTCACGGCCACGCTTCACGTGCCACGCTTCACGTGCGCCACGCTTCACGAGCACACGCTTCACGAGCCACGCCTTCACGTGCCACGCTTCACGTGCAACGCTTCACGTGCCACGCTTCACGTGTTTCCACGCTTCACGCCACGCTTCACGGCCACCTTCACGTGCCAACGCTTCACGTGCTCACGCTTCACGACGGCCACGCTTCACGTTGCACGCTTCACGCCACCAACCACGTTCACCTGCCACCGCTTTCACGTGCCACGCACAACAAAACGCCACGCTCACGTGCGACGACATTCCACGCCTCACGCCACACGCTTCACGTGACCACGCTTCACGTGCAAACGCTTCATGCGCCAAGTTTCACGCACCCGGTTACCTGCCCCGCTTTACGCCCCGCTTCACGCCTCGTCACGCTCCCTTTTTGGGTCTCACTTCCTGCACCAGCGCCCCGCTTCCCACGTACCGTCCCCCGTTTTTTTCTGTCCGCTTCCCGCGACCAGCTTACGCGACCAGCTTCACGCAACAAGTTCACGCGCGCCGGTTTCACGCACCCCGCTTTATGCGGCCCGCTTTGCGTCCCGCTTCACCGTGCACCGATTCCCGCGCACCGCCTCCGTCTTTCGAGCCGTTGTTCCCTCGCCCCGCTTCGCAAGTCCGCCTCCCCGCTTGCCCTTCCCGGCTCGCTTTCCCGCGCCCCGCTTCTCGCGCCCACTTCCCGTGCCCCATTTCCCACCACCCTCCGCAATGCCCGCCCGCCACGAGCTGTCCAGACCGCCTCGTTAAATCTCTCCTTTTGCTCGTCTCTTACATCCTTCCTCTCGACTCTGTCTGTCTCGCCGCACCACTTTGCCCACGCTTCCTCCCTTTCCCTTTAACGTAACATGCCGGCTTTTGCCCATCCTCCTACTTGTCTCCCTTCCTTACAGCTCTTTTATTCTCGCCCTTCGCCGTGGCGTTTGCATTATTTGTCCACAACCCTAGTGATCACTAGGCATCTGCTCAGCTTCTCCGCTCTCTCGCCCTTCTGCGTATATCACAATCCAACCCTAACGCGCCCCCGTTGAGCGCCAATGCCGCCCTAGCTCTCTCCGCTTCACTACCGTCCCCTGCCTGAGGTAACTGATGACCTTTCGACCTCCTGTTCCCTTTCCCGACCTTTGACGTCACTGCTTAGACTGATATAGACTTTTACACGTAAAATATGGAAATCATGATGTCTTTCTGCACACGCATTGCGCATGAACTCTTCAAAGCATTTTATATGGTTTGGCTCTTTCGTTTGACCGCTCTTTCACCGATGACATGCTTCTGTTTTCGGAGAGTCGGGCTCAGTTGACTTCGCTCTTCAACCACGAGATCCTGAAAAAATGACTGGATCCCTCTCCCACAACTGCTGTCTCATCCTCTTTACCACACCCTCCCCTCTACACACTCGGCTCTCCTTCTCTCTTCCTCTCGCCTTCGCATTCCTTTCTCTCGCTGTCATGCTCTTCTTCCCTTTGCCTCGTCCTCTACCTCGTTTCTTCTCCCCGTGCTGAAACACGCTGTTCCCAGCTGCTCTTAATATTCCGTGCCCTGCCTCATCACCCACCGCTACCCCCTCCTCTCCTGCGCTCCTCGCTAACCCTTCGACCCCCACTCCCTCCTCGCCCCTATCTTCACCCCCTGCTCTCCGCCACATTATATTACTCACCCCCACCTCGCGCCGCGCCACATTACTCACCGCGCGCGATCTTTCCTACCTCTTTCTTGTCCTCTCCTCTCTCTTACACACACACTTATACTAACATGCACTACACTACCACACATGCTGGGAAGTCGGTCGGGAGTTTAGAGCTTGTCCCGGCTGGAGCGGTGCACCGTTGGTGGAGATACCTGGTTAGGGAAACTCCGCTCGCCGACGGCTAGGCTGGCGCCGGATCTCGTCCCACACTCCGAACAAAAACACGCACTATACTTACGGGACTAATGATCCTAGCAGTTGACGCGCCCGGAATCCACTGTCAATCAATCAATCGATCGATCGATCGCATCACACCTCCCCAACTTCCTTTCCTCACTCCAAACTCCTGCCTCCTCTTCTCTTTCATTTCTGCAAACTCACAATTTCTCCTTCCACCCCTTTGCCCTCCTCCATCTTGCTCCGCTTTCCCCAACTCACGCGCCGCTCCCCTCACCTCCGATTCCCTCTTCTCCCCTACCGCCGGGTTTCCTTCCCGCACACGCCCCTCCCTTTCGTTCCTCCCCCTCGCCCGCCACGCCCTACTTCCTCCGGCTTCGGGCCGCGAGGGCTTACACGAGGCCCCACGCAGCGGTTGGTGGCCATTTGTCATAATTATGTTTGCCTTCTGCGCACGTCTCCATTTCCACTTCTTTCCCGCCAAGACGCACTTCTGGTTTTGCTGTGGCGGCCAACTTCCATGTTTCTGTGTCTTTAAACTCAATTACTTCGTTTTCTAATTTCAACATTTTTGCACAGCTTCGCCAAGTTCTTATATTTCTGCCATTTTGAAGTGATCATCCTTTTGAATTTGACTCGCTGATTTCTTCGTCTAAAATATTCTTCTTGAGAAGATATTTTTCTCGCTTGTGGCTCGTTAGAATCAATTTCATTTCCCGAATATTATTTTAATTCTGTTTTAAATAATGCGCCATTGTGCTGCACGGGTGTACGCCAAGGGTCAACGGTATGATATGTGCACGGCTATTGATTAGTCACGTCAATAATGCTTTGGGATCATTCTATCAACGTGCAAGTCAGGGGGTGACGTTTGTATCATTTACAACGCACCACTTCGTTCTAATCAATTAGTGACTAGATTCTATTGACAAATATTGTTACATCTGCATATTGTCTGTAATCCTGGTTTTGAAATATGTTACAAAAATATAAAACGTGCAGTTTTTATTTAACACGCTAGAAAACATTACAACAATCCCTATAATATGATAAAAACTGAACCAACATAGCCTGTTGGTTCTCGCCCTATTATTCTTTGGTTCTCCATTATTCTGACATATATAATTATGAGCTTCATGGGAAGCAAAAAGAAGTTTCTTCAACAACTTTTTCGATATTAATTCTGAAAATGTGAGTCTAATTATTATACTATTAAGTTAACTTTCAACGTTGTAGAAAATGTCTGCCCTTTCATCTCAGAAATAACAACGAAAAGTTTTTATACGAGTTAATTAACGTTAGTTCCGTTTGCAAACATACGCCATATTTGTTTTGAACAATTGTTCCATTTCTAAATGTGTTGATATCTATCTCAAAAAGCGAACTATCAGCGACTCGCATTCAGGTCTCTTCTTTATTCCATTAATTCCTTCTTTGATCCCACACTGAGTGCAGGTGAAATCAAAAACGGTCCGCGAACTTTGTTCTGTTCGGTCGTGCCAGCTTTTTCCCAGTCGGAGAGTACATTTCGCGGTTCTTGGAACAGAAGCCCTCGGGCCGGTCGGATGCTCTGACGAGTGCAGGGCAGCGAGGACCCGCCGACCCCCGAGCGGAGGGTGCCTGCGTTCTCGGAACCCTCCGAGCGACCAGCCAGCGCTCTCCCTCCGCAGCGGGCCGCCCAGGGCGATATCGACCCCAACCCACCTCCCCCGGCCCACGGCGACCCCGCTTGCACGCCGCCCCGAGCGACGGTATTTTTTTCCTTTCTTTTTTTCGGGGGGGGGGGGGCAAACGGCTTCAGCATATGGATAAATAGATCACACATGAATACGCGCGTTGGATGAAAAATAATTAATTTATTAGATGTTACGCGAAATGCAGGTGACCCAGGGTTCTAATCCCGACGGTAGCGACACAAGCTATTGGCGAGACAAGAGATTGGCTGCATGATTGGTAGTTGTTCGTTGTTTCTAGTCACAATACCAGGCGAATGCAGGGACAATACCCTATTAAACGGACTGCGAACAATGGGCGATCTTCTTTTCTTACCATATCCTCAACCCTACGTACATATACATACACTTAAAATGCACTAAGTTGCCGCACATCTGGAAATCAGATGGCAGCTTAAAGATTGTTACGGTTCGGGATGTCCTCCACTAGGGGAAAGCTTAGCAAGATCATCTGTAAGTCGTCGTCGTATCTCACGTTCGTGTGGGGCACCACAACTCGTCCGTTACATGCAAGACTGTAACGACAAGCCTAATTACTAAACTAGAACACTTGTGGTTGAGAAGCCTGGAAGCGGAATACCCATTTTGTTAGTTAATGAGTGAAGTGAGTCAATGTCAGCTTCATCCATGTTCATCCTGTAAAATTTGTTAGAAATTTACACCAAAATAGTGAATAGTGCGATGGTCGGACTTAGGTTACCACCTTAAGTGCCTTAGGATATCAATTGATATACGGACGGGGATGTCCTAGGGGTCCAGGGTCCAGTCCCGTATTGGATCGCAGGATTTTCAATACTAGCTACAGTGGCTAGGACGAAATCAGATCCTGTTTGCAGAAGAATTCTTGCCGCTGGCTGCTAAGATCGGTAGTTTTCTGTGGTTTCTCTATCATCATCAGCATAACCTTAAACATATGGATCACGGACCTTGGGCCGAACTTTTCTTCTTCCTTGTCTTATATTCTCGCCCCTTTCTTACCCTTACGTGCCACTTCACTACCACACATGCCGAGAAGGCCCGTCAGGGAGTTAGCCTTGGTCCAGGTTGGTGATGTGCCACGATTGTGGGAGATACGTCTTGGTTAGGGAAAAACCCGCAATTCGCTGGGGTCGGTAGGCAACCGGATTTCTCATGCACCCAGGGAGGGAAGATCACAGAACCACCTCCCACAGTAAAAGCTTACACTACACTTACGGGACTAATGACCTTAGCCTTTGACGCGCTCGGTATCACTAATCAATTAGTCCAACAAAACCGACTTAAAGATGTCTGTATTTATCGCCAGAAACCGGAAGGCGCGGCGCTTCGTCGACGACTTGAAAAGGTCGAGCGAAAACTAGTGAAATTGATGGAATGAAATTACGATCATTTTGCTTAACTAAATTAACCATGTAAAACAATTACACATACAACTTTTTGGAAAATCAAATATATCCAGTACAAAATCCATTATACGCTTTTCATTTTCTTCCAGCTTTGTCAAAAAACTACTCGTGCAAGTTGCGAAAATCCCCACAGGATCGTGACCCACACGCGTGACAATGGCACTCCACGGCTGTACTAGACGGAGTCCATACGTCCTACATGTCTCCCAAACGCCTGCAGATTCCTTAGGTGACCTCACACGCTCCCAAAAATGACAACACCACTGTGTCCAACCGTTAGCGCCAACCCATGTTATTTAAAGATTCCGCAAAGGCGATCTCACACGACACTAAGTAGATTGACATGGCTATATGTGACGTTCGTCATGGAGATGAGGAAGTGAGGAAAGAACACAGTAGACACAGAGTTTGCTGTACATATTATTTACAATAGTTAATTACACTATGTACACTCCTAAGGAAACGCTGCTCTCCACAGCACTCCAAATCCTGAGACGAGGCCACCTCAGTATATGCCATGAGGAAACCCCAATCGACTACACTAGCGCGCGCCCTGGTCTCTTGTCCCGGTGGCGAAAAAGCCACGCTTCGCAAGACGCTGCTCGCGGTCACCTCCGCCACATCGCATACGGTCAACCTCGAATGCCAAGGAAGCTTATTCCAACCCGCCTCCCTTGCGAGGCATCCCGTGACCGACCTCCCACGCACAAAGCGCCATTTCTGCTCGAGCATTTGGGGCCGCGCGTGGCAGATGGAGCCTGAGCGATTTCTGTCGTCACACATCACTTGTGCGAACGGACAGCCGCATTCTCAGACACGCCCCCAGCGGAGAGACCCTCGAGAGACCCCGAGGGGTCCATCCGCCCCTGCGCGGCACGAGAGGACCAACCCCTCCCCATTGCACGACTTGTGCGGTCGGTCGCGCCCAGTGGCTATCAACACTACATACTTCAAGGCTTTGCGAGAACTAAAAATTGATTGATTAGTGATTCCGGGCCGCGTTATCTGCTAAAGTCGTTAGTGACGTAAGTCTTAGTGCTTTTTGTCGTTGGAGAGGGCGGTGATCTTCTCCCGCTGGACTGGCGAGATCCGTCGCCGACCTATATTTAGCTTCCGGGCTTTTTTCTTAACCAGATAACTCCCACCAGCGGGGGCACCCACCCCAACTGGGGACACGCTCTGCGAATCAAGCAGTTCCACTAGATCTCCTTAAACGTTCAAACGGCCCTTAGCATCCTGCACCGCATTTAAACATCCCATGCGACCGTGTAGATGTCATGTGTCCACTCGGTTTGTAACCCACATTTGCCTCACGGGCCCCGCACTTGCTTTGTCCAACGTGATCCCGAACGAGCTTTTGCAGGACTTACGATCTCCTAGTGCTGCTCTGCACGATCTCGCGATGCCCTCTTTTGCCCCAGAAAGCCGTTTTCAACTGCCCAGAAATTTTAATCTATTAACTTTTTTTATTATTTTTTCTCCCCCTACTGGATGACTGTGCGCTTAATTTATTATGTTATACAGTTCGTGCCAAATGTCTCCCCACATCATGCTTCGTTCTACGCGACCCCAGCCATCACGACCGACATTTTCCCAAATGATCAAAACGAATTTAGTACGCACTTTAGCATGTAGCAACCCTCATCGGGAACGACTGAAAGCGGGTGTTAGGTCCATAAATGAAATATCACACATTAACTTAACAACAATTTATTAACTCATTCATTACAAATGTAGTCAGCCATATTGCAAGTCCCGGGGCAATCTCAATGCCCTGCTTAGCGACACGTCCGCCTCTGGACGCTTCCTGCCGATGCTGGCTGTAATCGTCACCCCAAAACGACATACATCCGGCGGCTGGTTTCTCGGACTCGGAGCGTACTGCTACTCGTGGGGCTCTCGGGGCTCTCTCCAGACTGGCCCCGGGGTGTCGGCCGGCTCCCTATAAAGGGCCGATGCTGGGCAGCGAGACTCGCTCAACGCCTCGAGCCTGCCAGACCGTGTCCACGGCTTGCCGCTGCCGCGCCGATTCCGCCAGAGCGCGCTGCGCTTGATGCTCGCGCGCCAACTACAATACTTATGCGCGCCGTAAAAAGCACGACATAACAGAGGGGACGAGAGTGGGGGCGTTCCCACGGGGGGGGTGCTGGCGCGCCGGAGAGGGGCGCCTGCACGTTTGACATTTGGCAGGCTGCGGACATTCTTGAGGCGGCCGAAGGGCGGTTCCAGGAATGTCATTTTTTGGAAGGGTGTGGAGGGGGAGAGCTGGTGAAGCGATGGTAGTGTCGACGAGAGCATTCTTGCGAAAAACACGTAACAAACATCATATGCAAACCGACGAGACCCCATACTACCCTACTCTATCCCAAGCGGACACATATGAGGCTTCAGTCGTCCTCACTCGTTCCCCACAGTTCACTTCCGTCGAGACAATTTTTGGCCACTCGTCCCAGATCAAACCCTATTATCTGACTGTCACTGCGCTACTGGCTGTCAGCGATCCCTCATCCATAGCACCTCATGATACCGGTCTTCTAACGTTCATTCCAGTGAAATAAATTTACGCTTTGACAGTCTGTGGGCAACTGAGGTTTTATTGGTTGGGTGGTATTTTCCTATAAAGTCTGCTCAAATTGTTTCATCCCCATTGCGATTTGTGGTTTATTTTCGTGTCACGGAAATGTCAAACATGTAACAACTTTTGGAGAATGTTTAATGTGTTTCCTTGAATTCAAAGATTAAACTTCACTAATATTTGTGAGAGTTTATTTGTATTGTTGAGAGTTTGTTTAATGCAAATATTAACCATGTCATGTATTTTCAATCACTTCATTATAGTAGAATATATGTTTTGTGGATCTCCAATAGAGGTGAACTCTGGGTTCCATTTCTGAGTACCAGCGATCAAACCCTATTCATTCCACGGGAAATTTGAAATATACTAAACGGAGCAGATGTTTGCGGCGTAGTCTGATTATCATTCGTCATTATCATTTCAGTAATATCTTCCTCCTAACAGTTTTCATTGACTTGTGATTAAAAAGTTCGATCTGGGAGACTAATCAGAGTCACACGGCAGCAGAACAATCACCTCCCATCGATCGGGATGTTCTGTGTTAAACTATTCATAAAATCCCTGTGGATAAATAATGTATTGTTTTCAATATTCATTATTCACATATATTTTATAACAAACTTACTAGGCTGTAAATCCATAATTAATGTACTGCTTTTGAAATGGGTATCTTATGAGCAAAATTCAAACAATATATACGTACCGTTCTGGATTTTATTTGTTGGGAATTGGAAAAAAGTTTCAAAAAGGGTGGATTTGGCACCCCTGCTACAGCGAATAATTGGACGCTGAAACTTCGTCCACAGTACTTATCTCCACAGTTGCGAACGCAGCGCGGTATTTTTTTGCACTCGTTCCCTTCGGGAGGCATCTGGTCTGGAAGAGGGGGTGGGAGGGTCCCTTGTGACAGAGTTATTGCTTCTCTGGGCCGCGCATCGGGGCTATTAGAGCGCCGCGCCGCACGGCGGCAGCGGAGCGCTCGCCGTTAAAAACGCGGCGGCCACTCGTGAGGCTTCCCCTTTAGCAGCTCGTGCCCGCCGCGCCCCCGCCGCAACCCGCTTCCGCCGCCCCGCGCTGGCGACGCACCCAAGCGGCGTATCTGGCCCGTCAACACACCGCCCCCCCGCGCGGCCCCACACAACAGCGCCGGCACCCGGCATGGCACACGGCGCGCCGCGGCGCACCGCGCGCATCACCAGGGGTCGAGGATGGCCTCCGGGGAGGTGGGTTGCCGCGGAGGAGAAGAGGAAGGTGAGAAGGGAGGAAGGTGAGAAGGGAGAGGAAGGTGAGAAGGAGAGGAAGGTGAGGAAGGTGAGAAGAGAGAGGAAGGTGAGAAGGGAGAGGAAGGTGAGAAGGGAGAGGAAGGTGAGAAGGGTGAGGAAGGTGAGAAGGGTGAGGAAGGTGAGAAGGGAGAGGAAGATGAGAGGAGAAAAAGTGTGAGAGGAAGGTGAGGGGAGAGGAAGGTGAGGGGAGAGGAAGGTGAGGAGGAAGAGGAAGGTGAGAGGAGAGATAGGTGACGGGAAGGTGAGGGAATTGGAAGGTGATGGGAGAGGGAGGTGAGGGGAGGGGGTGGTGAGGGGAGAGGGAGGTGAGGGGAGAAGAGAGGGAGAGATGTGGAAGAGGAGAGGGTAGTAGTGGAGTGGGATAGGAAATGTAGGATTGAAGGAAGGCAGCAGGAAAGATCGGATGGAAAAAAGCGGGAGAGAGTTAGGGGCTGGCAATTTGAGGGGAGTTGAAGGAGCTGGAAATACATGAAACAGAGTTGTAGAGGGGGGATGAAGAGGATGGAGGTCGCGGGGAGAACAAATGAAATAGAGACAATGGAGAACAAGAATTTAGGAGTAAGTGGACATTGCTAGAACTGTTGTGAACTGTCGAGTGAAGCAGCACATCAGTGTTTATTATTATATTGTAGTAGAAGCGATAACTTCGACTGATTGGTTGATTCGTGATTCTGGGCGCGTCAAATGCTAGCTGATGTGTGTAGTGCTACCGGCACGTGTAGTTTTTCATCCCGACGGTGGTGGTGATCTTCTCCCGTTGGATGTGTGGATGGCTTTTTGTTTTTTTCTGCCAAGCAGGCACCTCCCACCAGCGAGGGACAAGCTCTAAGCTCTTTACTGGACTGCCGGCGAGTGTGGTAGTGTATTGAATGTGAGTGCAAGTGTGTGTTAGAAAGAGGTGAGGAGATGACAAGGAAGAGGAAGGAAGGAACACGCGCGATTCAGACCCGTTTTTTAGGATACTGTTCCGGCATCGCCTGGTGGTGATCGGAAAAGACACGTAAAACTAGCGATTGGAGAGGCCGGTCGTTAGAATTCTCTCTCAGACAGAGGAACGTCCTTGCTATCTATGTAGCCTCGGGAGTAGATTCTAGGACCTTTCGGTCAGAGGCCCTGCAGTGACTTCAAATTGATTCACTGTGCCACGTATGGCGGTGAGGTGGTGGTGGGACAGTTGCAGGAACGGAAAAGGATGCGATGGAGAAGAAAAGACATCTTCGATGCTGTGCAGGACGGATGAAATAGTAATCTAGGAGGTGAGAGTGGTCGGGATGAGAAATGAAGAGAAGTTAATACAACTGTATAATCCTCATTCACAGTGAAATTTGTGAATAAATATAGGCCTTGACAATATTAACAATATTTTAATAATTTACCTTTAATAATTAATAATGAGGTAAATACAAAATGGCAACCAATAGTAGAGTATTTATTATACTACAGACTGTTTGAAATTGGCTACAATCGTTGCTCCTATTTAATCAGTTTCATATTTTTAATGTCTACACTAATAAATGATGGGATTCTTGCTAAGCTGCTGAATTTTGTGAATATTATAAATGAAATGTACATGATTCCCTACCCATTAGAGATGATCCAAAAGGAAAGTAGTAATGTGTACTAATCATCCCTAAATTAAGCTGGGAGGTAGGTCGTGCAGTCATGTGACCACTGGAACCTAACACCTGATTAAACATTGTATGAATATTACATTACACATAACAATATGCGGTTTGCGTGATGTTCGTTTGCTGCTAGTTCGAGCCTAACCACATACATTTGAAATACCACTGCGTTAAAATATCTCTTTAATGCAACGAAACATTTCTAATTTTCATGCGTGCATCCAATCTAGAATAGTAACTTCAATTTATGAGGTAGTTTCATTCCTATGAAAATAGGTTCGTGAAGAATCGAAAAGCGAAGCATGCCAAAATGCATGAGAAAAGTCTCATTCCTTTTCAAGGGTTCGGACCTCAGCCTTCGAATCCATATACTTGGACTATACTCCTGTAGAGTTGGATCTAACTTTCAACATATTCGTTTATGATGCTGTACCTATCACAATACGAATGTATATCTGCGATTCTAGATATTATTAAGTTTTTCCAATTTCTAACGAAAAATGCCAACATTTCTTTAAAGCAGGTACTATGTCTCTTTCGCTACACTCTTTCATTTCTCTGATTACCTATTTTCACTTCGAATAGAAATGTATCTGGCAGAAATTAATGCTAGTATGCACGTAAACTGTGAATTTTATATATTTATTGTGAGAGACTGCACAATAAATGTTCTTGTAAATACACTTTATTATTTTTTTAAGAAAATGTTACTAATTTAGGTAATTTATTTTTGTAAATAATAGATTATTTGAACTCAAACTCAGTGGTGTGTGTTACGAAATCTGTTAGGTAGGAATTAGCATGGGTGTAAATAAATGTATACGTTCATGTTTATACAAAATACTATAAACCGCACACATGGAGCCAATGCTTAACATTAAAAAAACAATAAGTAATGGCAAATCAGACGATTTCCTCGCTTTGCAACTAGTAATTACGTGCCTTCAAATATCTTCAGTGCCCGATCAGTGTGTGTTCCTTCCTTCCCATCTTCCACCTCCTCCGTCCCAACCCATATGGACGAGCCATTATGAATTTTTTAATCTGCATAAAAATCCTAAATCTGGTCGTTTGACTAATCCCTCATTCCTGTAAGACACATTCACCAGTGACCTGCAATACGCGGAGTCTGCTTGTAGCACCATTGGAAGAAATAAATGATGGTACAGTGTTGGAATGAGCCAGAGCGGGAGAAGGGGGTCAGAGGATGCCGAAGGCAAGAGCCGGGGAAGACTGGCAGCCTAATGTCATTACCCTCAGACGCCCTCCGAGAAGCTGTGAGGGGGGTCGAGGAAAGGGACGGGGTCGAGTGCGGGAGGGGCGGGGCGGTTCAGGCCGCCGGCGATGCAGGGTGCGGGAGGGACGTGGGCCGGAACGGAGGGGGGAGGCGGAGCCGCTCGATGCGCTAAATGCCAGTCATTTGTTTACGCGGAAGCTTCCCCCTCCACCCCCTCCCCAACGACAGGGCCAACGCCGACGCGTCGCGCTTCTCGTCCGCTCTTCTTCCTCGACCTCCATTCGGCCTTTCAGCAAACGCTCAGATGCGCCCTTCATTCGGTTCCCAGTTGATGTATCGATGTTGTTTGTCATAGTCATTAGGTGCGTTACTGTAGGAATGTTTAGTCCAGAGAAGCGGCGAGACCAGTAACGACCTACATGTCGGCTTGCGGTGGAGTTCCGGGTGTCTCCTCCTTCAGGAGCTCCACCAGCCAAGGCTCCACCAGCAAGCTCTATATTACCGACATATGTGGTAATGTAGGGCACGTAAGTAAAAGCCCATGTGAAGAAGAGAAGGGGACAGGATAAGGAAGAGGAAGGAAAGATTGCGTGCGATCCGTCGCTTGCTCTTTCGGTTTTTGCCGGTGTTGGTAGGAGAAACCATGAGACTGAGGCTAAATTTCCCCTAGCTATCTAGTGTCGAAAATCCTGTCACCGTCGGGACTCGAACCCCAGGACCATTATGGTGGTCAGAGGCACTATAGTGACATCAGCCACCAAAGATCGCGCGAAGATGAATGACGGAAAAGTACCCTAATAACTCGCCAAGGACTGCGTGCAGTCTTTCTTTCCTTTCTTGTCCTTTCCTCACCTCTTACTCACTATTGCACCTACATGAACTACACTACCACACATAGGGAGACCAATGAGAGCTCAGAGCTTGTCCGGCTGGGGAGATGCCCTGCTTGGTGATAGAGGTGCCATGGTATTTCTAGAGCGACGTTCTTCAAGGCAACTACTAACAGAAGAGAGATACCAAATATACTGAAATTCAAAGATACCAGAGCACCCCAGTCCTTTCAAGTACAATCAATGTGACCAAACGACTTGGCACCCTACGCGCATGGAAAAAATATTCTTGCTAACTAAACTATAAATCTGTTGTGATGAGCCGAAACAAATGATGCATGGAGAAGTAAAGGTTTTTGAATTCGAATGTGTGGGGATTACATAGTCACAACTTCATTTTATATTTATATGAGCCAATTATATATTTGTAAAAAACCAAGTTAGTGTTAATATAGATACTCTTAAATATTTCATATGTGTAAAATTTATATTATAATTTTTTGTCTTCCCCTTTTCGCATCCTAGAGAACACACCAAATGAATTGATTATAGAATTAATTTTATTTTGTTCTTCATCTTCCACTATAAAATCGATCTAGGAATACAAAGCCTTCTTTAGACTCTCGGCATAACGGACCTCGTTAATAATATCTTAATTTCGTATTGTAATTATAATGTCTTACGATGCTAATTTCGTTCATTGATTGATTAGTGATTCCAAGAGAATCAACTTCAAAGGTCGTTAGTGTAGTGCACGTTTTTTCGCGGGAGGTGGCGGTGATCTTCCCCGCTGGCTGACGAGAGCGGCGCCGACCTAGGTCGGAATTTCCCCAACGAGGTATCTCACACCAGAATGTCACCGTTTCAGCGGGGAAGCTCTAATATACCGACAATGTGATAGTGTATTGCATGTATGTATGTGTGTTAGTAAGAGGTGAGCAAGGGCAAGGAAGAATGAGGAAAGATTGCGCGCTCCGTGGCCCGTTTATTAGCTCTGGTATTCGCTTGCGGTTGATCGGAGAAAACCACGATCAGAGCAGACGGCCGCTAGAATTCTCCTCCAGAGAGCGTCTGAATTTTTTACCTACCTATCTGTGTGTCGAAAATACCGTCACCGTCGGGACTCGAACCCGACGGTCTGCTCAGAGACACTACGGTGACATCAGCCAACTTTGCCGTGACACTAATTTCGTAAATGACGACGACACTGCCTGTCTCTAAGAACAATCAAAACTAATAATATGCAGCAAAGGATGGCGTATGGTACTTCTATTCTAAAAAACTTGCATTTCTTACTTTTATATATTTTTAAGATGGTGGTATTAGTAAAGTTTGAACGACACACGACCGATAACACAATTTACATACTCGGTTGGTCATACCCTCGGCTAAAACCCCGAAATATAAACTTCACCCGTTTCCGTCTTTAGTTCTACATCAGTGTTGCCAAGGTCGATGCCATGAGCGGGAGTCCGTGGCACGAGTGCCACGAAATCGCCATTCACGAAGTTCATTACCTCGCCTCCCAGAGGCAACGCCATCCCTATTGCAAAAACGACAGGATTACTAATAGTTCCTTTCCCGACGCTAGTGGCGCAGAGAAGCTCATGGCATGCTACGGCCCCACGATACGGGCGACAGCCACCAGTAGAAGAGCTTGACACAGTGTTCTTCATCCATGT
>JAHLJT010009419.1:3550494-3601114 GCA_031308135.1 Acheta domesticus | reverse complement strand
AAGGTCACGCGATACGTGCATGCCACCGGGCTCAACATGATTATTGGTGTAATTGCACGTTACTTTCTACTGGAACGATCAGCACTTAATGCTGATTCCATTTTACACCCCAGGCTTGTAAACTCTGGGGTATGGGGTGATATTATGATGATGAATGATGAAATAGACACACACACAAACATACAGACACACACATACACTACCATGCCCGAGAAGGGACCCGAATCCTCGATCCATTGGTTCGAGACGACTACTGCACTACTGGCTTAGCGATCTCGCCGCCGGATATCGGCCTGATCTCATATTTATAATCAAAATAGTCTTTTTAATTTGAAGCTACAACAACAATTGAGGTAATTTGAGGTGCAGATAAAGATCGCAATGATGTGAGATGCGGCAAAGTGTGGAAAATACCTAAAATGTCAAATCTCTTGTATTCAAGCTAAACGATTTGCCAGTTTGTTGTTTTGGAAACCCTAGTCTTGTTATGAATCTCCTGAACTTCTGAGGTTTACTCAAATGAATGTGAACGCGTTCAAACCAGTTATTGGGTATTTAGAGTCTCAAACTGTGTGAAATTCTATGGTCATTAGTCCTGTAAGTGTAGTGAGTATTATATTCCGGCAGGCGGTCGCGAACGCGTTTAATCAGGGTCCATCATACACGTATATCATGTATTCAGGTAAGATATCTCTTTAAGATGATGTTTTGATTGCCTACCTTTGTGTAAACTTCCAAGAAAAACCTTATATTGTCACACAATACATGTATAATTTTGAGCAATTTTGAGTAATGTTTGAGCAATTTTGATGATTCACGATTTCACGGCTAATCAATGCAATTATTTATTAAATCACATTTTCCTTAATCTTTTGCTATCCAGTTCTTCATTTGTTTGGGTATTACTCCGCCGTTTGTCTAGTGTAGTGTTCGCCGTGTATTAACGATCGGAGCGGAGCCGAGAATTCTCCGCCAGGCAGCGCCTGAATTCGACCATGATCCAAAGACGTGTGTACATACGTACATACATACATACATACATACATAACTCCGCACAGTACGCAGCGCCCGCAGCGATGGATAAGGGAATGGTGGGGGGAGGGTGTCCGTTCCGGCCTCAGCGTATGCTTTGAGCGGAGGGCGGACGGCCGCAGGACTGACACCCGGCAAACTCTCTGCTCGCTGCCCGAATGCCCAAGGATGCAACTTGCCGCGCGAACAAGGGACAGACGAGACAGAACCGTGAGGTTTCAAAAGTCTTGTTTATACTAGTTTCGCTTTTTTCGAAATCGTTTGACCGAATGAGATACGAAAAATATTCACAAAGAAATGTCAAATGAACTATGATGCAGATATATAGGGTTGGTCAAATGTGTTGTCTCGATCGGAAGTATCGAACATTTTATATTCTCTATTATGCAGTTAGTGGAAAAAAACATTTGAAAATGCTCCGGCATTTGCATGGAATTTTCGGGACAAACCAAGAAAAAACACCTACCCGAGCAGCTGCTCTCTAGAATCTCCCCTTCTAGGCAGAGGTTGAATTCAACCCAGCTGCGTAGCTAGTTTCAAAAGTCCGCCACCCGTCAAAACTGGAAACGTACAACCTAGCGGGTTCCATGGTATAAAGGTTAGCGAATCGGGCTGTTGTACCCAAGTTTACGGGTTCAATCCCGACCGAAGCCGTAGATTTTAAGGAGAAAAATATCCATCGTACGCCTTTCTTCGGAGGGGAAGTAAAACTAGCTGTTCCATGTAGTACATTTACTACATGTAAAAGATCCTCAAGCCTACATGAAGCATCTGAGCTAAATTCAACTAGCCTGTTTCGTCGCCCGAGATAATACCGTTTTTTCCTCCGCTAGACGGTGAAAGGAGTGTAGCGGAATTTGCCTGGTCAGAGCAAGAGCAGACTTCATGTCCCGAGTCTCGCCACGTATAATAAGGTATTAACTAGGACCGCTCTGTCAGCGATGTTTCAGAGGCTGCAATATTGCGACTGAGTTCCAAAGGAGTCAAGGTCATTTGCGCGCATTGCGCTGGGGCGAAGCTCATTGCGCTGGGGTGCCCGCCCGCGAAGCGCTCTCCCAACGATAAGGCGCCCGCTGGGTTCGGCCTCCGCACCTGCCCATTCCCATGGCCACGACTTCAAATCCGAAATGTCCGTCCATCCTATTCCAACCATCGATATTGCTTCGGCCTTGACAACAGGAACGTTCTTGCTTTGGTTCTCGTTGTCTTGCCCCTTTTCTGCCCACGCCGGTCCGCCCTCCTCTTTCGCTTCACCTTCTACATTTTTCTCCTTCCTCTTTTTGATTTGCTCTTCGTTTTCTTTCTATTTACTATTCACATCGTCACAGCTTGTCGCCGTCACCATCCTTCCTCAAGCTTTTGCTGCATCGTGCCCTCAATCTCTCCCGCGTCCCTTCGACTTCCTGTTTCTAGCTCTCATCAATGTTCCCCCACCCACCCGAAGCTTGCTTTCCCCCCTCCTTGCCCTCCTCACTTTTCACGTCATTTCCGTCCTTTAAGTCTTAATCTTTTCGTCCGTTAAGAATCGAAAGAAATATGCAAGAGCATTCTTCCAAAACGAACCGGTATCCTCTGGTGCGTTTCAGCTGCTGTCTGAAGGAGAATTCTAGCGGCCGATCGGTAGTTTTCCGTGGTTGCTTCGATCAACACCAGGCGAATGCCGGAGTAAGCAGTACCTAACAAAAACGGGCCACGGACAGCGCGCGATTTTTCCTTCCATTTCCTTGTCCTGGAACTGACCCCTTACTTACACCCCATTAGCATGCACTATACTAACCGCTCATGCATGGAGACCAGTTGGGAAGTCAGATATGTCCTGGCTGGGGCAGTATTAGTGGGAGATAGCTGCTTGGGAAAGCCCCCAAGCCGAGAATAGGTCTGTACCAGATCTCGGTATTCAACTGGGGAAGATCACCTCTACCTCTCGCGGTAAGACATGCACTACAGCTTACGAGACCAATTTCATTAGCAGCTCACGCGCCCCAAAATCATAGTCAATCAATAGAGCGGTGCGTCGTCGCTCCGGCTGTGTGTTTCCCCTCCCCCTTTGCCCTGGCACCATTCGCCGCTTTCCCCGCACCCTTGCACGGCACCAAAGTCCCCACCGCCCACGAGCTACCACCGCCCGCACCATCCCCACCATTTCCCCCGCCTTCCCACCCTGCACTCCCGTCTCCGCCTCCCCGCCTCCATCGCTGCTCTCGACGGACCGGCTCACCTCGACGCCCCGCCGCCGTCCGCAACGGCCCAACGCCCTTACAACCATTTCCCTTTGAACCCCCACGCCTCCCCCAAACGCTCCCGCAAGGACGCCCTCGACATCCCCGTCACCCTTGACACCCCCACCCCCTGCACCCCGTCCCTTTTCACCCTACCCACCCTCACATTCTTCTCGCTCGTACCGCCTCCTCCATGCCCCCCCGCGCCCTCCTCGCCCCTCCCCGCCTACGCCGCGCGTCTTAAAGGGCGATGTGGCGCCCATCCCCTTTTCACCCCCACCGCCCTCACATTCTTCTCGCTCGTACCGCCTCCACTGCCCCCCCCGCGCCCTCCTCGCCCCTCCCCGCCTACGCCACGCGTCTTAAAGGGCGATGTGGCACCCATCCCCTACACCCCGTCCCTTTTCACCCCACCCGCCCTCACATTCTTCTCGCTCGTACCGCCTCCACCGCCCGCACCGCCCGCCTCGCCCCGTCCACGCCGCGCGCGTCTTAAAGGGCGATGGCGGCGCCCATCCCCTACACCCCGTCCCTTTTCACCCCACCCGCCCTCACATTCTTCTCGCTCGTACCGCCTCCACCGCCCGCACCGCCCGCCTCGCCCCGTCCACGCCGCGCGCGTCTTAAAGGGCGATGCGGCGCCCGGGGCGTCTTAAAGGCGCCCGACCGCCCCTGGCGCCCCGCGGGCGGCTTCCTCACGCCGCCGGGGCGAAAGTCAGGGGGCGATCCCTGCGCCCGCGCCTCATTATTTAAGGCGTCGAGGCGCCGCCGCGCCGCGCCGCGCCGGTCGAAGCCATTGTCTGCGCCGGACGCAGATTCATTTACTTTGTCCTCCCATTATGCGCCTTCGCGGAATATTGCTTACCGTTCGGAAGAGCCACTTGCGAGGCTGGGCCGTGAATTCTCGGGATTTCAAGGCGGCGATGGAACAAAGAGAGGAAAGAATGAGCTCACGCCGAGAAACAGTATGCGTCGGCGAATTTACCTGAGTAACAAAATTAAATTTTACCTATAAATGCTTTTTATAATTAATTTTTCAGTCGTGTCCGCCAAGTTATTGGTCTTTCCACGCGTTTACGGTCTTGTCTTTGTATAGATGTAGAGTTATTTCATTAAAATCGAATGTCAATACAATGTGATGGGTAAAAACAAAATGGCGTGGTCATGCTATTAGAATGGAGAGTGCAACAAGTTAATGTTGGAGATAAATAATATGCAAACACGAAAACTAAGACAAAAATAACCTGAAAGAATGTAATAAAGAGAATCCACATTGGAAGGAAGATAGTTAATACAAGAAATTAAAATTGTGACGAATCTTTGGAGCTGGTAATTGCTGGAGTTAGGGTATGAGAAATAAAAACAATCCCGAAATAAAATAATTCTGCCTAATATTGTATGTTAGTTACGTTTCTTGGTTTTTATGTATTAGTAAAATAGTATTAGTATTAGCAAAATTTACATTTGAAGTCTGAATATTGCGATGTGTCGGGGACCATCGCAGTCCTCCACCCTTGCGTCACGCCAAATTACCGGACGGCAGGAAAGAGCTACGCGCCCCCGAATTAGATATGCCCAGCCGCTCAAGCCCCCCATAAACTTTCAACTATCAATTATACCCTTTTACTGACAATACCGCGATGCGTCGGGTGACCATCGCACCCTCTCACCCCCGCGTCACGCCAAATTACGGAAGTTGGAAAGGGCCACGCGTCCACCGCGACCCGATTTAGTTCCGCCCAACGGCCCAAGTTCTCCAGAAGCCCCTAACAATAAATCTTACCCTTTGTCCAACAATACTGGATGATCGACAGCCGGAACAACCATTTTAGCGACTTGGCGATCGCACCCGGCTCAATAATCCTCTAAAAGCCTATAAAATCATCACATGCCAAAGCAGAAGGGACACGTGCGCGCTCCTCCGGCCTAACAATGCCGGCCAATGAACAACCAGAAGGCACCGTTGATGAAATAGAAGGTTCGAGAAGTTGAAATCCGACCAATAAAATCACTAGGCAGGAAGCACGTGAGCACTTGAGATTTTTTCGAAAAAACGAAAGGGACAGACGGGCGAGCGAGGCCAGAGAGAGGACGGGCGACAGACGCTAGAGAGGACGGTCGTGCAGGAGAAGTCGTATGGAGATAGAAACCAACAAGTAAAGTTTTGAGTAGATTAACAGTGGTAGTTAAGAAAGCCACCGAATATTAGTCAGTTAATGAAACCTGCGGTAGAAAGGGAACAGCAGCAGTGGGTAAGGCACACACTGAGCCGACCACTGCGAAACTTGCCCGGTCTTCACGGAATTAATTCCGAATAGCCAAAGTTTGGCTTCGAGCGTCATACGCGGTCCAGGTGTCGTGTGACGGCCTGAGACGCGCGCGAGCATCACGTCGCGACCGCCCGGTCATCCACCGCCGACGTCCCGTGCGCCGGAGTCATCACCCCGGAGGCAATCGGAGGCCAACCTTGCAACGTTCCGGCGTCGCCTCCTGAGGGTCCGACTACACTTCTCCGTCGCTCGGCGAGCAATCCAGTCGCGGTGACATTACCATCTAACATCACAGATTGTAAGTTGTCATCACCATCATTCATTAATCGGCTACTAAAGTGACAATAACCCAGCATCAACCTGAACAGTTTCTCTTCGTTTAATTTTTTTGAATAAATTAGTCCCCGCCATTTGGTCGGGTGAACCAATTAATACCATAGCAAAGTGTTATTATTCTAAATCTTAAGAAACCACCAAATGCAACCCTTCGACCCAGGGCGCTCACCCCTGAGACGCTCAACGCCGGCGACATTAAGCAGGTAAGTGGGCATGCGCTTGGCGCCCTTATTAAATAAATTCAGCGCGTGTCCCCTCCTGCGACTTGGGACGACTGTCACACCATAAGTGTGTCGGCGCCTCCATTTTGTGAGCAGTTCCATCACATAAATTGGACGCCCAACGTGGTTGTTTTTATACGAATAATTGAGCTTGTGTAGACTCAGATCATAAATTGGACGCCCAACGTGGTTGTTTTTATACGAATAATTGAGCTTGTGTAGACTCAGATCATAAATTGGACGCCCAACGTGGTTGTTTTTATACGAATAATTGAGCTTGTGTAGACTCAGATCATAAATTGACACCCAACGTGGTTTTCTATTCACGAATAATTGAACTTGTGTAGCGGGCATCTCATAAATTGGTTCCCCAACTTCGTTTGTTTTTTCACGTATAATTCAGCTTGTGCAGCGTGCAGAGCATAAATTGACACACAACGTGGTTTTTAACAAGTATTTTACTTTGTGTTACTCGCACCTGTGTATTTCTTATTGAACTCACTAATTCTTTCTTATCCATTTTCCGTTTACGCTTGCTCAATTATTGCCCAACTGAAGATTGCATTTGGTTTTAATGTGTGTTTCATTTGATATTTTGTATTTTATGAGGTTTTCAATCACTTTGCTTGCGTGTGAGACTTAAATTTTATATTGAACTTCCGGTAATTTTTACATATTTTGTATCAGTGAATGCTCAGAGTATTACAGTGATTCTCATAACTTAGAAGCCCAAAGTGTATTTATAAGAACATTTCACTCTCTTTTCAGACGCATAATTTCATTTTATTGTTATTTTCTTTTTACAATTTCTTGATGCGTCATATAGTGTTTAAGTGTGGTTAATTGAACTCTATTTATTTTTTTTCCTTTTTCATTATACGTGCTATTTCCGTCACGTAACAATTATATGTTTACTTAATAGTGTTTACTTTCTATTTGAAATTTTATGTTTATTTCTCAGTGTTATCCTCTAACATTTCATTGTGTGTGTTTTGTACTTTTCTTTTATTGTGTTTGATTGTGTACTCATGTGTAACGCGCTGTAGGCGTCATTATCGTACTTACGTCACTTCGAGGATTGCTCGCTCCACGATGGCTGAAAATAATCCCATTCAAAACCCCGAGGTTTCTGACCCCGCTCCCGCAAACGCCGACGCGCCTGCCGAGCTCACGCCCCCAGCTGTTCTCGCCCCTACTGTCGGGGTTTCTTTAGAGCAGGTACTCGAGACGAGTACCGCCGAGGCCGGACCTACCCTCGCCGCGGCCGCTCCGACGCCACCCTCAGACCAAATGTCTCAATTTTTCAGCACTCTTATCGCAAAATTTGACGAACAGCGTCAAGAATTTTGTCAATTTCGATCACAATTTGACGAACAGCGTCAAGAATTAAATTCTAAATTTCAGGACTTGAATTCCAGATTTGATTCGAAATTTTGTGCCCTTGATAGTAGATTAGACGAACACCTCACTAATTTCACCCTTTTTCAAAGTGAGGTGTCTCAACAACTAAATTCGGTTAATTCAAAGGTCGATAAACAGAGCACTAAAATCGCCTCTCTCGCCTCTGCTGTTGAAAATAATTCTACGCAAATTTCTGACATCAACGAACATTTAACAGGCCAACTAAAGAAATGCGAATCGCTCCAGTCTGAAACAGTTCAACAAATGACAGAATTTAAAGACAGCATAAACAAGGATATTGCAACCGTTTCAGAAAAGCAATTAAATTTGGGACATTGGGCTCGTGATAAATTTAAAGACAATGAATCCGAAATTTCCAACTTGAAAGGCGAGGTGACCAAGAAACTAAAAGGGGTTGACAATAAGATTGAAGGACTTCACGACTCCCTGAACAATAAAATTGAAACAGCAAAATTAGTTATCCAGGCTCAGGCGGAAATGGAACGGAAAGAAATCGAAGTCAAAATAGGCGAACTAGAAATTAAAGTAGCGGAAAAGACTATTTCAGCTTTCCCGGTTAATGCTATGCCACTGTCAATTCCTCCAAATTTAAAATTCTCTGGTAATCGCGGTGAACAGCCCATTACGTTCTTACGTAATGTTGAAAATTATTTTGCTTTAGCGAGACACATTCCTGAATCTTCTAAACCGAAGGTTATAGCCCAAATGTTGGTTGACCATGCCCAAGAATGGTTCCAAACATTGTTACCAGTTCCGGCTGATTTTCAGGATTTTCGTTCCAAATTTATTAATCGTTTTTGGGATAGAAACACCCAATACAATTTTAAAATGGATTTGGCTAAAGGTAGATGGGACCAGAATGGTAACATGTCTATGCGGGATTATGCAGTGTCTCGCATTGCCCAACTTAAACAATGCGAACCTACCCCCCCTGACGACGAAATTATGTGGCTATTAACTCGTCATTATCCATATGTCATTCAAAACCTCCTTAAAACTAGTTTTGTAAAAGATCTTGAGCAATTTCAGATCTTATTGGGCGATTTCGACCAAACGAATGTGCAATTCGCTTCTTATCAAAATCAGAGTCAAAACTCTTCACGCCCACGTAATGGCAATAATAATAATCAGAATCGAGGATTTCCCCCACGCCATTCGCAAGGTCAAGAGCGTCCTTTTAACCACGGCCCTTCGCCGCACTTTCCCCCCGCCCCCTCCCCCCCGGCGCCGACCAGTTTTCCGCCTCCCTTCAATGCCGGTCAAGGCCAAACCGCGCCCCTTCTAGCGCCGCCTTCGACAGCCCCAGGTCAACCACCACAGAGGCCGTTAAACCGCTCAGGTCCGGAATAAATGGGAACACAGTTCTGGACCATTACCTAGAGGAAGATGTGGATTCCGCCATATCTTCGTAGTAATAGATGTGTTTACTAAATATGTTAAGTGTTTTCCTATTGTTAAACCTACTGCAAAGTCCTGTTTAAAACACCTAGTGCAAGGTTTCTTCAAAGAATGTGGGACGTATCAGCGTGTCCTCAGTGACAATGGCACGCAGTTCACGAGTGACCTTTGGCAGCAATCGCTAAATGATTTAGGTGTCCAAACAATCTTTTGTTCTATTAGGTCACCGAGATCAAACCCAAGCGAAAGAGTCATGAAAGAATTATCACGTTTGTTTCGGGTTTATGTGTCTCACAAGCATACCGCTTGGCCCGATTTACTACCGAAGATTAATACGTGGCTTAACCACATCCCCCATGAATCTTCCAGATTTACACCTTTCGAGGCTCAATTCAATAAGAAGCCGAAACCATTGTTTCCTATTTTAGCAAAATGGCCACTCAAATTCCAATTTCCCCTGAGGATCGGTGTCAAATTATTCTCTCAAATTTAAAGAAAGCTGGTGATACGAGAAAACAACACCAGAAGAGTAAAACCCATTTATTTAAAGTCGGCGATAAGTTTTAATCAAAGCTCTCAGAGTATCTAATCAGCCTGAAGGCCTTATTAGTAAATTCTTTCCTTTATTTGTAGGTCCTTACCAAATTATGAGGCTTGTAGCCCCAACGCTTGCACTTTACGTAGCACAGATGGTTCCGAGGTTGGTCCTCACAATTTTTATAACCTTGTTCCTTTCAGAGATTAAACTAGATTAATTGGCTGAAAGAATAAAAGCCCTCATTTATGTCGCTCTGATTAGGTAACCTTATTTTAATTATATTCTTGTGGATCCAGCCCGGTTGCCCTGGCACGTCTTATTATTAATTAATTTCGTGGGTTCGCTACTACTTCAATGCTTTGGTTAAGTGATAGTTATAAGTGAACGTCGTTGTTGATTAAAAAAGAGAGAGAAATAATTCAGATATCCCTTAGATATACTCTGTCGAGAGTTGACGAGAGTTATAGCCATTGACTTTAATTAATGAAACGAGCTCCATTCTGATATTATGAATTTAATGTTTTTGCAACCCAAGTCCTTTGTTTAATTCATTGGTTGTTTTCTCACGTCTACCATTCTATTTTCAATTCTCCATCGTGTTGATATTTTGTTTCCTCCTCTTGTGTTTTAAATAATTTGGCCACTGTTGACTATTATGCTTATCTATTATTTTGCAAATGTCGCATTTATTCCACTTGTTTTTATTACCTCTAAAATCGTATTAAAAGAGCGTCAAATATAATAATGATTAACAGGGTTCCCACTTTTGGCTCTTCCCTTTGCACAATTATTCAATTTGCAGTAGCGTTTAACTAGTTTTAGGTACCCCATTGTTTCATTTTGCCAGTCTTTCTAAGTTTTGTTTCCAATTATCCCTCTATGTTATCTTCTTAATTACTTATTTAGTGCTTAGTTTGCTTTTAGTTTGAGTAGGTGTTGCTAATGGCCCACCACCATTTCTTATTTTTGAAAAATGATAAAGATTATTTTCATTCATTTTCTTATCATTAATGTGTTTGTATTACTTCTTAAAGATTTTGTGTCCTAAATTTATTGGTCATCTAGTTTTTTAGAGATAGCTTTAGTGTTGTTCCTCTTCATTAATTTTATCCTTTTGCTTAATTAACTAGTATTGTCTTATCATGTTAGAGTTGTCATTGGAACCCCTAATTTTCGTTCTGGACATGCCAGGTTTTTGTGTTTTCACCGCTTCATCTGTCGGCACATGCTCCCCAAATTTATTTATCATCTATTTTTGTAAATCCCCTTTTTTTTTTGTTCTTAGATTAAAAAAAACACATGTCCCATGCGTTTTTTTTAATCTCATTGTACGGGGGGGTAATGCGATGTGTCGGGGACCATCGCAGTCCTCCACCCTTGCGTCACGCCAAATTACCGGACGGCAGGAAAGAGCTACGCGCCCCCGAATTAGATATGCCCAGCCGCTCAAGCCCCCCATAAACTTTCAACTATCAATTATACCCTTTTACTGACAATACCGCGATGCGTCGGGTGACCATCGCACCCTCTCACCCCCGCGTCACGCCAAATTACCGGAAGTTGGAAAGGGCCACGCGTCCACCGCGACCCGATTTAGTTCGCCCAACGGCCCAAGTTCTCCAGAAGCCCCTAACAATAAATCTTACCCTTTGTCCAACAATACTGGATGATCGACAGCCGGAACAACCATTTTAGCGACTTGGCGATCGCACCCGGCTCAATAATCCTCTAAAAGCCTATAAAATCATCACATGCCAAAGCAGAAGGGACACGTGCGCGCTCCTCCGGCCTAACAATGCCGGCCAATGAACAACCAGAAGGCACCGTTGATGAAATAGAAGGTTCGAGAAGTTGAAATCCGACCAATAAAATCACTAGGCAGGAAGCACGTGAGCACTTTGAGATTTTTTCGAAAAAACGAAAGGGACAGACGGGCGAGCGAGGCCAGAGAGAGGACGGGCGACAGACGCTAGAGAGGACGGTCGTGCAGGAGAAGTCGTATGGAGATAGAAACCAACAAGTAAAGTTTTGAGTAGATTAACAGTGGTAGTTAAGAAAGCCACCGAATATTAGTCAGTTAATGAAACCTGCGGTAGAAAGGGAACAGCAGCAGTGGGTAAGGCACACACTGAGCCGACCACTGCGAAACTTGCCCGGTCTTCACGGAATTAATTCCGAATAGCCAAAGTTTGGCTTCGAGCGTCATACGCGGTCCAGGTGTCGTGTGACGGCCTGAGACGCGCGCGAGCATCACGTCGCGACCGCCCGGTCATCCACCGCCGACGTCCCGTGCGCCGGAGTCATCACCCCGGAGGCAATCGGAGGCCAACCTTGCAACGTTCCGGCGTCGCCTCCTGAGGGTCCGACTACACTTCTCCGTCGCTCGGCGAGCAATCCAGTCGCGGTGACATTACCATCTAACATCACAGATTGTAAGTTGTCATCACCATCATTCATTAATCGGCTACTAAAGTGACAATAACCCAGCATCAACCTGAACAGTTTCTCTTCGTTTAATTTTTTGAATAAATTAGTCCCCCGCCATTTGGTCGGGTGAACCAATTAATACCATAGCAAAGTGTTATTATTCTAAATCTTAAGAAACCACCAAATGCAACCCTTCGACCCAGGGCGCTCACCCCTGAGACGCTCAACGCCGGCGACATTAAGCAGGTAAGTGGGCATGCGCTTGGCGCCCTTATTAAATAAATTCAGCGCGTGTCCCCTCCTGCGACTTGGGACGACTGTCACACCATAAGTGTGTCGGCGCCTCCATTTTGTGAGCAGTTCCATCACAATATAGTAAAAATGTACGACTTTCATATTCGGCAAAGACAAAATCGTGACAAAAATTATCTATATCTTTTGTCTGTGGCTTGCTCTTTGCGAAAATGAGGCGTGAGCGGTTACGTACGTTTTTCTAAAGGGCTGTAATACAGTAAATATGCCGTTCTATTGAGACATGATGACAAATCTCGATCAGGTTTTTGTCCAGTTTCCCTGATCCATTGAGCAAATGCTGAGATGACCCCTTGTCATGCTTCTGGACGTAAATATAGCTTCACTGTGCGCACGTTTTGTTGAGCACTCCTTTTGCTTGTAGTTCATTTATCGTTGAAATTGATTTTCTATAACTCGGGAACAAACATTTTTCAAATATTTTATTTCTCTAAAATAATTGTTTTCTAATTTTTTTCTCTCAAGAAAATGTGCGCAGATAAATCTCTTTCCCCACACGTCATATATAGTTTTTTACTGTTTTTGACAAATAAATAAATAAATAAAATGACATTTTTCTTGAAAATTATCGGAGGAAGGGCCCTCAGTTTCCAACCAACACGCCGACAGATGTTATAAATCTGGAGGAACACTGTATATGATCTACTCGTTTCATATTACATGCAACAAAGTTACAACAAAGTCTTACGTTTACATTCATTTCTTTATCATGATCCTACATTATATATTGTGGTAAATTAGATAAGTTAACCCAATTTATGGAGAACTGTTTAGATGCTCACGACCTTTTCAATTTTAAGTTAACTGAGAAAAGGTAAACTGGTGGTTTATTTATATTTTAAATAAATAGTCTAAGCCTCACATTTTTTAAGATTTTATTCACAGCATATCATGCATATTAATCCCGTTGGTTACTATTTGCGCCTTAAGCAGTCATGTAGATTAATTTTCATCACTGGAAAATCTCGCCTCACTTAAACACATAACATTTAACTTATTGATAATACGTTTAGCTGTTAGTATGTTTAGTATAACACGTTTAAGTTTTAGCTGTTAGTACCCATTCTAATTGACTAATTTTATAAAAAATACACATGGATGTTAACTTCACTTGAGTACTAAAAAGTCTGTTTACCATGGATATACTCTATTATAAATCTCAATTGGGCAATCTTTATAATATTCAAATAATACAAAGAATCAATAAATTGAAATGTGACAAAACCAGCGTTAAAGAAGAGCCTTTGAGTAATACGAGAAAAGTACTTTTTATATCTTTGAAACTTTACTTTCTTCAAGAAAGAAAATATAAAATGACGTGTAGCCTACAGCCATATTTTCATTCGCGTTTTGCGTTTAATGAACGTTTTATCAAATAAACTCTTATAATCTATCCATTTGTCAGACACAGAAAAAATGTAGTTTTAGAAGGTAGTATTTATGCCTCACACAGAAAAAAAGGTAGTTTCTGAACATTGTATGCACATGTAATTTAGAATATTTCAAACACTGTGCTTTGAAGAAAAGTTTTACGAATCAAATGAAATTAGAAATCAAAATTTGAAATAAAAATGTTAATTATTACTCCTCTTGATTGTCTTAATATTTTAGGATGAGGATTGGCTTCTAATAGAATTCCAGACATCAAAATGTCTTAAAATATGCACATTTAATAGCCAATTTGATGTGGAATGTACGTGTCTACAACACTTAGATGCCCATTTATGACCACATCATCTGGAAGAAACCTGAAAAAAAATGAAATTACAAATGAGAGAAATCTAACTCGTAAACTTATCATAAATTAATTAAAAGAACAAAAGACATTTCAACTATTGTGTCCTTAAACAGAGACATTGAACTAAAAAATATGTGTATTTTTTAAATAATTGTGAAATAAACTACTGTTAATTCTGATATAAGATTGATGGATTATTTGTGATTGCGGAATCGTCAACTGCTAAGGGCACTAGCCCCATAAGTGTGGTGCATGTTTCTTCCGTGGGAAGTGGCGATGATCTTCTCCCACTGGATGTTGAGATCCGGCGGCGACCTACCGTCAGCTACCGGAGTTTTCCTCAACCAGGTATCTCCCACCAGCGGGGCACCTCCACAACTGGGACAAGCTCTAAGCTTCCGACTGGTCTCCCGACAAGTGGAGTAGTGTAGTGCAAGTACGTGTATGCAATTCAGGAGTGAGGATAGGACGGAAGGAAGAGGAAGGAAAGACCGTGCGCTGCCCGTGGCCCGTTTGTTAGGATACTGGTCCGGTATTCGCCCGTCGTTGAGCGAAGAAACAACGGAAAACTACTGATCAGTGCAGCCGGCCGCTAGAATTCTCCTCCAGACAGCGACTTAATTCGACCTAGCCGACAAGCTAGCATCGGAATTCCTGCCACCGTCCGGTCTCGAACCTGGGACCTCCCAGTCAGGGGCACTGCAGTGACATCAATTAATGCCCTGAGCCATCTGGAATACGAAATGCCATCGGTTTCAATAAACATTTCCCCAAGCCCTATTTGGCGTTGGGCGCCTCGCGCGCGCTGCGTCGCGACGGCCTCCGTGTTTGTCAGTGGCGCTCTCTGCGGCCGCCCATTGATTGGCGTTTGTTCGCGAGATTTCCCCGGAGAACGCGCAGCTCTGGCAGGTCGGCGTCGTCAGCTCATGACAGGTTGCGCCTGGGGGTGCCTGCACAAATCCTCAAAAACGCAGTCACTGGCTGCGGCTTGGATATCTTAAATGAACTGTTGACCCCGCATGCGCTTATGGTTAAAGAATGTGACACTGATGTTGTCTGGTATCAATGTTTTATTTACAGCTGAAAGATCTTTTTCGATAGCTTAGCTACCATCATCAGAGCTACCTGAAAAAGCATACAAAATTTTGAAAAGAAAGTTGCATTACAAAAGGTTATCAACAAAATTAAGTTTTCGTAAAAAATTGTTGGTGCCAGATGCGTAAGCAACCTGGATTGTTACCGTACAGCCTCTGGGCGGAAAACGGTTATGGTTAATATTACACTTACCTGAAGGGCCGCAGGCCCCTTCCGTGGGTATGTGAAGTTAAGCAGGTGTAAAAGGTTCATACGTTTGTGACATTTTTTGATATACGACTAGCATAACTTTGCCATTTCTAATTATTTATTTTAAATTATTCGTCAGAGATTTGTTTCTTTCATATAATGGTCGTGAACAGATGGTCATGTAATACAGCAGATTATTTTATATCTCTTTCTAACGTATATTTATTTCACAAGAATATTTTTGTTTACAAATATTATTTCTTGAATTTTCATGTATTGTCTTACATTTTCTGCTTCTCTTCTTCCAAGCGACTGGATTTATAAAATTTCTAATAGAACTTTTTCAATTTATTATTAAATTCACTTCTATTATTATTAATAATAATATTATAATTATTACTATTGATATTATTACTTCTCTATATCACTATAAAGATGTTATGAGTCGGCTGATATAAAATCTACTCCAAGTTGCAACAACCTACCTAAGGAGCATATCTAGGGACTGTCGGTGCCTCTACAATACTTTGCACAAAATGTGGGCTGTTCCAAAGAAAGCAATATTATTATTATTATTATTATTATTATTATTATTATCATTATTATATTATTCTATTGCATAACCACTAAAGATGTTATGAGTCGGCTGAATATACAATCTACTCCAGGTTGACACCAGCTACCTAAGAAGTATATCCGGTGACTGTCAGTGCCTCTACAATACTTTGCGCAAAATGTGGGCTGTTCCAAATAAGCAATTTCTTGCACTTCCCAGTCTTTTGAATTACCAGGGAGTTTAGACAAGTTCTAACTCAAATTTTGCGGAACAAATTCCAGAGCTCCGATAACTATCGGGACGACCTGTGCTTTTACGCCCCACATTCGGCTGATCTCGATTTCCAAACTCTTGTATTTAAGACGTTTCTCTGCCTCCTTGGTAACGACTTTTTGATCGCAAGGTACAGCAACAGCGATAAGTAAACACGATTTTTTCGCCAAATCCCGGATAACTATATCCGGTTTGTTTGCCGCTATCGTGCGATCAGTTTGAATTTGTTGGTCGTACAATATCGTACACAATGCAACAGACGTCACCGGTTTTGGTGAGTGTTCGTTCCACTTGGGGCATGTGTTTGGAACTTCGAGGGCGGTACAGATCTGCCAGTGGAGGTAGCTACACACCCTGTCATGTCTTTTAAGGTATTCGGTCTTTGCTAGGATTGGACAAGCTGAGACAATATGATCAATGGTTTCTACTTGCTCCAGGCAAATGCGGCATTTATCATCTTGGGAAATTTTGAGAACCGCTTTATCATAATGTCGTGTTCTCAAGGCCTGATCTTGGGCAGCTATTACAAGTGCTTCCGATTCTGGCTTCATTCTTCCCCTTTTAAGCCACATAAATGATTGATCTTTATTGATCTGCACCTTGTCCATTCTTTTTAGGTATTGTCCGTGGAGTGGTTTGTCTCTCCACGATTTCTTTAACATTTTTTGTGTCTCACACTTCATGTTTAGCAGCATCAGAAGTTCAGTGTCTGTGTTATTCGACGTGTCTTGCCTAGTTTTCTTCGCAATGCTTCTTGCTACACTAACAATGCCTCTGTTTCCCATTCTTCGGTCAGATTTCATGACCTGCCTCATTAGAGGGTCATCTTGATGGCTGACTACATACTTCCCCAATCCGACTATTGCGTTGTGCCAGGAGGCCTCAATTTGTCTGAGGCCTCTTCCTCCTTCCTTAAGTGACACATAAAGTCTATGTATATCAGCTCGAGGGTGGGAAACATGATGCATTGTTAGCAGTTTTCTGTTTTTTCGATCCATGGTGCGAATTTCTTGCTCAGTCCAGTCCACTAGCCCAAAACTGTATCCGGCTACAGGTACCGCCAAACTACCTATTGCAGATATTTTATTCCTGGAATTCAGAGCGGACTTCAGGACCAGTCTCACTCTCCTGTAATACTCCCTACGAATTCTCTCTTTCATTGTGTCGTTCGAGATGGTTTCACATTCTTCAATGCCCAGATATTTGTAAGTTTTACCTGGCTCAAGATCTTGAATCACAGTGTGCGTATCAATTTCAACGTTCTCAGACGTTGTGAGTTTCCCTCTTTTTAAATTGATTTTTGCACACTTGTCAAGACCAGACTTCATACAGATGTCATTGCTAAAATCATTGATGACAGACAGCATTTGGGAGAGAATCGCTTCATTCTTAGCAAACACTTTAAGATCATCCATGTAAATAAATGTGATACAGGCCTTTCATCACCATGAAGCTTGTAACCAGTCAGCTTGCGACAACGGTCTCGATAGTGGGATCAAACTGATGCAAAACAGCAGAGTGGATAGTGAATCTCCTTGAAAAATACCCCTGTTAATCTGAATACTTCTGGTTTCTACTGCTTCCTTTCCGCGGTGTATTAGTATCCTGGTACTCCACGACTTCATACTAGCCTTACAAAATTCAATAAGTCTAGGATGAAATCGATAGATCTCCAGGGACTTCAAAATCCAGTCGTGTGGTACACTATCAAAGGCCTTTTGGCAGTCAATCCAAGCCATGCTCAAATTACGTTTGCGTTTCTTTACATCATTCAAAATGACTTTATTCAGTAGCAAGATTTCCTTACAGCCATAAAAGCCTTTACGACATCCTTTTTGTTCAGCTGGCATTAGATGATTCTTATTTAGATGTCTGTACATTTTGTCAGCTATGGCTGCAGTGATAACTTTGTACAGTAATTGGCCTGTAGTTCTTCGCCAAAGAGCTGTCTCCCACTTTGGGTAGCAAATATGTGATGCCGCGTGCGAGCCATTCCGGGAGTTCCTTTGAGTTTTCTAAAATTTTATTAACAGCCTTTGCAAGATGAGAATGTGTTGCTGTTAATTTCTTAATCCAATAAATCTGGATCTTATCAATCCCGGGGGACTTCCAGTTTCCCATGTTCTTAATTGCATGGAAGGGGTTCTCTTCCGAGAATTGGTGAACATCTTCCACTGTTTCTACAAGTTCATCGGCAGCATCAACTTCAGATTGAAGCCAAGATGCGTCTTTGTTGTAGGATCTGCTCTCCTCCCAGATTCCTGCCCAAAATGCTTCGACGTCATCTTTTGAAGGAGTAACAGCTTTGCCATTCGGTTTTTGAGTCAGATTGCGATATAATCTCTTCGCGTCTGTTTCAAACAACCGGTTCTGTACACGAAATCTATTCTACGTTTGTAACGTCTAATTCTTTGAACCCATGCTTGAATTTTCTCTTTTAGCTTTTCAACTACCATTAGCCTGCTGGTGTCATTTTCAATTTGGTATTTTTGTTCAACATTGAATATTTTTCGTTGAACTTTAGAGGTGTGCGTTGATTTAGAAGATGCCTCAGCTAAGAGTGATATTTCGCGCCGGGTGTCGGCTATCCGTTTCTCAATTCTGTTTATCCATGGGGGTACAGGGCTGTTTACTCTGTTTTGCTGTCGGCCGTCGGTGTTCTTGGCTTGCCCCAAAATTATCTGATATACTAGATATCCAGTTGCATATATGATGTGATTGATTTCAGTAATATCTAGATCTCTGTCTGGGGTATCGACCACCTTATTTAAGACAGAATTCACTGTTTCTATCACTCTTTTAGCTTTGGCAGTTTCGTATATTCTCCTCAACGGTTCGCGAGATTCAAACGGAAGTTGACTAACTCTTTCTATCTCGCGCCGAAGGATAGTTCGCAACATGTCCTTATCGTGTAATTCATTGCCAGATGAATTTTCATCACTGACGTGTGTTTCACTGGAAAGAGATGATCTTTCCACGGGATCATCATTTTCAAGTTCTACATGTTCGTCATGTGGATTGTTCGAGCGAAGTACATACTCCGCATTTCTCTCAATGTCAGCAAGTTGTTCTGCTGTAAATTTTCTACTGCTGTGTATGTATCGTCGTTGACTGGCAAGCTTCTTTGAGTCTAGGGTAGGTCTCATATCTGGGTTCCGCTCTCTCCATACCTTGAAAACTTCTATTTCTGAGCCCCCATTTTTCGCTTTTGCATAGTGAAAGCACCACATCACCTCTTTTAATTCATCCCGGGTCCATCTCTGACGATGGCTTCGAGCTACTGCCGGCTCTGGGTCCCTGGGACTAACATCCGTGGGATGGCCAGACATCGACAAGGTGACATTAGCTCGGTTTCTGAGCAGGTATGGGACATTGGTAGAACAAGGCACGTTAAGATTCATTGCATTGCTTATTCTATCCATTTTGCTCATTTGTTTTAAGTGTAGATTAGCATGACGCAAGTTCGAGTTCGCAGATCACACTTAACCCTTGGGTTGTTTCCTGCCATCCGTTACTGCGACCCGTAGTGGCCTCGGGGCATCCCCCCGCAGGGCCCAGCAAGGGGTCCCTCCGATCGCCAGTCGGCATTACTAAACCCTACGGGATTTTCACTGACTGCTGAAGGCAGCCTCCTTCGCTGGCTAATGCAAGGTTCGGGCCTCCACTCTAATCAGTGGCCTGGTGTGCCAACCCAGTTTCTCTCCTGTACCCTGTATGGGCCGACAACAGGAAGTCCAAAGGTTCATGACCCTTTCCTCTCTACTTACTACCCACTCTCCTCAAAATGGAGTACTTCTTCGTCGGACCGCTCACCTTCAACCTATTCAGTAAGGGAGGCCCTACCAGTAGCTAAGCTACCACTGACATAGCTCTCAGGCTCATGGGGGTACTCAAGCTCCACCACCAACTCCAAGGTCGTGTACTCCCTAGGTGGAGTTGTTGTTGTTATTATTATTATTATTATTATTATTTAGGTTTTGATAATGTATCGTACCTTTTTGTTTATTCGTGAGTAGTTCCTAATTTTATTAGGCCTTATTTTTCGAATTTTAAACACTCTGAAGCATTCAATGATCGCGTGAGTGGATTAATTTATGAATCCGTAGCAGAAGTTTCTGAGACGCTGAGAATCTAGTTTCGAGTCTCGACCGTTGAGAAATTTCAACATCTGCCAAATAGCTGTGCTGGTTGAAAGTTCTTACTACGTCACTAAGATACTTTCTACGTAGTAGAGAAATTGCATTGTTTCACTGCAGCAGAAGAGTCGATTTATCGACAGAAAAATTCGTATTGTGTGGCTCTCATATCAACAGGGTAGATGTACGTTTACTACATGACAAAAATTCCTTCAGCATTGTATAATCAGAAGCCAGGTATTGCGGGATCTTGATAACAAAATATTGGTTTACCTCAAAACGTCCGTCTGTGTCAGACGATTTTCATCAAAACTTTACCCGATCGAGCTCGCCGAACTGGAGGACCTGCAAATTTCAAACTGTTATTTTGATTTTTTTGGGTACTAAACCTGACGCCGACATTTTCAACATAGTTCCAAATTTTTGATTAATTATTTCCTGGGATAGTTCAAAGGGCACTTAACTAAATGGCGCAAGTCTCGTTTTCATTGAATTCGTTTTCACTGAATTTTTTTAAATTGCTTAAGTTCATATATTTGCGTTTGCTAGAAATACAATATCAGAGATTTTTTCCTTTACTAAATATTTTTACAGACAGATCTTGAATAAGATATTTGACAATTTTCGAAACTTTAAGTTTTCGTCTAATTTTGCGAGATCAACAATTGATTAAAAAAGTTGATTCACATTTTTCTGGAAGATTCTAAAAGTGGAGTAGATCCCATTTTAAAGGATCAGTATATTTTCGATTATTGCAAAACGTTAACCTTGAAAACTACTTTAAGGTTAATAGAGTTTTGTTCTTAAGGAAACCTGTTTCAAAACATAAAATATTTAAACATGGCCATGCGCACCTTTTAAATATCTTGAGGATTTTTCGCGTTATTTGTAAACGAAGTGAATGTTTTCTTAAGACGTCTTCCCCTAATATCTCTAATTTTTCTTCCGAATAGAGCAAAGAAATTTTACAAATTTTGTGTAGGTGTGAATTTCATTTTACTCTCTGAATTTTTGAAAACTGCAAAAATTACAAATTTTGCGATAAAGTATGAGCTGTTGTCGAACCACTAATTTATTGTAACCGAGAAACACCAGTTTGAATTCGTTTGAAGAATACTTTATATATTACAGAGATATAAGATTTTTAGTTTTTCTAAAATGAAACATCTTTCGGTATATGACGTCAATGTGTTCTCTTTGTAGAGTTCACAATGTCAGCTCTTGAATTTCTATAGAAGCTGTGTATACTTGCAATAAGTGAGGTAATTCATTTTTGATAGACGTACGCAGTTCCTGGAGTTATAGAGATCAACGGAATAATAACAAATTTTAGTACGACTTTACGGAACTTCTAGAATTTCCACATTATTGTATGCAAAATAAGATCGTAAACGTTGCTTTGTGGACATGTTGCCTTTACCAATGAAGCCATCAAATAGTATATTATGATATAAGACGCAAAGTTATCTCTTTCTATTATACTCTTGAATTATTACTTGACTTATTATTATACGAAGAAAATACAAACTTAGTCATCTCTGAACTTCTTTCCGGACAGAAAACTACCCACATTTACATAATGTTATTTAACCCATTGCAAACACGGAACGTGTATTGTCCATTTACAACTTATTTTATTATAGCATCACAGAACACTAATCCTAAAATACTCTAATTAACACATCTATTTGTACTAGCTCGCCATAATAAGGCAATTAAATTCAATTTTAAAAATGCAAGCGCCTAAACCGTTCATCCGATTTTCTCCAAAATTTATATTCTCCCATCGATCTGGATAACTCTCGGTCCTGTGAATTTGAAATGATTATTTGGATTTTTGTTTTTTCGACATAAAGCCTTTGGATTTTAAAAAGCGGCTTCTTATTTTTCCATTTAACTTTGTTCTCAAGCGTAAATACACTTAAAATAATGGTCTAGGTCTCGTCTTCGTTGAAATCTCTGAATTGTTGAAAACGGAAAAACCTCCATAAGTATATTACTACTAGATGGAAAATTACATCTCAGAAGTATATTAAAGATATTTATTATGAAAAGTACAGACATTAAGACTCTGTTAAGACTTAAGTTGGTAGTGCTGGAATAAATCCAATGAAAGTTATTAACTTATCAAGTTGATACTCGTAGTTAGAAAGGCTGGGACAGGGCTATGTGGATGTGGAATGGAGCAGTACGGCGCTAGGATAGCTAGGATGAGATTACGAGGCTAGGATGAGATTACACTGTGGGTAGAATGTAATCCTTATCCTTAATAATACTTTTATATCTGCGAGTATATTTACATTATACGGCGTCTCGCATCCAAACTTCCACCTTCTTCGATCTTGCCAGCCATATTCTTTTATGCGACTGTATGTTATTGTCTGCCATATCTCTTCTTTCCATGAAAATGTGGCTCAAACTCTCTTTCTGTGCATTGACAGTTGTCAACTCTATACTTTTAAAGGCCTCCGTTCTTGGAAGAAACCCGCATTCTTCTTAGGTGGTCGTACCAATTTAGACGTTACGCTTCTATTTTATCTATATATCTGTGATAACATTTGCAGTTTTGTATTTTCATTTTGAATCCTATCTCCTATGTTTTGATTTTTTACTGCTGTGTCTCCAAAATTACACTTCCATTGCCTTCAATTCCTTCCTTTTTAAATCTCCCATACCACAATTCTATATATAGATATTCTTTCCTCATTTACCATATATTCTAATTTTCACTTTATTTGTAATATTTTTACTCCGTACTACTGAGTTGCAGTTTACTACTATTGCAGTTCAATAACTGCAAATGTTCATTTCTGCATTGATTTTCCTCTTCACTACCCCCTTTCTTAGGTATAGCTGTTCCTCAATAATTATATGTCACGTTGCTCTTTACAGCTCACCCATCCTCCATTTCACGGTCTCTTTCTAACGTACCATTTCTTATGCTAAGGAAACCTTTTTTGTGCTAAGGAACATCGCTATCTTAAACCTTGGTTATTATTATTATTTTATTTTGTAGTTTATTTCATATCTTAACGTACCCCAAATACGTACTACTTTACAATACACGAGTATAAAAAATTAAAATGTCAATTATTTCTGCTAGTTACTGTAATAATGTGATCGTACGTATCGCCAGCACCCCCGCTGCCGCCGCTCTCACCACCTCCACCTCCCCCGTCCCTGCCGCCCCTGCCCCCGCCGCCACTACCTCCACCGCCGCCCCCAACCCACTGTCTCCACTGCCACCCTCGCCGCAACCCCCGCTGCCACCCTCCCCGTCCTTGCTGCCACTACCTCCACCGCCGCCCCCACCGCCACTAACTCCGCCGCCGCCACTGCCTCCACCGCCGCCACCCTCGCCGTCCCTGCCGCCACTACCTCCACTGCCGCTCCCGCCGCCTCTACCTCCGCCCCTGCCACCCCCGCCACCCCAGCCGCCCCCCGCCGCCGCTCCCGCCGCCTCCGCTACCGCCTCCACCTCCGCCACTACCTCCATCGCCGCCGCCGTGGAGGCCCACCCGCCATGCGCACCCGCAACGCATCTGCTCCGACGAGAATACGCGCGCGCGTTCATTTACGATACAGCGGGCGGGCGGACGGGCGCGCGCTCCAATAAAACACGGCTCGCCCGCCGCTCTGTCCGCTCCACGCATGGAATTGTGGGCGGGCGGGCGGGCGGAGTGGATGCAGCTCTCGCGAAGACAAACACTGCAGCGACGGCAGGGGGGGGGGCGCGGGCGATGTGCATCGGAGAAAGAGGAATAAATAAGCCATGGCCATAAATCATGTATCGACGCTCCCCACTCCCTCGTAGCCGCTACTCTTTCCACTGGATGAACGTGCAGAGCGCTTCCAAAGAGTGCGTGTGCAGAAGCTGCGGGAAACGAGCTTTTTTTCATAGGTTTTGATATAGTGTTAGCATGGCTCAGTGCATGGTTTGTCAGCCTTGTACGAAGTCTTGGTCGCTAGCTCTTTTCTCAGTTTATATGTAGTGGAGAAAATGGCTTTGCTCAGATCTTCTCGAGATCATACCGTCTCCTTTGCCTTTATTACTAAGCATTTGTATTACTAATTTCCAATGCGCGTAAAACTTTACAGAAAACACTTCGGTGTCAATAGTTTGGTTACACACCCAGAAACTCAGGTACCCAGATGCCTATATTATGAATTTCTAATGCCCATAGAAATTGAAATAAACTATAAAACCTAATCCATTCGAAAAGTACATGTCTATGGTTTAGTTAAATATTTAGGAACTCTCAAAATAAAAAAAAGCAAACATCTATTTTACTAACTTCAAATGCTTACGGAACTCGAAACAAAACTCTGCAGTGTTCGGCTATGTGAAATGTATCAACGGTTTTGTTTGATGCCCAAAAAATGTGTAAAAATTCGAAAACAATGAAACAATTTCGTTTTTGACTGATAGTTTCTCCCTGAGTGCGACTTTGCTTACGACCTATCTGACAACATGCGTTAAGGAACGCATTCGACGATGCGTTCACGTGTGCTCTATCAAAACAGCCAATTTTTGCAGTTGCAGGTCCCCATTTCCCGCACATTCGACAACAGAATTTTGCAGCTGCAGTGTTCTAGTTTTATTATAATCAAGCACTCCGCAATCAAATTTGACCCACTATATTGGTACAATGTTGCTTTAGTTGGCTCTGGTCATTTCTTGTTCTCTGTAGAAGCACACAGGGGCTGTCTTCCAAAGAGTGCGTATACATAAGCTTCATTTAATGGACTGAGTGTGTGTTTCATTTAGGTTTTGATCGTGTTTTCATATTCCTTGTTTGATTGCCAGACCTGTATCTCTAGTTCTGTGGTTCTTATAGTGGTGCATTGATGAACAAAGAAGTCATGCAGCGTTTGGGGAGTCTATTACATTTAAATCTCTTATCATTCTGTTGAAATACTGACTCCATTTTACATTATCCATCATCTTCATCCAGTGTTGCGTTAGGTTAAACGCGACCTGCTTATTTTCCTTTCAGGAAAGCTCAGAACTTTAAATCATTTCTAAAGGCAACATAAGGAAACTACAGACCATATTGTTTTTTGCCGTGTTTTCATTCAGATTTTTTTAACATGTTACCGTTACGTGTTAGCATGATTTAGTGCTTAGATTCGAGCCCTTAATATTTTTGCGTGATTCCTATCTTTGCAAGTTTGTTGGGAATAAAGGAAGTTGTAAATGAGATTTATTCGAGGTTTCGCTAGTGATTTGTATTACTATTCATTTTGTCTAGATTGATTTATCTATTATTTTATCGAGAACGTTGCTGCATCCATGGTCTTCTAATCTGGTGATACCTCAGTGTGCGTGGGAAACGCATAGAGTTTGCTGAACACGTTTGTGGTATACGTGCGTGTAAGCTGCAGAGAACTGGATATCTGTTCTAGGGATTGATGAATCTCATGAGAAGGGATGTGGCTCATTCATTTCACTGTCAGCACTTTATCTGTAGAATCGGCTTCACATCCCCTGCACGAATGCATTCATATGTTGAGTATGTGAACAGGATTATCAGCGGTTTTTCTCGGAGATATTCTTCACCCCCGTCTGCCTCTAATTTCTCTCTTGTTTTCCAGTAAACTTATTCATTACCATCACTTATTCATTTCATCATCCTCTATCAAATGACGACGAACGTTGCTTTTGGCGTGTTTTTTTTAAGCCAACTTAACTCATCTTTCGTTTGAGTTTTCTTTAGACGTAGTGCCATTTATTTTAAAAAGGGAAAAATTATTTTGTTTTATTAATTAGTTTATTTATTTACACCACGTACAGTAACAACTGTATTATCTACGTCTGTGTAATATTTATGAGAATTTCTCCAAATATTACAGTTCTTTTTTTACACACATTACGTTCTTTATTTTGCGACAAGTAGCATTCTGCTATCTGTGGGTCTTAAAATATCAATTTTAGATTTTTCGGCGGAGATTTACAGATTTTCATTACGCGTTTGATTTTGAATCACGTATGATCAAAATACAAGATAGTTACTATCACGACGGAAAAGTATTGGTTCTACAGAATGACACAGACTTCCTTGTACTAGTTAGTGTTTTAATTTCTGTGATATGGGCTAGCTTTTCGAACTTGTCACTTACTCCTTTGCCAGCTGTCGTGAATCAACGCCCAAATTTCATTTTTACTTTCTTGCCTTACGACGTTCTTCGTAAGAAGAGAAAGTTCGTGCGCCGGAAAACGGTGAATTTTTTTAATGTTCTCATTTTTTGGGTTTCCTAAAGTAGAACCGAAATATTACTTTATAAATATTATAGAAGAGTAAAACCTTCTCCTATAAGGGAATTTCTGTCCAAAATGTTGCAGCCGTTTTTTAATAAAAAGACATTTAAATGTTACTCTAAATGTGAAATTTTTTAGCTCTTTTTCACAGAAATCTTTTGAGTTTTCGAAAACAAATATGAAGCACTTCCTTTCACAAACGTGTACAAATTCCTGGAGATGTGCATATCAACGGCGTGAGAGATATTAAAAAAACTAATTTCTGTTATCTTTGTAAAAACAAAAGAATATAGCAAATTATGTTTGTCGTCTCATAAAATGCAATAAGCACTATCCGTAGGGAACACTTTTAAGAAAAAAATTGAAGCCGTCTTTGCGAAAATGGCCTATAAAAATTTTTGAAAATGGGGAATTTTGAGCTCACTTTAACGAAAACTTTCCAGAAACTTTATCAGACATCATTGGAAGTACATGTACTCGTAAGTGCAACTATTCTGAACGAATTGCCGTCAATGCAAATATTAACGACGTGAGAGACAAGTTAAAAAATACAATTTTTGTAATTTTTGTGTAAACAAAAGAATGAAGAAATAAGATGTTTATATTATCTTATCAAGTACATTTAGTATTATGAGTACGAAAAGTTCAAAGAAAAAATTGGGGACTTTTTTTGAGAAAAACTAGTTTTTTATTTTTTAATTTTGCACATAGGGCACGAAATATTGCGCGAAAATGATTAAAATTTTCAAAAAAAGAACTAATTTTGGAGAACAAATCTTACTTGAAAGAAAAATCTATTTACAATTTGTAGATGAAGGAAGATGCCGAAAAAATTACAATATTTTACAATTTTAAAAAATTGGGAGTTAGCAGTTATAATCGAACCTGTGCCACCTTTACAACTGCATTTCACTCTATTCTTCAATGAAATTAATAGAAAAAGTTTGGAACTTTGGAAGTTAAGAAAAGTTTGAAAATGTCCCAGCGGCTTCATGTAAAGTACCCCCCAAAAATGATTGATTGTTTTTCAAAATCGCAGAGTATCGAGTGAGGCCAGATCATCAGGTGTTTGTTCAGCTTCTACGTGAATTTTAGACGCTAGTGTTGTTCACAGACAACGGACGGACAATCGGACAAACTGACGTTTTCGAAAAAATCATTTTGGGTGTCAAGGTTCCCACATTTTTTAAAATCTTACTGATATAACGTGTTAGAGGGAGCAATTTGCTACATTTTAAAACAGGATGTATCCCCTGTTTCCGTATCAGGGCCCCACAATATGCGTTTCCTGTCGAACAATCCCGTTTTTTGTCGCCACATTACATAAATTACTCTATATTACGTATATTACTCTTTATGCGAAAGTAAAAGTATAAATTGATGTCATGAGTGCATATCTGACTGGCATACATTACCGTATTTCTGTGGCCTTTCGGGCAAAGAATGAGAGAGGCGTCGCACAAATAACGATGATGTTGATGCTTGATTTTAACAGCTAAGCATAGATGACTGATCCATTCACGCAGGCTACATAATAGTTATTTACGTGGCCAGTACAGAAAGTGTGTCTTCGGGGTACGAATGAAAGATTGACGCACGAAGCAAAGGTAGCAGCGAAGTCTGATATTTTGAAAAGACTTCCCCTTCGGGGTTGTGTACATTATTTTTTTTTTAAATAAATTCATCGAAACTTGCAAGTGTATACTCTTGGAATCATGAAATAGGCAAGACTATCGACATGTTGATTCAATGTCGCCTCAACTATTTATTTACTTGACAGCACCGACTGTTTCACGTGTCTACAGCTTTAAAATCAATAAACAATGAAGTAAGTACAAATTTGCAGCGACGAGTGCTGAAATAAATAATACGAACATATTTAGGATTTGGAACCTCTTACCTCATCTCGGCCATTTGATGCACAGGCTTTAGATTTTTATTTCATTTGCTTTGAACCTGCAATTATTTTCATAAATTTCCTTTTATTATCCTGAGTAAATCATTCGTTTGATGAATTTTGACGGCATTTGAAGCGAAGCTCTCGAAATAGAATTTTGTATTGTATTGTTCTCTATAGTTCATTCCAGCGTGCGGGCGTTTGTGATTGACATGCGCTGGCGTACCTCAGGGTTCGCGTTTTGACCTCCTCGCTTTGACGGCGGACGGCGAGCGACGGCGGCGGAAGGTGGGCGGGTGACGGCGGCGGCGCATAAATAAATAATACAAACTGAATTACAGCGGCGGCAAACGAGCGGTACCGCAAGTTACGGGCGTTCGCTGTTTTGTTTATGGCTGCCAGCGGCGCGGCGCGGTGCGGCGCGGGCGGCGCGGCGCGGCGCGGCGCAGCGCGGGAAATATTCGGCGTATCCTTCGATTATCGATTTCCCTTGTCAAATTTCCCTCTGGAATTTATGGTTCTTAGCGCGGCTCCCACAGGGCGCTGGCAGGACTCGCCCGATTGCTGGGGCTTCGTGGGGTGTGCCGTGTGGCCTGGAAGCCGGCGACGTCGGCTGGGCTACGTCAGCCAGACCTCTCGGGCTACATTCGTTTTCAGCAGGCTGCGTGCGCTTATGTTACAACCACAAGCAGATACTCACGCCATCATATTATGTGAAAATGATCCTTATTCAGTTTTTTCAAATAGTAATAAAGCGCCATTTTTATCAAAACCTCCCGTAGAACCTTTTTAAGTCGAATTTGGGTCGGACGGGAAAAAAGTTGGGTCTGCAGGATACAAAGGGGGGATGAAAAGGAAGAGAGATGGAAGAGAGAACGGTTGAACTGATAAGGGAAACGTATTTTGGATCTAGATTTAGAAAGTAATTTAGTGAGAGGCAGCAACGTCTGTAAAGACGTTATTAGCTTTAATCACTACGCTTTTAATATTTATCATTGGAGTGCTACAACATCATTTGAGTGCTGCAATATATATCTTTATTTATCATTGGAGTCGTACGTAGGTATTATCTACAAATAAGCAACATTATAAAGTATTTAACTGTTTTCACAGATTTACGATCTTCTTTTAATAAATGCGTCGCTGTCTTACATTTTGTTACGCAACGTATTACTTCGAATTTGATTGACTTGTTTCTTCTTTTCCGTCAATGTAAGAGATGAAAACATCCAAAAATATATAGAAAATCGTTATGATCTATTCAATTTATTTCGCTTATAAATTAAAATGTAATCATGTGTCGTGTAATTACGTAATCATGTGTCATTTTATCACATGTTTCTAGTTTATGCAAAATCCATACTAACATCTCCCTCATAAATAGTTCCCTGATTTTTCACTATTCTAACTTCTTAATGCTTAATGTTGCTCATTTCTCTCAAATTTTCTCTTTTCTCTTTGGACTGTTTTCTGTTTCGTAACAGTTATAGCTCTTGACGTGGTGACTAGATGTAATTATGACCTATCTCATTTCAAGAGAAAAAAGGATTTTGTGGTGTTCATTTAGTTAATTAAATTCCGGTTTGAAGCTTTATACGATAAAATTAACATTGGAAACGTGTATTTTACTGTCATTTTTCGATCAAATGTATCCTTTTAATGCTCATTATTATTTATTTTTAATATTTTAATATGTCCAAACACGAGATTCATAAATTGTTGAATGAAATCGTTACGAATTTCCTGTGCCAAAAAATGAAGTAAAATTGATAAAATTATAATGTGTTAATATTAAAAAAGTTACAGCATGCTTTATATGTCGTTTATTTTACAGAACATATTTTCCTGTTGAATACCTAAAGTAGTAAAAAATGGTGAAAATTGATGTATTTGGTCAGATCCCTCACCATCCAAGTCTGGGTATTCGGTTTCAAATTCTGGTCTATGTGGAATTACTGGTGAACAAATGGGTTCGTATACGTTTTCTCCTCGGTGTTTTCCCATTTTCCCCCTCATTGGGCATTCGCTTTATTATGAGGTTCGTCATCAGACGTCCATAAAAAACAGTTTATCTCAGATATGACAAAATCTATATTGAAAATCATAAAAATGAATATAACAAAAAAAATATTTAACGACACGCAATTTCTCCCGATTAGGCTCTTCCAGTGCAAGTTGTTTTGAAAATTTCATCCTCCTCAAAAACAAACATTTCTCTCGACTATATTGTTTCACTGAAACGAAAGAAAACGCAAAATTTATTGATTAATCCTTAGAAAATTTTATTTCTGTAATATCACTTTCCATACAGCATTTTTACTCTTTCGTCTGGCAATTTAACTGCAAGAATCATTGGCCTGTCTGAAATAAAAATTACCGCAGGTTGCACTGTCCGCCGAAACCCATACTTGCGGCAGTTCTTGGACTTAATTATAGAAGTTAGAGAAGATTGATAAGACACACTTCCTTGCCAAGAATAAAGAAATAAAATGCGTGGTGTGTATGTTCGTTTCGGAACCACATCCACTCTAGTTTTTGTCAAGGTGACCTCTTTGAGGTTATTTCAGACGTTCCCCTGCCATGGTGATGAAATTTGATATGAGTGCGATATCACACGTTGTGATTAAAGTGCGATATCACACGTTGCTCTGTTCAACAGTATATTTGTTGAGGATACTCTGAATAACTCTTGCACATTTGATTTTGTCTGCGTCGTAAACCTAAGTTCGATAGGTCTTTTAATTTATATTCGATGTTTCGCCGTTTATGCGCTTGGTCATGAGCTCTAGCCGACATAGTTGGCTCAGGGAATGAGTTGATGTCACTGCATTGCCTCTGAATGAGAGTTCCCAGGGTTCGAATCTCGACAGTGGCAGAGTTTTCGACGCCAACTACAGAACTAGGTCGAATGAAGCCCCCGTCGGGAGGAGAATTATAACGGTACTTTTTAATAGATTCTCCAAGAAACACTAGGCGAACGCCGGAAAAGTACTTTAACACACTGGCCACAGAACACGCGCGATCTTTCTATCCTCTTCTTGGTCCTATCCTTACCCTTTACCTCCACACACTTACACTTACTTGCACTACATTGCCACACATGCTGGGAGACCGGTCGGAAGCTTAGAGCTTGTTCTCGCTGGGGCGGTACCCCGCTGGTGCCCCGTTGTGTTGGTCTGCACTTGATCTCGCTATTCAGTGGGGAAGATCACAACCCACACTTGCGATAAAAACCACGCATTATACGTACGGGACTAATGACCTTAGCAGTTGACGGGACGGGAAGCACTAATGAATTAAGATGAATTGGTGCTGCACCTTCCAATTGAAATAGGCGTATGTAAAAAATGATGGAATTTTACATGACCTCGTAATATAATAAAGTACCTCCTGTGTCTATATTCATTTTAGAGCGTTTAAATGGGTATACTTTTAACATTTTTATAAACGTTTGATTTGCTATTGTTTTGATGTGATCTCTTCGTGTTTAAGCGCCTCTCAATACGATGCCCTAAATATTTTATTAGAGTTGAAGAATGTAACCATCGAATTGCTTTTTATTTTAGTGGTAAAGAATAAATTGGATGTATACATAAGCAGAGCCTTCAAGGGCGTAACGTTTTCTATATTTCACTCAACAGCTTTATTGCTGAGAGCTTGCCCTCCATGTAACCTTTCTTATATATTTCCATTTTTATTTTATTCACTGTAAAGGATTAATTTTCAGAAATTATCTAAGTAGGTCGTGAATTTGATATTATTACGTCAATGCGTATTTAAAGTTTTTAGGTCCAATTAATAGTTATTTAACCCCCATTAATTGACAATTAAATAAATAATCATGTTTTAACATTAATGACTAAATTAATTGACTGTTATTGAAATTATTAAGAAATGAAATTACTAAGAATAAAAAAAGCTATTTGTATGTGCATTTTTGGATAGTGCATTGCGCAGGGCCTCAGAGGACCTGAATAAGCGTTTATGTAGTTTCCCGTGCCCAGGTCCATAATGGTCACCAAGAGAATGCAGCAGCGTCACGTTGGCTGCCCTGCAAGGAATGTAGGCGCCGAAGGCTCGCATATCTGAGAGTTGGGTAGTGAGGAGCCACGACATTGGGGGTTGCAGATATTTTTAGAATCAGGTGACGCCGGTTTGGCTTGTAGCGCAGGTAGTTGTCACGCAGTAATAAGCAACCCCCTCCCCACGCTCAACGATGGTCACGTGGGGGTAAGCCGGTGGGTATAAATTGGGCCGACTGGCACTAGCCTTCGAGTTTCGTTCTAGAAGACCTCGCGCTTTGCGCAAAATTCACGCCCGTGGTGGAGCGTATTCGTGCCTTTGCACGGGTGGGGAATGTCACGTGAATGGAGCGGAAGGAGCATGCGTTTGGGGCTGAACCTCTCTGTTAACACATTGACTGCCATGTGCATCACATGTGATGCACTGTAGGTTTTTGTGACTGGCCGCGTGCATCATACACGATCACGTCCAGAGCTGTGGATTTTTTGCTTGAGAATCACATACAATCACAGCTCCATTGAAATCAAGGGCGTGAGTGTAGAAAGGGGTCAAGTGTAAAAAAAAATGTCATTGGCTATTGGTTGGCTCCCCTGAGTCGCCGGAAATAATTTTTTGAGCACCTACGCCCAGTGCCTGAACACATAATTGGAGAGTGGTTTGGGCCAGAATCAAAAGTTCACGAAATATCCCCTGGCAGTCAAAGTGTTAAATGTGGTGCACCCACAAGACTATACGATCGCGGCTGGCGGTCGGGAATTACCGGAAAGTGTGCAGGGGGTAGTTCAATACATTATTTGTACATTTTGCTAATAAATCTGTATATAATTTTTACCTCTGTGCTTACTTCCACGACGCCACAATACTAGTTAAACTATCTACCTACAATACTATCTATCAGAGAATTGATATCGTACCCCATAATTCTCTGAAAACATATTTCTAAACCCTTTCAAGAGCTCTAAGAAAAGCAGCTGGATGTTGGGGCAGTTAGCAACGTTTGATCTTCCATTGTTTAATATTATTGCTGGCTCTCAGCACGTAGTCTCCAAGGATCTCTTTGTAAGTACATCCGTTTTCATATTGCAAGAGTTTCTGAAGTGTCACTCGACAGGGGTACTGAATATAAAGTCGTATTTTTCTCAAAAAGAAAGCACTTTTAACCTTAATGCATTTTTTGAGAAGCAGTGTTCCATTAAGCCACATAAAGAGCCTCGCTTTTCTCCTTTCAACCCGTACGACGGTCTCCTATTAGCTGTAAACTTTCTTCATTTTCAGACTCGTGCAGTTTCTTACTTCTCTCGTATTTTTTGTCGAGATGCGCTAGCTAATTTGCTCTGCTACGTCTGCACAATTGGTAAGAAATATACGTTTTATTTTCTTACATATTTGAAATACTTAGCAATAAGTTCCATTCACTTTTGACATTACTAGTCCAAATGTCTTTTCTCTCTTAATTCCAGGGATCTTTTCTGGAGGTTGAATTCACTTCTTGTAGGGGCGGTTAAATTTAATTCTGTCGTTGCAACTCGAAATTAAATTAGCGACTAACTCCTGAATCGGGAATGGCTTGCTCGTCACACATTCCGCTGCAATCATTAAAATGCACGACCCCTAAAAATCCAGACGGTATTCTGACCGGCGATGTGAAAAAGATTGCTCCAAGAAATGGTACTACCTGAAATTAAACTTTCTTTCCTTCGCCGATACTACTGTTACCTAGGAATTCATAAAATATAATGATGAAATAATTTTATTATTCAAGAAGTGATTTGTTCTGTTTAATACCAATAATTTCATTGAGATACTTAATATTACAACATTGTGGCGAACAGCAGTTGTGATTTTGTTGAATTCAAACCCTGAAAACGAATGCAAAATTGATCTTAGAGAGATTTAAAAAAATTAGAGATGCTACATCAGCACATACTTTGTCCCATGGTCCATTAGATACTATTATACTAATACCTCAGTTTCTATCCTTATTAACACATCTCAGTCGTTACCTGAAAAACTCATTACCAATATTAGCACTTCAGACGTCAACACGAATTCTTGTAACGTTGAAAGCTAATACATCCACATGATTTCGAAAATTTAAAACTGTATGCCGTTCAGCGAGAAACATTATCGCTTAACAATGAGAACGAATTCTAAGGTTTTCAAACTGCCGTGTCAAGCCGCTGTCAATTATTATATTGCAACATGCTATCACGTCAAAGGCTCTCTTCAGCAAAGCAAGAGCGGGAAATTCGAATTTGGAATTTCGAAAATTGAGAAAATTACGCAAAATTACTCACATATTCAAAAAAATTCTTTAAGATATTATTTAAAGATCTAATTTTAAAGAACAAATTTCATAAGGAAAAAACTCTACCATAAGTATCGTAGTTTTGTAATGTTCATTTTTGATTTTTGAAAATAACAAGATCAAAAACGTTTCTTAGCTCAAAAGGATGACGTAATTGATGTCAGTTGAATTTTAACGAAAACCGCTAAATCATGATCTTTTTCTTTACAATAATATTTTGATACATTTTCAACAAAAAATATTTGTCAAACATGTTCTAAATGTATTTGTACGTACTTTCGCAATTTCCCGAAACAGAGAAACCTGATTTAAAGGAACGATATTTTTTTGTTCTGTAATAATTTCAAGATTACTCCAATACGGTCGCTATACATTGCACATCCTCATTTATGAACTGGTGTCGCGTGACATGAGATAGTGATAAGCACAGAAATACGACTACTAAAAAAGTGGTAGTACAACGTTTGAAATGGCCTGTACATGATGTATCAAAGTTTTCCATTGCCTTCTCTTTCGTGAATGAACATGGAAGAGAGACGGAAGCGACGGCTATAAAATATAGCCCTGTCTGGGATTCTATTGCTTCAAGTCACGAAAATGTCAATAAGAGAATTTTAAACAGATCGTCAATAGGCAGGAAATTGCATGTTTACGACTCGTATCATAACACTACAAAGCGTGAAGCCGTCCATCATTTGTACAAGACTATTGATTACACTCCTGTATATAGAACATCAATTGTGAGCAAAAAGTAATAAAATGCATGGCAATAACAGCATGAATTAAATACAGAGGTAACGATGTATTTTTCATGTATTAATACGAAAAGCTAAGGGATAACAATAATGATAATAATAATAATAGGAAGAAGAAGAATAACAAAGAAACCAAGAAGAAAGCTGCATCCCTAGAGAATCCCCATGTTTAATGTGTCCTATTGTCCATATTTTTTCGGATTTCATAAAAGGAACATCGAAATGCTGATACTTCAAGCGGCATCGGCAACTTGATACTAGTAATTGATTAGTCCGTCCTTGGAGACTCTCGTTATGCAAGTTATAGTATAGAATAATTTTCACGTAATTGATACTACCCTACATTTGAACTTCTCGCTTAACTTTTGGATATATCCGAAATATTCGGATTGTTTCAAAACAATTCATTTAAAATGTAATTCACTGTTCATAAGTGTAATATTTGCATAAAGAGCGATTGCATATTCACATAATCATCAAAGCATCTTCTACTTAGTTTATTTTACTTTCTCGCGCAATAAGACGGAACTTCTTAATAAGAGAAAGTAATGTAATGCAGCAAGAAAAAACTAGGAAACGAAAAGTTTTCATATGTTTCTAAACGACTCTTTGTTGGTACTACAATATATCAATAAACCCTGTCTAGTTACAGGGTTGGTAAAACATTTAGAGCTCAAGAGAACGTAGGCAGATTATATTTCTGCTCCGAAGCTTTTAAAACAAGTTTAAAAAGCACTTGCAACATACGAAATGTAAAAGTAGACTACATTGAAAGAATCTCATTAAACATTTTTGAATTTGACATAATAGAGTTTGAGTACAAGAAAATGAATGGAATTGTGCATTTAGACCTGTAATTGTTTCCTTTAAGGTCCAATCCCACTTGAAAATCAATATGCTTCTGTTTGTTTATTCTAAACCCTTTTATTGCTATCCGTCTTTTGTTTTCGTAGCACCCTTTTAAAAAATAGAATTTCACTACGTTGAGGTGGTGTTCCTACCCAACCGACTCATATTGTAATACCTAAGAGCCTGTTTCACTTACTTGAACACGAATCGTTTTTCTACATCGCCTCATATTATGCGAAGTGTCTCATAGCGCATTAATCTGAGCAACGAGGCGAGACGCTGTGTTGCGCTCAGCTGAAATGACGACAGTCGTCGTTAGTAGTCCACTGGGTCCAGCGCCCCTTTAGTATTTTCACCGCAGCGTGGGACGTGGGTGCGCGTTGAGCACGTGGCGTGTTGCGCCGCGCGCGAGTGGCTGCTGGGTGCTCAGGGTTCGCTCCGTCTGTCAGCGCGTGGGCGATTGGCCGCTGCGGCCGCGAAGGACGCAGTCGCCGCCTGCGCCTAAGTGGACTGCTCTCGCGCGCAGACAAGGCACGACGGGCGCGGAGCGTGGCGCTGAGCGGGAGCGTTTGTGGGGATTGTTGCGTGTTGCGGAGAGGAGCGTGGCGTTGAGGGGAGAGGAGCGTGGCGCGTTGAGTGTCGCGGAGTCGAGCGTGTCGCAGAGTGGAGCGTGTCGCGGAGCGTGACGTGGCGCGGAGTGGAGCGTGTCGCGGAATGGAGCGTGTCGCGGAATGGAGCGTGTCACGGAATGGAGCGTGTCGCGGAATGGAACGTGTCGCGGAATGGAGCGTTGGCGCGGAGTGGAGCGTGGTGCGGAGTGGAGCGTGGCGCGGAGAGGAGCATGGCGCAGAGAGAGCGTTGTTATGAGCGTTGCGTGGCGCGGAGCGGAGCGTGGCGCGGAGCAGAGCGTGGCGCAGAGCGTTCGAGGGAGTATGGGGTGGATAGTGACGGGAAGCATGTGACGGAGCATGGTGCGTGGTGAAATGCTTGCCATGGCGCAGAGCGTGGGGCGGAGCGTGGGGCGGAGCGCGGGACGGAGCGTGGGGCGGAGCGTGAAAGGCGGCGTAGCGGGTGGGGAGCAGGGTGTGGCATGGTTGTTTCGAAGCGGGAATGCGGTCCGGGTGCGTGGCGGGGAAAAGGGTGGCGGCGTGGGGGGACCTCGGCGGGGTGAATGTCGCGCGGCGTGGGGGGGCAGGGGCGTGGGACGTGGGGCGCGGCAGGTCGGCCGCCGCCACTGTGTAATGAGCGCGCGTGGCGAGACCCCTCCCTCTCTCCCCCTTCTCCACCCCCTCCTCCCCACCCTCCCCCACGGTGGCTGCAGCTGGTCGGTGTTGCCCGAAATACGTACGACCTTCCGCGGCCGCATGTGGCCGCCGGCTGGTCCATCCCCCCCCCCCCCCCGCCGACTCTTTACCACCACGCGCCACCTTCCTTCAGCGCGTTCCACGGCGTCCCTCTCTGCCTCTCCGCGCCGCGTTGCTCCAACTTCGAATCACGACCACCCGGCTCATTGTTGTGTCCGCCCCTTTGCCATATCTTCCTCCATCACACTCTGCGCTAACCTCGTCCCTACTCCGCTCCTCTCCTCCCCCTGCTGCATGTTTGCAGATCTCTCGCCCGGTGTTGGTGCCCCCACGTTCTGTAATGAGGGTTTTTCTTCGTATCATTTCATAGTTTCCATCCCCTCTCCCTGCGCCCTGATTCTGCGGCTGCTCGCCATCTTCTCTCTCCGTTCTTTGTCAACTCCTTTTCCTTCGTTCCGGCTAGGGTCATCCCTGCCCATCCGCTCATCCTCCTCTCTTCACTTCTCAAGCCTGCCCCTTTTATATACTCCCCTTCTCCATTTTATTCGTTTTTATATATAATCGAATAATATGCCCTTTAATTGTTATGAACTTCAAGGTTTTACATACCAATGAAAAGTCAGAGAATATTCCAAGTGACGCCTGTGTATCACACCCGAATACAGTCCTAATAAAAGTAGCTTTGTTAATTAACAACCCTTAACGGAAGGGGATTGACCTTGAGCTGCCGCTTCGTGCCGAAATTGCTGGAAAGGAGGTTTACGAAATTATTATATATTTTTTTTCACTATAGAATAATACAGAAAAAGTTTCTATCTTTGAAAATTATTACAAGAACATTTTGAAAATCATTTAATGAGAAACAATATGCCCAATCACTTGCTAAAAATTTTATTGTTTTAAGGGAGTAGATTGACACTAAATAAAGTTGAAGCTGTATGGTATACAGAAATTTCCAATTGACGTAAAATGCATACTACTAATAAATATGAGACGCTTCATGATTTAATTGTCATTGCCTTGCCATTCAAAGTTATTGGTACATTTAGGAAAATTACAAACATTGGGAATATTTCAAAAGGTTTATACAGCAAATTTTCTTTTGGAAATGCAACCACTTCCCTTTTTAAGAACGAATAAACAAATACTCACAAACTTATGAAAGCTCAGTATTATGTCATTACAATTAAAATCATTCTTATATCTTTACTTCTCGGATTGCTTAACTTTCCTTTTCAAATTAACAAGACAAATTAAAAAAGGCCAAATACGCTGCTGTTTATAAATCTATTAAAAATAATTGCCTCAAAATTCACTTGTGTTATAAGCTTCCCAACCTTTTTTCCGAACCTCACAGAAAACTCTATGAAAGGAAAGTTACACAACTGAGCACATGCTCACAAGGGCAACACTGCGTAAAAAACATAACTAACTTTATTTTGTTACAAAATTTATGAACCTTCTATATATCATCTTAATTCTTGGAAGGTCCATTGATTTTTTGAGGCAGGCATTCACAGTACAACAAGCTTTATTAAACAATTTTTGTATTCACTTTTTACATTTTTATTGACCAACGTTTCGAAGGTTTTCGCCTTCATCATTAGAGTCTGTTTTAAATTTGTTTTTTGTTTAGGAAAAGGTTAATATTCACAACATATTCTTAAGTCAAAAAGTTGGAACTAAATAGAAATCATGTAATATATTTTGTAAGTCTGAAACAATTACCTCACTTATGTTTTGTTTAATAAATCATGAGTGATATAATTAATAAATCTCTGCTAATCAAACTATATATTGTATTTTTTGTTATCGTATTCGCAATTTTTCGATAAACGACACGATAACCCCCGTACTTCTGAAACTAGAAATCTCCACATAGATGGGACTCCACAATTTCGATTTATAATGGAGATATATAAATGATATGATGATAAGATGAGAAAGAGCATGAAGGTGGAAAATTGCAATGAGAGACACAAGAAGGGGACGCGTGAGGGAAATCCTGAACTCGCTTCATCCGATTCCCTCGCATTGGACGGAATTTATTTCCGGCTGGGGGCAGGACAAGATGATCAGACTACACCTCTGGGCATCTCTTATTAAGATGTATCGATGGCTTATGAGGTATGGATAGATTGCCGTAGTTTATTCACGTTGCTGGCACAGAAGTAGTTTTTTGAGTACGACTGAAAAGTTACATTTTGAAACGAGTGTGCCAGAACATTTTCGTATGAATTGAGTACGTGTTATTTTAAGCACAAATTCAAGAAAACTTTGAAAGAAAAGTATGCATTCGTGGAATCATTTTGGAAATGCGAGGCGGCTGCCATGTTGATTGATGTTGCGCGAGTGTTGGTTTTATCCTTGCAGTGCCTAGTGCAATTTTTACTTTGCTTCCGGCAGGCGTGCGAAAAAATCCATTTTGCCGAAAGTGTTCCACAAAATAACAGTTTCCAATCATAAACAGTGAATGCGTGTACTAGTTTCTATGTACGGGGCGCTGAAAAGTCAGTGATGAAAAGCATATTCCTCTTGAGTACACCGCTTGAGTGCGTGCTGTGAACCCGTGGTGAGATTGCTCGTTTTCACTGGGGAGGCCAATGTTCGGATCCCTGTCCAATCAAGTGGATTTGGAGACAGCTCAAAGAGAAAGTGGCAGGATTTCACGTGTTTAGACCGCGGTCTTTATCTCTCCTTCCACCATTTCTCTATCCATCATTCCACTCTTCTGCTTTCATCATTCATCATGACATCCACATACAGTGAAGATCAAGAAACCCTCAATAAAGTGGAAGAGTCAGTGGAAAAAGAAATGGATAGCGGAGATGGGAAATGCGAAATTGGCAAAAACGAATATTATGAAAAATAGCATAACCCTCCATTCTTTGCCTAGTCAGTCACTGAAGAACCTAAACTAATCTCCAAAATTACTTTTATATCAAAGCCACGACATACCTTTACGAAGCGAAAACATCGTCACACAACTGATGCCGAAAAACAAACGCAACCTTTTAACCAGAGTTTTCACTAGAGCACTATTAGCAAGAATGCTCCTGTACGAAACGCAACAGCCATCTCTTGGCAGAGATACGCGCGTTTGCAATGGTGAGTAGCGTTTAGATGCCAAAAATTTCTGCTCCAACTTTGAAGCTCGTTTACATCCCAGGGCGCCGCGTCGGCCGTGCGATGGACTTGCACAAAGGCCTCGCTGCACCGCACTGCGCTGCCCCCGCGAAGCGACACGCGCGGCCTCTGGAAACAAGCGCTTTTTCCTCTTCAGCCGCTCGCCACTCTCCGCCCCGTCGCGTGGCTGTGTTTGTGCATGCGGTTTGCATGAGTAAAATAACGTCGATGGCAAGTTGACGGTTTCTGAAGACGGACTTGGTGAAAAAAACTCAGTGAGTGAGAACCACTGAGTTTTATTGAAGTCGATTATACAAATTTCTATTTACAAAGTCGAAAATGGTTGTGAACGCTTAACAATGGTTTCCTTACGACCATATTAGACTTACATCCCCACGCCTGTTTGTAAGTACTGGTGAGGGGGTGATACCTTGTTATGGTCAGAGAACGCGAGTGCGCTCTGGGTGGCCGTTATCACGGGCGGAGGGGGAACTCCGAAGCGCGTGTCTTGCTATCACGAGGAACTCCCCCGGAGTGCCTTTCCTGATTACATACTGGAGGTAAGAGCAGGCGTTAGTTATTCAGCCCGACGTCTTATCTGAGCGCAGGGTCGCAACTGGAGATGAAATTTATTAGTATTTATTAGGTTTAATATGAAGGCGTAAAAAGTATCGGGACACGAAAGACGCTTTCTTTCTGTTCCAAGACAATCGGTTATCGGGCCTCGTGCTTTAATAAATTCAAAGCCCTGCCTTGCTCCGGGGAAAAAGTCATGCGTAATGCTCTGTAACAAGTGTTGCTCTGTACTGGGGTTATAAGTCATTTATACGAAGGGCGTTTCTGAATAAATTTTACAAACTCGTAGAACACGAAATGGGTCGATTAAATTGATTGATTTTTAGTATTCCGGCGCAGTAAACTACCAGATCAGAATCCCGTAAGTGTAGTAGTGCATGTTTTTCTTCGGGAGGTGTGGTGATTTCCCCTCCCGGATGGCGAGATCCAGCGCCGACCTACCGCCGACCCGCAGGTTTTCCACATCCAGGTATCTCCAACGAGCAGGGCCCGCCCCAGCCGGGACAAGCATGAACCCCGACTGATCTCCGGGCATGTGTGGTAGTGTAGTGCATGTTAGTGTGTGAGGGAAAACTAACCGATCGAGGAAGCCGGCCGCTAGAATTCTGCTCTAGACAGCAACTGAATTCGACTAGGTTACGAGCTAGTGTCGAAAATCCATGCCCCGTCGGGACTCGATCACTGTGCCTCATTCAGGGTCACTGAACAGTAAATTTCTTGATGCACTCAGCCACCTCATCCCGGTACTAAGGGGGTCGAATGCGCGTTTTGAACAATAAACATATGGTGGGAAAATTCATAAAACGCCCCGTGATATTTGACCCTCATTAATAAGTTTTTCATAATACTGAGGGGATTGGCATGTCAGATTGTAACAAAGAGATGTCGGCTTTCTCCAAAACACAGTGTTTGACAAGTTGCAATCACAAAATGAGAAAAGTGAGGAAAAAAATAGACGCCAGGAGATTGCAGGTAGGATGTGGCAGAGAAAAAACGAAAAGCTAGCTCAGAATAAAGATATTAGAAAACTAAGTAGTACGAAAACGCTGTGTCATTGTATGACTCATTAATTTTTATTTTAAATGACGCAAATCCTAAATTGGTTTTCAGTTGTGAAAAAAAACCCATTAACACTTTATACAATTTACCTAATGTAAGTACCTATGAGTTGTGAGATTTTGAATTGTAACATATGTAAATTTCAGATTTCTTAACGTAATTTTTTGTGACGCTATTAAATAATATTCTGAGATAAAAAATTTCGTTCGACTCTTATTAGCTCCTCAAATGTTAACAGAAGTTTTATCTAGATGCCGAGTCTTAGTAAGCCAAACTGCATGTCCGACCTCCAGTGAGTTACGGAATAATATTTATGAAATAGCTAAAACTTTCAAGGGGACATATTTTACACTTCGAACTAAAATGGGACAAGGCCATTAAAATTAAAAACTCAATAAAATAAAGGATTACCATTGATTATCTGAATAAATAATATCCTATGAACCCTCAGGATTTTAATAATTCATTTCATTCATATCATTAATCGTCGCAGTAAATCCACCCAACCCGCATCTTTTCCTTTGAGTGGAACTATATTTTGTCTAAGAGAGCATAATCTTTTAAACCGCGCCGTAATGATGCTTAAAGAGGAAAGAGCAGCGGCAGGCAGTGGCAGAGTTTGCGTGTGCTCGTATGCGTGTGAGAGAGACGCAGTTGAATCTTGTTCCGGCGGAAGCGGCGTGCGCTGATGTAACTTTCAGGCTCCTCTTGACAGATTCAACCCGCCAGCGCAACCGCGGCCGTCATTTGTTTCTGGCACAGGCAGCGCGCGCCGCGGCGACTCTCCGAACTGAGCGCGAATGAGCGATGGTGTGGTCTCCGCACGCGGAACCATTTTCTCTCGCGTTCGCTGACGGTTTAGCGCACATCCATCTGCCGTGGAGTTGCGCGCGGCTGGCTGTTAAGTGCACTTCGGTGAGGATTACATTGCCGACAGCAGTAAGGCTGGAGATAGGCGTTACTAGTACGTATTCTTTAACGAACGTTCTTAAACATAATTGGAATTTGCTCTTGTTATTTTCAGGGTGAGAATTGATATAGTGTGCCGAGGATTAGAGATTTGGATATCTTCTTCTGGAAAGTAATAATTTGTTCCTGCCAGAAATGCATTTAGAGGTGATTCATTTAATATTACTACCTTGTTGAAATCAAGGAATTTGGAAAAAATCTTGGATTGGTAAATATAGGAATGTTTTATTTTCTCAGTTTATTTTCAATGGCGTCGGGCGTACTTTCAAAGTAACAGGCAGATGCTAAATATGGGCATATACTTCAGCGCATCACTGTTGTTTTTTTAATTCCCTTCTGGAGAAAATTTCCAACGCGCACCATTGAAGTTATGCGTTCAGCTTATAAAAAAACAATACATTATACAAGTCCAATCATCGGCTGGATTGTTGGTAATTTCTTATTACGCTCTAAATTGTCTCCCAAACACTGTCAGATGCTGATTTTGGCTCTCATATTTGCGTGTAGGACGCACAAACTATCGTAATTCTATTAGTGAATTCGTAATTTGCGTCGTTACCTGCCTGAGGAAATGTAGTATCTGCCAAGAAATTGGGAATTGCAACAGAATTTTATTTTTCTGGTAATTTAACTTGGGACTTTGCAGACTACAAATGAGACATGAAATATTAAAAATTAACAGCCCTTCCATAATCGAACGGCCCCGGCTGAGGGAAGAAGAATTTAAAAACATCAAGTCCCTCTATCTACTAGCGTAAGTATGGTAAATGGCTCCAGAACTCATTACCTCCTTTCCTCAGGTTCACAGAGCATTTATATTTATTCAAATGTAATTAGTACCCCTCGTAAGTGACATAAATGTCACATGTGCGTACATGAGAGTTTGTGATTCATGAAGGCTTCAAACAAAATACTTCACTGTTCTCCAGACTCGTTTTTTGTGGATTTCAAAAAAGCGAGTTTTGCATTTCGTTTCATAAAATCTCAATACCCTGTTGTTTCAGGTTGAGGCACCAATGCATTTTGTTGTAAATTGAAAGGCTCAGTCAACGCCATCTAACACTATACGCCATCTACAGAAATAAGCGACTCTTGCACATTTTTTGTGAAGTTGAGTTAATTAGTATCAAATAAAACTTCAAATGTTTTATTTTAGTGTAATATGATAATTTAAAACCAGTATGGACATACATGCAAGTGAACTGTGTTTTAAAAGTTTAAAAGTGTTTTGAATTACATTATAAAATACCTAGTAAAACCCTCAATTAATTGTATAACTAGTTCCCTATGGATAGTTCATTGTTCAAAACTGAGCTTTTCAATTGCATGTAATGCGTGGAGTATAGTTTTTAAATTTATATTAACTGGAATACAGGTTTTACAGGTAATTCAACGTCAAGTAAGTAAAACCTGGAAACTCTTATAATTCAGACCTGAACCGCTAAGAATCACAGGCGCCCCTCATTGCCTTGTATGCATACGTTGTGTTTAAAAAATGCATACAAAATAAATTACGTATTACAGTAGATACCCTGTATTCCTAACGAATTGGGGGTGTGGTCTGTTTCTATTCGAAAATGTTCGGATTATCTGAAAAAATGTACCGAACAAATACATCTATAGGATTACCAGCCACAATGCAACGTAGTGTGCGATGTGAGGAAAAGGCAACGTAGCGTACCGAGTGCATGCGATAGTGGTAGCTACATTGTTTAGAAGAGTTTTAGCACTGTTTTGTCACTACTGTAAACGGCTATTCTACGTACAATATTCAAAATTGGATTGACTTACAAAATGATCATGCTGTTTTTTGTTCATAATGAATTAAAACAAAAATCTTTAAAATCTACAATTTCGTTCGGATTATCCAAAATTTCGGATTTGCGGGGTTTGTGTTTTGTTATTATTTATTTTCTTTTATCCAAATGCGATTCTACTTGTTGATAGTTTCAAACGTCACTCGCAATGAAGAGAAATCGCGCTGCTTTTTGTCCAGTCGGTTCCTGTCTTTGAAGAGAACGCTGCCACCGGTTGACCATTGAATTTTCGGCGGGGCGCCGGGCGGGCTACCTGTTGCGTCCCTGCGCGGCATCAGGACCAACCGCGTTTATGAACCGCTTTCACCTAGCGGCGGCGATGGTGTAGCGGTTAGCGTACCGGACTGTTATGCCCAAGTTCGCGGGTTCAAAAACCCATCGAAGCCGTGGATTTTTTAGGGGCGAAAAATCCTTCGTACGCCTTCCTTCGGAGGGGAAGTAAAGCCGGCGGTCCCATGTTTGTAGATTTACTTGCATGTAAAAGATCCTCAAGCCTAAATGAAGCCTCTGAGCTAAATTCAAATCGCCTGTTTCGGCGCCTCAGATATACCTTCTTTCCGCTAGTTGGCGAAAGGAGTGTAACAAAGTTTGCGTGGTCGGACGGAAGTGCAGGCCTCGTGGTGTGGGTCTCCATGAGCCTGCTCTTCCGTAAAATAAGGCAATTCAATTCAGCTTTCCCCAGCGCCCGGAAGCATCAAGCGGCTCCTTCGATTATTACGCCCGCCCGGATTTCCGAAAGCGCCTTACATCACGGGAGGGACTTCGAGGGGCCGATTCTCCTGCGCGGAAGTTTGAGATTTTTTGGATATTTAGTATTCTGTCAAACAAGGAAATAAATAAGTGTATATAAATTGTATTCAATCTGTTTGTATTTATTTATTAAGCTCATACAAAAATTGTGAAACTAATGTAAATGTTGAGTCGCTAATGACCTTAGTTGTAGATTAAAATATATAAATAAATGAAAAAAAAAGAAGAAATACGAATAAAAATATCATTTTAAATTATTTGCATTATAGCCGAGTAATAAATGACAAAAATATGTAATAATAATTTTCATAATAATAATAATGACCATAATGGTAATAAAAAGAAGGAGAAGATCGAGCTAAGTGGCTCAGTGCGTAGCGTGCTTGATTCGCAATCGGGAGGTCCCAGTTCGATCCCCGAGTCGGCCATCCTCACCGTAGTATTCGTGGTTTCCCTGGTCATAAGGCGAATGCTGGGATGATTCCCAAAGCCAACGAAAACGTCCCACCTCCCACTATCCCACCTAGCACCTCTTACCGTCACCCTAGTCCTTTCACCCTTCATTACCCTTTACAATAATAATAATAATATAATAATAATAATAATAATATAATAATAATACAACCAAAAACATTGTACTCACCTAATAATTGATTAAGAATAACTACCTTGTCTTAACCAAGGGATACAGCCGAAAGGCTGATCCCCATAATTCCACACATTGATCTCCAGGACAGAATACGACTGGGCCTCGGAGGAGAGAAACGTACTACATGGTCGGTCGTGGCCCATACGCGAATAACAAGAAGCAGAAGAAGAAGAAGAATAAAAAGTAAATGCAGTAGATCACATTAGAGGATTTTAGATCGCTAGTGACGTAATTCAAGTGCCTATTGTTCCAATATGACAGCCTCGAACATGTCGCAATTTTTGTGAGACATACTCTATCAAGTTATAACTCTGATTACTGTTCACCTGCATACAAACAGCCGCAAGGCAACTCCGACATTTTAATGTCATAGGTCGTTTCGATTATTTTTCACGCCCGACTGGCAGAAAACGTAAACGAATTTTGCGGATCTGCATTCGGAGATTTCTGTTCAGGGCGCTTCGTGCCATAATGGAGAGCCGTGAGCTCGCGGGTACAGAAGGCAGTGCACCCAACCGAACACTGGAGCGACAGCGCTCGCAATTCAAATAAATGAAGTCGGCCGTATGACGCAAGTGCAGGAGGCCATGATTTACTGCAGCGGCCCTATACAGAAGGCCGGGAGCCGAATGTTCAGCGTTGCGCAAAGGAAAAATTTTGTGATTTTTTTCCGGAATACAATTCTGGATCTGATTCGAAGCGAGCAAATTGCGGTTGTAATAATATTGGTTTACCTCGACCGTTATGGGCGTTAAAACGTAGCGAGAGGAACGCTCCCACATGTAAATGTACAAATCGCGCTTCCTTTTGCGTTGTTTTATTTTAATGCTTGGCGGCGTGGTGAGTTTGGAAGAGTAACGCAAAATGGTCAGAATCTCGCCAGTAAAGGAGCTCAAGTGAGAGTAAGCGAAATATTTAAAAGCTTTATTCTCTCTGCTTTTAGTCGAAATTGTCCTTCTTTTTTTTTTGTGTGTGCTTCTTTCTTTTCTTTGTTTCAAAGTTTTCGTTTTGTTTTTGCACTTTTTAACAATTTGTCAATTATTTCCTTTGTCAATAAGTCAAAGGGACTCATCACACTAACACTTTGTTTTACGTTCAAGCCTTTTTCGTCTTAAATTTGGTACTATTTGTCATTTTTTTATTTTGGTATGCATTAGTACAAAAGTATGGAATAATAGTTTCTGTAAAACATAGAAAACGATGGAATCCTCTGGTGTGACGGAAATCTAATTAACTGAACGGTCTCTAATGGCTATAGTGACATCAAATAAGATTTTCTTGTTCTTTACAGATAGTTTTTAATCTTGACGAACGTAAAGGCAACAAAATTACAAAACTACGACACATCAAGCACATATAAGAAATGTTTGTGATGAAAAAATCTCAGTAGTAAAATTGGAATGAGTACTGTCTCAACACGTTATGATACTACAGCGGAATCACGTACTAACAAGGTTTACGACTGTTAAAACAACCGGTCATATCCTTTTCCATGAAACAAATTAATACGTTGGTTTTAATTTTTTAAATACATGTGCTTGTAACGTAATTGTACAAATGTATTACTTGATATGAAAACGTTAATATTTGTTTCAAACAGTTTCACATTGTAAATTTTGTATTAAACGTGGAGCAACGTGCCAAAATGCATTCACTCATTATTAACTTAAATTTTATTTACAGCGATTTTATTAAAAAAATTTAATCAAATAAAATTACTTTTCCAAATATGTCTTCCCACGTGAAGACCAACCTAATCAATAAATTTTCCAACAAACATGCTGTCTGGAGTGACCAGTGTCTGTGTCAAGCCAAATTGTTTCAGGCTTCTTCAGAGCGATACTTGTCCTACGTAATCTCAGAGGTTCAGAGGCCACGGGATTTTCACCAAACATCAGCAAAAGAGACCTGGCGTGACCTAGATGGTCAAGACCAAGAACTACCATATTGTTTATACGTTTACCAAGAAAAATCTACTCACTTTCTGGGACTAAATTCTATTAATCGTGATAAATGTGTGGCTATTACAATAATCTGTAACTCTAATCAATTACAGCAAGGAAGGACACTATAGCTGTGGGGAGGTAAAGAAATATCCGTGTACATCGGGTAATCACCCGGTAAATAAATGAAATTCTCTGGTGAAAGGTTAGCGGCGTGATTACTACTCTACGGGTCATCATTTTTACATTCTCGCGACGGGGTAGAGAGAAAGTATGTAATCCTGCGCGGAAAAACGTTTATGATAATGGTGCAGGTCTCATGATTTTTTGAAAACACAGATTTTTCGAAAAATTGAAAAAGTTCCGTTATTTTATTGGAGTCTTCCTAAAAAATTTTGAAGAATCTTTTTCAAAATCTCAAAGCTTCGACTCAAACCAGATCGACCGGGGAATATCCATTTTTGAAGAAATCGTACCTCTGGTTTAGGCGCTAGTAGTGTTTACAGACGGACGGTTTTTCCTTTTAATTGGTTTTTCGTTATGAAGGAGACACAAATCAGGGATTCTGGCTACGCCATGTGTTAGGGGATTTTTTTTCCTTAATTTAGCAACTGGTTTTATCCACTTTTTCGTTATCAGGGCCCGGCAATGAATTTTTTTTCTCCCGAAAATTTGCCGTTTTTCGCGCAGCATTACATAACTTCCCTATACTACGTACTTACTCCGTATATACGTACGTATACGGGAAAGTAAAAATTAAAGATAAAGATTTTTCCCCTAATGAAACCTGTTCTTTAAAGATAGATTTAGAAGTACGGTCATGTACGATTTTTCGAAAGTTTTGAGTACTTTCGCCTAATTTTGCATGAAAATACGGCGGAAAAAGTACGTCTGTTTTGGCACCACTAGTTTATTACTAACAGCGGATGACGGAACGCCTGTTAGTGGGTCGCAGACGCGCAGCTGCTGCGAGTGATGAAAGTATTATTAGCCCGTGAGCGCTTCTCCATCAAGGACGTGGCGGTAGTGCTGCGCGGGGGGGGGGGGGAGGGCCCGTTCCATTGAGCATCTCTCCTCCGAACTCACGTGCACAGCTCTGGCGTCGCCCGAGGTTTGGATTGCTGCTGAGGATTTACGCTCGTTTCCGGCGAAGGACTACGGAGATATTAACTCTATGAACTCAAGACGATGTAAGTCCCTTTTGTACACGTAGCTTCCGCGGCTCGAGTTCATGATGTCTTGGCTGTCCGGGAGGCATGTTTTGAATTTGCACTAGACTTGTGCATGAAAACTTATTTTAGAGCTCCGTGATTGGACAGTGAGGTCGCGCACGAAACGCAAGCAACACATCTCTCTGAAAACACATACACTTTGAAGAGAGGACAAGACATCTCTCATTTGTGTCACACCTCCCAGTTGAAATTCAGCCCCAAACTCTTTCACATTAACCACTTTCATAAACTTAATATTCTCACAGCGCCCTGCCACTACTCTTTTCGAACGCACCAGGTATCCACAGCTTTTTGTCTGTCTGTCTGTCTCTTCAAAGACTATGTTTCTCAGAGAAAATGTCTCGCTTGCGTTTCGTGCTCTGCGTCAATGTTCAACGAGGGAGCTCTAAAGTAAGTCCATGCACAAGTCTAGTGCAAATTCAAAACATGCGTCGGGAGACGTCGCGTCTTTGACTGAGAGACCGACGTTTCGCACTGTCATGTCGCAGAATTCCTCAAGGTTGTGACCAACCAATTAAGTGCTCAACCCAATAGTAAGTCCCTGTTGTTACTATCCACGCGTCTTGTACTCTACCAGGGTGTTCACACCCCCCAGGATGAGCACCTGATCAAAGACGCTATCGTTTTCCTTTTATATAACTTACTTTTACATGTTCTAACACAAACACACATGTCGGGAGTACAACTTATAGATTGTCTCACCTGTGGCGGTGCTCCGATGCGAGAGGTAACTGTAGTGTGAAAATCCCTGCTAGCCATCGTGTTGGTCGACGGCCGATATCGCAATCCAGAGGATGAGGACACCGCCACCCCTCGCAAAAATAACGGGCTAATGATCGCAGCAGTTGACGAGCTCGCAAACTTCAAGTAATCAATCAATCGAGGAAACCCGTACAGAATTATGGCTTTGTTCGAGAATTACTTTGCACCGAGGATTATGAG
>JAHLJT010009419.1:3380201-3549494 GCA_031308135.1 Acheta domesticus | reverse complement strand
GATGTCACTGCAGTTCTTTTTGATCAGGAGATCCTAGATTCAAGTACCGACGGCGGCAGGACTTTCAACACTAGATTTTCAGTTAGGTGAAAAACTCGCTGTCTGGAGGAGAATCCTAGCAGCGAGCTGCTCTGATCGGTATTTTTTCGTGGTTTCTCCGATTAACACCAGGTGAATGCCGGAGCAGTACCATAACAAACGATCCACGGACCGCACGCGATCTTTCCTTCCTCTTCCTTGTCCTATTCTCACCCTTACACAGACACACACACATACACTAACATGCACTACACTACGACACATGCCAGGAGACCAGTCGGGAGATTAGAGTTTGTCCCGGCTGGAGCGGTGCCCCGCTGGTGTGAGATATCTGGGTGAGGGGAAATCCCCGCTAGTCGACGGTACGTCGGGGGCCGGATTTTGCCATCCAGCGGTGAAAGATTACCGCCACATCTCGAAGAAAAAACACTCACTACACTTATGGGACGAATGATCTCTGCAGTTGACACGCCCGAAATCACTAACAATCAATCAATCCAACACACACGGTACTCTCCCCTCCCCTTTCCCCATCCCTCACTTAATCTTCCCCTCGCTCAACCCTCATTCAGTCCAATGTCTTACCCCACAGTCGTCTCTGATGCCCTTGTTTCCCTCCACCTTTGCTCCACCTGAATAAGCGTAGCCCAACTTTTCGATTCGCTTTCCATATTCCTGAGGGGAACGTCCTATTTGAAAGACATGAGAGTTTTCAGTCTGCAGATATGAAAGAAACTGTTCCCGTGCGCCTCTCATACGGAGCACATAAGTGGATTTCATTGCTTGCAAACCTTTAGTGAGGAAAACCCGTTAAAAATTGATCATGATTCAGTCATTAGTATTCCAGTAGTCACGTCAGTAAATCTTACGTCTTTCAGAGGTCAATAATTATAAGTGTTCATTTGAAGTATTCAACTAAAATCGTTTTGTTCCTTGAGATACAGCTTTACGAATATTGAACACTTTTAGTATCTCTGTCGAAACTGTTGTTATCACTTCAAAATCGAGATAACGAATTTCGTCTATCTGACTGTTTTAGTAATAATTGTACTACTTTTTATTAGACTCTAGCCTATGTAGTGGCTATTTTTTCACGACCCCGTGAAAAGGGGAGGCTGGTGATTTTTCTCCAAGAGAACTGCGTGTTTTATTCCTACCCTTGTAACCAATCAGTAGATTTTGATCATAGATGAATTACTCGATCAATGTTGAGTGTGGAAAAGAGATATGGTGTATTTTCTAACTATCAGAATTTTAGCTACGAATAACGTAGTGGAAACAAGATCACATCAATCAATCAATAATTTGGTTACTTTTACTGATTTTGTATGTTTAAAATACCACTAGAACTACTTTGTACAGTACTTTCCTTCTTCCTGAGAAACTAAATGATGTAAATAGTGTTTGATATATTCTGTAGACTTTAACATGCCGCCCTCTCATCCGAAGTCCTAAACGTGTGTCCGGTATCCCAAAGTGCCGCATAACTTTGCAGGTAAAATTATTGATCCAGCTTCTACGACGGTTTTCCCGGCTCTACAACTCCCTGCCACCTCAACTTTCCCCCAACCTCTCTTGATTTATCGTCAGATAGCCATCTCAGTTCACATCATAACGGTCAGAAGAATAAAGTTTAATCTGCGGAAGAGATTTGTGAATTTTAAAGATTTGGTAACACGCAGAAGTCATATTTCGCCCTAAGAAACTAAGTAATGTAAATAGCGTTTGATGTATTCCGTAGACTTTAACATGTCTCCCTTTCACCCAAACCAATACAAGATTTTTTTTCTGAAACAAAAGACACTCACAGACCAGTAAAAGTGACTTGAAAGGGATCGGTTTACCTAATTTTTAAGGTATCATACTATGATGATAAATAATACGTAATAACAAATTAATATGTGTACTTAACTAAAGATATATTGAAAATAGTGGCGTAATTTGTATAAATACTTGTCCGTAAAACTGTTGAAACTAGTGATTTTAAATATTTAGCTGTGAAACAATAGTATTCGTCGGATTTTTAATATGAGCTCTGAGACTTCATAAGATCTCTCAGCATATTTAATCTTTCAGAAAGAATCTGAGATATTTTATTACCCTCTCAACCTGTATTGCCATTGATATTTTATTTCAGAGTGCGTTTGTTTTCTATTTTTTTCAATACTCAGGAGAGCATACGTTGGAGACTTAGTGTGTGAGTCATATGGGGATCATAAATGGAGAATAAAATGTAAGTCTCATGAGACAAACCATTCGGCGTCAAATGATGTAAGTATACACTATTCTAGTATTTTTATACCTACGTTGTGTTTTTAGTTTAAAGGTTAAGTATATTCTATTATAATTCTACATTTTGGTTGACATTATTTACGTACTCAGGTTTCCTACTCAAATTTAACAGAAATAAAAAGTGGCGAAGTAATACGTATTTTGAGATCACTTTCTTGAAGAATGAAATATATTTCTGAGATGAATTTGCGTGTACAGTTGCAAGAACACAACTGGAAATTTGTCGACCGGGAGGACCTGATTTGAGACTCAATTATGACGTGACACTAGTTACGTAACTATGTTTGAATACATTGCTTAATTGAAAATTCTTGAGATCTTCAGTTTATTGGTTTCTTCCTCCAGTCAATTTCAGACAGTTACCAAATCAGCACTACAACAATTGGGCCACGGAAAAGTTGCCATCCTTCCTCTCCCAACCTGCCCTCATTTTCATTTTTGAGAAGCGAGAGAGGGTGAAAAAATTAATATGGAAAGGAGGAGAAAGACAAAATCAGCTTCACTCTGACTTCCAAGATATCCGGAATCCAAGATTTTTTCGCATCATCAGCCGAATCAGCACATCGATTTTAGAGAAAGTCTTTACTCAATGCCGCTTTCATCTTTCTTGAAGGGCCTAAACGAATATTGCCACGTCACTCAGCAAACGACTTAACTGGATGTCAATAAACAAATTCGGCGGCGACGAACGCAAACTGATCCATCCGAATTGAATTGGGAGGCGCCTGACACTTCCTTTGGAGGCGTGAAAAGAGGGATGGGCTAGGAGGGAGGGGCCACATAAACAGGATCGACTCCCAGTGGTTCAAGAAAAACGAAGCGCGGAAATAATCTAATGACTTTATTATCCGCCTTCGCAAACGCAAAGAAGGATAATGTGTTCAGAACTGGATCTTGTACGCTTCTCTACTTATTTCTCAAATTTCGTTTATAATTGTACGAAAAAAATTGATCGTTGTTTTCGCTACACAACCGCCCCTTCTGCCATCGGAGACGAATAGGTTGAGCCCTACCTTCACCTCCCCTACGGGGCACATCAGCTTGTGTGCAGTTGCACAAGGATACCTTTACAGATCAAAATTAATCCAAATTTTACTAGGACTATGGCATTACCTAGGTGTTATTGGTTTTTATTTGAGAAATAATTTTAATGTAGAGAAAAAAAATAGGAAACGTTTTTGATCACATTTTAAACGAACCATTAGGCTTATAGTCGACATATGAGCGGATAAATGGGGCTACATCAACGCTCAATTAACTTCTAATTTCGCTGTTATATTAGGGAGGAAAATGATAACCGTAACTATAATTCGACCGAAGTATTATTCAAATCGCTGGTGAAACTCCCTTGAAAATGTTAAAGTGTATATTTTATAATAAAGCATACACAGAAATCAATATCTTTGACGGAAAGGAAAAGGAGTCGTGATTATAATACTGTGGCCAGATTCTGTATATCATGAATCTGTACATCGGCTCAGTAACATTAGCTACTGGATGCCATTATAATCTTGCTTGCTCAGCTCCACATGGTCGCCATATTTATGACAAGTACTAGACCAAATGGAATGGTTGGAGGACAGCGGTTCACGTCGTAGCCAAAGAAACGGATTTATAACAATAGTTTCTGCTTACCTATAAATGTCCCTCAAATATTGAAGCATACTTTTGAAAAGAATTCTGGCATTTCCTCCAAGGACTCGCACGATTTCAAGATAAATTCAATTTTCTTTGCATTCTTGTATGACGTTGCGTTAAAGTCGTACTAAGAAATTCTATCTTATATTTTGTCGCGTGTCCAAGCCATCTTATCGGTTTTTCAAACGTTTGTGCGGGGTATTCCAAAAGAACGACTATTCTTTCGCAGGAAATTGCATGGCGAGCTATTTACGGTGAAGTTAGCCGAAGCGTGAAAGCAGCACACTTCTCAGTAAGTTCGTAAAGAGCTGAGCGAATATCACAGTCTTCGGGGAGAATATTAGTGTGACATTTCGCACGCGATACTTGCGGATTAACTCTTTGCACTCGTAAAGCAACGAGCATAATACACCTCCTACAGCTCGTACGGCATGCCAGACATGACACAAGAATAACGGCTACTTAGCTCGTAGCAGTATATAATGTGACACGTCCTACAACTCGTAGGGCATGTCTCAGGATGCCACACCAAAATCCTCAGTTAACTCATGCCACAGATGCCCACACATTTTCCTGGTATCTAAAATAAAGTTTTCTTTGTTGAATAGATCCTGCTACTATTCTCTTTTTAAACAATAATGACGAAATCATGTGAATACGAGCTAAAAAGGGGGAATACCGTGTATTGACTTCGAGCTTTGCTGCCTTTTTCCATTGTCATGCTAGAAATGACGTATGAGTTATAGGACGTCACAGTGCTCAGAAGCCCACGACCGCAGAGAGCATTCATGGGCAGCATGTCACATATGCCCTACGAGTGCAAAGGGTTAATATGAGCTATTCTGATTAATTTATTGGTGTCTCCTGAGGCGTCCACTGCTAAGGTCATTAGTACCGTAAGTGTAGTTCACGTTTTTATCGGGGCAGGTGGCGATGATTTCGCCCTCCTGGATGGCGAGAACCAGCGTCGGCCTACACGTCGGCCTTTTTTATTTTTTTATTTATTTATTTTTTTATTTATTTACGTCAAAAACAGTTAAAAACTGCGTATGACGAGCTATGGGGAGAAGTGAATTTTGTGCACGTTTTCATAATTCTGTGGTCTCTATCCTAAACCATATTCTAGTCGAATTTTGAATACAGAAAAGAGAGTTTTTTTTTCGAGTTTTGTTGACAAAATATTCGCTCCTATATAATGAAATATATTTTCAAAGGTAAATTAGCTATAAATTCCTGCCCTGAACCCTCATGTTCTTCATGAAAGAATAATACCTTTTGCCGCGATAATATGAAAAACGATAATTTGAATAACTATATTTCCCACTGAAATTCAGAAGACGTGCACAAATAATGAAGTTACATTTATGTCCAGAAGCAAAACAAGGGACCATCTCAGCATTTGCTCAAGGATCAGGGAAACTGGACGAAAAACCTGATCGAGATGGGGGCCATCAACCCAGAAACTGTGGTACAATACTTGTTACAGGTTCTTTAGAATTATACAGTCCCAATGATAAATAATTACATTAACTATCATTGTTAAAATTAATTCTACTTTCCTTTTTGATGCTCGGTATAGTCTCGAATTGTATAGAAACAGTTATGCCGCAGAAAAGATTTTACTTAGGACTTAAATTTTTCTATTGAATTTAATCGTTTAATGTCTTCTGGCAAAGTGTTGTAGAATAATGTACATGAATTGTATGTGAATTTTTTGTAGTGAGCTGTTGATACTGCCACCTGGTGAATATGATTACTACGTCGTGTGTTATACTTACAGACATCGGCGTTTGCTGAAAATATATTCCCGTTCTTAAGTAAGTCATTTTTGACAAAAACTACTGATTCGTAAATCAGGAGACAAGGTAATGGTAAAATTACTAGATTAATAGAGATTTACAAGAATCACGTGGGTTGGATTTGCTTATTATTCGTACAATTCTTTTTTGTAATCTGAAAGTCTGTGAACTATAAGATGTGTTTCCCCAAAATATTATGCCATATCTCAGGCGGGAGTGAACATTGGCAAAATATACACAACGAGCTGTATGAAGGCTGACGGAATTTGAAAGTATTCTGAACGCGTAGCATAATGAGCTTAATTTTGTATTCAATTCATTTAAGTGGGCATTCCATTTGAGGTTTGACTGAATTGATAGACCTAAAAATTGTTAACATCAGTCAATGGCACACCGTTCATTTTCAATGGAGTACAGAATTTTTTATTTGATATGGAAAACTGCATTGAAACTGTTTTATTTTCATTTACTTTTAATTTGTTATTACGGAACCAATTTGAAACGTCTGATATTGAACTATTACGGTTTCTTTGTTGCAAAGAATATTTGTATCATCCGCAAAGAGAACTGTTCTTCCGTTTCGAATCGCTAAGGGCATGTCATTTACGTATAATAGGAAGAGAATAGGGCCTAAAATCGATCCTTGCGGGACTCCACGTACAATTGGCAAAGAACCGGAAAGGTGTGTACATAAAGTTCCATCATTCCAGTAAGGTATTTCTACTCTCTGAGATCGTTGTTTAAGGTACGAACATAGCCAATCTAGAGCAATACCACGGATTCCATACGAAGGTAATTTTGAAAGTAAAATGTTATGATCAATGACGTCAAAAGCTTTTGAAAGATCTAAAAATATTCCAATAGTTGCTTCGTTTTGATCCAATGATGAGGCAACATCCTTAAGAAAAGAAAAAATGGCTGTTTCCGTAGATTTTGATTTCCGGAATCCATGTTGGCAATTTGAAAACGCGTCGTGTTTATTGAGAAAGGTTTCCATTCGCACATAGAAAAGTCTCCTGGGTTTTCCCCAACCAGGTATCTCAGCGGGGCACCGCCCCAGCCGGAACAAGGTCTAAGCTCCATAACAGTCCATAATTTGCTCACAAATCGTTAATTTTTAGTGGAAAATTAATACTAATGAAAAATATATTACAAGATAGTCGAAAAATTCCAGTTAAATAAAATGTAACTTTGTATACCTAGACGAAACAGCCTTGAATATGAAGTTCACCAGAAGATGTTTTTCTTGGAAACCTACCAAGCGGTTTGTTCCCGAGTGACAATGTGCCGGTGAATTTCAAATTCAAGGTCATTTTTTGTAGGTGTATAAAGTTACATTTTATTTAACTGGAATTATTCAATTATCTTGTAATACATTTTCCATTAGTATTAATTTTCCTCCTAAATTTAATGAGTTTCGAGCAAATTATGGTCTGTACAAACAAGACTTACCAACTGTATGTACTAGTGTAGTGCATGAAAATAGGGCAAGGGAGAAAAAGGAAAGATCGCGCGCGGTCGGCGACCCCAACCGGGAAAGATTGCTCAGGCTATCAGGTGATAGTCACTGCAGTGCCTCTGACCGGAGGAGTTTAGGGTTCGAGTCCCGACCGTGGCAAGATTTTCGGATTACCTAGATAGTGTCAAAGAATACAAAAAAACTTTAACAATTTCTCAAAACTCTTGCAATGCTGTGAAAACACAAAATGAAAGGCACACACTGACCAAGCGATGCTACCTGACACACACAGCAAGAAAAACCAAATTAATGTAACATTGCAGAATGTATTGAAAGGTTACGAGGCACACATGGCTGGATTTCCCAAACCAGACACTCTCACAGCACTACAGCTCCTCCAAATTACACAGCTGTCTAGTAGAGGGTCTCAATGCAGATAGCAAGAAAATGCCTTTCACCGCCGTCAATGCTTCATGCTCAAAGTCCACCATAGCCCCTTCCGCTTTGGCCCAAAACTCCACCAGCGTTCTCTCCCGCTAACCGCCCGGCTCTGGGCCCGCCCCGAGTTCTGACCCCGGGCGGGGCTCAGGGGGGCGGCCAGTCGGCTAGCCGGAGGAGGGGCGGACGTAGGCGGGGGGAGATACGGGCGGCGACGGCGTGGTGGTGGTGGCAGCATTGGTGACGGTGTGATGTCGACGTGACGTCATCGGTGTCGGTGGCGAGGGTAGCTGGTTGCAACCTGGCCGGGCGGCGGTGGAACCGCCACATGCATCGAGGCGCGGGGAAACAATGATCAATTAATGTCTTAATTCATTCATTAATTGATTGCTTGATTAATTAATTAATTAGTTGTTTTTTTTTAGTGGGACGCGCGAACTTTGGAGTTGGCGCCCCCATAACACACTGGTGTAGCATGGAACTCCCATAATTTGGCGGGAGTACCACAAAGAGTGCCCAGGTGGGCGGAAGTCGCAGGAACATGTCCGCGCCGACCAAAATGTGCTAACAGATAGCTAGGTCAAATTCAGTCGCTGCCTGGAGGAGAATCCTAGCTGCCGGCTCCTCTGATCGGTAGTTTTCCGTGGTTTCTTTGATCAATACCAGGCGAATGCCGGAGCAGTACCTAACAAATGGGCCACGGACCGCGCGTTTTCTTTCCTTCCCCTTCCTTGTCCTATCGTTACCCCTTACAGATTTACGCTTACTGGCACTACCATACCACGCATACCGGGATACCGATTCGAGAGCTTAGAGCTTGTCCCGGCTGGAGCGGTGCCCTGGCTGGTGGGAGATACCTGGTTGGAGCAAACACTGTTGGCAGACGGTAGGTCGGCGCCGGATCTCACCATCTGTGGGGGTAAATCATAGCCAACTCCCGAGAAAAAACCTGCACTACTCTTACCACTGGGCTAAGCATGCACTACACTACGGGACTAATGACCTTACTAGTTGCGCTGGAAATCACCAATAAATCAATCAACCCGTGACCCATTTGTTAGGGAACCGCTCTGTCATTCTATTGATCGGGGAAATCACAGCCTACTACACATCACTGCAGCCGGGCGATATAATTCTCCTTCAAACAACGACCGAGGACCCATTCTGAGGTGCATTGGATTCGATATATTCATAAAATCAAAATTTAGCGTGCTAGTTGCAAGAATAATCCACATCCACTTGTGGTGTTAGAATATGTTTTTCAATTTTTTTCTGTATCATCCTTATGTTTTGTTACAATAATACATTGTTCTAGCGAAGTGTGAAATAACTTCAATGGCATTTTGTGGTTGCTGATGAGAAAAATTTGAAGTTATGTGTGTATTCAAAATAAGATTGATAGCGGAATTCCACGAGGGAGGTTTATTTATTTATTTATTTATTTATTTATTTATTTATTTATTTATTTAGTCAAAAAAACAGTAAAAACTGTATATGACGTGTGGGGAAAGAAATTTATCTGCGCACATTTTCTTGAGGGCCAGAAGTTAAAAAAAAATAAAAAAAAAAAAAAAAAAAGGTTTCGGCGCCGTAAAATGGCATCATTTTATGAATGTTCTATTGTATCGCAAGGTTATCGAAGTGTCTACGGTAAATACAGACTCTTATCATTTACTTCAATTTCACTTGAGATGCAAAAATCTTCTCATATCTACTCGCAGTTGGATACGACTGGAATATCTTTCGGACTCATTTTGATGGGATAAGGTGGATTTAAACTATATTCCTTTGTGAAGTGAGAAGGAAGCTTAAAAAATGCAGATAAGTATTGAAATACGACTTCTCTCCTCCATATAATATAACAATAATATGAAATACAAAAATCCTCGTTGATTATATTTATCTTTCTTTTGGCGAGCTCCGTTTGTTTTTAAATTTTACCCTCAACTATACTCTCTACTTTGTGTTAAGCCATTTCTTACACATTCTCCGGGCTTCTATTTTAAATAATTAATTTAAATTCGTGGATCTTAATATTACCGCTCACACGAGAATTCGGCGGTTAAAAATGTCTAATAATTGAGAAATAATTGATATTGGTGACTCTCATGACACATTAATATTACGAAATGACAACACGTAAATATAAAATTGTTACCGTAGCGCGGACAATGTCTACTGCTGAAGTCGTAGGCTTCCGCGGCCGGAGTCATGTGGATGACCTTGGCTGTCCGGGTGACGCCGCGTCCAAGGCTGAGCCTTCGACGCGGCGTCACCCGGACAGCCAAGATCATCCAATGTCTACTGCTGTTTAATTATTTATTATTTTATTATCTGAATAATGTATACACACATACTTATATTCACTTCACACACCTGACAAAACAAAATAAAAATAAAAATAATTCTCACCCAAACGCCATATTTACAAATATTGCATTCACACCTGCTCGGATACGCACTATTTTAGTATTATAAATTCTGTATGTATTATAGTATATATGTATTTAGTATTATAAATTCGAGTAAATGGCCATATTTAATTTGTTCATAAATTACTTACTTTATTAATAATCTTAAAATTTACGAACAAACTTGTTCTTGTACATGAAGTATAAACGTTCTCCCTACTTAATTATGATCACTTTCCTGTGGCGGATGTTCAGCGCACTTGGCCGTTGGTTCTGGGTTCTCAAATAAGTTCTCCTTTCTGGCTGCGACTCCAATCCTTCCATGTTCTTTTATTCTGTAAATTAATGTTCTGTTACTTTCACCATCACAATATCGTCTATCGCTCATTCTACACACATTATTATTTCGCGTTACTAACTACTTCTTAGCACATCATTACTCGTTCCATGATCATAACCGTCAAGTAGAATAGGCCATTTCCACTTTCTTACATTAACATTACATTTCAATTCAGCAGCCTCCAGGAACTTAAAATAAACCTTTTTGAAATTAAATGATAGTTACTGAATTATTGATACCCAAGAAGATTAATAATAAGTTCATGACAATGTTTATTTTGGCGTAAGTTTGAGTCAATATAAATAAAAAACTGATGTATGCATTAATCGGGTAATCTAATTGAACGAATTCAATAGGCTATTTCGAATACTCAAGGTTGAATATTTTGCTACAATTCAGCTATATCTAAGACTTCAAACAATATTATTTCATTACCTCCCACTACAAAAAACGATCCATTTCTATCCCAATTAAATACTACTCAAAAAGGTTATTAAATGAAGCTTTAAACCTGGTTTTAACAACTTTGATTACTAATTTATCACCGATTGCCTTCGAATTATTCAGGTAGTAGGTTTTTGGGAGTTTCATTAATTACTTAATGCATACTTAGCAAAAGTAAGCTAAACGCCCGAGAGGGGCCCTTTATGAAGAAATCGAGGTGATCTTCCCCTCGTTCCGATTCTAGTGGTCTCGTTTTATGAAGAGAACGCTTAACTACATTATTTTGGATGACAATTAAAATTTGATTATATTACATTTGTTTTAAATATTTATAGATTTTAAAATGTGTAAAATCCATTATTTTATTACACATTATGTATATATATATATATATATATATATATATATATATATATATATATATATATATATCAACCGATGGTGGGAACAAAGAGGCTGTTGAGCATCGACCTTTACCTCTCTGAATAGGACAGTTCTGTCGTTCCAAAAATGATGCAACGAAAAGTTACGATGTTTTTAAAAAATGCAACGGATCCGCAATCCACCACGAGTCCATCATGTTGATTTCAACATGAAAAATGTTTACGTAATGGAATTCGTATATTGCATAGTGAAACAGGGACAAAGGTAATTGCGATGATGTTGCGTTTCATGTTAATCCTGGTTATTAAAACGGAATCAGGTAATTACTTGAACGAGTTCGCTGAAACCAGCCCCAACTAATACGACAACAATTTAGCTGAAAATACCCTCCTGGTTCGATGGGTAGTATATTTGTCTCTTTCTTTTTATGCGAATTCGCCATTTCCAGTTTCAAACGTCTGTCCTCAAAATCGGCAATCTCTAAAGCCCCCGAATATCCCTTCAAACCTCATTCAAATAACGTGTTCGACTTCCTGATTTTTTTACGCTTTCACCTCGAATTACTGCTTGCAGCAGTCAACGCTCGGGGACAAAAGGGCAAACAGGACTCGCAGAAAGTGAAACATTTACGGCAGCACGGGCGGAACACTCGCGAGCGTAAGCGCCTTATATTCTTATTAATTTCCCGTCCGCCCGCATCCCGGAAGGTGCGCTCTTTTAAAAAATATCGGCCTTCAGGAAAAAAAAGGACGAGGCCCACGCTTCACGGCGTAGGATGGAGGAAATTGAAAAAGAGTGCCCAAAATCTGAAGTTTTAGGACCGGGAGAGGTGGCTCAGGGCATCAACTGATGCCACTGCAATGCCTTGACCGGCAGGTCCTAGGCTCGAGTCCCGACGGGGAAATTTTCGATATTAGCTTGTCAGCTAGGTCGAATTCAGATGTTCTCTGAGGGAGAATTCTAGAGGCCGGCTGCTCTGATCGGTAGTTTTACGTGATTTCTTCGATCAACACCAGGCGAATGCCGGAGCAGTACCCGAAGAAACGGGTCACGGATTGCGCGGGTTCTTTCACCCCTTACCTTGTCCTATCCTCAATCTTTATTGACATACACACTTACACTTACATGCACTACACTACCATGCATGCCGAGAGACCGGTCGGGAGCGTAGAGCTTGTCCAGGCTAGGGCGGTGCCTTGCTGCTAAGAGACACCTGGTTAGGAAAAATCCCGTGAGCCGACGCGACGCTAGGTCGGCACAGTATCTCATCATTCAGGGGGAAAGATCACTACCACCTTCCGAAAAAACACTTACAGCTCGTCCAGTCTTCACTGCCAGCAGCAGTAGCCAGTCTAACGTGACCTAGCAGTTGATATAATTCAATGTGAAGCGATTCATCAATCTCACATATTAGATTGTATTAAAATTAATTATAATAAATGTTAAATTGAACAATGTTTTATTTCTAGTGTTAGTATCAAATTTTTATGTGTCAATTTTAATGTTGAATGGATTAGCCGGTCCAAAACATTTTGAAGTTTCTTTGGGTCACTGGAAGAAATACGACGTTAACATTACCATAAAAATAATAATTTGCATTTTGTTCCTTGATTGTCACAAATCTATTATTTTACACAAACTTAGTTTAATGAAAACGAACGAAAACATCTACGTCTTATCAGTGAAAATCCATATCAATCTCACCATACACGTTTCCTTTAAACTCCATTTTCTTACTAAAATGTGCTTTTACAATTTGGTTTCAAAGGCAGCTTTTGAAGTGATCTAAGAATTTGTTTCTATTTTTCAGGAACCATGAAATGTGTCTATACATGTGACATAAACCAAATAAAATGAACGTTCTTTTTATAAACTTTTATTGCAAAATTCTGTAATTGTCGTATCCAGTACATTATGGAAACTAAATGAGGTTTCGAGTTTTATGATTATATTATTACTGCATTTATATTGTATCTACAACACTACTCTCCAGTTTCTATTTCGGAAATCGGAAAACAATTGCCAGGTGTGTTTAATGATTTGTTAGTAGATTTAATGTTAGTAACAGCATGTTTGGTTGGATGCAGTTTAAACTAAAAATTCGGATATAATTTTTTTATTAATATCATTTGATATTAATTGAAAGACATGAAAACACCTAAAAGTTTGGATATCAAATATTTTTCAGTTGAAAGTAATTGATTTGGGGAATCAAAATATCTTCTAGCTTTATTCTCATTCATATGTTTTAATTCACATTTCTACTGCGGATCATCTGAGGTCTAGTATTTTGTTGTTCATTCTCATTCAAGCTTCACCCTCAAGCAAGATGTGTTCTAAAGTCATTCCTGTTTCAGCCATCCCGTTTGGAAATTATGAATTTGTCTACGTGGGTTTCGGTTTAATTTTTGAGCGCAAATTCTGTGATTGCGCGTCGCGTCTGGCTTTGCGCCACTTTGAATGATTTTTAGTGATACCGGGCGTGCCAACTACCGAATCCGTTAGTCCCGTAAGTGTAGTGCATGTTTTTGATCGGGAGGTGGCGGTGATAATCCTCCGCTGGATGGCAAGATCCGGCGCCAACTTACCGTCTACAAGCAGGATTTTCTCTAACCAGATATCTCCCGCTAGCGGAGCACCGCCACACCAGGGACAATCTCTAAACGCCCGACCGGTCTCCCGGCATGTGTAGTAGTGTAGTGCTTGTTACTATAAGTGTATATAAGGAGAGATGATAGGACAAGAAAGTGAAAGGAAAGCTCGCACGCGAAGAAAGGCTCGTTGTTAGGGTTCGTCTCCGGCATTTGCCTGGCGTTGATCCAAGAAACCACGGAAAACTGACGATCAGAGAAGCCGGACGTTAGAATTCTCCTCCAGAAAGCGACTGAATTCGACCTAGCTGACAAGTTAGTGTCGAAAATCCTGTCACCGTGGGGAGTGTAGCCCTAGGACCTCCCGGTCAAAGGCACGGCAGTGACAGTTGATGCACTAATCCACCTCTCCCGGTCGTGTCTCCGTAGGTTTGGGGTTAATTTTGTCCGCCGGTTCTGCGCGTGCGCCCACTGAGCGTCGCGCCTGCCTTTGCGCCGCAGAGCCGGCCGCCGCGCCGCGAACGGCAGCAAAACATGAAACTTTTATGAAGCGGAAATTGCCCATTCTGAATGCCATTTAGCGCTGAGTAGTTGGGACAGTTGGCGGCCGTTTGCGTCGAATGAATTCGGGAGGTTCCGGGTTCGTAGCGGACCTCCGATTGGGACGAATGAGCGGCCAGCGAATTGCGCGGATAAGGAAGCGGGGGGGAGTGGCTGGTAAAGGTCGCTGTCTCTGTTCATTTACAGGCTGCCTTCCCAAGCATCGTCGTTCTACGTTTCCATTAGAGAGAGATGGCGTTGAAGTCTGTATGAAAGGAGGTTGTTTGTTTCTTTGGCAAAAATAGGTACTCACAGTACTTCCAAAGTCTTTCAAGATCGTAGGAGATGGGTCATATGTATTCAGGAAGTCATTTCACTTGATGAACACTTTGCAGAAGGAGGCTGTGAAGTGCATCTTATGCATGATCAAAGATAAGTCAAATGAATGTTAAAAATAACGGAATTAGATTGTTAGACTTTTCTTTTTATTATACTTGCCTTTCTCTTTCATTGAAATATGGAATCTATACGTACATAAAGCTGTGAACAAGAGAAATTTCCTCGTTTGTAACTTTACTGTATTTTCCCATCAACCACAGAATTGAAGATAAGTGTTAATTGGCCAGCCCTAAGGAGAGAATACAGGAATGAAGGAAAATAGCGCGTTGCCCGTTTTTAACGATTTGGTTGGCATTCGCCTGAAATTGATAGGAGGGAATCAGGGGTAGAGGAGACACAATTAACCGGAAGTGTATTTATCGCGCAGATTACGACTTCGACCCAAAAAATGAATGAATAAGTGATTAAAAATGGATTCCGAGCACGATAACTATAGAATTCGTTAGTCTCTTAAGTGTAGTGCATGTTATATCCTGGGAAGTGGTCCACGTGTACTCCTCCAATTAGCACGGCCCCAGTCGGAACAAACTCTATGCTCCAGACTAATCTTCCCCTTATGTGGTAATGTAGTGCATCCAAGTGTGTGTGAGTGTGTGTGTGTGTGTGTGTGTGTGTGTGTTTACTGAAAGAGGGGGGAGTATTAAAAAAGTAAAATTGTGCGTGACCCCTGATTCGTTTATTAGGGTAGGTGCTCCAGCATTCGCCTCGTATTGGTCAGAAAAAACAAAAAATTACCGATCGTATCAGCGACTCCCTTTGATTTTCTTTTGGATAGTAGCTTCATTCGACTCAGCTATGTTGTTACAATCAAGAATCCACTACCATTGATAAGCTCGAAGTAATTTCAATATATCAGAATGTCAAATATGATTGGAATCTTTTAGAAAATATAGAGAGCTGTTTGTAGAATTTGATGAAATTTTCTCTGTTCGAGGTTTAAAATTACGTATGGGCTACACGTTTCTGGAAAACAATGTTGAGAATAGTATTTCCAAAATAATCTAAATAATGTTCGTGTATTATTAGGCGTCATTCAGGTATCCATTTATCAGTATTTGTTATGTTCGATTCACTAAAGACATTGCATGAAAGCAAGACAGATAGTCCCTCTCGAAATTCAAGTAGTGTTAAGCAGAAAATCATTCATGGCTTTCACTTTGGCGGTTTTGAATATTGTGTACTCACTGTTGCGTACAAATTAAAGAGGAAACAGCGACTTGTGTAAGCTCTCTTTATTATTCAAGGTCTGCTCTCTTTATCTTAAGCTCTTTTTACATTAATGATGAAACTTTCAATCATTAACCATCATTAATCATTAGCATAAAGCCCGTATTCTCTCTGTGTCTGCAGTGACTCTGACCGGTAGAACCTTGAGGTCGAGTCCCGACAGTGGCAAAATTTTGTCATTGTTTTATTTATTTATTGAGCCTACAAAATCCCTTTAAGGGCAAAGGCCTCCTGCTTCAGCAGGGTGAAAATTTGGCTTTCTCCTTGACACAAAGTGAAATTATACAGAAATAAATTACACAAACGTACATAAAATGAAATTACAACTAATTACATAATTGTACAGAAAATACAATATTTTATTTTTCTCTGTTTCTCGAACTCTTCCGTCAGTCTTCCACTTGTCTCAGTCTTACCAGTCGCTACTGTGAATCGATTTTCATACTAAGAATGTTACAAAAACAAAATAAAACACACTTGAAACCCATTGATTATATTAATTTCTCTTTGTTACAAACTCTTCGGTATGTGCCTTCAACTTGTATCTGTCTGTCTCTTCCCTTGCCCACGTGTTCTCAAGCTCGCTCTTAAATACAACACTCCATTTTCTACGCTGTCTACCTGAATTTCGCCAGCCCGTTCTTGGGTCCCTAGCCCTAGTCCCTAGGTTTCTTGGGCCTTGTCACTAGTTAGGTAGCCAAGTCGAGTACGCCGCTCTCTGGAGGAGAATTCTAGGGGCTCGCTGCTCTAATCGCCCGTTTCCTTAGTTGCTCATAAGGCGATTGCCGGGGACCTTAACAAAAGGACTACAGATCTCACACGATATATTTCCTTCCTCCTCCTTGACCTTTCCTCTCCTTTTACACGCACGACTTACTCTAACAGGCATTATACTGCCACACACGTTGGCATGCCGGTCGGGAACTTAGAGCTGGTCTCATCTGGGCCGGTGCCCCGCTTGGGGAGATATCTTACACACTGGTTTGTCGTAAACCAATTGTTCGGTATCAAGGGCCCACAAAACGTTCAACGCAACTGCATTTAGAATCATGATATTATCAACTTTTTCTATATCAAGACAACAAAATACGAATTTTTCTGACGAAAAATCACCACTTTCTGCTGCAGTATTACAATACTTTGTTTTCACTACGTAAAAGTAAACAACGTCTATCATTTAAATACCCAAAGAAGCGGGATACATTGAAGTGAGAAAAAATCTGGTTTTTATAGTAGAGCTGAAAGACAGATTCAAAAATATATTTGAACATTTCCAATTTTCAAGATTCAATGATTTTAACGAAATTTGTAAATAGACAATTTTTATAAATTCACCTTCTTATTCGAGCGCAAAATTTAAAGAAAGTATTTGTGTGCCATTTCCACCAAAAGTCGAAAATATCTCAGAGGAAATATCATATCATCATGAAAATATCATATCATTACAGAAGTAATATTATAAGTAGGGGCGAATTTTAATTACTCAAAACATAGCTAAAAATGATTAATAAAATGATCTTCAAATGCTTTTAAAATGCAAGAAAGAAAAAATAAAAATCAAAGAAAAATGACGTGAAAAATTTGATTAAAACCAGTTCCGATGAACAAGACAAGTTGTTGGATATGTAACTGATATAATCGAGGCTTCTTTCTTACAAGTGAACTCAGATTGCGAACTTTTGGTTTGGACTGTTCTTTACCAGTAAATCTCTAAAATAGGCCGACAATGGTGCTGATAGCGTCGCAGGAACCTGATATTGCATATTCACAACAGGTGACATTACAACTAAAAAAGAAATCGAATAGGCTTCTTAGGAATTTTGTAGAGAACATGTATTGCAACTCGTAAACATTTTTTGAAGCAAATTCTATTAAAATGCTATTCAAATATATTAAATGAGATGCATATATATGAATTTAAAATAAGGCAACAATTCAATTCAGTTCAATTCAAAATCTATGTAATCAGCGAAAAATGCTTAGAAATGACGGAAAAGGTAAAAAATGATTTATTAATCGACATTGACGAAAAATGAAAAAAGGCATTCCTTTGTAGTAATATAAAATAAGTATTTCCTTTTGTCATAACATAAAATTAATGTCTATATTAAAAGGCATTGTTCTCAAGGAAACAGAAAAAAATGACATTTCATTAAAATACGCCCCATCCTTAACGATATCCCTAATATTAAAATATCTTAATGATCTTCGGAATGTCACAATTAAATTTCAGTCCTGGCATGTCCAAGTTTTAGCGCTAAAGTTTCAGCCTCTAATTGATTGAGTTATGGGTGATTACACAATAATCCACGCTTTGTACATACGTCCCAAATTTTAGATACAAAATTGCATGCGTCTTCCCGCCGCCTGCACCAATCCTTCATTTTTGGAGCAGCTCTAAAAGATCTTATTCGTGACGCGTGTGAGAAGCTACGTATGAAAAAACCTGAAACACGGATTTTACGACCAAAAATTTACGATCGCTTTGAGGTAGATTTTTAGATACCTACTCTTGACATTTTAGTTCATTATTAAAACTTCATAATATTTTTTAGCTATTATGTTAAAATACAATAGATCTTTTTTCTAAATAATTTATAAATGAATTAAATAGCATACGTATTTTCATCTATGTAAATAGAAATAATAATATTCTCTAACGTGGTTTTAATAATTTTTCTCACTGGCAGATTCAAAATTTAAAAAGTGCTTCTTTCACTATGTTTAGTGTGAAAGGTGGTCAAGGGTTGTTTGTTCAGTTACTCATTTTAAGTGACAAGCAAATTAAATGAGTATTGCATGCATTACATTGATTGCGGAAATGAATCTATGTGTTTGCAACCAAATTTTATCAATGCCTCCCTCACATTGCGGAAATTCAACAGTGAAGCTCTTAATGTAATGAGTGTTGGGCCAAGCAGGGAGAATAGACTGGAACTCGCGTATCATGTGGGCTGAAAATGATCGATTAACATTATTTAATTAAATTTATGTAATTTATAGAAACTCACCTTGTAAAATATAAATAAATATAATTTGCTAATATCAGTGTTACAATAAAGTTATTAGACTGTAATACAATTATACTACTAAAGACACAATAATTGCAATAACAAAATGATCTCGAATATGAGGACTAGTGAATAAGGCAATGACATAACGTGTTTGACGTGAGGCACGCCACGCAATGCAACGGAATTGAGTGAGCTGTAACATGCAAGGCAGACTCTGACGTCAAGGAGAATCTCAAATTTCGCAAAATTCTCGTGGTTTCTCCCTGAGATAATACTGACCGAACGAAGGTCATGGAAAAGAAGTCGTGTTCGTATGATATGTATAACGAACAGATTCCTGAATTGGATCGAGCTATTTTCGAATGGATTCGTGTGAATTAGTAGCAGACGCTATCTAGTTGGGTATTGTGAGACCGAGTGAATAAGTAACACATGCGTCACTGCTTACGTTACAGCGGAAGTCATACAGCAAGCAAAGCTCCAAGGAAGAGAACATTCCATTAAGTTATTGTAATTTACATTGTATTGTGGAACAGTAACGTTTTTAATACTCTAGGTATGAAAATAACTATTGAATTGTGAATCCGTGTATATTATACATACGTGTAGACAGCAGATTTTGTTGGCTTAAATTATCAGAAAAGTTATCAGAAAAAAGGTCTTAAAATGTTTCAAGATGCCCAGAAAACAAAGAAAAATTACGTAAAAAATCTTATCAAAGCCAGTTCAGGGGAACAAGCTCAAGCTGTTGGGTGTGTTACTGACGTAATTCAAGTTTATTTTCGTTCGAGTGAATTCAGCTTGCAGTTTTGTTTTGGTCTGTTCTTTACCACGAAATCTCTGTCTTTAGTTGTCCCGAAATCGACCGAAACGACAATGGCGTTGATAGTACTTGCCACAGGAACTTTAAATTACATATGATGGCTAAGATTACAATTACTCGGCAGAGATATCGAACATACTACTCAGGCCATTCTGTGGAGAACAGTTGTTGTCTATCGTAAATAGTATTTGAAGCAAATACCGTTAAAATGTTATTAAAATCGATGAAATCAGCAAAAAATACATTAAAAATGATGGAAAATGTTAAAATGACTTATTACTTAAAATGAACCAAAAATGACATGTAAAATTGGATCATTTTCTTAACGTAAAATAAATTAATGACTATTCTAAAAGGCAGTGTTCTAAAGGGGAAAAAATATATTTCACTTAAATCTGCTAATATTATTGCTGTGTTCATTGAAGACTATATTTGTTAAAATATTCATTTGGTGGCTGTATTTTTAACGACAGTGTTTTTTCTTCTTTATGAGCAGTGTGTATATTACTTTTTGGATAGCACATTTTGTGTGGTTTTGTTCAGAAGAATTCTACTGCGCACGCCACTAGTGTATCGTGTACGAGATAACACGAATATAGGATCCAAATAGGAACCATATTCTGAGTCACTCTCTAACATACTTTATTTATAACTTTATACTTATTCTCCAATGCTTTTCCTGCCAGGCGTGTTGTGAAGGGTTATATGAAAGAGCGCTGTTGCGGTGGCAGGAATTCGCTGGCAGCATCGGGTAGAGCTGATCAGAGGCGGAGAGATTTTTTTAATAAACCGCTTTCCCGGAATCAGAAAAATAGGAATGTGCATTTTCGACCATAATCTGGTAATCACTGTTCGACAGATTCCTTCCCCGTACTAGTATTGCGTGAACGAGGGAGTTCAAATAGTCTTACTAGTTACTATACTAGCGATTGTAAGGTACATGTTATCTCTGGCCCGCATATATGCATAATTTCTAACAGTTTATTCACCATTATGTATACAGCAATACATGTTATTAACGTTTGCTAACAATTGTGACTTTACTGATGTGTTCTCGGTGGACCAACTTTCTTTTTAGTTAAACCACGATTTTGATTTCAAGGAACCTCGAGAGAGTATTTGCCTCAAAATCAAGATTGATTATTTCCTTGTACGTCAACTGAAGTGGTCGTTAGTTCCGTAAGAGAAGAGCGTATTATGTACCGGCGGTGGCGAGTTTTCTTCCCCTCTGAAACGTGAGATCCGGCAACAACCTACAAGTCGCCTCGCAGGATTTCCACCTCCAGTTGTGTTCGCCACCGCCCCAGCTTGATCTCGTCTGGACTCCCGAGAAATGCGGTAGTGTGTGTTCGTGTAAGTCTACGGAAGGAAAGAGGAGGGGATAATGATGAAAAAGGAAAGACCACATGCTGTCCGTAATTCATTTGTTAGGTTGGTGACCCGGCATTCACCCGGTTTTGTTCAGACTAACCAAGGCGAATTCCCAATCAAAGCAGCCGGTCGCTAAAATTCTCCTCAAAGAAAATCTTGAGATCAACCTCTTTTACACTCTCACAATACGGGCAAGAAATCACGAAACTAACCACGATATTCAGATTGGCTCTCGTACACACGTTATTTGTAGCTGTTTATTCTGGTTACAGTTGTTAACGGCTGTTACTGCATGTGAGAGCGCCGCTGGGTCGCGGGGTCGCCCGCTGCGCTGGCGGCGGCGTGGGGCGGGGGCGGGGGGGCGGGGGCGGGGGCGAGTCGCGTGCCGCGCCGCCCTCACGCGCGATCGCTGCGGGCGCTTATCGCCCACGGCGGCCGCCCGCAGGCGAAGGGCAAAGGGCAGCGCCCCCCACCCCCGCCCCCACCCCCACCCCACCCCTTCACCGCAAACGGCGCATGCACAGTGCGACCGCAAACCTGTCGTAAGGACGCTGATGGACGGTTAGAGGAAGATGACTGGTCACGATGTCATTTACTACGTCAGAAGTTATCTAAATGTTTAGACCCTTCATGTACGGACGAGAGTTTACGAACGGCGATGAAAGTTGTCTTAAAGTTACGGTTTTAAACGTCACGAACTGACTAAATTATTGAAGAACTTTTTACGCAAACCTGTCGTAAGAACGCTGATGGACGGTTAGAGGAAGATGACTGGTCACGACGTCACTTACTACGTCAGAAGTTATCTAAATGTTTAGACCCTTCATGTACGGACGGGAGTTTACGAACGGCGATGAAGTTGTCTTAAAGTTACGGTTTTAAACGTTACGAACTGACTAAATTATTGAAGAACTTTTTACGCAAACCTGTCGTAAGAACACTGATGGACTGGTTAGAGGAAGATGACTGGTCACGACTGTCACTTTACTACGTCAGAAGTTATCTAAATGTTTAGACCCTTCATGTACGGACGAGAGTTTACGAACGGCGATGAAGTTGTCTTAAAGTTACTGTTTTAAACGTCACGAACTGACTAAAATTTTTGAAGGACGTTTTACCCAAACCTGTCGTAAGAACTCTGATGGACGGTTAGAGAATGATGACTGGTCATAGTGTCATTTACTACATCAGACGTAATCAAAATACGCTCGGATGTTCACGAACGATGATGGAATTGTTTTAAATGTTACGAACTGTCTAATGTATTGGAGAAATGTTTACGCAAATCTGTCGTAAGGATGATTGACGGTTGGAGGAAGATCACGGGGTACCGTTGACATTTACTACAACCAACCTTAACAAATTGTTCAGACCCCTTCACTGTACGGACGAGAGTTTACCAACGACGATGAAGTTGTCTTAAAGGTAGTGTTTCAAACGATTACGAACTGACTTAATAATTGAAGAACATTTTAACAAATCCGTCGTAAGGACGCTGATAGACGGTTAGATGAAGATGATTGATTAGATTGTCATTTACTACTATCAGACGTCCAAAAATTTTAGACCTTTCATGTACGCTCGGATGTTCACGAACGACGATGGAGTTGTCTTAAATGTAGGATTTTAAACTTTAAGAATGTTCTAAATTGCTGCAGGGCTTTTTGATACGTTTGAACATGATCTTGAATCATAATGAACTGTTACTGAAACGCTGTAAAAAAATTAATTCAGGATTGTGGAAGTATCAACATTGTTGACACCTCAGTCCTGAATAATCATTATAGATTAGCACAAAATATTTGCTTCCATCACGGAATTTGTGTAAAACAAACTTTTTTTTTCTCTACTCAACAAAATAAATTAAATTTTCTGTTATTCAACATTGGTAAATGATAACACATAGTTTGCTTATTTTTTTAAACATTATTTTATTCTGAATGTTAATAATCATAACAATCTATGGGTCACCATTCTGTCATAACGACACTGACGATTGCTGAAAACTGTCATTCATTACATTAAAATTTACAAACTTAAAGATTGTATCCCTTACACATGACTAAAAATGTATCAATAAGTTTTTATTGATTGTCTATTCTTCATTGCATAAAGAAAGGTTCCATTAATTATAGACAATCAGATAATGTGATAATAAATCTATTATTCACAAACGTTAAAACTTATATTTAATAAAAGGTAAGTTTCCATTATTTAATGTTTTTCTGCTTTCGTATTTAAAAAGATTCATTTTATTTAATCATATTTATGGAATAAATGTGATTTTAGCCAAAATGTACCTGATGATGGAAACAAATGATCTCTGAAACGTTGTGAAACTCCAACCTGTAAACCTCCAACTTCGTTTTTCTTGAACTTTGTATTACATATATTTTATTATCACATGATCTGATTGTCTATAATTAAAGGAACCTTTCTTCATGGACAGACTAAAAATGTAATGTATCTTCACAATGAAATTTCTAGCAATGACGTTTGCAATATTAATGCAAGGCTGAATTACAGTGTAGTATTAATTTATTAGAAAATAATTGAGTTATAATTTTATAGCTCAACTTAATAAAATATTTTAAACTGTAGATTGAGAATAGAGTAAAACAGCGTTTTAGGTTTTTAGTATCTTTTCACATCTTGCTAGGTTTTGCTTTAAGTTAATACAAGTAATTACAATATTAATTATAATAATTACAATCATGTAATGATCGTTATGCTGTCTTACGGTTATGAAACATCGTCTAAGTATTATAAGATGGTAATGCAATATTGTAATGAGTTTTAAGGAATACTTCCATAAAGTAATTGGGTTTCTTGAATCAACTGAGCATATTTAAATCCACGTGTTCACGTACGACTGCGGAAAATAGTATTAAAAACCACTACTTTACTGCTAGAGCTTATTAAGCATAGATAATAATACCTTGCAGCCACTTTCTTGCAATTTCCATGACTTTCCTCCATTCAAAGAAGCTCGTAAAGTCGGCAAAATGCAGACGAGCAAATGTGATCCGCACCACCTTTCGGACAATACAAGTAATTCTACAGGAAATTTCAAAAGTTTTTTTTTCCCTCGAGGGAACTTCTAAATCTCGTGGACGTTAGAATATTTGTCTCAAGATTCGAGGAAACTATTAGTTATGAATAACGTTTCACCGTATATAACGTTTTATTCTGTATACTTACAACACTGCTACCATTAAACTCTTAGTCAAACTATTGTCAGGTCATCAGTTCAGAAGAATTCAAGATGACGCCTTCGGTTCGAAGTAATTTGATTATTTTACAAGGAATTTAACTTTTAACAACAACTAAATTAACTAACACAATGAAATATCACAAAGTTGCAAACTTCTCCGTACAGAAACAAGTAACAAACCGTCAAATAGCTACCAGAGTCAAAATGATTTCGCTTGGCGGTCTTGTGTTGAAAGTCCAATAAATCACTAAAAGTTGAGTCTGGAGTTATATCACATGAAAATATTTTCTGAAAGGTTCGACGGGCAAAGAAGTATGATTTACTCTGGAATGTAGTAACTCCGGTGTTCACATCTTTTTAAACCGGGCTACTGGCGAGCGCGTACTTGGTCATTCCGGCCCGGTTTGCAAACTTGTGTGTTCACAATGGTTAGTAAAAGTTGGTAAAGTTTAAGTTCGAACTCCGTCTTGGAAAACTCCCGCGACTGAAAGAATTGGGGAACAGCTGCACTTTGGGGACGTGGGGGCTCCGCCAGTGAATCTTCTTCTTCTTCTGTGCCATCACCGGAAGGTAAACTGTGGGGTATTTGTCTTGAAAAGCTGGCCACAAGTATTTATCCACGATTTTCGGTAAAATGGCTTACTTCATCAATACGTGAAAACTGAAGTTCCTTAATGTTGATGTATATGTGATTTTCTCTTCATTTCCTCAAAATAACACTATATATGGCAGGAATGAAGCCAAAACTTCTCAATAATAAAGGTAGCTATAATTGTTTTCATGGAAATCTCATTGCTGTGAAATATATATTAATATATAATATAAATTATTATATATTAATTATACCAACTTCTTCTGATTATGTAAATAAAAAACACTATTCTTGAAGATCGATCATGAAATTAATACATAGTCAAAATTAACTCAACGCTAAGATTGAGAGTCATTAAAAAAATTGTAAAAAGGCAAACAAATAATGTTAATTTGATGACTGTACGCAGTGATTGATTTCTTCATGAACAAAAATCAAGTTTCGACATCTAACATAAAAAATAAACTTTCTAGAATGAGAATTGAAAACCAGTTTTCATCTCCTCATTGCTCTATCACGAAACTCGAAAGAATTTCGTGTTGATAAAGTAATTTTTGACCAGGGTGTGTGGCTAAGTATCCCACAGCGCGTCGGTTCGACCGCGAAGCGTGCCCGATGGAACGTCCAGGAAAGTCAGCGGGTCGGCGCTGGCGCGGGGGACCAGGGGGAGGGGACGGGGCGGCGCGGCGCAGTGTTTGGTCCGCGCGCGGCCCACAATAGAAGTGAACCCGTTCGCCGCTTTGATCCGAGTATTGATCAGAAGCCGCCGGCTGCGTGGGCGTCCCGCACGCCTTGTTGTAGCAACGTGCGCCTGCCGCGCCGCGGCCCCAGTGCCTCCCGCGCCTGGTGCTGACGTGGCGCGCGGAAGGAAGCGCCACCCAATTTCTCACCGGGATGAGGTGGCTCAGTGCACCAACCGATGCCACTGCAGTGCCTCGACCGGGAGGTCCTAGGATCGAGAACCGGCAGTGGCTAGGATTTGCGACGCTAAATAGCCAGGTCGAGTTTAACCGCTGTCTGGAGGAGAATTCTAGCGGCCGGCTGCTCTGATTCGTAGTTTTCAATGGTTGCTCCGATCAACACCAGGCGAATGCCGGAGCAGTACCCTAACAAACGGGCCACGGACCGTGGCGCAATCTTTCCTTCTTCTTCTTCTTTGTCTTATCCTCACCCCTTACACACACTTACATGCACTACGTCACCACACATGCCGGGGGTGCAGAGAGCTTGTCCCTGCTGGCGCAGTGCTCCGTTGGTAGAAGATACGTGATTGGGAAAACCCCACTACACAAGGCAGGTCTGCGCCGGATGTCTCCATCCAACTGAGGAAGATCACCGCCACCTCTAGATAAAAATGCATGCACTACACTTACGGAACAAACGATCTCAGTAGTCGACGCGGCCGGAACCACTAACAATCAATGAATCAATCAACCGAATTTTTTATTGTTTCCATCTTGTTCAAAAATGTTTTCATTTGAAAAGGTTAAAGTCAGATAGACTCACGCCTAAATTCAAGAGATTGATTGCCTGCCCGGCCGGCCACGCAGGCGATGGGTTAAGGGGACTTGAGGTTAGCACATAGACATTCCTACGTCCGTTTTCTGATATTCTCAACATGAGAAGTGAGTTTTTTCATCGTCACACAGCAACATATACTGGGACATGCAAGGAAAGCGCACTCTATAATCTTTCCCGACCGGGAATCGAACCTGGGGTCACGTCACGGTAAGCAAACACGCTGATCAATTAGGATACCCATGAAGGGCCCGATCATATTTTACCGATTTTGTTTCCTAGTAGTTCTCCATTCTTGAGCTCCATAAGCCGTAATAATTTGAACTAGCTTAGCGAGGCATCTCCGGAGCGTATTTTCATCCTCGAAAAGTTTTATTTATGCTTTGCAATGATTAAACATAGATTTTAAACACATAAAGGTATCAGGTTACACGAACATTATTCATTAATATTCTTAATTAATATTTGTTTTCATTAGAAAATTAGATTTACTTATTGTCAATCAGATGAAATAAGTCGCAACAATTCTTGCAAATGCAGGAAAGAGAGTATAGCAATTCACAGCGTTTCAGTAATATACTCGTACGTGCATTGTAAGTGCCAAATTCATGTGTTTTTCTTTATTTCTTCTAGAATATCATAGGAGAAACGGGGTAAAAAGGGTTTTAATTAATTTCTCTCGCCGATAGGAATAGAATGAGCTGATTATCATCATTGAACGTGCACAGTAATTTTAGTTGCTTAAAAAGCCACATACAAATTTGTAGAAAAATGTCTTAGAATCATTTGGTTTGAACTGAAAAAAAAATTGCTACCAGGAAACAGAAATTCGCTGAATGACACCTTATTTGTCTCGATTGGTGGAAAGGTTCTAACCGTGAGTCGGACAAACGGATGGGCGGACGGACCCTTGTTACTCAATTATTGTACACAATGTTCTTTCATAAGTTAATTAACAATTTTTAATGTTCTCAAAAATCTCTAGTAAGGGAAATAAATCGCTGGCAGTCTGAAGTACAACAGACCATTCCTACACAACATTTTTTTTAAAAAATGTCTTATATAAGGGTGTTCTTAAACACAAACTAGTTCAGTCCTATTTCTTCTGCATTTTTCCTCAACTGGAACCGGATATTGTACAGATTAAGATCAAGGGTACTCTGGTGACTAAAAGAGAAATATCGAGGATGGCACCTGCTATTTCAAGGTTGTAGGTGATAAAACAAATTGACTTAGATAATATTTCAACTTATCGAAGATATAAATTGCCGTATATTGGAAACACAACAAAGATTGGGACAGTAAAGATGTAAAAAAATTCGAGTTATCTAGGAGTTTTCCAATATCGGCATAAGATATATCGAAATTATAAAGGATAACTTGATGTTTTTCATACAAAAATGATGAAGTATCTGTTAATCACTTTGACGAGCAGGTATCAAATTTAGTATTTAATGAGTTTAAAACTCTAGTAGAAGTGACAAGTATTTTTGCTGAAAATAATATTTTAGAAGCGGATTGAAGAAAAAAATTGGGGACATGTGCAAAATTCTAGAATCTACAAATAAATCGTACACTTCTCTTAAAATAATAAACTGTTGAGCTAATGAATTCATTGTACAATATTATATTATTGGAATTTGAAAACAGATAATTTACATTAACTGGAAATTAAGAATTTTTATAAAAACAAATTATCCTGCTCTAAAAGACTTTCTTAGTTTCTGCATAAATGTTTTCATATTATAACGGTATTTTTTATTTACCTGCTCCATCACCACATACATCACTTGGTGGTGGAAGAGGGTATTGTTGCTTGAGTCTATAACTCTGTTACATTTCGGAGATTGTCTGCATCAACGAAAGAAAGGAGATTGCAGAGAAGGTCATCAAATCACACTTCTGACTGGATGGAGAAGTAACAAACGCACGAGTTACCTGATCCACTTTGTGGGTCACTACAGAGACACAACGCTTGAAACAAACCTTCAGTGCAGATGGTCTCTGAAATTCTCACTCAGGAATTTACCTAATTAATTAGCTGATGTTGAATGCACGCACTGTGAGAACAAAAACCTAGGACATGGCAGTCGATGCATTGCAGTGAAGCACCTGGCGTCATTTGGACTTTTGCAACTTCATCAACCGTCGCAGCTCATTGAATAAGTTTTAAAAACGTCAGAAAGGGATTCAAACAAAATGTCCAATTAAAATGGAAAAGAATTATCGGAATCTGTCATTTAAATACTGATATTACATGTGGCGAAAGAGGAATTATATTAAATAAATAGAGGTAACGAATGCACTGAGAAAAAAGTCTTGAACTTCAAGTCTTGAGAAAAAAGTCTTGAACAACGTCCTTTTATTTGTTCGGTGTTTGGAGTTCGCTGTAAGTCTTATAACTTGATTTTGACTATTTTTCTTTGACATTTATTTTGGATTGTCTGTACTTTCTTGAGTGTGTTTGAATTAACCGCCCATGCAGGCAGAAAATAACATCCAGGTTGCTGTTTTTGTGTGTGTTTGTGTGTGTGTGTGTGTGTGTGTGTGTGTGTTTGTGTGTGTGTGTGTGTGCTGGAGGTGTTGATGTTCTTTATTCACAGTGGAGGCTGTGGATACAGAGGGAAGTGGATGCAAGTTGAAGGATGCATCTTTGTTTGGTTTCTGCGTAATATTGAGCATATGACAGAAAGCTCCATTAAATTGACTAAGATGTTTTTTTTTATTTCACTGCAATCTCTCAACAGTCAAATACTTGGATTTGGTGAAAGTAAAAAAAGCTCTTAATATTGTAATAGAATTTTTTAACATTATAGAAATCTCACCTCGCTTGAGTAGGATGTAGTCGTTGAAATAAATTCTGATTTTAACTTTAATTCATTCAATTATTTAAAGTTTAGAAAAAATTCTTCGAATCAGTTAACAAATCGAATTATCCATTATCAATCTTTGAAATTAATTGGTATGAATATGAGTGTTTATTGCCTGTGCATCAATGGAAAGAACTAGAATATATTTGTGAAGATGTGTTTTCAATGCGATTTTTTTGTGAATCACTTCGATTTGTTCTTTGAAAACCCTTATTCAGTTTAATGACAGTTTTAAATTTTTGCATTTTATTTCGGTTACATAACATATGCCTTTAAATACACTTCAGTAAGACCCAATATTTTAAACAAATACTACGTACACATCTTATTTCAAATCAACAGTTTGCTTTCCCTCAATACTACGAATAAATTTGTAATACAACTTACAAATTCCCTCGCTAAGTGCAACATGCCTAATCCAATTCTCTCTTAAGGATGAGTTGGTATATTATTGCATTAACAAATTTAAATCATATAGTAGCACGTACGGTAATTAGTTCGGTATGTACAGTGGCAGTACAGTTATATGCCGGATAGAGAACCTTAGTAAGTAAATCTCCTTCTAAAAGATCCCTACTCCAAATGTCATATCCTATGTATCTATGTGTGACCAGCTGCAATTTTTCTCATATTAAAAAAAGAAGGACGAAATATCAGCTGATCATTAAGTCTCCAAGCGTCAGAGTTCCAACTTCCTTCGAGCACTCATGTCTTTGTGGTATAGATGCGCGAGGCTCGTGTTCTCTGGAAGTGCACGTGTCCTCTAAAGTTGTACAAAGTTACCCGGATAGTTTCCAACTTCCGCCGACGCTGGCGGTTAAGACTGAGAGAGGCTGCGACATTCTGCGCCAATGAATATCAGCGCTATATTAAGGTATCCCCTCTGTGCGACGTCCTCTGTACAAACCTATTAAATTATAATAGCGCAATAAAGTAATGTTTTCAGGCACCCGCAGGTAAACGAACCTTCTTTTTAAGATTGAAAGGCATGATGAAAACGAAATGTTTGGATATCGCCGTTTAACAATTCATTGCTGTATTACTTTCTAACCTTAGTTCGTGAAAAGAGAAAGTATTGTAATCCTGTGCTGGAAATTGGCGAGTCTTTTTGAGAAACTCTATCTTCCTATATGTAGTAAATTACATCCTCTAACAAGTTGTGTTCTCAGTATATATATTGTGTGAGTTCTTTGCATTGAAAACATGATTGATGGCAAAAGGTCTGTCTGCCTGTGATCAACGCAAGCACCTAATCCATTTTAATTCTTCTCAACAATTCATAATTCTCGATTCAATTTAATTTAGCAAATAAATTTCTCTGAATTTGAAACGGATATTTTGATTTTTTAGGGTCGCTAACAACATTTTCATTTTTTCAATAATTGCTCCACATTTTTTATTAAACTTTAATCTCGGATAGCGCAAAGAACGCTTAAAACAATGGACGCAGGTGTCATTTCCTTTGAAATGTCTGAATTTTCGAAAATTGCAAACGTTATTTTTTTAGGTATTCCGACAACTCCAATATTAAAGATAAGATTTATTACTTAATGAACTCTGTTTTAAAAAGACCTTTATATAACCTTATATATTTTTTGGAATGTACGGAAAATTTTCACATAATTTTGTGCTAAATTATGTAATTTAAAGAAATTATTTTCTCAATAACGGCTTCAAGGTTTTTCTTTCGTTTTTTCCCCTGTAGTTTCACTTCAATGTTCGGCAAATCTCTCTCCTTTTTTATATTGCAAAGATATAATCTTTGCAAACCTACCATATATATGTAGAGAAAAATGAAATGTAAAACTCAGATTTTTTATAAAACGGAGGGCAGGAGAAGGGATGCTGATCTGAAAATTGGTGAAACTTATTTTTTCTTGATTCCAGACATGTTTCGCAAAGAGTTGGTACAAAATGTTAACGGGTATTTTTTTATATTTTTATTCCACTACAGCCCTGGATCGTTTCCGTCACCCACCTGCAATCGTTTTCTCGACCTTCCATTTACGCTGGCACTACGATGACTATATAAAACTCGTAGCTATAGGTTCTGTTAAGTGTCTCATAATCAGGCACACACAGTTTGATAAGGACCTGCCCAAATAATCAATAAATTAGGTTTTTAGAGATGTTAAAGGTTAATAGGAAGTTAATATAGAAAAGAAATTAAAGAAATGTGTAGAGAATTAGGTTTGTAGAGAAATTAAAGGTTAATAGGAAGTTAATATAGAAAAGGAATTAAAGAAATGTGTAAGAGCTTGGGAACTTCCTTTTCAAATACACAAATAAATGGAAATTAGCGCCTTTCAGTGGTACCAGACTACCAATAACACGCCACAGTCACCTCGAGGCAAACAAATTGAAACCACTTTATTACGAAAACACACCAAGAGAACGATGGACGATAGAAATAAAAAGACTTGGATTGAGACGATCAAGCATTAAAAAAATAAAAATAAACTAAATTTATAAAACTGACGAAAAAGAAGAGGATATCCGAAGACGAAGAGCAAGCACCTAAGTATCTGTGCGTAGGCTTCAGTAAGTAACTGGCTGTCCGGGAGACGCCGTCCAAAGCGCAGGTGCCGACGTTTCTGTCGCCATTCTGCGACCTTTCTCAGGGCGAAAATACCGTTGCTATGCATTTCGGAAGGTCGCACACTGGCGGCCGAAACGTCGACACCTGTGCCTTGGACGCGACATCTCCCGAACAGCCAAGTACACAAGTATCTGCTCTTCCTTGGCCCCTGCAACCAGCTACGAATTTAGCAGCTGAAGAAGTAGCACTTTGAAACGCATGGAGTCTCGTGAAGACTCAGCAGAAGAAGTAGCAGTTTGAAGCAGAGTTGTGCCGTAGACTATAATTTTACGTCTACGCGTGTTTTCTACACGTAATCTACACGTAGTCTACATGACTCTATTTACGCGTAGACAACGTAGACAATGTAATGTATGTAGACTATTTATTTTTTTCACATCAAATGAGTCAAAATAGTTTAAGGCAGGAGAAGAAGGCAAATCCAGTCACGATTCACATCCGCCCCATACATATTTTTGAAGGAAAACAATGTTAACTTGAAATTTTAAATACGTTTGTTCATAATGGCATTTGATGGCATCGTAATGGCCTTTGGGTATGATCCAATCAGTATGTAGTATTGTTTTGAATAAATTGAGTGTAATAATAAATAAACGGCTTTCGGGGTCGGAACTTGGCCCTCGTAGTTTCGCCCCTGCCCCAGAAAAAAGATAATGACCGTTGTCTACATAGATTACCTTTGTCTACGCAGTGTACGTTGTCTACGCGTTGTTTACGCGTAGACGTAGACTATGGTTCTTTACGTGTAGACGCACATCACTGGTTTGAAGCACGTGAACCGGGTGACGGCACCTGCTCCTGTAGGCTGCTGGTGAGGCGAGGCGAAGGGGCTTTGGGCGTTGGGCGTTGGCGATGGGCGTCGGCGATAAGCGCAACGACCGCGTCCCCCAGCTCTCGCAGCCCCGGCGTCCTGCGCGCAAGGCCTCGCGGAGGGCGGAAGGGCGGGCGCGATAAAGCAGTGGCCCTTCGCCGGAGAGAGCGTCCTGGACCTTCCGGGTGCTTGTCACGCCGCGTGCGTCGGGGGCCCTTCGCCGCCCGCCCCTCCCACGTGCCCTCTGCATCCATCCCTTTTGTGCCCCTCGTCAACTCCCCTTATCTTCTGTCCCTTTTCTCTCTTTAGTATCGTCCTGAGTCTCTCTGACAGGCTCGTTTCTATCTGTCTCTGTCTTTCCTCCTCTCCCTCTCCTTCTCCGTGACACTCTCACTCTCTTTCACTCAGATTTTATAACTATGTATTTCTCTCAGATACCTCATTCTCTCTTTCCCACTTTCATTCTTCTCTCCGTCCCTTTGATTCACTCTCCTCATTGTGCCTCTAGTCAACTTCCCTTATCTTCTCTCTCTCCTTTAAATCATTCTATGTTTCTCTGTACATCTCCCTCTCTGTCTGTGAATGTCTTTCCTTATCCTCCATTCTCTTTCTGTTTAATTTGAGTATTCTTCACTCTTTCCTTTTCTCAGAGTTCTTCTCTCTCTTTTTTCTCTAGATTCCACTGTCTTTTTCCCCCTTCCGTTGTATCTCTGTCCATTTTCTCCCACGTACTCATCTTTCCTTTTCCTACCTATCTTTATACTCTCGTCTTCTTTCGTTCTCTACTCTTTTATAAGTTAGCCTAATTTTTTATGCTTTTGGCTTCTGATGTTGACTCTTCCTCCTTTCCATCTTTTTGCTCTCTTCTGCTCTCCTTTTGCTTTTCAACTTGTCTCTCCTTCCTTGTTTCTCTCCCAGTCTTTTTCATTCGTTCTTTTTCGTTACGCTTTTTAACGCCCTCTCTACATTTATGTTATTCACATGTCTCTGTGCATCTCTGCTTCTTTTGCTTTGTGCTCTCCGTCCGTCACGGGAGGATGTTAGCCCTTAAACCGCTTGTGTGGGAGCCGCCCTTTCAGCATGGATGCGACGGGTGTTGAGGATTTGAATGAATGTTTGATCATCCCGGTTGTATGGACGAAATTACAAATTACTTTGTTACCGCCCAAAAGTTAATTACGAGGTGTCCGTGTAACCTCGTGTTGTGGGGGATTATCTCGAAATATGGTGACTGCGGCAACCCCCAACTCCGCGGAACTGCCTGCGATCACACATCTACTGAATCCAGGAAGAGAGCCATTTTGGAAAGAGGCGTATTTCTATATCGTTTTGCCCCTTTCTATATCAGAGCAATATCTCGAAAATGTTCCTCTTCTTACTGTTATTGTTTAAGAAATACTCACATTTAAGATCATGATATCTAATAAATATCTGAATTCAGCTATACTACTTTGGTCTGAGAACAAAATATTTGATTTTAATATTAAGGCGAATGACGTATTCCAAAAATATTTTAGCACAAGCAATTTTTAGGGTTTAACGAAAATCAGAACTTTACAATTGTTATCAATGCTCTGCTTTGCAATAAAGAAAAAAATTCCAGCTATTTTGTAGACAATTTTGAAAATGGCAGTGAGGTTTCATGTAAAGGAGCTACAAATTTTAGAATATCTTGACCAGATTTGTTATTTCTCAAGTTTGAACTCTGAAACTTCTAACCAGATAGAATTGTGCGTGTTACATCCACTCATCCGATCTATCCAACCATCATCCATTTTCGTGTTGTATTTACTTTCCCGTATACATACGTATATACGGAGTAATATACGTAGCAGGGATATGTATGTAGCAAGTTATGTAATGCTGTGGAAAATCGATTCCGAGATTTCAACGGAAATACATGTTTTTGGGGTCCCCTGATATCGAAAAAGAGTTTTTTTCAAACATCCCTCCGTCTGTCCGTCCGTAAGTCTGGGAATATCACTGTAATCTAAACCGTACATACGATTTCTCCCAAAATGGATATCCCCGGTCCATCTGATTCTACCGAGGCGGCCGCGATTTTCAAAAAACATTCTTCAAAATTTGGGGGTTACTTTACATGAAAAGGCCCCGGGACGTCTTCAAAATGTTCTCAAAACAGCTTCAGCTGTATCTTTTGTTTTATCAAAAATTACACAAATGTAATTTGTTTGCTTGTCTCTCACGTCGTTAATATTTACATGAGCGGCAATTTGTTCACATTATGTTATTTATGAGTACATATTCTTTAAATCATGTTAGATAAAGTTTCCCGAAAACTCAACCGTTTTCTGTGAAAACGAACTCATTTTCAGAAACACTCAAACGCCATTTTCTCATAAATGGCTCCAAATATTTTTCTTGAAAATTTTCGAACGGATTGTGCTAATTGCGTTCTTTAATATACGTAAAATTCATTTTGGAGAATCTTTTCGTTTTTTGAAAATTTACACCAATGTAATTTTTTTTGAAAGATCTCTCACACCTTGAATATGCACATAGCCAGCCATTGGTAAACTCTATTGTATTTGTGTGTTAATGTGCTTTAAATGACTCCTAATGGAGTGTTTTGAAAACTCAAACATTTTCTGTGAAAGAGAACTTGCAATTTCTCTTTACAGTAGCGCTTGAACCCCATTTTCTTAAAAACGGCTTCAATTTTGTGATAGAAAATTGCCACTTAGAATGAGGTTTTACTGTTTTTTAATATTCTTAAAATAATATTTCCGTACTACTATTACGAAACCGGAAAATGAGGGAAATGTCAAAAAAATTTAGGTGGCGATAGATGGCAGCTTTAAAGAGTGTGTGTCAAGTATGAATTGCTAGACAAGACCAATGGAAATAGAAATCTAATCCAGTGTGTAAGAGAAGTTTTGAACTTTCATACAAAAAATAGATAGGGGAAAGTTTGAATACAGGTGTTTTGTATAACTGTTCTGATATACTGATTTTGCGTAAACAGAGCAACAATTACCCCCTCTTAACGACCATTCAGTATTTTACAGTCCATAATCATATAATAACAATCGAAACAAATGAGTTATTATGTTTGTCAAATGAGTTTACCAACTACGAAGAGGGTATTTCTTAAAGTATATCTTCTAACAAGAAGGTGGTATTATGAAAAGCTATGATCGTCTCACGACTGTTATCACAAATGACGGACTTAGTTTGTTATTATCATCGGCTGACACCTCAATTTACGAACTTCAGCTACGATTGTCATTGCCTTATGAATAATAATACGACTTGTCATTGCCTTAATGAATAAGTATAACCTAACATTCTCTTCTTCATCAATATAGTTCATCTTTCGAGCGCGGGTATTACTTTAATGTATCATTTAAAAACAAATAGTGACAACCTAAATAGGGCAAGTGACGGGGACAACAGCACTGAGTTAGAAGGAATTTCCATGTACAATCCTAAGTCGTGGTTATTTTCATCTTACGATTATAGCATGGTTAGCAAACGTAAACTACTACATGGTATATCATGTAGTCACGTTAACGTAGCAAGTACAAGTTCTCTCTACCTTGATGGCTCTTATAGGGAAACCAAGTCAGTAGAAATAAACTGTCAGAAAAATTAAAAACATTTTCCAAATTACTATTGCAAAAGAGTGTAATAAAACTGAAGGAAAAGAAGTAGCAATGCCCCAATAGTTAGACTTCTAAAATAGTAGCGTACGTTTAACATAATACTTCTGAGTCGTAAAATAAAACATAATGGAAAATGGAAATAAAAGCATTTTGACGGAAAATGTGAAAGGATATTCTTTTGTGGTCGCCCACATTCCGGAAGAGAAATGGCTGGAGGGAAAGAAAAAGAATAACTAATGACACTTGTACGAGAATCTCGAGAGCGCATGAAAAGTTATTGCTTACGGGGATAGAGGAAGAAGAATTCCGTCCTTTCTCGTACATTTTTGCTACCTAACAATTTTTGCCTAGTGAGATAATAAGAGCTTTCTGAAACCGCTTTACAAGTTCAAGCAAAGTGGAAAGTGGAATACTGCACTCTACACATAATGCCCATAAAATGAAGGGACACATAATGAATAAGGGGATAGGAAGCGATAATTGGATTAGAGAGTCATTGCAAAGAGGTTCTAGGATAAAAGGAGGACTCGTTTACAGAGATTACCTGAAGGAGTAATCCAAAACATTTTAGTTAAGGATTGGTCAAGCAGATCGAGGAGGCAATAAAGAATGGGAAAGTATCACAGTACTTGCAGTCCTAATCATCACTGAGCCAATCGCATCTGAATGTAAATGAGTGATGTATTGTAAGAGTGTGTCTGGGTAACCATGATTAATTACTGCTAGGGTGTATATGACTCTCAGAAGTTACAAGTACTTGAATAGATGAGAAAATTACATCTTAAATGAAAATTACATGGTTTTGTCTCCAACAATTTTTGCCCAGGTCGAGCATAAAAGAAAATTACTATATAAATTTGAGAGGTATTTTATCTATTGCAATAACTATATTGTTTGATGTTTAACTATTTGTTAGCCTTGTCGCCGGTAGATCTTAAGTTAGGGAACAGGGTTGGAGTACTTTAAAGAACGAGCCGCTTTGGAAACTTACCAAAGAGGACTGAACGATCACTGCACGGAGATCTGAGAGACTTAAAATCGGTATCAAATGTAAGGCGCATATCTCTCCGTTTATTAAGATGGGAATGAAAAATGTCTTTGGATAACGGAAACGAACTCATGTTATTCCAAGTTGAATGCGAGTGACTGGGGAATTTGCGAGGTAACTGAAGAAAGTCGCGACCGCCCCGGCGATCGGGGAGCGTCGTGCCCAGCGGGCTTCCGCGGACGTCGCTCTGCGCTCCGCTCCGCAGCGGCGGGCGGGCGGGCGTCGCCGGCGGGCGCGGGACGATGCAGAGGTCGATATACGGCGACCTCTCGCGCCACCATCGATCGAGCCAGCGCCGCGTGGCACGCGCCGCCCGCCCGTCACCCCGCCAGGCCAGCTCGTCGGCCCGCCCGTCGACTCGCCCCGCTCACACCCACGTCCGCTCGCCCGCCCGCTACCCCACCAGCTAGCTTGTCGGCCCGCCCCGTTGGCTCTCCCGCTCACACCCGCGCCCGCTCGCCCACCCGCCCGCCACCCCGCCGGCCAGCTCGTCGGCCTGCCCGTCGGCTTGCCCACCCGCTTGCCCACCCGTTCGCCCACCCGTTTTCCCACCCGCTCGCCCACCCGCTCGCCCACCCGCTCCCCCACCCACTTGCCCACCCGTTTGCCCACCCGCTTGCCCACCCGCTTGCCCACCCGCTCGCCCACCCGCTTGCCCACCCGCTTGTCCACCCGCTCCCCCACCCACTTGCCACACCGTTTGCCCACCCGCTTGCCCACCCGCTTGCCCACCCGCTCGCCCACCCGCTTGCCCACCCGCTTGTCCACCCGCTCGCCCACTCGCTCGCCCACCCGCCCGTCACCCCACCGGCCAGCTCGTCGCCCCACCCGTTGTCTCTCCCGCTCACACCCGCGCCCGCTCGCCCGCCTGCCCGTCACTCCGCCGGCCCAGCTCATCGCCCCCCCCCGTCGACTCGCCCGCTCACACCCGACCCCGCTCCCCACCCGTCACTCCGCCAGCCAGCTCGTCGGCCTGTCCGTCGGCTCTCCTGCTCACACCCGCCCGCCCGTCACCCCGCCGGCCAGCTCTTTGGCCTGCCCGTCGACTCGCCCGCTGATACCCGTCCCCGCTCACCCGCCCGTCACCCCTCCGGCCCGCCCGTCGGCTCGCCCGCCCGTCTCCCTGCCGGCCAGCTCCTCGGCCCCACCGTCAGCTCGCCCGCTTACAGCCGCTACCGTTCGCCCGCCCTCGCTGAATCGCTCGCCTCAGCTCTGTCGTGCTCCCGCACAACTCGCCCGCCCGCCCGCCCGCCCGCCCGCCCGCCCGCCCGCCCGCCCGCCCGCCCGCCCGCCCGCCCGCCCGCCCGCCCGCCCATTTCCGTCCGCTCCAACTTGCTCGCCTCACTCCTTTGCCCGCCCGTCACCTCGCCAGCCAGTTGGTCGGTCCGCCTTTCCCCGACCTTTGCTTTCTATCGCTGACTTTCGCTATGCCCATCGCTACCGCTCGTTATGCCCGTCGCTACCACTCGCTATGCCCGTCGCTACCATTCGCTATGCCCGTCGGACTGCCTGTCTCTAACACCCGCTCTTGCTCGACTGCCACAGCTCAATCACCCATTCCAACTCATTTTCCCAACACCCCTTCCCCAGACTCGCCCATCCGTCCACTTCCATCTGCTGAAGTTGCTCGGCCCACTCCCTCGCCCGCGCGTCAGCCTGCCCGCCTGCCACCGGGCGATTGTCGGAGTAGTGCCCTTCGATGTGAGCAATGGGAACGAAGCGATCTGTCCTTTCTCATCCTTGTACCCTCATCTGCACTTACACACCCACGCACGCGCATACGCACTACACTCCAACCCAAGTCCATAACTTCATAGCTTGCCCCAGATGAAGCGATGCCCCGCTGGCGACGATACCTTGAGATGTGAAACATCGTAACCCGCCATTAAGACGCCGGATATCACGTTCACTCGGGCTGGGATCACCGCCACCCCCAGGGATGTACATCTACTACACTTTCGGGTTGAATGTCCTCAGTAGTTGTCGCTTCCGGAATCAATAGTCACCCTCTAACCCCGTCTGCTGCGTCGACCCTCCCACCGCTTTGGCTCCTCCAACTCACCGCCCACCCGCCCACCCGCTCTCCCGCCCACCCGCCCGCCTGCCTGTTTGTCGCCGGTGACCCGCCCACCGCCGCCGGCGACAACGGGTGCGGCGATCGCGGGAGCTTCGACACTGACGACGACCAGGTGGCACACGATGTGGATTGTGCAGACAATACCAATGATAACGGTGGAACTGACGGGAAAAGTACCGTAGAGAGAGCGAGCCTGCATTGGCCAGAATGTAAGAGCAGAAGAGAAGACAGTTTTTTTTAACTTTTACCTTTAATCATCACTATTATTGTTATTATTATTATTAGCCGCTAAGATATCATTAAGGGCAAGAGTCTCCTGTCTTTTTACGGGAATGTTGAATGAAGTGATAGGGTGATGATTAGAGATGAATGAGCTAGGATGATGATAAAAGGTGGTAGGAGATGGGTGGTGAGGAGTGGGAGGTCATCGTGGCATTTTAGAACCATCCCAGCATTCTCTTATGACCAAGGGAAACCACGGAAATCCCTTGTTACGATGACCGGCCCGAGGATCGAACCCGGACCTCCCGACTGCGAAGTCAGCACGCTACGCACCGAGTCACTTCGCTCGGTCTAAATGAGTTAATGTGAATGTAAAAAAGGTAAAGATAGAATGAGTTATGAGGGAGGAATAGTAGGGAAAACGTGGAAGAAACCTGCCTCTAACTCGCTTTGCTCTCCGTCAATTCCACTCGGATCAATCTGGAATTGAACCTCGGTGGAAGCGCGCGGACCTAACATAAACGACAATGTCGAGGATCGAGCATGAGAGCAGGGAGCGCCAAAGACAAGGGACATTGTCAGGAATCGATGGGCGAAGAATGGATGGCTGCATCTATGAAGATAGAGAAGGTGGGGACTTCGAAGTCGACAATTGCGTGGTAAGTCTAGGAAGGTAGCAGAGAAGGTTATAGAGACATCAGTGTCAAAATTACCTATTCGTAACACTGGTATCTGATTGTAATTTCTTTCAATTGATTAATTTTATCTTCTTGTACCTACTTTGTAGAAAGAGAAAGTTATTTCGTGCTGGAGGAGAGAGTGCTAATTTTTCGACATAAAGTCCCATTTTGTTTGTCGCATGTCGTCATGTAATCCTCACTGTGGATGTGCCTGATTTTAATTTTCGTCTTTTTCTTTCAAAATATTACCTAGGAATAGGCTTCAATTTCGTTAGCTAGGAAACCAAACTCTTGAACTGAAGTAAATTTATTAAGTATTAAAGCATTTTATGGACATGTTTTGTTACACAACGTAGAGAATTAATCAAATTAAAATGAAGCTACACATAATTTTCTGTTACAAGAAGTAGATGAACGTCATATCATGAAATGTTATCTTCTTATTGAAGAAAAAAATTCACTTCACGCACATACAAAATGATAACAAATGTAATAGCGATTCCAATCAAATCTTTCGGAAGTATGTATACAAAAGCAGATTGTTTAGGTATCAATTTAATTTTCAGGTTTATATCACAGTTTAATTGGTGGAGACGATTCAGCCGCAAACACACAGATTTCTGTATTCTGAGAAAAGCAATTCCCCTTCCGAACAGGTTTATGTCTAAAACGTCACGACAGAAAGGGCTGGTCTGTGATTTGATCATTGTGAAACTCAATTTTGCTTTCGGAGTACATTTTTTATTTATAAAAGCACTTCATACTACATAAATTTGTTGAGTTGGACAGTTAAAGTGGCCCGTTTATCATTGAGAACAGAGGCGGAACCAGCTGATCATTTTGGGAGGGACCATCGTAGATTTTTGTAAAATAATTAACATATTTGTTATATTGTATTGTGATATACCAAAATATATAATATTTTGTTTATAATATTGGCTGTAAATGGGGTGGACAAAAGGGTATGCAAATGGCGATATACAGCCTTAGCAACGCCGGCGCAGTGGTTGGCAAGGTCAACAAACTGCATTCAGGCCTTGAAGAGATGGGGGCGCTGGCTAGATAGAAAAATAAAATAATGTGTGATTGGTCTGAAAAGGAATGACTGTCGCGGGCGTGGCTACTTGGTTTGAGAAGGGATGAATGGATTGGCTAAGGGAGAATAGACTGTCTAATTTTGTCGTTTTGTTTTAAAAAAGAGGAACGAAGGACGGATAACGAAGCGTTGAGGGCGAAAGAACAGGGAGAACTGGACATTCTGATAGTGGTCGTCGAGTAGTAAAGATCGCTCGCGAGATCAATGTTAGTGAAGTAGGACTTGTAAGTTTCGAGTGAGACTCAAGAGTTTTTCGGACTCTGGAAGTTGATGTGCAACGGGGATTTTGATTAGGACATTGAAAGTTTTATATATATTGCGGTTTGGGACTTTAATATTTTACCACTAGTTGGGGAAGACTAGGAACTCCGGATGCGGCGGCAGCGTCGCAAGATTAGAAGAGAGAAGCGGAACTTGGGATCGCCTACATTCAAGTGAGAAGAGACTGCGGGGCGTCGGCGACCAAGACGGTAAATAAGGCTGTAGTACAAAAGATATATATTTTAAAACCAGGTCATGACCTAAGGACTAAACAATTGTCAAAATTATTAAATAAATTGTTGAATTTTTTTTTCTTTTGGAAATGAAAAGATTTTCATTTAGTTAATCGAAATTGTTAAATAGTTAGAAATAGATAATTATTCCCTTTCAGATTCCTCGCCATACTGTACAGTTGGCAGATCAAGTAATCGGCTATCTAGGCGATAGCGATTATCCATAACGGGACCCATTGACCCAACTAGCCGGACATTTATACATTTGTTGAAATTAGCTGTGGAAGCATTGGTCATTTTTAATTAACGTAACCTGTTCCTGGCGCCCAAAATTTTAATATAAATTCGGAACGGGTCACGATTATAACCATCTTAGATGAATGATGCCAACGATCTCGTAAGAGGCTATGACGAGACGTTGTTGGTACATTTCAGTATATTATTTATGTACTGTAGATATACTATACAATATTATTGTTTAAATAATTAGATAATTCGAACGTAAATAAATATTTAAATGAATTTTGTCACGTGAAGGAATGTAAACGAAAACTCTAGGCCTTTTGGGGGACTTGGCCACGCCCCCCCTGGATTCATCAATGATAAAGAATTCGTCCGTCACCTGCGACGAATTGCGTCCATAAGTGGCAATCCTTCCTCTGTGCGTATTTGCATGACAAAAAAGGCCCCAAATTCGATATTTGTGGAACTTCGTAAAGAAGCGGCAGGAAAACTTCAAGTTTTTAAAAATTGCAAAAAGGTGTTACTAAACTGGATTAAGGAGTCAATTAAAGTTCACGTATCAGCGTGCAGATTAAGTGCAAACAATCCTAAAAGTGACTTTCCTGAATTCTGAAAACAGTGACTTCATCTAGGTGTATGGGCAAAGATTAAAAAGTAATCTCAAAAATTCGATATTTGACAAACTCACTTCTGAACTGAATATTGTTAGCTCACTAGCCATTTTATAAATGTATACATTTGTTTAAATAGAGGGATGAAACTGTCAGCCTCATTTTTCAGGTTTCTTCGCCCTTCACTTGCAATACATTCGGCCCTTGACGTGAAAGATTTTGATCTGGGAGAAAGAAAACTGTCTCCTTAACATGGAAGTTTTTGCACTCGACGAATCAAATTATTCCTTGACTCAGGTGCTTACAGATAGAAAGGCATGGAAGTAGATCGTTGAACTCTCTACACAAATGGCAATGAAGATAAAACCTAAAACATTTTATAAATGTATTTTCAATTTAAATTTAATCGAATTTTGATTTGGTGAACAGTTGAAAGTGACCATTTCAGCTTTCAGTCTTCATCGTTCGTTATTCTCGTATCGTCTTATTTTCATAATAATCTCACGAATGAAAAACCGCTAATTAGGAACGGACCCAAGTAACCCAGCTGTAGAACGGGTATCTCTGGCAGTTTCCCCGCAATGAAGCCGTACGGTAAAAATGCTTCAGTTGCAAGCATGGGATGCCCTAAACACGGAAGTTTCTTTGCTCTGCAGAAAAAGCCTTCCGTTGGCGCATGCGAAAGACCTCGACCCTCAGCCAGTGCAAGCGACAAGGCACACAGTGTGCACAATTGGATTTAAAGACGGACAAAATAGGAAGGCTAAAAAAGAACACAAAATGTTTTATTTTGAAAATTTGCTAATCGACCATCCAGATGATAATACTAACCTCATTTCTTTTTGTTTGATGAGGTCACGCGATACGTGCATGCCACCGGGCTCAACATGATTATTGGGGTAATTGCACGTTACTTTCTACTGGAACGATCAGCACTTAATGCTGATTCCATTTTACACCCCAGGCTTGTAAACTCTGGGGTATGGGGTGATATTATGATGATGAATGATGAAATAGACACACACACAAACATACAGACACACACATAACACTACCATGCCCGAGAAGGGACCCGAATCCTCAATCCTTTTGTTCGAGACGACTACTGCACTACTGGCTTAGCGATCTCGGCCGCCGGATCGGCACTGATCTCATATTTATAATCAAAATAGTCTTTTTAATTTGAAGCAACAACAACAATTGAGGTAATTTGAGGTGCAGATAAAGATCGCAATGATGTGAGATGCGGCAAATTGTGGAAAATACTAAACTGTCAAATCTCTTGTATTCAAGCTAAACGATTTGCCAGTTTGTTGTTTTGGAAATCCTAGTCTTCTTACGAATCTCCTGAACTTCTGAGGTTTACTCAAATGAATGTGAAAGGCGTTCAAATGAGGTATTGAGTATTTTGAATCTCAAACTGTGTGAAATTCTATGGTCATTAGTCCTGTAAGTGTAGTGAGTGTTATATACCGGCAGGTGTCGCGAACGCGTTTAATCAGGGTCCATCATATACGTATATCATGTATTCAGGTAAGTTATCTCTTTGAGATAATGTCTTGCTTGCCTACCTTTTGTGTAAAACTTCCAAGAAAAACCTTATATTTTCACACAATACATGTATAATTTTGAGTAATGTTTGAGCAATTTTGATGATTCACGATTTCACGGCTAATCAATGCAATTATTTATTAAATCACATTTTCCTTAATCTTTTGCTATCCAGTTCATTTGTTTGGGTATTACTCCGCCGTTTGTCTAGTGTAGTGTTCGCCGTGTATTAACGATCGGAGCGGAGCCGAGAATTCTCCTCCAGGCAGCGCCTGAATTCGACCCTGATCCAAAGACGTGTGTACATACGTACATACATACATACATAACTCCGCACACTGTACGCAGCGCCCGCAGCGATGGATAAGGGAATGGTGGGGGGAGGGGGCCGTTCCGGCCTCAGCGTATGCTTTGAGCGGAGGGCAGACGGCCGCAGGGCTGACACAGGGCAGTACCCTCTGCTCGCTGCCCGACTGCCCCAGGATGCAACTAGCCGCGCGAGCAAGGGACAGACGAGACATAACGGTGCGGTTTCAAAAGTCTTGTTTATACTTGTTTCACTTTTTTCGAAATCGTTTGAGCGAATGAGATACGAAAAAATATTCACAAAGAAATGTCAAATGAACTATGATGCAGATATATAGGGTTGGTCAAATGTACTGTCTCGATCGGAAGATCGAGCATTTTATATCCTCTATTATGCAGTTAGTGGAAAAAACATTTGGAAATGCTCCGGCATTTGCATGAAATTTTTGAACAAACCAAGAAAAAACACCTCCCTGAGCAGCTGCTCTCTAGAATCTCCCCTTCTAGGCAGAGGCTGAAATCAACCCAGCTGCGTACCTAATTTCAAAAATCTGCCACCGTCGAGACTGGAAACGTACAACCTAGCGGGTTCCATGGAATAAAGGTTAGCGAATCGGGCTGTTGTACCCAAGTTTACGGGTTCAACCCCCACCGAAGCCGTAGATTTTAAAGGGAGAAAATATCCATCGTACGCCTTTCTTTGGAGGGAAAGTAAAACCGGCTGTTCCATGTAGTACATTTACTGCATGTAAATGATCCTCAAGCCTACATGAAGCATCAGAGCTAAATTCAACTCGCCTGTTTCGTCTCCCGAGATAATACCTTTTTTCTCCGCTAGACGGTGAAAGGAGTGTAGCGGAATTTGCTTGGTCAGAGGAAGAGCAGACTTCATGTCCCGAGTCTCACCACGTATAATAAGGTATTAACTAGGTATTAAATATAATAATGTATTGACCGCTCTGTCAGCGATGTTTCAGAGGCAGCAATGTTGTGGCTGAGTCCCAAAGGAGTCAAGGTCATTGGCCGCAGCCCATTTGCCCGCATTGCGCAGGGCGAAGCTCATTGCGCTGGAGGTACCCGCCCGCGAAGCCCTCTCCCGACGATGAGGCGCCCGCTGGGTTCGGCCTTGGCACCTGCCCATTCCCATGGCCACGACTTCAAATTCGAAATTTCCGTCCATCTATTCCAACCATCGATATTGCTTCGCCTTGACAACAGGAACGTTCTTGCTTTGGTTCTCATTCTTGTCCCTTTTCTGCCCACGCCGTCGCCCTCCTCTTTCGCTTCACCTTCTACATGTTTCTCCTTCTTCTTTTTGGATTTACTCTCGTTTTCTTTCTATTTACTATTCTCATCTTCCATCTCGTCGCCGTCACCTCTTCCCTCAAGCCTTTGCTGCATCGCCCCCTCAATCTCTCCCACGGTCCCTTCGACTTCCTGTTTCTAGCTCTCATCAATGTTCCCCCACCCACCGGAAGCTTGCCTTCCCCCTCCTTGCCCTCCTCACTTTTCACGTCATTTCCGTCCTTTAAGTCTAAATCTTTTCGTCCATTAAGATCGAAAGAAATATGCAAGAGCATTCTTCCAAAACGAACCGGTATTCTCTGGTGCGTTTCAGCTGCTGTCTGAAGGAGAATTCTAGCGGCCGATTGGTAGTTTTCCGTGGTTTCTTCGATCAACACCAGGCGAATGCCGGAGCAAGCAGTACCCTAACAAACGGGCCACGGACCGCGCGCGAGTTTTCCTTCCATTTCCTTGTCTTGAACTCGCCCCTTACTTACACCCACTTGCATGCACTGTACTACCGCTCATGCATGAAGACCAGTTGGAAAGTCAGATATGTCCTGGCTGGGGCAGTGTTAGTGGGAGATAGCTGGTTGGGAAAGCCCCCCAAGCCGAGGTAGGTCAGTACCAGATCTCAGTATTCAACTGGGGAAGATCACCGGTACCTCTCGCGGTAAGACATGCACTATACTTACGAGACCAATTTAATTAGCAGTTCACGCGCCCAGAATCATCAGTCAATCAATAGAGCGGTGCGTCGTTGCTCCGGCTGTGTGTTTCCCCTCCCCCTTGCCATGGCACCATTTGCCGCTTTCCCCGCACCCTGCACAGCACCAAAGTCCCCACCGCCCCCGAGCTACCACCGCCCGCACCATCCCCACCATTTCCCCCGCCTTCCCACCCTGCACTCCCGTCTCCGCCTCCCCGCCTCCTTCGCTGCTCTCGACGGACCAGCTCACCTCGAAGCCCCCGCCGCCGTCCGCAACGGCCCAACGCCCTTACAACCATTTCCCCCGACAACCTCTCCATTTCCCTTTGAACCCCCACGCCTCCCCCAAACGCTCCCGCAAGGACGCCCTCGACATTCCCGTCACCCTTGACACCCCCATCCCCTGCACCCCGTCCCTTTTCACCCCACCCGCTCTCACATTCTTCTCGCTCGTACCGCCTCCACTGCCCCCCCGCACTCCTCGCCCCGCCCCGCCTACGCCGCGCGTCTTAAAGGGCGATGTGGCGCCCATCCCATACACCCCGTCCCTTTTCACCCTGCCCGCCCTCACATTCTTCTCGCTCGTACCGCCCGCACCGCCCGCACCGCCCGCTCTGCCCGCCTCGCCCCGTCCACGCCGCGCGCGTCTTAAAGGGCGATGCGGCGCCCGGGGCGTCTTAAAGGCGTCCGACCGCCCCTGGCGCCTCGCGGGCGACTTCCTCACGCCGCCGGGGCGAAAGTCAGGGGGCGATCCCTGGGCCCGCGCCTCATTATTTAAGGCGTCGAGGCGCCGCCGCGCCGCGCCGCGCCGGCCCGGTCGAAGCCATTGTCTGCGCCCGGACGCAGGTTCATTTACTTTGTCCTCCCATTATGCGCCTTCGCGGAATATTTGCTTACCGTTCGGGAAAAGCCACTTGCGAGGCTGGGCCGGGAATTCTGGGGATTTCAAGGCGATGATGGGAACAAAGAGAGAAAAGAATGAGCTCTCCCCGAGAAACAGTATGCGTCAGCGAATTTACAGTTACCTGAGTAACAAAAATGAAATTTTACGTATAAATGCTTCTTTTATAATTAATTTTTCAGTCGTGCCCGCCAAGTTATTGGTCTTTTCACGCGTTTACAGTCTTGTCTTTGTATAGATGTAGAGTGATTTCATGAAAATCGAATGTCAATACAATGTGATGGGTAAAACAAAATGGCGTGGTCATTCTATTAGAATGGAGAGTGCAAGAAGTAAATGTTGGAGATAAATAATGTGCAAACACGAAAACTAAGACAAAAATTATCTGAAAGAATGTAATAAAGAGAATCCACATTAGAAGGAAGATAGTTAATGCAAGAAATTAGAAGCGTGACGAATCTTTGGGGAGCTGGACCATTGCTGGAGTTAGGGTATGAGAAATAAAAACAATCCCAAAATAAAATAATTCTGCCTAATATTGTATGTTAGTTACGTTTCTTGGTTTTTATGAATGTCAAATTAGCAAAATTTACATTTGAAGTCTGAATATAGTAAAAAATTATGACTTTCATATTCGGCAAAGAAAAAGTCGTGACAAAAATGATCTATAGGTTTTGTCTGTGACTTGCTCTTTGTCTGTGAAAATGAGGCGTGAGCGGTTATGTACGTTTTTTCTAAAGGGCTGTAATACAGTAAATATGCCGTTCTATTGAGACATGACAAATGACAAATTTTTCTTGAAAGTTATCGGAGGAAGGGCCCCCAATTTCCAACCAACACGCCGGCAGATGTTATAATTCTGGAGGAACACTGAATATGATCTACTCGTTTCCTATTACATGCAACAACGTTACAACAAAGTCTTACGTTTACATTCATTTCTTTCTCACAATCCTACATTATATATTGTGGTGAATTAGATAAGTTAACCCAATATATAGAGAACTGTTTAGATGTTCACGACCTTTCCAATTTTAAGTTAACTGAGAAAAGGTAAACTGGTGGTTTATTTATTTTTAAAATAAATACTCTAAGCCTCACATTTTTTCCAAATTTTATTCACAGGAAACCATGCATATTAATTCCGTTGGTTACTATTAGCGCCTTAAGCAGTCATGTTGAGTAATTTTCATCACTGGAAAATCTCGCCTCATTTAAACACATAACATTTAACTTGTTGATAATACGTTTAGCTGTTAGTATGTTTAGTATAAAACGTTTAAGTTTTAGTTGTTAGTACCCATTCTAATTGACTAATTTTATAAAAGATACACATGGATGTTAACTTCACTTGAGTATTAAAAAGTTTAAGTCTGTTTACCACGGATATACTCTATTATAAATCTCAATTGGACAATCTGTATTATATTCAAATAATACAAAGAATCAATAAATTGAAATGTGACAAAACCCAGCGTTAAAGAAGAGCATTTGGGTCATACGAGAAAAGTATTTTTTATATCTTTGAAACTTTACTTTTTTCAAGAAAGAAAATATAAAATGACGAGTAGCCTACAGGCATATTTTCATTCGCGTTTTGCGTTTAATGAACATTTTATCAAATAAACTCTTATAATCTATCCATATATCAGACACAGAAAAAATGTACTTTTAGAAGGTAGTATTTATGCCTCACACAGGAAAAAGGTAGTTTCTGAACATTGCTTGCACATGTAATTTAGAATATTTCGAACACTGTGCTTTAAAGAAAAGTTTTACGAATCCAATGAAATTAGAAATCAAAATTTGAAATAAAAAAATGTTAATTATTACTCCTCTTGATTGTCTTAATATTTTAGAATGAGGCTTGGTTTCTAATAGAATTACAGACATCAAAAGTCTTAAAATATGCACATTAAATAGCCAATTTGATGTGGAATGTACGTGTCTACAACATTTATAATTCCATTTATGACCACATCATCTGGAAGAAACCTGAAAAAAATGAAATTACAAATTAGAGAAATCTAACTCGTAAACTTATCATAAATTAATTAAAAGAACAAAAGACATTTCAATCATTGTGTGCTTAAACAGAGGCATTGAAGCAAAAAATATGTGTTATTTATTTAAATAATTGTGAAATAAACTACCATTAGTTCTGACATAAGATTGATGAATTATTTATGATTCCGGACTCGTCAACTGCTAAGGGCACTAACCCCGTAAGTGTGGTGCATGTTTCTTCCTTGGGAAGTGGCGATGATCTTCTCCCACTGGATGTTGAGATCCGGCGGCGACCTACCGTCAGCTACCGGAGTTTTCCTCAACCAGGTATCTCCCACCAGCGGGGCACCGCCCCAGCCGGGACACGCTCCAAGCTCCCGACTGGTCTCCCGACATGTGGGGTAATGTAGTGCACGTACGTGTATGTAATTCAGGGGTAAGGATAGGACGGAAGGAAGAGGAAGGAAAGACCGTGCGCTGCACGTGGCCCGTTCGTTAGGATACTGATCCGGCATTCGCCCGTTGTTGAGCGAAGAAACAACGGAAAACTACTGATCAGTGCAGCCGGCCGCTAGAATTCTCCTCCAGACAGCGACTTGATTCGACCTAGCTGACAAGCTAGCATCGGAATTCCTGCCACCGTCCGGTCTCGAACCTAGGACCTCCCAGTCAGGGGCACTGCAGTGACATCAATTAATGCCCTGAGCCATCTGGAATAAGAAATGCCATCGGTTTCAATAAATATATCCCCAAGCCCTACTTCGCGTTGGATGCCTCGCGTGCGCTGCGTCGCGGCTGGCCTCCGTGTTTGTCAGTGGCGCTCTCTGCGGGCACCGATTGATTGGCGTTTGTTCGCGAGATTTCCCCGGAGAACGCGCAGCTCTGGCAGGTCGGCGTCGTCAGCTCATGACAGGTTGCGCCTGGGGGTGCGTGCACAAATCCTCAAAAACGCAGTCAGTGGCTGCGGCTTGGATATCTTAAATGAACTGTTGACCCCGCATGCGCTTATGGTTAAAGAATGTGACACTGATGTTGTCTGGTACCAATGTTTTATTTACAGCTGAAAGATCTTTTTCGATAGCTTAGCTATCATCATCAGAGCTACCTGAAAAAGCATACAAAATTTTGAAAAGAAAGTTGCATTACAAAAGGTTATCAACAAAATTAAGTTTTCGTAAAAAATTGTTGGTGCCGGATGCGTAAGCAAACTGGATCGTTACCTTACAGCCTCTGGGCGGAAAACGGTTATGGTTAATATTACACTTACCTGAAGGGCCGCAGGCCCCTTCCGTGGGTATGTGAAGTTAAGCAGGTGTAAAGGGTTCATACATTTGTGACATTTTTTGATATACGATTAGCATAACTTTGCCATTACTGATTATTTATTTTAAATTATTCGTCAGAGATTTGTTTCTTTCATATAATGGTCGTGAACAGATGGTCATGTAATACAGCAGATTATTTTATATCTCTTTCTAACGTATATTTATTTCACAAGAATATTTTTGTTTACAAATATTGTTTGTTGAATTTTCATGTATTGTTTTAGTCTTTCTGCTTCTCTTCTTCCAAGCGTCTGGATTTATAAAATTTCTAATAGAACGTTTTCAATTTATTATTATAATTATTTCTATTATTATTATTAATATTATTATAATTATTACTATTATTATTATTACTTCTCTATATCACTATTAAAGATGTTATGAGTCGGCTGAATATAAAATCTACTCCAAGTTGCAACAAGCTACCTAAGGAGCATATCTAGGGACTGCCGGTGCCTCTACAATACTTTGCAGAAAATGTGGGCTGTTCCAAAGAAAGCAATATTATTATTATTATTATTATTTAGGTTTTGATAATGTATCGTACCTTTTTGTTTATTCCTGAGTAGTTCCTAATTTTATTAGGCCTCATTTTTCGAATTTTAAACACTCTGAAGCATTCAATGAACGCGTGAGTGGATTAATTTATGAATCCGTAGCTGAAGTTTCTGAGATGCTGAGAATCTAGTTTCGAGTCTCGACCGTTGAGAAATTTCAACATCAGCCAAATATCTGTGCTGGTTGAAAGTTCTTACTCACTAAATCACTACGATACTCTCTACGTAGTAGAGAAATTGCTCTGTTTCACTGCAGCAGAAGAGTCGATTTATCGACAGAAAAATTCGTGGGGCTCTCATATCAACAGGGTAGATGTCCTTTTACTACATGACAAAAATTCCTTCAGCATTGTATAATCAGAAGCCAGGTATTGCGGGATCTTGATACCAAAATATTGGTTTACCGCAAAACGTCCCTGTCAGATGATTTTCATCAAAACTTTACCCGATCGAGCTCGCCGAACTGGAGGACCTGCAAATTCCAAACTGTTATTTTGATTTTTGTGGGTACTAAACACGACGCCGACATTTTCAAAATTTTCTTCAAAATAGTTCCAAATTTTTTGATTAATTATTTCCTGGGATAGTGCAAATGGCACTTAACTAAATGGCGCAAGTCTCGTTTTCATTGAATTCGTTTTCACTGAATTTTTTTAAATTGCTTAAGTTTCATATATATGCGTTTGCTAGAAATACAATATCAGAGATTTTTTCCTTTACTAAATATTTTTACAGACAGATCTTGAAAAAGATATTTGACAATTTTCGAAACTGTAAGTTTTCGTCTAATTTTGCGAGATCAACAATTGATTAAAAAAGTTGATTCACATTTTTCTGGAAGTTTCTAAAAGTGGAGTAGATCCCATTTTAAAGGATCAGTATATTTTCGATAATTGCAAAACATTAACATTGAAAACTACTTTAAGGTTAATACAGTTTTTGTTCTTAAGGAAACCTGTTTCAAAACATAAAATATTTAAACATGGCCATGCGCAACTTTTAAATATCTTGAGGATTTTTCGCGTTATTTGTAAACGAAGTGAATGTTTTCTTAAGACGTCTTCCCATAATATCTCTAATTTTTCTTCCGAATAGAGCAAAGAAATTTTACAAATTTTGTGTAGGTGTGAATTTCATTTTACTCTCTGAATTTTCGAAAACTGCAAAAATTACAAATTTTGCGATAAAGTATGAGCTGTTGTCGAACCACTAATTTATTGTAACCGAGAAACACCAGCTTGAATTCGTTTGAAGAATACTTTATATATTACAGAGATATAAGATTTTAGTTTTTCTAAAATGAAACATCTTTCGGTATATGACGTCAATGTGTTCTCTTTGTAGAGTTGACAATGTCAGCTCTTGAATTTCTATAGAAGCTGTGTATACTTGCAATAAAGGGAGGTAATTCATTTTTGATAGACGTACGCAGTTCCTGGAGTTATAGAGATCAACGGAATAATAACAAATTTTAGTACGACTTTACGGAACTTCTAGAATTTCCACATTATTGTATGCAAAATAAGATCGTAAACGTTGCTTTGTGGACATGTTGCTTTACCAATGAAGCCATCAAATAGTGTATTATGATATAAGACGCAAAGTTATCTCTTTCTATTATACTCTTGAATTATTACTTGACTTATTATTATACGAATGAAATACAAACTTAGTCATCTCTTTGAACTTCTTTCCGGACAGAAAACTACCCACATTTACATAATGTTATTTAATCCATTGCATACACGGAACGTGTATTGTCAATTTACAACTTATTTTATTACAGCATCACAGAACACTAATCCTCAAATACTCTAATTAACACATTTATTTGTACTGGCTCGCCATAATAAGGCAATTAAATTCAATTTAAAAAATGCAAGCGCCTAAACCGTTCATCCGATTTTCTCCAAAATTTGTATTCTCCCATCGATCTGGATAACTCTCGGTCCTGTGAATTCGAAATGGTTATTTGGATTTTTGTTTTTTCGACATAATGCCTTTGGATTTTAAAAAGCGGCTTCTTATTTTTCCATTTAACTTTGTCATCAAGCGTAAATACACTTAAAATAATGGTCTAGGTCTCGTCTTCGTTGAAATCTCTGAATTGTTGAAAACGGAAAAACCTCCATAAGTATATTACTACTAGATGGAAAATTACATCTCAGAAGTATATTAAAGATATTTATTATGAAAAATACAGACATTAAGACTCTGTTAAGACTTAAGTTGGTAGTGCTGGAATAAATCCAATGAAAGTTATTAACTTATCAAGCTGATACTCGTAGTTAGAAAAGGCTGGGACAGGGCTATGTGGATGTGGAATGGAGCAGTACGGCGCTAGGATGGCTAGGATGAGATTACGAGGCTAGGATGAGATACACTGTGGGTAGAATGTAATCCTTATCCTTTATAATACTTTTCTATCTGCGAGTATATTTACATTATACGGCGTCTCGCATCCAAACTTCCACCTTCTTCGATCTTGCCAGTCATATTCTTTTATGCGACTGTATGTTATTGTCTGCCATATCTCTTCTTTCCATGAAAATGTGGCTCAAACTCTCTTTCTGTGCATTGACGGTTGTCAACTCTATACTTTTAAAGGCCTCCGTTCTTGGAAGAAACCCGCATTCTTCTTAGGTGGTCGTACCAATTTAGACGTTACGCTTCTATTTTATCTATATATCTGTGATAACATTTGCAGTTTTGTATTTTCATTTTTAATCCTATCTCGTATGTTTTGATTTTTTACAGCTGTGTCTCCAAAATTACACTTCCATTGCCTTCAATTCCTTCCTTTTTAAATCTCCCATACCACAATTCTATATACAGATATTCTTTCCTCATTTACCATATATTCTAATTTTCACTTTATTTGTAATATTTTTACTGCGTACTACTGAGTTGCAGTTTACTACTATTGCAGTTCAATAACTGCAAATGTTCATTTCTGCATTGATTTCCTCTTCACTACCCCCTTTCTTAGGTATAGTTGTTCCTCAATAATTATATGTCACGTTGCTCTTTACAGCTCACCCATCCTCCATTTCACGGTCTCTTTCTAACGTACCATTTCTTATGCTAAGGAAACCTTTTTTGTGCTAAGGAACATCGCTATCTTAAACCTTTGGTTATTATTATTATTATTATTATTATTATTATTTTATTTTGTAGTTTATTTCATATCTTAACGTACCCAAATACGTACTACTTTACAATACACGAGTGTAAAAAAATTAAAATGTCAATTATTTTTGCTAGTTACTGTAATAATGTGATCGTACGTATTGCCAGCACCCTCGCCGCCGCCTCCATATCCACCGGACCCGCCGCCCGCGCCGCCCACGCCGCCCCCGCCGCCACCCCCGTCACCTCCGCCACTACCTCTGCCGCCGCCGGCGCCCCCGCCGCCACCCCCGTCACCGTCACCTCCACCACTACCTCTGCCGCCGCCGCCGCCGCCGTGTAGGCCCACCCGCCGTGCGCAGCCGCAACGCATCTGCTCGGACGAGAATACGCGCGCGCGTTCATTTACGATACAGCGGGCGGGCGGACGGGCGCGCGCTCCAATAAAAAACGGCTCGCCCGCCGCTCTGTCCGCTCCACGCATGGAATTGTGGGCGGGCGGGCGGAGAGGATGCGGCTCTCGCGAAGACAAACACTGCAGCGACGGCAGGGCGCGGGGGGCGCGGGCGATGTGCATCGGAGAAAGAGGAATAAATAAGCCATGGCCATAAATCATGTATCGACGCTCCCCACTCCCTCGTAGCCGCTACTCTTTCCACTGGATGAACGTGCAGAGCGCTTCCAAAGAGTGCGTGTGCAGAAGCTGTGGGGAACGAGCTTTTTTTCATAGGTTTTGATATAGTGTTAGCATGGCTCAGTGCATGGTTTGTCAGCCTTGTACGAAGTCTTGGTCGCTAGTTCTTATCTCAGTTTATATGTAGTGGAGAAAATGGCTTTGCTCAGATCTTCTCGAGACCATACCGTCTCCTTTGCCTTTATTACTAAGCATTTGTATTACTAATTTCCAATGCGCGTAAAACTTTAAAGAAAACACTTCTGTGTCAATAGTTTGGTTACACACCCAGAAACTCAGGTACCCAGATGCCTATATTATTAATTTCTAATGCCCATAGAAATTGAAATAAACTATGAAACCTAATCCATTCGAAAAGTACATGTCTATGGTTTAGTTAAATATTTAGGAACTCTCAAAATAAAAAAAAGGCAAACATCTATTTTACTAACTTCAAATGCTTACGGAACTCGAAACAAAACTCTGCAGTGTTCGGCTATGTGAAATGTATCAACGGTTTTGTTTGATGCCCAAAAAATGTGTAAAAATACGAAACAATGAAACAATTTCGTTTTTGACTGAATTTTGAATCATGTTATTCACGTATCGTAGCTCCAAATATTGCAATGTAACTGCAAAACCCATAAATCCAAAATGTTAATAAAAATGTTATTCCCAACCGAACGTATAGTCCTAGTATCAATAAATAAAAGTGTTATTCTCCCAAACCTTCGAGAACGTATTGCCTAGTATTATTGATAAGAAGTTACTGCAAACTTCCAGAATATTAAAAATATGTAATAAAAACTATATAATCTAAACGGAATTAGACCGCATGCCATCACACAGTTCACATCTCTCAGTCACAGTATGTATCTCTTCTACATTAAATGTTGTAATATCACTTGTGTTTACATTTGAACAAGTCACTTTCTGCTATCGTACCTGAGAGCTCCAGCTAACCTAACATACCATTCAACTTCATCAGCTCCACTACCTATTTAACACGATTATAGTTTCTCCCTGAGTGCGACCTAGCTGACGACATGCTTTAAGGAACGCATTCGACGATGAATTCACGTGTGCTCTATCAAAACAGCCAATTTTTGCAGCTGCAGGTCCCCATTTCCCGCACATTCGACAACAGAATTTTGCAGCTGCAGTGTTCTAGTTTTATTATAATCAAGCACTTCGCAATCAAATTTGACCCACTATATTGGTACAATGTTGCTTTAGTTGGCTCTGGTCATTTCTTGTTCTCTGTAGAAGCACACAGGGGCTATCTTCCAAAGAGTGCGTATACATAAGCTTCATTTAATGGACTGAGTGTGTGTTTTATTTAGGTTTTGAACGTGTTTTCATATTCCTTGTTTGATTGCCAGACCTGTATCGCTAGTTCTGTGGTTCTTATAGTGGAACAAAGAAGTCATGCAGCGTTTGGGGAGTCTATTACATTTAAATCTCTTATCATTCTGTTGAAATAACTAACTCCATTTTAAATTATCCATCATCTTCATCCAGTGTTTGCGTTAGGTTAAACACGACCTGCTTATTTTCCTTTTCAGGAAAGCTCAGAACTTTAAATCATTTCTAAAGGCAACATAAGGAAACTACAGACCATATTAGCCGTGTTTTCATTCAGATTTTTTAACATGTTACCGTTACGTGTATGCATGATTTAGTGCTTAGATTTCGAGCCCTTAATATTTTTGCGTGATTCCTATCTTTGCAAGTTTGTCGGGAATAAAGGAAGTTGTAAATGAGATTTCTTCGAGGTTTCGCTAGTGATTTGTATTACTATTCATTTTGTCTAGATTGATTTATCTATTATTTTATCGAGAACGTTGCTGCATCCATGGTCTTCTAATCTGGTGATACCTCAGTGTGCGTGGAAACGCATATAGTTTGCTGAACACGTTTGTGGTATACGTGCGTGTAAGCTGCAGAGAACTGGATATCTGTTCTAGGGATTGATGATCTCATGAGAAGGGGATGTGGCTCATTCATTTCACTGTCAGCACTTTATCTCTAGAATCGGCTTCACATCCCTGCACGAATGCATTCATATGTTGAGTATGTGAACAGGATATCAGCGGCTTTTCTCGGAGGTATTCTTCACCCCCGTCTGCCTCTAATTTCTCTCTTGTTTTCCAGTAAACTTATTCATTACCATCACTTATTCATTTTCATCATCCTCTATCAAATGACGACGAACGTTGCTTTTGGCGTGTTTTTTAAGCCAACTTAAACTCATCTTTCGTTTGAGTTTCTTTTAGACGTAGTGCCATTATTTTAAAAAGGGAAAAATTATTTTGTTTTATTAATTAGTTTATTTATTTTACACCACGTACAGTAACAACTGTATTATCTACGTCTGTGTAATTATTTATGAGAATTTCTCCAAATATTACAGTTCTTTTTTTACACACATTACGTTCTTTTATTTTGCGACAAGTAGCATTCTGCTATCTGTGGGTCTTAAAATATCAATTTTAGATTTTTCGGCGGAGATTTACAGATTTTCATTACGCGTTTGATTTTGAATCACGTATGATCAAAATACAAGATAGTTACTATCACGACGGAAAAGTATTGGTTCTACAGAATGACACAGACTTCCTTGTACTAGTTAGTGTTTTAATTTCTGTGATATGGGCTAGCTTTTCGAACTTGTCACTTACTCTTGCCAGCTGTCGTGAATCAACGCCCAAATTTCATTTTTACTTTTTTGCCTTACGACGTTCTTCGTAAGAAGAGAAAGTTCGTGCGCCGGAAAACGGTGAATTTTTTTAATGTTCTCATTTTCTGGGTTTCCTAAAGTAGAACCGAAATATTACTTTATAAATATTATAGAAGAGTAAAACCTTCTCCTACAAGGGAATTCCAAAATGTTGCAGCCGTTTTTAATAAAAAGACATTTAAATGTTACTCTAAATGTGAAATTTTTAGCTCTTTTTCACAGAAATCTTTTGAGTTTTCGAAAACAAATATGAAGCACTTCCTTTCACAAACGTGTACAAATTCCTGGAGATGTGCATATCAACGGCGTGAGAGATATTAAAAAAATAATTTCTGTTATCTTTGTAAAAACAAAAGAATATAGCAAATTATGTTTGTCGTCTCATAAAATGCAATAAGCACTATCCGTAGGAACACTTTTAAGAAAAAAATTGAAGCCGTCTTTGAGAAAATGGCCTATAATAATTTTTGAAAATGGGGAATTTTGAGCTCACTTTAACGAAAACTTTCCAGAAACTTTATCAGACACCATTTGAAGTACATGTACTCGTAAGTGCAATATTCTGAACGAATTGCCGTCAATGCAAATATTAACGACGTGAGAGACAAGTTAAAAAATACAATTTTTGTAATTTTTGTGTAAACAAAAGAATGAAGAAATAAGACGTTTATGTTATCTTATCAAGTACATTTAGCATTATCAGTACGAAAAGTTCAAAGAAAAAATTGGGGACTTTTTTTGAGAAAAACTAGTATTTTATTTTTTAATTTTGCACATAGGGCACGAAATATTGCGCGAAAATGATTAAAATTTTCAAAAAAAGAACTAATTTTGGAGAACAAATCTTACTTGAAAGAAAAAATCTATTTACAATTTTGCAGATGAAGGAAGATGCCGAAAAAATTTCAATATTTTACAATTTTAAAAAATTGGGAGTTAGCAGTTATAATCGAACCTGTGCCACCTTTACAACTGCATTTCACTCTATTCTTCAATGAAATTAATAGAAAGAGTTTGGAACTTTGGAAGTTAAGAAAAGTTTGAAAATGTCCCAGCGGCTTCATGTAAAGTACCCCCCAAAAATGATTGATTGTTTTTCAAAATCGCAGAGTATCGAGTGAGGCCAGATCACCAGGTGTTTGTTCAGCTTCTACGTGAATTTTAGACGCTAGTGTTGTTCACAGACAACGGACGGACAATCGGACAAACTGACGTTTTCGAAAAAATCATTTTGGGTGTCAAGGTTCCCACATTTTTTAAAATCTTACTGATATAACGTGTTAGAGGGAGCAATTTGCTACATTTTAAAACAGGATGTATCCCCTGTTTCCGTATCAGGGCCCCACAATATGCGTTTTCTGTCGAACAATCCCGTTTTTTTGCCGCCGCATTACATAAATTACTCTATATTACGTATATTACTCTTTATGCGAAAGTAAAAGTATAAATTGATGTCATGAGTGCATATCTGACTGGCATACATTACCGTATTTCTGTGGCCTTTCGGGCAAAGAATGAGAGAGGCGTCGCACAAATAACGATGATGTTGATGCTTGATTTAACAGCTAAGCATAGATGACTGATCCATTCACGCATGCTACATAATAGTTATTTACGTGGCCAGTACAGAAAGTGTGTCTTCGGGGTACGAATGAAAGATTGACGCATGAAGCAAAGGTAGCAGCGAAGTCTGATATTTTGAAAAGACTTCCCTTCGGGGTTGTGTACATTATTTTTTAAATAAATTCATCGAAACTTGCAAGTGTATACTCTTGGAATCATTGAAAATATGCAAGACTATCGCCATGTTGATTCATGTCGCCTCAACTATTTATTTACTTGACAGTACCGACTGCTTTCACGTGTCTACAGCTTTAAATCAATAAACAATGAAGGTAAGTACAAATTTACAGCGACGAGTGCTGAAAATAAATAATACGAACATATTTAGGATTTGGAACCTCTACCTCACTCGGCCATTTGATGCACAGGCTTTAGATTTTTATTTCATTTGCTTTGAACCTGCAATTATTTTCATAAATTTCCTTTTATTATCCTGAGTAAATCATTCGTTTGATGAATTTTGACGGCATTTGAAGCGAAGCTCTCGAATAGAATTTTGTATTGTATTGTTCTCTATAGTTCATTCAGCGTGCGGGCGTTTGTGATTGACATGCGCTGGCGTACCTCAGGGTTCGCGTTTTGACCTCCCTCGCTTTGAACGGCGGACGGCGAGCGACGGCGGCGGAAGGTGGGCGGGTGACGGCGGCGGCGCATAAATAAATAATACAAACTGAATTACAGCGGCGGCAAACGAGCGGTACCGCAAGTTACGGGCGTTCGCTGTTTTGTTTATGGCTGCCAGCGGCGCGGCGCGGTGCGGCGCGGGGCGGCGCGGCGCAGCGCGGGAAATATTCGGCGTATCCTTCGATTATCGATTTCCTTGTCAAATTTCCCTCTGGAATTTATGGTTCTTAGCGCGGCTCCCACAGGGCGCTGGCAGGACTCGCCTGATTGCTGGGGCTCCGCGGGGTGTGCTGTGTGGCCTGGAAGCCGGCGACGTCGGCTGGGCTACGTCAGCCAGACCTCTCGGGCTACATTCGTTTTCAGCAGGCTGCGTGCGCTTATGTTACAACCACAAGCAGATACTCACGTCCATCATATTATGTGAAAATGATCCTTATTCAGTTGTTTCAAATAGTAATAAAGCGCCATTTTTATCAAACCTCCCGTAGAACCTTTTAAGTCGATTTGGGTCGGACGGGAAAAAGTTGGGTCTGCAGGATAGAAAGGGGGGATGAAAAGGAAGAGAGATGGGAAGAGAGAACGGTTGAACTGATAAGGGAAACGTATTTTGGATCTAAGATTTAGAAAGTAATTTAGTGAGATGCAGCAACGTCTGTAAAGACGTTATTAGCTTTAATCACTACGCTTTTAATATTTATCATTGGAGTGCTACAACATCATTTGAGTGCTGCAATATATATCATTTATTTATCATTGGAGTCGTACGTAGGTATTATCTACAAAATAAGCAACATTATAAAGTATTTAACTGTTTTCACAGATTTACGATCTTCTTTTAATAAATGCGTCGCTGTCTTACATTTTGTTACGCAACGTATTACTTCGAATTTGATTGACTTGTTTCTTCTTTTCCGTCAATGTAAGAGATGAAAACATCCAAAAATATATAGAAAATCGTTATGATCTATTCAATTTATTTCGCTTATAAATTAAAATGTAATCATGTGTCGTGTAATTACGTAATCATATGTCATTTTATCACATGTTTCTAGTTTATGCAAAATCCATACTAACATCTCCCTCATAAATAGTTCCCTGATTTTTCCCTACTCTAACTTAATGCTTAATGTTGCTCATTTCTCTCAAACTTTCTCTTTTCTCTTTGGACTGTTTTCTGTTTCGTAACAGTTATAGCTCTTGACGTGGTGACTAGATGTAATTATGACCTATCTCATTTCAAGAGAAAAAAGGATTTTGTGGTGTTCATTTAGTTAATTAAATTCCGGTTTGAAGCTTTATACGATAAAATTAACATTGGAAACGTGTATTTTACTGTCATTTTTCGATCAAATGTACCCTTTTAATGCTCATTATTATTTATTTTTAATATTTTAATATGTAAAACACGAGATTCATAAATTGTTGAATGAAATTGTTACGAATTTCCTGTGCCAAAAATGAAGTAAAATTGATAAAATTATAATGTGTTAATATTAAAAAAATTACAGCATGCTTTATATGTCGTTTATTTTACAGAACATATTTTCCTGTTGAATACCTAAAGTAGTAAAAAATGGTGAAAATTGATGTATTTGGTCAGATCCCTCACCATCCAAGTCTGGGTATTCGGTTTCAAATTCTGGTCTATGTGGAATTTACTGGTGAACAAAATGGGTTCGTATACGTTTTCTCGGTGTTTTCCCATTTTCCCCCTCATTGGGCATTCGCTTTATTATGAGGTTCGTCATCAGACGTCCATAAAAACAGTTTATCTCAGATATGACCAAAATCTATGTTGAAAATCATAAAAATGAATATAACAAAAAAATATTTAACGACACGCAATTTCTCCCGATTAGGCTCTTCCAGTGCAAGTTGTTTTGAAAATTTCATTCTCCTCAAAAACAAACATTTCTCTCGACTGTATTGTTTCAGTGAAATGAAAGAAAACGCAAAATTTATTGATTAATCATTAGAAAATTTTATTTCTGTAATATCACTTTCCATACAGCATTTTTACTCTTTCGTCTGGCAATTTAACTGCAAGAATCATTGGTCTGTCTGAAATAAAAATTACCGCAGGTTGCACTGTCCGCCGAAACCCATACTTGCGGCAGTTCTTGGACTTAATTATAGAAGTTAGAGAAGATTGATAAGACACACTTCCTTGCCAAGAATAAAGAAATAAAATGCGTGGTGTGTATGTTCGTTTCGGAACCACACCCACTCTAGTTTTTGTCAAGGTGACCTCTTTGAGGTTATTTCAGACGTTCCCTGCCATGGTGATGAAATTTGATATGTTTAAAGTGCGATATCACACGTTGCTCTGTTCAACAGTATATTTGTTGAGGATACTCTGAATAACTCTTGCACATTTGATTTTGTCTGCGTCGTGAACCTAAGTTCGATAGGTCTTTTAATTTATATTCGATGTTTCGCCGTTTATGCGCTTGGTCATGAGCTCTAGTCGACATAGTTGGCTCAGGGAATCAGTTGATGTCACTGCATTGCCTCTGACTGAGAGTTTCCAGGGTTCGAATCTCGACAGAGGCAGAGTTTTCGACGCCAGCTACATAACTAGGTCGAATGAAGCCCCCATCGGGAGGAGAATTATAACGGTACTTTTCCATGGATTCTCCAAGAAACACTAGGCGAACGCCGGAAAAGTACTTTAACACACTGGCCACAGAACACGCGCGATCTTTCTATCCTCTTCTTGGTCCTATCCTTACCCTTTACCTCCACACACTTACACTTACTTGCACTACATTGCCACACATGCTGGGAGGCCGGTCGGAAGCTTAGAGCTTGTTCTCGCTGGGGCGGTACCCCGCTGGTGCCCCGTTGTGTTGGTCTGCACTTGATCTCGCTATTCAGTGGGGAAGATCACCACCCACTCTTGCGATAAAAACCACGCATTATACGTACGAGACTAATGACCTTAGCAGTTGACGGGACCGGAAGCACTAATGAATTAAGATGAATTGGTGCTGCACCTCCCCAATTGAAATAGGTGTATGTAAAAAACGATGGAATTTTATATGACCTCGACATATAATAAAGTACCTCCTGTGTCTATATTCATTTTAGAGCGTTTAAATGGGTATACTTTTAATATGTTTATAAAAGTTTGATTTGCTATTGTTTTGATGTGATCTCTTCGTGTTTAAACGCCTCTCAGTACGATGCCCTAAATATTTTATTAGAGTTGAAGAATGTAACCATCGAATTACTTTTTATTTTAGTGGTAAAGAATAAATTGGATGTATGCATATGCAGAGCCTTCAAGAGCCCAACGTTTTCTACATTTCACTCGACAGTTTTATTTCTGAGAGCTTGTCCTCCATGTAACCTTTCTTATATATTTCCATTTTTATTTTATTCACTGTAAGGGGTTAATTTTCAGAAATTATCTAAGTAGGTCGTGAAATTTGATATTATTACGTCAATGCATATATAAAGTTTTTAGGTCCAATTAATAGTTATTTAACCCCCATTAATTGACAAATAAATAATCATGTTTTAACATTAATGACTAAGTTAATTTACTGTTATTGAAATTATTAAGAAATGAAATTACTAAGAATAAAAAAAACTATTTGTATGTGCATTTTTGGATAGTGCATTGCACAGGGTCTCAGAGGACCTGAATATGCGTTTATGTAGTTTCCCGTGCCCACACTTCCATAATGGTCACCAAGAGAATGCTGTAGCGTCACGTTGGCTGCCCTGCGTGGAATGTGGGCGCGGAAGGCTCGCATATCTGAGAGTTGGGTAGCGAGGAGCCACGGCATTGGGGGTTGCAGATATATTTAGAATCAGGTGACGCCGGTTTGGCCTGTACCGCAGGTAGTTGTCACGTAGTAATAAGCAACCCCCTCCCACGCTCAACGATGGTCACGTGGGGGTAAGCCGGTGGGTATAAATTGGGCCGACTCGCACTAGCCTTCGAGTTTTGTTCTAGAAGACCTCGAACTTTGCGCAAAATTCACGCCCGTGGTGGAGCGTATTCGTGCCTTTGTACGGGTGGGGAATGTCACTTGAATGGCGCGGAAGGAGCGTGCGTTCGAGCCCAAACCTCTCTGTTAAATGTGGTGCACCCGCAAGACTTTAAGATCGCGGCTGGCGATCGGGAATTACCGGAAAGTGTGCACGAGATACTTCAATACATTATTTGTACATTTTGCAAATAAATCTATATATAATTTTTATGTCTGTGCTTACTTCCATGACGCCACAATACTATTTACACTGTCTACCTACAATACTATCTGTCAGAGAATTGATATCGTACCCCATACATGAGCTCCATAATTCTCTGAAAATATATTTCTAAACCTTTTCTAGAGCTCTAAGAAAAGCAGCTGTATGTTGGGGCAGTTAGCAACGTTTGATCTTCCATTGTTTAATATTATTGCTGGCTCTCAGCACGTAGTCTCCAAGGATCTCTTTGTAGTACATCCGTTTTCATAATGCAAGAGTTTCTGAAGTGTCACTCGACAGGGGTACTGAATATAAAGTCGTATTTTTGCCAAAAAGAAAGCACTTTTAACCTTAATGCATTTTTTGAGAAGCAGTGTTCCATTAAGCTACATAAAGAGCCTCGCTTTACTCCTTTCAACCCGTACGATGGTCTCCTATTGGCTGTAAACTTTTCTTCATTTTCAAACTCGTGCAGTTTCTTACTTCTCTCGTATTTTTTGCCGAGATGCGCTAGCTAATTTGCTCGGCCGCGTCTGCACAATTGGTGAGAAATATACGTTTTATTCTCTTACATATTTGAAATACTTAGCAATAAGTTCCATTCACTTTTGACATTACTAGTCCAAATGTCTTTTTCTCTCTTAATTCAAGGGATCTTTTCTGGAGGTTGAATTCAATTCTTGTAGAGGCGGTTGAATTTAATTCTGTTGTTGCAACTCGAAATTAAATTAGCGACTAACTCCTGAATAGTGAATGGCTTGCTCGTCACACATTCCGCTGCAATCATTAAAATACACGACCCCCTAAAAATCCAGACGGTATTCTGACCGTCGATGTGAAAAAGATCGCTCCAAGAAATGGTACTACCTGAAATTAAACTTTAAACTTCCTTTCCTTCACCGATACTACTGTTACCTAGGAATTCATAAAATATAATGATGAAATACTTTTATTATTCAAGAAGTGATTTGTTTTGGTGAATACCAATCATTTCATTGAGATGCTTTATATTACAACATTGTGGCGAACAGCAGTTGTGATTTTGTTGAATTCAAACCCTGAAAATGAATGCAAAGTTGATCTTAGAGAGATTTAAAAAAATTAGAGATCTATGCTACATCAGCACATACTTTGTCCCATGGTCCATTAGATACTATTATACTAATACCTCAGTTTCTATCCTTATTAACACATCTCAGTCGTTACCTGAAAAACTCATTACCATTATTAGCACATCAGATGTCAACACGAATTCTTGTAATGTTGAAAGCTAATACATCCACATGAATGCTAAAATCTAAAACTGTATGCCGTTCAGCGAGAAACATCGCTTAACAATGAGAACGAATTCTAAGGTTTTCAAACTGCCGTGTCAAGCCGCTGTCAATTATTATATTGCAACTTGCTATCACGTCAAAGGCTCTCTTCAGCAAAGCAAGGGCGGGAAATTCGACTTTGGAATTTCGAAAATACAGAAAATTACGCAAAATTACTCATATATTCAAAAAAATTCTTTAAGACATTATTTAAAGATCTAATTTTAAAGAACACATTTCATAAGGAAAAAACTCTACCATAAGTATCGTAGTTTTGTAATGTTCATTTTTGATTTTTGAAAATAAGATCAAACACGTTTCTTAGCTCAAAAGGACGACGTAATTGATGTCTGTTGAATTTTAACGAAACCGCTAAATCATTACCTTTTTCTTTACAATAATATTTTGATACATTTTCAACAAAAAATATTTGTCAAACATGTTCTAAATGTATTTGTACGTACTTTCACAATTTCCCGAAACAGAGAAACCCGATTTAAAGGAACGATATTTTTTTGTTCTAGAATAATTTCAAGATTACACCAATACGGTCACCATACATAGCACATCCTCATTTATGAACTGGTGTCGCGTGACATGAGATGGTGATAAGCACAGAAATACGACTGCTAAAAAAGTGGTAGTACACGTTTGAAATGGCCTGTACATGATGTATCAAAGTTTTCCATTGCCTTCTCTTTCGTGAATGAACACGGAAGAGAGACGGAAGCGACGGCTATAAAATATAGCCCTGTCTGGGATTCTATTGCTTCAAGTCACGAAATGTCAATAAGAGAATTTTAAACAGATCGTCAATAGGCAGGAAATTGCATGTTTACGACTCGTATCATAACGCTACAAAGCGTGAAGCCGTCCATCATTTGTACAAGACTATTGATTACACTCTTGTATATAGAACATCAATTGTGAGCAAAAAGTAATAAAATGCATGGCAATGACAGCATGAATTAAATACAGAGGTAACGATGTGTTTTTCATGTATTAATACGAATGCTAAGGGATAACAATAATAATGATAATAATAATAATAAAAATAATAATAATAATAATAATAGGAAGAAGAAGAAGAACAAAGAAACCAAGAAGAAAGCTGCATCCCTAGAGAATCCCCAGGTTTAATGTTCCTATTGTCCATATTTTTCGGATTTCATAAAAGGAACATCGAAATGCTGATACTTCAAGCGGCATCGACAACTTGATACTAGTAACTGATTAGTCCCTCTTGGAGACTCTCGTTTATGCAAGTTGTAGTGTAGAATAATTTTCACGTTGCAATTGGTACTACCCTACATTTGAACTTCTCGCTTAACTTTTGGATATATCCGAAATATTCGGATTGTTTCAAAACAATTCATTTAAAATGTAATTCACTGTCATAAGTGTAATATTTGCATAAAGAGCGATTGCATATTCACATAATCATCAAAGCATCTTCTACTTAGTTTATTTTACTTGCGCAATAAGACGAAACTTCTTAATAAGAGAAAGTAATGTAATGCTGCAAGAAAAACTAGGAAACGAAAATTGCTAGTTTTCATATGTTTCTAACGACTCTTTGTTGGTACCACAATATATCAGTAAACCCTGTCTAGTTAGGGTTGGTAGAAAATTTAGAGCTCAAGAGAACGTAGGCAGATTATATTTCTGCTCCAAACTTTTAAAACAAGTTAAAAAAAAACTTGCAACATACGAAATGTAAAAGAAATGTAAAAGAAAATGAATGGATTGTGCATTTAGACCTGTAATTTATTTCTTTAAGTCCAATCCACTTGAAAATCAATATGCTTCTGTTTGTTTATTCTAAACTCTTTTATTCCTTCCGTCTTTTGTTTTCGTAGCACCCTTTTAAAAAATAGAATATTCAATACGTTGAGGTGGTTTCTACCCAACCGAGTCATTTGTAATAACCTAAGCCCTGTTTCACTTACTTGAACACGAAGCGTTTTTTTCTACATCGCCTCATATTATGCGAAGTGTCTCATAGCGCATTAATGTGAGCAACGAGGCGAGACGCCGTGTTGCGCCCAGCTGAAATGACGACAGTCATCGTTAGTAGTCCAGTGGGTCCAGCGCCCCTTTTCACCGCAGCGTGGGACGTGGGTGCACGTTGAGCACGTGGCGTGTTGCGCCGCGCGCGAGTGGCTGCTGGGTGCTCAGGGTTCGCTCCGTCTGTCAGCGCATGGGCGGTTGGCCGCTGCGAAGGACGCGGTCGCCGCCTGCGCCTAAGTGGACGTCTCCCGCGCGCAGACAAGGCACGACGGGCGCGGAGCGTGGCGCAGAGTAGAGCGTTGTGGGGATTGTTGCGTGTTGCGGAGAGGAGCGTGGCGCGGAATGGAGCGTGGCGTGGAATGGAGCGTGTCGCGGAATGGAGCGTGGCGCGGAGTGGAGCGTGGCGCGGAGAGGAGCATGGCGCAGAGAGAGCGTTGTTATGAGCGTTGCGTGGCGCGGAGCGGAGCGGAGCGCGGAGCTGAGCGTGGCGCGGAGCAGAGCGTGGCGCAGAGCGTGGTGCAGAGCGTTTGAGGGAGTATGGGGTGGATAGTGACGGGGAGCATGTGACGGAGCATGGTGCGTGGTGAAATGCTTGCCATGGCGCAGAGCGTGGGGCGGAGCGTGGGGCGGAGCGTGGGACGGAGCGTGGGGCGGAGCGTGGGGCGGAGCGTGGGGCGGAGCGTGGGGCGGAGCGTGGGGCGCAGCGCGGGGCGGAGCGTGGGGCGGAGCGCGGGGCGGAGCGTGGGGCGGAGCGTAGGGCGGAGCGTGGGGCGGAGCGTGGGGCGGAGCGTGGGGCGCAGCGCGGGGCGGAGCGTGGGGCGGAGCGTGGGGCGGAGCGTGGGGCGGAGCGTAGGGCGGAGCGTGGGGCGGAGCGTGGGGCGGAGCGTGGGGCGGAGCGTGGGGCGGAGCGTGGGGCGGAGCGTGGGGCGGAGCGTGGGGCGGAGCGTAGGGCGGAGCGTGGGGCGGAGCGTGAAAGGGGGCGTAGCGGGTGGGGAGCAGGGTGTGGCATGGTAGTTTCGAAGCGGGGAATGCGGTTCGGGTGCGTGGCGGGGAAAAGGGTGGCGGCGTGGGGGGACCTCGGCGGGGTGAGTGTCGCGCGGCGTGTGAGGCAGGGGCGTGGGACGTGGGGCGCGGCAGGTCGGCCGCCGCCACTGTGTAATGAGCGCGCGTGGCGAGACCCCTCCCTCTCTCCCCCTTCTCCTCCCCACCCTCCCCCCACGGTGGCTGCAGCTGGTCGGTGTTGCCCGAAATACGCGCGACCTTCCGCGGCCGCATGTGGCCGCCGGCTGGCCCTCCCCCCCCCCCCCCGACTCTTCGCCGCCACGCGCCACCTTCCTTCAGCGCGTTGCACGCCGTCCTCTCTGCCTCTCCTCGCCGCGTTGCTCCAGCTTCGAATCGCGACCTCCCTGCTCATTGTTTGTGTCCGCCCCTTCGCCATATCATCCTCCATCACACCCTGCGCTAACCTCGTCCCTACTCCGCTCCTACCCTCCCCCTGCTGCATGTTGCAGATCTCTCGCCCGGTGTTGGTGCCCCCACGGGCTGTAATGAGGGTTTTTCTTCGTATCATTTCATAGTGTCTAACCTCTCTCCCTGCGCCCTGACTCTGCGCCCTGCTCGACACCTTCTCTCTCCGTTCTTCCTCCTTTTCCTTCCTTCCGGCTAGGGTCATCCCTGCCCATCCTCCTCTCTCGCTTCTCTAGCCTGCCCGTTTATATATACTCCCCTTCTCCATTTTATTGTTTTTATATATAATCCGAATAATATGCCCTTTAATTGTTATGAACTTCAAGGTTTTACATACCAATGAAAAGTCAGAGAATATTCCAAGTGACGCCTGGGTATCACACCCGAATACAGTCCTAATAAAAGTAGCTTTGTTAATTAACAACCCTTAACGGAAGGGGATTGACCTTGAACTGCCGCTTCGTGCCGAAATTGCTGGAAAGGAGGTTTACGAAATTATATATATTTTTTTTCACTATAGAATAATACAGAAAAAGTTTCTATCCTTCAAAATTATTACAAGAACATTTTGAAAATCATTTAATGAGAAACAATATGCCCAATCACTTGCTAAAAATTTTATTGTTTTAAGGGAGTAGATTGACACTAAATAAAGTTGAAGCTGTATGGTATACAGCAATTTCCAATTGACGTAAAATGCATACTACTAATAAATATGAGACGCTTCATGATTTAATTGTCATTGCCATTCAAAGTTATAGGTACATTTAGGAAAATTACAAACATTGGGAATATTTCAAAAGGTTTATACAGCAAATTTTCTTTTGGAAATGCAACCACTTCCCTTTTTAAGAACGAATAACAAATACTCACAAACTTATGAAAGCTCAGTATTATGTCATTACAATTAAAATCATTCTTATATCTTTACTTCTCGGATTGCTTAACTTTCCTTTTCAAATTAACAAGATCAAATTAAAAAAGGCCAAATACGCTGCTGTTTATAAATCTAATTAAAAATAATTGCCTCAAAATTCACTTGTGTTATAAGCTTCCCAACCTTTTTTCCGAACCTCACAAAAAACTCTATGAAAGGAAAGTTACACAACTGAGCACATGCTCACAAGGGCAACACTGCGTAAAAAACATAACTAACTTTATTTTGTTACAAAATTTATGAACCTTCTATATATCATCTTAATTCTTGGAAGGTCCATTGATTTTTTGAGGCAGGCATTCACAGTACAACAAGCTTTATTAAACAATTTTTGTATTCACTTTTTACATTTTTATTGACCAACGTTTCGAAGGTTATTCGCCTTTATCATTAGAGTCTGTTTTAAATTTGTTTTTTGTTTAGGAAAAGGTTAATATTACACAACATATTCTTAAGTCAAAAAGTTGGAACTAAATAGAAATCATGTAATATATTTTGTAAGTCTGAAACAATTACCTCACTTATGTTTTGTTTAATAAATCATGAGTGATATAATTAATAAATCTCTGCTAATCAAACTATATATTGTATTTTTTGTTATCGTATTCGCACATTTTTCGATAAACGACACGATAACCCCCGTACTTCTGAAACTAGAAATCTCCACATAGATGGGACTCCACAATTTCGATTTATAATGGAGATATAATAATGATGATGATAAGATGAGTAATGAGCATGAAGGTGGAAAATATGGCAATGAGAGACACAAGAAGGGGAACGCGTGAGGGAAATCCTGAACTCGCTTCATCCGATTCCCTCGCATTGGACGGAATTTAATTTCCGGCTGGGGCAGGACAAGATGATCAGACTACACCTCTGGGCATCTCTTATTAAGATGTATCGATGGCTTATGAGGTATGGATAGATTGCCGTAGTTATTCACGTTGCTGGCACAGAAAGTAGTTTTTTGAGTACGACTGAAAAGTTACATTTTGAAACGAGTGTGCCAAAGACATTTTCGTATGAATTGAGTACGTTATTTTAAGCACAAATTCAAGAAAACTTTGAAAGAAAAGTATGCATTCGTGGAATCATTTTGGAAATGCGAGGGCGGCTGCCATGTTGATTGATGTTGCGCGAGTGTTGGTTTTTACCTTGCAGTGCCTAGTGCAATTTTACTTTGCTTCCGGCAGGCGTGCGAAAAAATCCATTTTGCCGAAAGTGTTCCACAAAATAACAGTTTCCAATCAATAAACAGTGAATGCGTGTACTAGTTTCTATGTATGGGCGCTGAAAAGTCAGTGATGAAAAGCATATTCCTCTTGAGTACACCGCTTGAGTGCGTGCTGTGAACCCGTGGTGAGATTGCTCGTTTTCCACTGGGGGAGGCCAATGTTCGGTCCCTGTCCGAATCAAGTGGATTTGGAGACAGCTCAAGCGAGAAAGTGGCAGGATTTCACGTGTTTAGACCGCGGTCTTTATCTCTCCTTCCACCATTTCTCTATCCATCATTCACTCTTCTGCTTTCATCATTCATCATGACATCCACATACAGTGAAGATCAAGAAACCCTCAATAATGTGGAAGAGTCAGTGGAAAAAGAAAATGATAGCGGAGATGGGAAATGCGAAATTGGCAAAAACGAATATTATGAAAAAATAGCATAACCCTCCCTTCTTTGCCCAGTCAGTTACTGAAGAACCTAAACTAATCTCCAAAATTTACTTTTATATCAAAGCCACGACATACCTTTACGAAGCGAAAACATCGTCACACAACTGATGCCGAAAAACAAACGCACCTTTCAACCAGAGTTTCACCTAGAGCATTATTATCAAAGAATGCTCCTGTACGAAACGCAACAGCCATCTCTTGGCAGAGATACGCGCGTTTGCAAATGGTGAGTAGCGTTTAGACGCCAAAAAATTTCTGCTCCACTTTGAAGCTCGTTTACATCCCGGGGGCGCCGCGTCGGCCGGGCGATGGACTTGCACAAAGGCCTCGCTGCACCGCACTGCGCTGCCCCCGCGAAGCGACACGCGCGGCCTCTGGAAACAAGCGCTTTTTCTCTTCAGCCGCTCGCCACTCCGCCCCGTCGCGTGGCTGTGTTTGTGCATGCGGTTTGCATATATACGAAGGGCGTTTCTGAATAAATGTTACAAACTCGTAGAACACGAAATGGGTCGATTAATTGATTGATATTTAGTAATTCCGGGCGCGTAAACTACCGAGATCAGAAATCCCGTAAGTGTAGTAGTGCATGTTTTTCTTCGGGAGGTGGTGGTGATTCCCCCCCCTGGATGGCGAGATCCAGCGCCGACCTACCGCCGACCGGCAGGTTTTCACACACCAGGTATCTCCAACGAGCAGGGCACCGCCCCAGCCGGGACAAGCACTGAACCCCGACTGATCTCCGGGCGTGTGTGGTAGTGTAGTGCATGTTAGTGTGTGAGGGTAAGGGTTGAGGATAGGACAAGGAAGAGGAAGAAAGAGATCTCGCGCGGTCCGTGGCCCGTTTGTTAGGGTACTGCTCCGGCATTCGCCTGGTGTTGATCGGAGAAAACCACTGAAAACTACCGATCAGAGCAGCCGGCCGCTAGAATTCTGCTCTAGACAGCAACTGAATTCGACCTAGGTGACGAGCTAGTGTCGAAAATCCTGCCCCCGTCGGGACTCGAATCTGTGACCTCCCATTCAGGGGAACTACAGTAAATTTCAGTTGATGCACTGAGCCACCTCTCCCGGTATGAAGGGGGTCGAAAATGCCTTTGACAATATGGTGGGTGGGAAAATATGGGGTGGGTGAATATGGGGTGGGTGAATATGGTGGGAAAATTCATAAAACGCCCGTGATATTTGACCCTCATTAACAAGTTTTTCATTATACTGAGGGGATTGGCATGTCAGATTGTAACAAAGAGATGTCGGCTTTCTCCAAAACACAGTGTTTGACAAGTTGCAATCACAAAAAATGAGAAAAAGTGAGGAAAAAAAGTAGAACGCCAGGAGATTGCAGGTAGGATGTGGGAGAGGAAAAAACGAAAAGCTAGCTCAGAATAAAGATATTAGAAAACTAAGTAGTACGAAAACGCTGTGTCATTGTATGACTCATTAATTTTTATTTTAAATGACGCAAATCCTAAATTGGTTTCAGTTGTGAAAAAAATAACTCATTAACACGTTATACAATTTACCTAATGTAAGTACTTATGAGTTGTGAGATTTTGAATTGTAACATATGTAAATTTCAGATTTCTTAACGTAATTTTTGTGACGCTATTAAATAATATTCTGAAATCAAAAATTCCGTTCGACTCTTATTAGCTCCTCAAATTTTAACAGAAGTATTATCAGATGCCGAGTCTTAGTAAGCCAAACTGCATGTCCGACCTCATTGTCAGTGAGTTACGGAATAATATTTATGAAATAGCTAAAACTTTCAAGGGGACATATTTTACACTTCGAACTAAAATGGGACAAGGCCATTAAAATTAAAAACTCAATAAAATAAAGGATTACCATTGATTATCTGAATAAATAATATCCTATGAACCCTCAGGATTTTAATAATTCATTTCAATTCATATCATTAATCGTCGCAGTAAAATCCACCCAACCCGCATCTTTTCCTTTGAGTGGAACTATATTTTGTCTAAGAGAGCATAATCTTTTAAACCGCGCCGTAATGAATGCTTAAAGAGGAAAGAGCAGCGGCAGGCAGTGGCAGAGTTTGCGTGTGCTCGTATGCGTGTGAGAGAGACGCAGTTGAATCTTGTTCCGGCGGAAGCGGCGTGCGCTGATGTAACTTTCAGGCTCCTCTTGACAGATGCAACCCGCCAGCGCAAACCGCGGCCGTCATTTGTTTCTGGCACAGGCAGCGCGCGCCGCGGCGACTCTCCGAACTGAGCGCGAATGAGCGATGGTGTGGTCTCCGCACGCGGAACCATTTTCTCTCGCGTTCGCTGACGGTTAGCGCACATCCATCTGCCGTGGAGTTGCGCGCGGCTGGCTGTTAAGTGCACTTCGGTGAGGATTACATTGCCGACAGCAGTAAGGCTGGAGATAGGCGTTACTAGTACGTATTCTTTAACGAACGTTCTTAAACAGAATTGGAATTTGCTCTTGTTATTTTCAGGGTGAGAATTGATATGGTGTGCCGAGGATTGTTCCTCCTAGAGATTTGGATATCTTCTTCTGGAAAGTAATAATTTGTTCCTGCCAGAAATGCATTTAGAGGTGATTCATTTAATATTACTACACTTGTTGAAATCAAGGAATTTGGAAAAAATCTTGGATTGGTAAATATGGGAATGTTTATTTTCTCAGTTTATTTTCAATGGCCGTCGAGCGTACTTTCAAAGTAACAGGCAGATGCTAAATATGGGCATATACTTCAGCGCATCACTGTTGTTTTTTTAATTCCCTTCTGGAGAAAATTTCCAACGCGCACCATTGAAGTTATGCGTTCAGCTTATAAAAAAACAATACATTATTCAAGTCCAATCATCGGCTGAATTGTTGGTAATTTCTTATTACGCTCTAAATTGTCTCTCAACACTGTCAGATGCTGATTTTGGCTCTCATATTTGCGTGTAGGACGCAAAAACTATCGTAATTCTATTAGTGAATTCGTAATTTGCGTCGTTACCTGCCTGAGGAAATGTAGTATCTGCCAAGAAATTGGGTATTGTAACAGAATTTTATTTTTCTGGTTATTTAACTTGGGACTTGCAGACTACAAACGAGACATGAAATATTAAAAATTAACAGCCCTTCCATAATCGAACGGCCCCGGCTAAGGGAAGAAGAATTTAAAAACATCAGTCCCTCTATCTACTATCATATGTATGGTGAATGGCTCCAGAACTCATTTCCCCCTTTCCTCATGTTCACGAGCATTTATATTTATTCAAATGTAATTAGTACCATCGTAAGTGACATAAATATCAACATGTGCGTACATGAGAGTTTGTGATTCATGAAAGTTTAAAACAAATACTTCACTGTTCTCCAGACTCAGTTTATGTGGGTTTTCAAAAAAGCGAGTTTTGCACTTCGTTTCATAAAATCTCAATACCCAGTGGTTTCAGGTTGAGCACCAATGCATTTTGTTGTAAATTGAAAGGCTCAGTCAACGCCATCTACACAAACGCCATCTACAGAATAAGCGACTCTTGGCACATTTTTTGTGAAGTTGAGTTATTAGTATCAAATAAAACTTCAAATGTTATTATTTTAGTGTAATATGATATTTAAAACCAGTATGGACATACATGCAAGTGAACTGTGTTTAAAAGTTTAAAAGTGTTTTGAATTACATTATAAAATATCTAGTAAAACCCTTAATATTGTATAACTAGTTCACTATGGAATAGTCCCTTGTTCTACTGAGCTTTTCAATTGCATGTAATGCGTGGAGTATAGTTTATAAATTTATATTAACTGGAATACAGGTTTTACAGGTATTCAACGTCAAATAAGTAAAACCTGGAAACTCTTATAATTCAGACCTGAACCGCTAAGAATCACAGGCGCCCCTCATTGCCTTTGTATGCATACGTTGTGTTTAAAAAAAATGCATACAAAATAAATTACGTATTACAGTAGATACCCTGTATTCCTAACGAATTGGGGGTGTGGTCTGTTTCTATTCGAAAATGTTCGGATTATCTGAAAAAAATGTACCGAACAAATACATCTATAGGATTACCAGCCACAATGCAACGTAGTGTGCGATGTGAGGAAAAGGCAACGTAGCGTACCGGGTGCATGCGATAGTGGTAGCTACATTGTTTAGAAGAGTTTTAGCACTGTTTTGTCACTACTGTAAACGGCTATTCTACGTACAATATTCAAAATTGGATTGACTTACAAAACATGATGCTGTCATGTTTTGTAAGTCTGAATGAACATGATGCTGTCATGTTTTGTAAGTCTGAATGATCATGCTGTTTTTTTCATAAATTAAGTTAAAACAAATCTTTAAAATCTACAATTTCGTTCGGATTATCCAAAATTTCGGATTTGCGGGGTTCTGTTGTAATTAGTTTATTTTATTCATTATTATATTCTTTTATCCAAATGCGATTCTACTTGTTGATAGTTTCAAAAACGTCACTCGCAATGAAGAGAAATCGCGCTGCTTTTTGTCCAGTCGGTTCCTGTCTTTGAAGAGAACGCTGCCACCGGTTGACCATTGAATTTCGGCGGGGCGCCGGGCGGGCTACCTGTTGCGTCCTGCGCGGCATCAGGACCAACCGCGTTTATGAACCGCTTCACCTAGCGGCGGCGATGGTGTAGCGGTTAGCGTACCGGACTGTTATGCCCAAGTTCGCGGGTTCAAACCCCATCGAAGCCGTGGATTTTTAGGGGCGAAAAAATCCTTCGTACGCCTTCCTTCGGAGGGGAAGTAAAGCCGGCGGTCCCATGTTTGTAGATTTACTTGCATGTAAAAGATCCTCAAGCCTAAATGAAGCCTCTGAGCTAAATTCAAATCGCCTGTTTCGGCGCCTCAGATATACCTTCTTTCCGCTAGTTGGCGAAAGGAGTGTAACAAAGTTTGCGTGGTCAGACGGAAGTGCAGGCCTCGTGGTGTGAGTCTCCATGAGGCCTGCTCTTCCGTAAAATAAGGCAATTCAATTCAGCTTTCCCCAGCGCCCGGAAGCATCAAGCGGCTCCTTCGATTATTACGCCCGCCCGGATTTCCGAAAGCGCCTTACATCACGGGAGGGACTTCGAGGGGCCGATTCTCCTGCGCGGAAGTTTGAGATTTTTTGGATATTTAGTATTCTGTCAAACAAGGAAATAAATAAATAGTGTATATAAATTGTATTCAATCTGTTTGTATTTATTTATTAAGCTCATACAAAAATTGTGAAACTAATGTAAAATGTTGAGTCGCTAATGACCTTAGTTGTAGATTAGAATATATAAATAAATGAAAAAAAAAGAAGAAATACGAATAAAAATATCATTTTAAATTTTATTAATTAATTAAATTATTTGCATTATAGTCGAGTAATAAATGACAAAAATATGTAATAATAATTTTCATAATAATAATAATGACAATAATGGTAATAAAAAGAAGGAGAAGATCGAGCTAAGTGGCTCAGTGCGTAGCGTGCTTGATTCGCAATCGGGAGGTCCCAGTTCGATCCCCGAGTCGGCCATCCTCACCGTAGTATTCGTGGTTTCCCTTGGTCATAAGGCGAATGCTGGGATGATTCCCAAAGCCAACGAAAACGTCCCACCTCCCACTATCCCACCTAGCACCTCTTACCGTCACCCTAGTCCTTTCACCCTTCATTACCCTTTACAATAATAATAATAATAATAATAATAATAATAATAATAATAATACCACCAAAAACATTGTATCACCTAATAATTGATTAAAGAATAACTACCTTGTCTTAACCAAGGGATACAGCCGAAAGGCTGATCCCCATAATTCCACACATTGATCTCCAGGACAGAATACGACTGGGCCTCGGAGGAGAGAAACGTACTACATGGTCGGTCGTGGCCCATACGCGAATAACAAGAAGCAGAAGAAGAAGAATAAAAAGTAAATGCAGTAGATCACATTAGAGGATTTTAGATCGCTAGTGACGTAATTCAAGTGCCTATTTGTTCCAAATATGACAGCCTCGAACATGTCGCAATTTTTGTGAGACATACTCTATCAAGTTATAACTCTGATTACTGTTCACCTGCATACAAACAGCCGCAAGGCACCTCCGACATTTTAATGTCATAGGTCGTTTCGATTATTTTTCACGCCCGACTGGCAGAAAACGTAAACGAATTTTGCGGATCTGCATTCGGAGATTTCTGTTCAGGGCGCTTCGTGCCATAATGGAGAGCCGTGAGCTCGCGGGTACAGAAGGCAGTGCACCCAACCGAACACTGGAGCGACAGCGCTCGCAATTCAAATAAATGAAGTCGGCCGTATGACGCAAGTGCAGGAGGCCATGATTTACTGCAGCGGTCCCTATACAGAAGGCCGGGAGCCGAATGTTCAGCGTTGCGCAAAGGAAAAATTTTGTGATTTTTTTCCGGAATACAATTCTGGAATCTGATTCGAAGCGAGCAAATTGCGGTTGTAATAATATTGGTTTACCTCGACCGATGATGGGCGTTAAAACGTAGCGAGAGGAACGCTCCCACATGTAAATGTACAAATCGCGCTTCCATTTTGCGTTGTTTTATTTAATGCTTGGCGGCGTGGTGAGTTTGGAAGAGTACGCAAAATGGTCAGAATCTCGCCAGTAAAGGAGCTCAAGTGAGAGTAAGCGAAATATTTAAAAGCTTTATTCTCTCTGCTTTTAGTCGAAATTGTCTTCTTTGTTTTTCTGTGTGCTTCTTTCTTTTCTTTGTTTCAAAGTTTTCGTTTTGTTTTTGGCACTTTTTAACAATTTGTCAATTATTTCCTTTGTCAATAAGTCAAAGGGACTCATCACACTAACACTTTGTTTTACGTTCAAGCCTTTTCGTCTTAAATTTGGTTACTATTTGTCATTTTTTTATTTTGGTATGCCATTAGTACAAAAGTATGGAATAATAGTTTCTGTAAAACATAGAAAACGATGAAATACTCTGGTGTGACGGAAATCTAATTAACTGAACGGTCTCTAATGGCTATAGTGACATCAAATAAGATTTTCTTGTTCTTTACAGATAGTTTTTAATCTTGACGAACGTAAAGGCAACAAAAATTACAAAACTACGACACATCAAGCACATATAAGAAATGTTTGTGATGAAAAATCTCAGTAGTAAAATTGGAATGAGTACTGTCTCAACACGTTATGATACTACAGCGAAATCACGTACTAACAAGGTTTACGACTGTTAAAACAACCGGTCATATCCTTTTCCATGAAAACAAATTAATACGTTGGTTTTAATTTTTTAAAATACATGTGCTTGTAACGTAATTGTACAAATGTATTACTTGATATGAAAAACGTTAATATTTGTTTCAAACAGTTTCACATTGTAAATTTGTATTAAACGTGGAGCAACGTGCCAAAATGCATTCACTCATTATTAACTTAAATTTTATTTACAGCGATTTTATTAAAAAAATTTAATCAAATAAAATTACTTTTCACAATATGTCTCCCACGTGAAGACCAACCTAATCAATAAATTTTCCAACAAACATGCTGTCTGGAGTGACCAGTGTCTGTGTCAAGCCTGACGTTATGGCCAAATTGTTTCAGGCTTCTTCAGAGCGATACTTGTCCTACGTAATCTCAGAGGTTCAGAAGGCCACGGGATTTTCACCAAACATCAGCAAAAGAGACCTGGCGTGACCTAGATGGTCAAGAACCAAGAACTACCATATTGTTTATACGTTTACCAAGAAAAATCTACTCACTTTCTGGGACTAAATTCTATTAATCGGTGATAAATGTGTGGCTATTACAATAATCTGTAACTCTAATCAATTACAAGCAAGGGAAGACACTATAGCTGTGGGGAGGTAAAGAAATATCCGTGTACATCGGGTAATCACCCGGTAAATAAATGAAATTCTCTGGTGAAAGGTTAGCGGCGTGATTACTACTCTACGGGTCATCTATTTTACATTCTCGCGACGGGGTAGAGAGAAAATTATGTATGTAATCCTGCGCGGAAAAACGTTTATGATAATGGTGCAGGTCTCATGATTTTTGAAAACACAGGATTTTTCGAAAATTGAAAAAGTTCCGTTATTTTATTGGAGTCTTCCTAAAAAATTTTGAAGAATCTTTTTCAAAATCTCAAAGCTTCGACTCAAACCAGATCGACCGGGGAATATCCATTTTTGAAGAAATCGTACCTCTGGTTTAGGCGCTAGTAGTGTTTACAGACGGACGTTTTCCTTTTAATTGGTTTTTTCGTTATGAAGGAGACACAAATCAGGGATTCTGGCTACGCCATGTGTTAGGGGATTTTTTTTCTTAATTTAGCAACTGGTTTTATCCACTTTTTCGTTATCAGGGCCCGGCAATGAATTTTTTTCTGCCGAAAATTTGCCGTTTTTTCGCGCAGCATTACATAACTTTCCCTATACTACGTACATTACTCCGTATATACGTACGTATACGGGAAAGTAAAAATTAAAGATAAAGATTTTTCCCCCTAATGAAACCTGTTCTTTAAAGATAGATTTAGAAGTACGGTTATGTACGATTTTTCGAAAGTTTGAGTACTTTCGCCTAATTTTGCATGAAAATACGGCGGAAAAAGTACGTCTGTTTTGGCACCACTAGTTTATTACTAACAAGCGGATGACGGAACGCCTGTTAGTGGGTCGCAGACGCGCAGCTGCCGGCCTGCGAGTGATGAAAGTATTATTAGACCGTGAGCGCTTCTCCATCAAGGACGTGGCGGTAGTGCTGCGCGGGGGGGGGGGGAGGGTCCGTTCCATTGAGCATCTCTCCTCCGAACTCACGTGCACAGCTCTGGCGTCGCCCGAGGTTTGGATTGCTGCTGAGGATCTTACGCTCGTTTCCGGCGAAGGACTACGAGAATATTAACTCTATGAACTCCAAGACGATGTAAGTCCCTGTTGTACACGTAAGCTTCCGCGGCTCGAGTCATGATGTCTTGGCTGTCCGGGAGGCATGTTTTGAATTTGCACTAGACTTGTGCATGAAACTTATTTTAGAGCTCCGTGATTGGACAGTGAGGTCGCGCACGAAACGCAAGCAACACATCTCTCTGAAACACATACACTTTGAAGAGAGAGACAAGACATCTCTCATTTGTGTCACACCTCCCAGTTGAAAATTCAGCCCCAAACTCTTTCACATTAACCAACTTTCATAAACTTAATATTCTCACAAGCGCCCTGCCACTACTCTTTTCGAACGCACCAGGTATCCACAGCTTTTTGTCTGTCTGTCTGTCTCTTCAAAGACTATGTGTCTCAGAGAAATGTCTCGCTTGCGTTTCGTGCTCTGCGTCAATGTTCAACGAGGGAGCTCTAAAGTAAGTCCCATGCACAAGTCTAGTGCAAATTCAAAACATGCGTCCGGGAGACGTCGCGTCTTTGACTGAGAGACCGACGTTTCGCCTGTCATGTCGCAGAATTCCTCAAGGTTGTGACCAACCAATATAAGTGCTCAACCAATATAAGTCCCTGTTGTTACTAATCCACGCGTCTTGTACTCTACCAGGGGGTGTTCACACCCCCCAGGATGAGCACCTGATCAAAGACGCTATCGTTTTCCTTTATATATACTTACTTTTACATGTTCTACACAAACATACATGTCGGGAGTACAACTTAGAGATTGTCTCACCTGTGGCGGTGCTCCGATGCGAGAGGTAACTGTAGTGTGAAAATCCCTGCTAGCCATCGTGTTGGTCGACGCCGGATATCGCAATCCAGAGGATGAGGAACACCGCCACCCCTCGCAAAAATAACGGGCTAATGACCGCAGCAGTTGACGAGCTCGCAAACTTCAAGTAATCAATCAATCGAAACACCCGTACAGAATTATGGCTTTGTTCGAGAATTACTTTGCAACCGAGGATTATGAGGAGCAGCAGATATAAATGTTTACTCAATGTACTTCAAGGCAAAATGTAATGCGTTAAATGCAAAATGTGATACGCCTGTAACAAGTAATGTACTTCAGCTTCCGGATCAATGACCCCCATCTCGATCAGGTTTTTGTCCAGTTTCCCTGATCCATTGAGCAAATGCTGAGATGGCCCCTTGCTTTGCTTCTGAACGTAAATGTAGCTTCACTGTGCGCACGTTTTGTTGAGCACTCCTTTTGCTTGTATTTCATTTACCGCTGAAATTGATTTTCTATAACTTGGGAACAAATACCTTTTTCAAATATTTTAATTTTTCTAATATAATTATTTTCTAAATTAATATTTTCGTTTTTTTTAATTCTGGCCCTCAAGAAATGTGCGCAGATAAGTCTCTTTCCCCACACGTCATATACAGTTTTTACGGGTTTTTTGACAAATAAATAAATGCGTTTGGAAGTGCACCAAAACTTGTTTCATATTCTGATGTATTATGTAAGCTTTGTCCATTTTTCACAGAATTTCAAGAACTTTAATTCTTTGATATGACATTTATTGGTGTTACGTTTACAAATGTTACAGCTATGTCTTTTTTCATTAGTTAGAAATGCTGTAAAAGTTTACTTTCACTCAATATTTTGTTTTTGGTTTATAATTTTTATTCGTGTTCCATGCTGAATTTGAATGATAGAATACATTTGTGGTATTTTAATACTTTTAAATCCTGAAAGTAGAGAAGTAATATTCGCAGAACCTGGACAAGCTAACATTTTAAAGTTATTTTAACAACTACAGTAAATCGATTAAAAAGTAAACAAAATCATAAAGAATAAATGTTATACCGATAATATAAATGAGTAAATAATAAACAAGAAATATACATAATATACAAGAATAAAATAAATGTACAAGAAACACTCAAGAAAATAAAAATGAAATGAATTGAGTCGGAACGTACGCACAGTACCCAAAGATGGAATGCTAGTAGAATCGCGACCACTCTGCATATCTCTCATTCCATTAAGACGAATAATGATCACAGAAGCTGATTGAGGTCAGGTTATTACACGAAAATTAGAAGAATCAGTTCGTAATGAACGTTGAATGTAATATAATTATTAATGTAAAATAATCACTGTTTTACGAAAATGCACATAGATTCTGTTTATTAGTATTACTATGTAACAAATATTTGCGGCACAATAATGTAAATTTCTTCGTTATTTAATTACAGTGAGTAGCTACAAAAATTTCCGCTTTAATTGATTCATACAACATTATTATCATTCCACCAATATCAAATTCAAAATAAAATTAAATATACAGTTCAACAGATCAACCTCAATCATAAAAACCAATCAACCGTTCGCTCTGGATTCTCACGTAACAACGGCCACTTCAATAAGTAAAGTTAGTGTTTGGAGGACGCAGGATGATAAAGGTGGCCAAAAGATAATAGACTGATCACGTCAGCTTCTTTTATTATAGTACTCAACACGATGTTTGGCCCTAAGAAGAGTATCAGCGTTTCTCAGAGAATGCTTCTCAACGAATTCAAATATACAATCGAATCTTTTGTCTATTTCAGAGTGTTTCTGGCACTAGAGTAGTCACGAATTCCACCACAAAAATAATTATCACCCCTTCTCCAGTTTTTTATAACAGATTCATCTAAATGGATATTTTAGGAATAGTTTCATAAAATAGATTGTTTCATCTAATACTCAGACTTTTTTAGAGCAAAAGATCTTCATTTATATACTTATTCAATTAGTAAGGCAATAATTTTTTTGAGGAAAAAATTTCTCATTTATATTCTTTTCAAATTTATTAAAAGTGTGGTATAATACTAAGAAGTTAGATCTAAGGGCTTTAGCTATTGCAAAACCTGCATTTCTAACGTATCGTTTAACTTCTTACCCTTTTTTAGGCTTGTCGAGGCTTCACGCTTAATTCTGTGCAGCCTGCAAGAGCATCTTGTGAATACTACCCATCGAACGTATCATTTCTTACGTCTATCGTTAGTTAACTTTGTCATAACGTAATATTTTTAGTTCGTATTCTATCAAAAACATTTGTAACTGTTGCTTTAACCGCGATAAAATGGCGCTGAGTATTAATATTTCAAATAAAATATTTATTATATTCGTGTTGACGATGTCAAATGAAAAAATAAAATAAAATTTAAAACAGTAATATGGGATAGTAAAAAAGTGATGGTAATGATGAATTATTAATGACATATGTTTTCAGAATTTTCTATTTCAAGTCTCATTCTAGGAGACTTCAGGTCAAATCTTAAAAACCTTTCAAGAAACGGAATATAAAGCGTCTGTCAATCCACTTCTTTAACTTCCATCCTATATTGTAGCTAACCAGTTTAAAACATAGTGAACGAGTATGAGAGTTTTACCAAGAAAATTCTGCCAGATATAATATATGTAATTGAACCCGAGAATGTTTCTAATTGCTTTAAATGGCCGAGAAACATTTTCTAGACGGTACACATATGAGGAATCGGAAGAGTTTTAGAGAGAAAATGCTATCATCGAAGTATGAAATGTGCAATTTGCAATTTCAAGTTTCTTGTGAACATACAAAACAAGAGTGATGAACAATAAATTTAATTACACTTGAAACTCTTTGCTAATATTGAAATGTTTTCAAACGTTTTATTTAGTAAGCTAAGTGTTGCCGTAAAAAATATTGTACCTAGTCGGAATATCGAAAGTAAGTTTACCTAAGAAGAGACGTTTTTCCTTGAAAGTAAGGATAATAGAGACGCAAGACGTTCTGGTAATGAACGAGGACACTTGATATTGCCTTTTGATCGATTCGAGTTACCATAATTGCTGTCACTCTTCGTGCTCCAATGTATGTCCGCTAGTCGATTACCAGAGAAAGAAAAGCAAATGAATGCACACAAAAGAATTTCTGGTTGCAGAGCTAGAAGATAAATAACAATAATAAGAATAAGACTTATTACGTTTTAGAGAGGTGCACCATTCACATTTTATTGGGAAGAAAAACGAAAACGTTACCTTCCCCATGTCTAATTGACATCCGCTAAGAGAAGAGAATTTTCTATAATTTATTAGAAACCGTCAAACATAACACCATTATTGTGCAACTGAAAGAAAGGGAACTGCTCCTCAGCTTTACAACAATCCAGTTCAACAGGGACACAATCGAAAACGACGCGAAAAACCGTGAGATATTCCATCGTGATGACACGCCCCCACGCGCCAAGAAATAAAAACCCAAGTGCAGAACGGGCCTTAACTCCCGAGTGTCGGAAAAGCATAATGCCACTCGTGGAGATCTGCGAGATACTGCTTAAATTTTTTTAGAGCCTTCTTGTTACGTAATTGATTTTTTTCTGAAACTATGTACTATTTTTTTTAAATGCGAGGATTTTACAGATAGTCCTAAAAGTTTGGCACTGAATTTCTTCACTTTACATGTACAACCCAAATGCTTCAGAGTATCTGTGTGTTCCACCACTTCTTTACAAGTAGTGTTCGACAGTGAATGCACTGCAAAAGTATGACTATATTTTTATATCAATTGTGTACTATTTAAAAAGCGACTACAACGAAACGCTAACTTTAGAGGAATAAGATCTCTCATGTAACTTCGGATTTTGCGTTTCTCGAGAGGGGCATACTTTGCGGATCAGCAAAAAGGGGCAAATGAATGCAGCTCACAGCACATAGAGAAAAATACTTTGAACATGTTTTTCTAACAGTCTGGCGACGCTTTCAGCTATATTGATCATCTTATACTTATTAGGACCATTATACATGTTCTAGAACGTACGACTCCGTTCGTAAAGCCTGATAGTGTGGATAATGTGCAAGAGTTCACAATATACTAATATAATACACACTTCTGTAACGTAGAATATACTTATATCATTGTTTTTAATTCACATATTCATGTCATAGTTTTTTGCATTGCCATATAACAGACTAACCGAAATCATCAGCGAATAGAATAAAGGAAACATTGCTCGTGCATACGTGAAATGGGGATGTCACGCATTTGATTCGCAATGTATGGAAACTATCGTAATAATGAATTAATCGTGCCTTGCTATAAAAAACTGTAAATAATAACATTAACAAAGGAGCATTGCCGTCTAGAACAGCTTTGGGCTTGCAGTTATGTTTAGATATTTCTTAAACGTAAGAAATCATTATAATCGATGTGAATCAAAGTAAATTGTATCATTAGATTGCCATTTGTGTTAATATACAGACTTCTTTCATTATACTTAGGGAATGAATATATGCAGTTTTCTGGTTCACAGAGATTTGCGTGGCCCACTGTTTGATTAAGCCATACTTAATGATGATTGCTTTTAACCCGGTACTCAAATCTAATTACTGTTTGAAGAAAGACACATTACCAGCTTGTTATTTATTTTTTCAAATAATTGAATCAATAAATATTTTTTATTCTACAAAAAGAATGTATTATAAATATCTTCAACGTGTACGAGGAATAAATATGTTCAGTAAAGTCATTAGATGTGTGCGAAGAATTTAATATCACAATTTAATTTCCCATCGTTCTGTTTTGGGACGTATAGCACCTATTTCATAAATGCATTTTCTTTTCATTGGCCTCCAGTTTACAGAATTGCATGTATATTATTTACAGGAAAGATTTTTATTTGTTTATCGTCCAAACAGTTAAAAACTGTATATGACATGCTATGGGAAGAAGAATATTCTTTACACTTTTCCGGAAATTATGGGATCTCCTCCCCAACCCATATGCAAGTTCAATTCTGAATGCAGATGAAATGAGCGTTTTTGGCAAGAATTGAAAATAAAAATTCGCTCCACTGTCATAAAAAGTATTTGCAAAGGCAAATACGTATTGGTTTTAACTATTATCCCTCTTGGTGACCCTCGTGAAGGAATCGTGGAGGACTTCCTGCCATGAGAACATGGCGAATGATAACATGAATAACCATATTACCCACAGAGCTCTTAAAGATGTGCACTTATACAGTTATGCCCAGTTACATTTATGTCTAGAAGCAAAACAAGGGGCCATCTCAGTATTCGCTCGAAGGATCACGAAACTGGACGAAAAACCTGATCGAAATTTGCCGGAAATAATAAATCGTTTTTGTACTGCCCTTCTTTTCATTTACACGGTTAACGTCGATTCAAATTCAACTTCAATACAACAATTCGATGTAAGGTTTTAAATTAAAAGATAGTATTACATTGCGTTACATTGCAATATTGTATTATGCTATCAGCGAGATGGACGTTCTTTCAACACTTTCGTATAAATGAACATTTAAAAAATATCTTTTTCATCCGCGCGATATCACTCGTTTCTTTTTTGCAATTTTTTTTCACGTTGACTTCTGAAGGTCGCAAGTAGATTTGAGATTTTGGGGTATTTAGGACCAGCCGGATTTGAAACCGAACATATTATTGAACTGAATAAAAAATGTTATTTATTATTGATGAATTATTAGAGTTATTAACATTTTCGATTTTAGTTATCTGCATTGCAGTTCACTCTGATTGGCCGAATAAATGGACATTGGTGACAATCTAATTTGTTCACTTGCTTCTTGCAACGTTTCGTATCTTTCTCGTTCGCAACTTTCCATTCGCAGACATAATTGAAAGTTGTACTACTTAAAAATTTGACATTGTACGTGACCGCTTCCATGAAAAAGAACAAAATGAAAGGTGTTTTTTCCTATTGTAAGACTTCTGAAGTTCATTGTCACGCCTCGTACATACTGGAATCCTTTCCCTGGAAGCACGCACACTGAGTTACGCTTTAATAATTGAAATTTAGACAATCTGTGCAGTAACATGCACTTGGCAAATGTATATTCTCTTCTCATATGTATCACAATATTTCAGCAAACCAATGTATTTCCCAGCTTTTCAAATAGAAACACGTGCGAAAAATACGAACGTGTTATTCACGTGGTTCCTGGAAGCTAATTTTTTCATTTGAATGTAACTATTGCAATATCCGTAACGAATTTACTGATCAGCGTGATTTATCAAACCGACACACCCAACGAGGGTGAAAATATTCATGTAACGCAGTATCGAAAGTTTTAACAAGCATTAATTAGTCGTATTCATTGTCTGTCAATCTCAATTGGTCACAATTAAATATACAAACTACTATTCTATGCTGATGCAAAAATGTTGTTTTTCTCTCACTTAATATTATTTTAATGGTATATGATAACGTTTGTTATATCACTATTAACTAACATACGTTTGTCTTAAAAATCCGATTCGATAACCAATTATAAGGAGTATTGACCTTGGACTTGAGAAAAAATATATTCATGAATGCATGGAAAAATATAGAGTTTAAAATATATATTAAAATTATTATTCACAAAATTTGCATAAAACCATTCAAGTATTATTTTAAAATCCAATATACATTTTGATCTATTTTTAAACATTACATAGTTGCACACTTTCTTAAAGCAACTTTTGAAAAAGATCCCAAGAATACAATGGAAACGTCATTTAATTAGTTGTTGAATTCAATTTTCTGTTAGTAAATAAACAAGGTTGACTAATCTATAATGGTCAGCGTATCGGATTGTTATACCCAAGATTGCGGGTTCAAACCCGATCAAAGCCGTGGGTTTTTAAGAGCGAAAAAATCCTTCGTACGCCGTCCTTCGGATGGGGAAGTAAAGCCGGCTGTTTCATGTAGTAGGTTTACTGCATGTAAATGATCCTCATGACTAAATGAAGCCTCTGAGCGAAATTCAAATCGCCTCTTTCGTCGCCCGAGATAATACCTTTTTTCTCCGCTAGATGGTGAAAGGAGCATAGCGAAATTTGCGTGGTCAGACGGAAGAGCGGGCCTGATGGCCCGAGTCTCGCCATGGAAAATAAGCCATTAACTAAACTAACCTAACCTAACCTATCAACTGTATAATTTTTCTCAAAATCAATAGGGAATCCTTTCCCTCTCGAGCGTTTTGTTCACCACGTTTCTGTTGATCCATTAAAAATATGGTGGTCCTTACTTTGCTTCTTACCTAGCTTTCCCTGTCAACTGTAAATACAATTGTTTCTTTTTGTCACATTTATAATATTATTGTTTTAATTAATAAATCATTAGTGGTGCTATAACAGCACGTATTTTGTCGAATCATTTCTAACTTTTATCATTTTCGGAAATTTCTAAAAGGTCGACAAAAATGAGACATGCGCATTTTTCAAGCGTCCTTTATTCTATCTGAGGAAAACCTTGGAAAAAGGTAAAATTTGTAGCCGCTCTTGATGTTTTTATAAATTGAATTATTTTCAAACAGAAAATTTGCAAAAATAATAGTTTAAAAAAATAGTACATGATCTTTTTTAAATATTTAATTATTTGGAATAGAAGTCATTTAAAAAAAATCTTTAATCAATATTGTAGTTTTGCAATGCTAATGTTTTTGAAAATTTCAAAATTATAGAGAGCTCTCCGAAAATGAAACTATGAATAGTAGAAAAATTATATATCCACTTGTCCATTACCAGGGCTTCTCAAATAGGTGTTTTTTCTGTAAAAAATTGCCGATTTCTGCTGCAGCGTTTGAATACTTTTCTTTAATACGTAAGTGCCTAGTAAACGGAGAAAATAAACCGTCGGCAGTAATATTTATTATGGAATAAGAGGATTATTTTAGATTTTAGGCATGGATGAATATTGCAACTAACCAACAAAGCTGAGAGTCTGAGAGGCTCAATGAAGGAACTATTCAGTTTCCGCGAGGGTAATAAGAACTATTTCTCTCACTTTGGGTATTTTACATCCCCTCACGTTAGTGAAGTCTCTCTATGATGTTTGCAAGCGCTTCCATAGTTTGCAAGCGCTTCCATTTATTTATGCACTAGTGCTGAAATTGAAAGCTTGAAATATATCTGAAGACGGAAATAGATCTGCTTCCGAAACATAGTAACACTACAAAGGAATATAAATTCTAGAGTAACTGTTTGGCTATCATATAATGTCCACCGTATTCACCCGGACTCCCCTTGCTTATCATGAAGTCTCACATTAATAATGATATGTACTGCTACACTGAGAGAAAATTCTGGCGGCAGAAGCGACAGAGGAGATGCGGGTGGGATGGAAACCTACGTAAGAGAATGTCCGCGGCGGAAACAAAAGACGAACGCTTCGCGCGAGGGTTTTCTTTCAAGTCCCTCTCAATATGTTTACCCGCTCAAACGGCGAAGTGAAAATATTGGCCAATGCATCGTCTTTTACTGGAAGGTTCTACAGTGTTAGTCTGGATGGTGGCTAGTTTTTGACACTTACTACATAGCTGAGACGAATTAAGACTTTATCTGGAGGCGAATTCTAGTGGTCGACTGCTTTTATGGATAGTTTTGTGGAGATTAATCCAATTATTATCGGGCGAATTCCGAAGCAGAACCCTAACAACGGACCTGGGGAGGCGCATGATCATTCCTCCTTCGTCCTCATCCCGCCCAGTTTTCACACTCACACACGCACACACACAACACACACACACACACACACACACACACACACACATACACACACACATGCGCGCGCGCGTAGTTGCACTTACTACTCTCGCAAGTTTTCTTGATGCACGACCTCCGTAGTCCTCGTCCAGCGCTGAATAGGACGACCCTTTGAGATTTTTATGTTCGACTCGGAACGGCACGTGCGCCGCTTTGGCGCGTTCACGGCAACAATTGGTGCGCCCTTTTCAACCGTGACGTGCCCAGAGTGCTTCCCTCGTCGCTACCCCTCGCTGTGGAATATCAAGAAAACTTACGCGGTCTAGTACGTGCACTATAGTATTACACATGGACACAGGTAACTACATTGCTGCACAAAGATTTGGTTCTTATTGGTAACTGTTGAGTTTCAATAGTTTGTGTTCATTTTCTATTTCATGCAATTGAAATTAAATTCACGATGCTTGAAAATCATCACTGCTGTATAACTATTAAAAGGGGAAACAATTCCGTAACATATATGTCGTCATTTGATAATAAAATTTGTATTACTAATTTCGAATATCTGTGTAAATTAAAGGATAAATAAGCAGCCTGTAGCCACGTGAGAGGTGCCTATGGCTTTGTTAGGATCCCATTATCTCGAAAAATCCAAAAACAGTGGAAAAGTTTTAAGTTTTGGCTGGAAAATGCAAACATTAATTATATTGTACTGTCAGTACTCATAGTGCCCGTATCCAGTGAATTTTCAAACTTCGTCAGTCAGTCCGTGCGACGCAAGTCATGCAAAGCAGCAGCTTCAGGATTTACGTGTGCTACATTCTAACATCGTGGCTTCTTTGGATTGGATTGTCTGTATTCTGATGTTGACGTAATTCATGAAGTATTCTGATGTTGACGTAATTACTGTTGACGTAATTTCATGAAGAAATATCGGAAGTCATCTCCGTCAACTTAATACCAGTCTTCGGATTTTGGATATTTCGTATCGTGTACCCGCGCCCACTCCCATGAAATAATACTTCTCTAGATTTTAGCTGGAAATCATAATCTGCATGGCTCCTTTGTCGCGCAGCGGTCGATATGTGCGATGCCCGCTTGTTTGTCAAAACAGAGCTGTTTTGCTTTGAGCCGCGAGCGGAGGCGGAGTGCGCCCCGGGCGAAGTGCGTGCGGGCATGCGGGCGCGCGGCGCGTCTTTGGAGACGCCCCCCGGATGCCTCCGTCTTTGGGGGGCAGGAGGTGCGGGCGCTCAAAGGCGCGGAGACGCACCGGGATGGCGCGCGCGCGGGCGCAGGCGCAGGCGCGCGGGGAATTCCCCGCCGCGGCGCTGCCAACGGCACAGGCGAACCACTTCGCGCTCACAGGCAGGCGGGAGGAAGGGACGAAGGAAGAAAAGGAAAGAGAGAAGAAAGAAAGAAGGAAGGAAGAAAGGGAAAGGAAAAGGGAAGGAAGGAAGGAAGGAAAGAAAGGGGAAGGAAAGAAAAAAGGAGAGGAAAGGACAGAAAGGAAGAAGGAAAGGAAAGATAAAAAGAAGGAAGGAATGAAAAAGAAGAAAGGAAAGAAAGAAAGAAAGAAGGAATTGAGGAAACGAAAGGAAAGCAAGAAGGAGAGAAAAAGGAAAGAATAAAGGGTGAGGAAAATAAATATATTAGGATTATTATAGGGAAAGGGTAGATTGTAATGTAAAGAGAATTAATTGTATAGAGTAGAAAAGGGATACAAGATATCAAATTGACGTGTTCAGACAACTAGGAAAAGAAGTTAAAAACCAGAATCAGATGAAGATGGGCAAACAGATGTCCCGTTAGAATATTTTCCGATGGAGAGAAAAGTATAGATAGAATGTAAGAGAAGTGAGATACAGTGGCGTAGCGTGACTCACACGTTTGGGATGCTCAACAATAACACACAAAATGTCACTATCAACTACTTCGTCTAACAGGCGAACGCAACACAAGGCAGATACACTGGGACTACTTCCACTGATCTCGATTGCTTACGACGGTGTAGGCGCTTCCCACAAAATCCTCACAGCAGTCAGGGCTGCCGATGTCTTGAAAGCAAATTATACAATGGCTCAGCTTTAATTCTTATACGCGAATGGCAATAAGACCATTTGTTAATTTATACATTGCAGACTTAAATAATATGTAATCTATTTAAGAGATAATACAATTTCTTGGATATTAATTAAGAAATAGTAGTCAGGCACTATTTCTACAGTTTGTACCCATGACCAAGCGGGGACTCCCGAGTGAGAGAGAGAAAGATAATTACTGAACGCCTGAAGTGTGCTGCGCTCTCGTGCACAAACGAGCTTCTTTCCGCAGTAGACGCTAGCGTCAAGCAGTCGGGTTTCTCTGGGCCAGGGGTGAAGAGGGGAGAGGGGGACCTCGCCATCTGCGCATGCGTCATTGCTCGTCGCAATCTGGCGGCCGACGCTGAAGTATTTTAGCTTCCCACCAATCAGAGGCCAGCTTCAACAGCCCGCCGAATTCAATCATAGGAAATCAATTTTAAATTAATACAAACGTGTTTCGCTCAACAGACCACTTGTAAGATTATCAATACAGTATTTAAGGTTCTTATATACGGGGATGCTCAGCATCTCAGCGTCCCCTGACGCTACGCCACTGGTGAGATAATAACAATGATAAATGTATGACTATGTGTTGTAAGCAGTAACCACGGAAGTAGTAGTTATTATTTGTTCAATTTTGAAAAAAATAAAATTGAAATAGAAGAATTAGGTTTTCTACATCTTAATGTAATGAAGAAACAAATTACGTGGACAAAACCATTATTTAGATGATGAAGAGGAAATTTACTAATGAAATGAGGGGGACAATAAGCCAAATGAATTTGAGAAAATACAAATTCTACCACTTACTTGATTACTTTTCTTGGTATTTTCAAATATTCAACTTTTACTTTCTCGTCAAAAGTTTGTAAAGAAAGTTACACAATGCTACAAGAACCATGTTAATTATTTTTGTAAAAGACACGTTTCGTTGTTTCTTTTACCAAAAATTCAAAAATTTTAATTTTTGTGCCTTCCCCAGTTACATTCTTGATGCTACAGATTTTTTTGATGACATGTTATCTTCAAAATGTGTTGTCCTAGAATGTGATTTTATTTATGAGACTTTTTTCGTATTTTTTAGCCCCTGACATTTTTCGTATTTTTAGCCATTTTTTAAAATATTTTCCTTAAAACCATTCTAACACGCTTCTGTAGAGAAAAATGCATTAAATTTAATGACATAAACGTTATTTTGATTATCATTATTTTGAAAAAAAAATATATTTTTTGAAATATATTGAGTATGAATATTTATAGTGCGTGTGTAATTTAATGCATTTTTAGACAAATGTTTCGAATGTCGATTTTCATTAATAATAACAGGCCACTGATACATCTCGGCATCGAAGGTCGTTCATATGTGGCCTACAGATCGTGAAGGCAGTAGTTCCAACACGAGGGTTGGTTGAGTTATTTCTTTAAACTTTCTAAGGAGAGTGCACATTACCCTTATTCAATATAAGAAACGCTTAATTCAATATAATAAGTCTTCATTCATTTAGTGCTGAGTGTTTTCACCAATTGGCAATAAGCTTCTCAAATGTTGAGTTGGGCGAACGGCCATTAGGTGAGAGGTAACATAGCGCAACGCACTCTACGTTAAACAAAATCCAACTCGCCCAATCACATATTAATGGATTCCTAAAAATTTGCAGGCGCGCTGGTTTCGAAGAGGAAAACCGTCACTGAAATTATCCGGAATTACCAGTTTTCGCAAAAAGGTTCCTGGAATTCGGGCGAAGCAGGTAAGGCCTTCATCAGATTACCAGCACTACACACTTGCTTCATTAAAAACCAATTGGGAGCTGAATGGAAATATCTGCGTAGTGCATATTCATGGCTTGATGGGGAAAGCTTTCGGGATTTGTACTTTTCTGTAGGTTAAGGGATTTTCGTCCCATGCAAAGGAAAACTTGCATTCAATTTTTTAAAATATTCATTATTTAATTGCACCTCTTTCTCCGCTTTCTTTCACTTCTCAGATCTTCTGCAGCTTCCTTTACTACAATATGTTTATCTTCTTTGAATACTGATTTAATATTATTTTAATTTATATTTTATTCAATGTAAGTTTTTTTCAGAATTCAGTATTCAATTTCCATGTTTGTTTTGTGTTACTTGCTCTTATTCTACAGGTTCTTTAAGTTTATTTTGCAACGGTTTAAATATTCTGCTTTACAATTACCAGAAGTGCATAAGCCGGGTTAATTCGGAAGGGTGATTACCAGACAACGAACAAGCATGAACATTTGCGCAATAAAGTTCTTTGGAACAGGATTTCTTGACCTCAATATTCTAGGCCAATTTGACTTTCTCTTTTGTTGAAAAAGAGAATATTACTGAGTTCGTTTTGAGAAATTCTTCTAATCACTTAAAATGCATCTCTGATATGCAAGTTTCAAAGTTACATTGGTATGTAAATCAACTTACAACGATTTCAAAGGCAATTAAAATGTTCTCAGTACGAGAGATGTTTCTGAATATTGTCCACCTTTGTTCGATTCACCTGGGACTAAGTGATAATAACAATGTTTACAAAATGATTGTTAGAAATATTACAGGTATTTAAAAACTAATTTCCTAGAAAAATCGAGGGACGTATTGAATAAAACTTTTGGTGCACTGATTACATTTATCACTTTTCAAATCGTGGGAAAGATATGACGAGCTCTCTAAAACTCTAAACATGCCATGCTAACGAAATATTCTCAGTATCGTTTATTTCATTCCGAGCGTGTTCGAGTTTTATTTTGATTCTGCCGATTCGTGAGGTTCGTTGTATGAACATTTTTATCTGCTTTTTTGTTGAGGATTTCGTCAGCACTGGTTGCATAAAATCTTGCATTGTTTCATGACTATGAAACAAAACCCATTGTTGTGCAAACAAGAAATATATGTCGTACGGTTCGCAATAAATTCGTGAATTAAAAAGCAGAAATTAACTTAGTAGTATTGAAGGGATGCAATACCCGCATACAACAAATGTGATTAAAATGCATTTATGTGACTCAATGTTACTCCTAAATTGCTTCGTATTGGAATCTCAACCGAACAAGTCACTTATTACATTTATAAAAAATAACCGTTTATAAATTCACTGCGAAAGGATTAGCCTGTATTTTCGCTCAATTACGAAGCCCTTACGAGAAAATATTGCGAAGTAGTGCTGATGGCAATGCCTGAATTTATCACGGATCTCTTAAGAATTCTTCTCTGAGGAATTAAAGAACTCCAATATTATGCTCATATTTAACCATTTAACTCGGTACCAAGGCGTAGAAGATTCCATCCATTACCAAAAGGAGGAGGTAGGGCTCTAGAGCCTACCATTTACACTATTTATTTTATTGATTTTTTGGTTATTTTGATAAACGAATAAATTGGCATCACTAACAATGATACAATCAAGTCTCCCCGCATCGAGCCGACTCAGGGCTTTATATTAAAAATTAGTTATGTTGGTAGCAACCAGACCTCTAGGAAACAAGTGAAGGAGATAACACTTTCAGCATCTGTGATTGTGATGAGCACGTGATTTATAAGCTGCAGCTCGTCACCATAATTTCTGTTACAAGCGCACTCACCAGCAAGATACTTCTGCTGAGAGACTTTCCTGGCGTGCTATACATGTGCATTCATTTAACAAAAACATTATTCAATATACTATGAAAAGAATATCCCCTTTCTTGCATCAGTATTTGTATTTAATGACAAAATATATTACATGTTAATGTTAAATAAAGGTCGATGTATCTTCCTAATATGAAAATGTTTTAAACTATTTTTATAATACTATTAAATTATTTCTAAACTAAATTTTGCCAAAATGTATTCTAAATATTTAGTTTTTGAGTGATGAGCCCCGACAATGTTTTTGCTGAAGAAGGCTGTTATAACTCTAATTAACGAGCACATGTGATAAATTGCATTGTGGTTTGACCTAAAAGCATATAATAAATAATAATTAGTATCAATGATTTGCATTTTGCAAAACAATTGAAGCATGTAAAAAACAAACAATCGGTGGGCATCTGAGGCCCGTCCGTCCTATCATTGGGTCGAGTTAATGTGCAAGATGTAAAGAATCTGTGAATTGTTTGTAATGCTAGTAATTAAATTACCACGAATTCATCGTGCACTTAGTGCTTCACTGAGTTAATTTAAAAATACCGCTGCAGCGGATTATCTGCCTAACATTGGAAGGATAACACTGAATGTTTAAATTAATTATTTGATTCGAAAGTTTGAAACATAGTTTTAGATCTTATCAAAGATTTCTAGTAATATCTGTGTAAGATATTCCGTGAATTCAGTCTGGAAAATGGAAATAACTAGATCTCAATTACCATTTTATTTGCGCACTACTACGGATTCTTCGGGATAAAACCTGTTTCATGAATGTATTCATTTAGATGCAGATGTACTATGTTGACGTACAAAACTGGAAACGCATGCAGAAAATACTTTCCTCAGAAACTTCCCGCGAGTTCGTATTCCATTAAAAATTCTTTACCACAAAAAGCTCAAAATGAAAACAGTAACCAGTTTAGCAACAGCCTAGTAGTAAAGAAAGTCACAAAAAGTAGACGCAGTAGATCAAAAAGGAAACAAATTGTTTTCCAAGAATGTTTTCTCATTGATAATATTAAAGAGAATAGAACATTTAGCAAAATGTCACAGTTGCAGAATTGAGTGAGAGCTGGTTTCGATTTCGTCAACTAGTGAGGAAATAAATACCGTAAGTGTAGTGCATAATGTACCCAGGAGTGGCGGTGTTCCTTTCTGTCTGGTATCTGGCGCCGACCTCAAAAAAACTTCAGTTTGTGCGGTTGTCCACTAGTTATCTCCCGGTATCGGCTGGTTCAGTGGTATAAAGGTCAGCGTATCGGGCTGTTGTACCCAAGATTGCGGGTTCAAATCCGATCGAAGCCAATTATTAAGGGCGTAAAAATCCCTCGTACACCTTCCTTCGGAGGGGAAGTAAAGCCGGCACAAGACCCCGGGGTTAGTTCCTGGGCTTTTGATATTACCCTTACCCCCCGAAGACGCACAAGTACGCCGCCAGGTTGGTATCCGGCTCCCTCCGGAAAACTGTCCCTCCGGCAATCTCTCCATTTAAAGCCTGCGTCGGGCCGCCCTGCCAGCTCCTAGCTATCCAGACAAGTACCGAAGTCAAAACAATGCGCTACTCTTGTGTGCCGGGACAAGTCCCTCTTCTTTGCCCAGAGTATCGGTCCACTGCCACGACGAAGCAAAGTGCCCAACTGGGGGCCCCCGGGCAGAGATCCAGGGGGCTCGGGGCCCCCAACCCGTCTCCTCACTACCGCCCCCTCCCGGCTATCGTCGTGCGTCGGCCGAAACCTGGACAATCCAGACAGGGAGGTTCATGTTCCCTGTCAGACTTTTACATGAGGGTTTATACGCCGCTGTGCTGCACAGGGGATGCCGGCTAACGTATCCGACGCCCAAGGGTCGGCAGCAAGCCGCCTACTTACTGGGGAACGGCCTCAGATTGCGACGTGAGTTCCGCCGTGAATCTCAGGGTTCTGATGTTCGCTTGCATTCTCCCACCAGGAAGTACGACTACGTACGTAATCATGGACCCGCCCCCTGCGGGGGATCCCCCTCCAAGGGTACCACCTAAACAATGAAACCGACACAATGCTCTCGCAGCCCTTTTCAATTGGCAGATCATGCACTTCGTTCCCCCATGGTTTGCTGCCATATGCCTCTGTAGAGGAACTGAAGTCGCGAGATAGGAAGCTTGTGCTTCGTAACCTGGATGAAGGAAGTATTTTAAGGAAAATAATCTTATAAAACATCACTCTTGTACGATCAATTCAATTCGCATTCTTTGATGCTTTATTTTCCGTGGCGAAGGCTCAGGCCTTCAGGCGTGCTCTTTCGCCTGACCAAGGATATTCCGCTACGTTCCTTTTCTGTCTGGCAGAGAGATGAAGTATCACTCTGGCGACGAACCTGGTGATTTGAATTTTGCTCGGAGAGTTCTTTTTGGCTTGAAGATAATTTACTTGTAGTAAATAACCTGGGACAGCCGGCTTTACTTCCCTTCCGAAAGAAGACGTACGAATTATTTTTGGCCTTTAGAAATCTACAGCTTCGATCCGGTCAGAATACGTGTACTTGGGTTATAACTGTCCGATGCACCACCAAAGCCACAAGGTATGTGTTGTTGCAAACTAAACTAGTGTTGCTACATAGGTACGGTTTAGACTTTGTCGTTCTGATTACATTCCTGTTCTCTTCGACGTCTGAAAGACTTCCAGACCTCTCGCAGTACTGCCGTTCCTCTGAGGTGTGAAGAAGAGCACCTTTACGCTCCCTCGAAGCCGCACAGGTGTCACTTTATTCTGTATCTGTGCATCCCTCGCTACTTGTACCATCGTTCTGTTTCCAGTAACCTTCCTGATCCAGTTCCCCAATTAAATACACAATTACTCGCAGTTGCTGTCCGACGAAGAGATGATGGAAGGATTATGGTGTAGTTGTAATGCACGATGGATTCGGAATTCTCCCCCACGTTTCAAACAACTGAAAACATTCAATGTCTTAAGGGATTTCAATATCGTAGGCTTAGTGTCCTCGTACTTCGGATAGCCTTCCCTCAGCTACATATGGAATGTTACCTGTTAATCGTCTGTGCATGTGTCACTGCTCATGTTTGTCGCTGGCGCAAAGACGCGTTGAGACCTACCAGGCTTCCCAGTGCTTAGGAGAGGAGTGTGTGTGTGTGTGGTGAGAGAGAGGAGAGAGAGAAAACATTGGAACAAATGGATGATACCTTGCGACTAGGCAGAATAGACGGGAATCTTCGATTGATTACCTAATCTTTCCAGGTGCGCCAACTGCTAAAGTCATTAGTGTTGGCCAATACAGGGTTGTGGGAGGTGGCGGTGTTCATTCCCGCTAGAACGAGAACCGGCGCCGACCTACATGTCGGTTTGCAGGGATTTCCCATTTGTATCGGGCACTACCACACTCAATCAAGGTTCTTAGCCTCATAGGGGTCACTTATGCAGCTCGAAGCCCAAGATCACTTCCCTCATCAAAGCAGCGATGACGTCAATGACACCGGGAAACTGAGCATCCGGACTGGAGATTCCAGTGAACTTGGTTCAACGCCATGGCCTCAGTTCCGCCTGCGGAATCTGTCTCTAGCATGTATTTAAGTCTTGTGACCACGTGCACTGAGACGCACCGATTGGTCTTAGTTTCACACAAGAGGGGAAGTGTTGCAATAATTCAAGGGGTTAGCACCCGAATACGCTGAGACCAAACCTCCTCCGGAACGCCTCACCAATTGAACCAGGATGGGAACGCCCTACCTTCAGAGCTACCAATTTTCAGTTGTCACCGGAGTCTAATTAAGCAGCAACCGGAGCGACAAGTTAGTTCTCAATTTCCGTGAGTGGCGGGTCAGGCCACGATGAATCTAAAGCCCAAATGGGGGCCATCGGACGCTTTGTGCGAGCAATTCTGAACTCCCAACCGTCCTTTCCTGCGCTGATCCTAGAATTGACAATGTGAGTGTCATCGGAAATCTGAGCACCTCGTTTGAATGCCACGTTTGGAGAATTTAATTGCCATTAGGACATCCGTGTTTGAGATTGAGACTCAAGATCGTAGCCCCCAAAGCATTGGTTGTAGCCACAAACCTTTCATTCACGGAGAAAGCGTTTCACATGAGTCGTGTGAACATCATCAGTATCTTAGGGTCTAGCGCAGAAGATCCCCCATGCCCCTCGCCGTGCGAGCGAGAATGGGGCTGCCTGCAGCCAACGTGTCGACTTTCGAGCGGAGGTGTGTGCAGGGCCACCGCCCCGAGTTTAGAGGCGGGCGGGAGCGGGCGGGGCGGGGAGGGGCCGCCAGCGCACTAATTATGATAAGGCAGCGGCGCCGCCTGTCGACAGGTAAGTGATTACGCGAACGGAGGCGCAGCATCCAATAACCGCCCGGCGGAGGCGGCGGCGAGAGATTACGCGCCCCGTCACTCCCCCGCCCCGCCCCGCCCCGCCCCGCCCCGCTCCGCTTCCTCCCTAACTCTGTCCCCACCCCGACCCCGCCTCTCTCCCTCCGCGTCCCACCCCCCGCTACTTCCCTCTCCCGTAACGCTCCTCCAAGCCACCGCTCCTCTCCCGCCACACTCCACCCCGCCACGCTCCTGCCCCCCACACTTCTCCCCCGCCACGCTCTTCTCCCGCGACGCCCTCCCCGCTACGCCCCTTCCGACACGCTCGTCCTCGCCACGCTCCTCCCCACCTCGCTCCTCCCTCACCACGCTCCTCCCCCGACACGCCCCTCTCCCGCGATGCCTCCTCCGTCACATCCTCCTCGCCACGCTCCTCCCCCACCACACCACGCTCCTCCCACGGCGTGCTTCTCTCCCACTATGCCCACTCCGACACACCCTCCTCGCCACGCTCCTCCCCCAACGACATCACGTTCCTCCCCCGCCATGCTCCTCTCCCGCGACGCCTCTCCCTCGCTACTCCCCGCCACGCCCTCTCCGTCACGCTCCTGACTCACCACATCCCTCTCCCCCGCCATGCTTCGCCCCCGCGTCATGTTCTGTCTCCTGCCATGCCCTCACCCCGAAAGCGCCTGGACCGCGCCCTATCCCACCCCCGCCCCTTCTCTTCTCCACCAACTCCTCCGCCCCGCCGCAGACAGGCTCCTCTACTTAGGCGAGCGGAGCCGCGCACCCGGGCGAAATGAGACGGTGACACGGCGACAGCCCCCGGAGGCGGTGGCACTTCCTGAAGCCGTTACGAAGAGTAGTGATGGCACAGGTAGTGGCGATGGAAGGGGCTGGATTGGTGGAGATGACACAGGTTGAAATGACGGGTGAGTGGAAATATTGTTTGCGGAGGGAGGGACACCCGCGATTGGGTTTAAAGTGGAGAAGGTGCAACAAGGTTCGATGGAGAGAAGTTGCCATCAATGGCTAAGCTGGCTGAGAGGAAAACTGTGTAAGTGACAGCGGATTGGCCAGGGTGGAGATGGCATTGCAAGCAATGTGGAATAGAGAATTGGGCAATGAAAGTGTGCGAGCATAGCTTAGGACAAAAGATTGTATGAAGTGGGAGCATGGGAAAATCACTGTGATATTCAAGGGTTGAGGCGGTGATGATGAATGGTGAACTCAGCAGTTGTGACGGTGATGTGATGGCGATCTTCGTGTTAACTGTTGCAACTAAGAGCAATTTAAGAGTAAAAATTTACAACATGGTACGAATAGTGCTGGGAATCGAGACGAGCTAGTGGCTGTAGAGATGTAAGGTAACTCGAGCGATTACAGATGTAGTGGCCAGCATACTCTCTAAGGAAGATAGTTGCAGTGCAACTAATATCTTGGCGTCAACTATGGTAGGGAGAGTAGTAGTGGCAGATCGGCAGAAACGTCAGAGTCGCTTTGGCGATGTAAACAGCTACGGCAGTGACGAATAAGGGGGTACGGCAAGGGCGGTCAGAAGCGATGAGAGCTAATTATAACCATTAAAACATTTTTGACGATTACCGCACATGTAAGGGCAAAGGCATACGTAGAGATGGCTTGGCATAAAAGATAGGCAAGCAGGAGTTAAAGAACATTTCAAGATTAACAAATGCAGAGTGGTTGGGTCTTTGGGGCGGCGACTGTACTGAATACTGAAATGGAGGTGGAGGTTATGACCATGGCGTAAGCGGCGTGGCAGTGATGATGACCGTAGTGAAGAGGTCGGAATCGAGCCCATAGTATCGCAGACGATGACGGTCAAAATGGGAGATTAAGTTTCTTAAAGTTCCATTGTGGGACGGCCAGGCATGTAAGTATAATGGTGATGTGTCGTCTGTAGCGGACTCAGCTGCAGCAGTAACAGCACTGGAGGAAACAACCAACTACGTTAGTTAATTAGTGCCTTATTATACATGGCGAGGCTCGGACCATCAGGCCCGCTCTCCTGAGTATTTTTTGCTACTTTCCTTTCGCCATCTGGCGGAGAAAGAAGGTATTATCTCGGGCGACAAACAGGCTAATTTTATTTAGCGAAGGGGCTTGTTTTAAGTTTGAGGATCCTTTGCAGTACGTGTACTACATGGGACAGCCGTCTTCATTTCCCTTCCGAAGGAAGGCGTACGAAGGATGTTTTCGTTCTTAAAAATCCACGGCTTCGATCGGGTTTGGACCCGCCAACTTGGGTAGAACAGCCCGATACGCTAACCGTTTTACCGCCGAACCAACAATATTACGTTAAAATAGGTAGTAGAGGCAATGGTGGTTGGGGCTGAAGTAGGACCGTGATTTTATGGTCGTTGGGGGTAATATCACCGTTCCCGATGGCAGCAGCGATTTCATGGGTGGCAAAGGCAGTGGCGTCATCGTCGATGGCGGAAGTAGAGGTGATGATGACGGGGTGGCAGTGCAGGGGAGCAACAGAAGGGGTGATAGTGACGGACTCCTAATTGAGCGTCAGTCACGGCGCTGTTTGTGGTGGCTGTGGGGCGGCAGAAACACCGTTGGTGATGACAAGGATGGAGTTGTGACAGAGGTAGGAGTAACAAGGACAGGAAGCACGCAAATTGGAGGCGGCCGCACGTTCGCGATTTAGACGATGATGGCGGGGATGTGCCGGGAATGGCGGGGTGGCAGCGGAGACGGAGTCGATAGTCAGTGAGGGTGAAGAAGCGGCAGCGGTGGAGGTGTCAGGATTGCGTTTTGTAGACGAACGCCGTGAGGACAGAGCTTTGATAGTGGTGGTTAGCGGTGTGGGGGTGAAAGTCGTGGCATCGTTCGTGGTGGAGGCGGCACCGTCGCAGGCGGCGAAGTCTCCAGAGATGGTGTTGGTGGGAGCAGCGATGGTGTTGGGTTGGTTTTTGCGACAGTTATAGTGGTTACATGTATAGTTTATAGTGCTGCTGGTGGTGGCGTCGGCGGTGGTGCTAATGGTGCTGAGAACGGTGACGGTGATGATTGTGGTGAGAATTGTGATTGCGATGGTGATGGGGGTTGCGGCAGTAGTGACAGTGGCTGTGAAAGCGTTAGCAACGGTAGCAGCGTTTTGAAGAAGGGGCGGGGCTGCATTTGGGGAGGTAGGGGTGACAACAGTTGGTGACAATAGTGGTTTCGGTTAAAATGAATGGAGATGGTGGCAATGGAGCAAACGGTAGCGGTATTGGATAAAAGGGGAATGGCAACATGGTGTTCACGGCGGAATTGGCGATGGAGTTGCATCTGTGACAGTGACGGTATCAGCTGTGACGAACACGGTGCGCAAGTAATGGCGGCGGGTGTGGTGATGTAACAGTGATGGGAGAAGCAGTGACGGCAACGGCAGCAACCGAAGCTGTAGGAACGACAGAAGCGCCAGAGTTTGAGTCGAGGATAGGACCGTTACGGTTACGGCGGAAGAAACGTGTTCTGCACAGGCGAAAGAAGGGGCGACGAGGAATGATCTGTGCCGGCTGTGTGATGGTGAAAGTAACAGTGACGGGACCTTGTTCGCGTATGTAACAGATACAGGACGGAAGTGCTGGCGATTGTGATGAAGTGTAAATGACGGTGATGTCGGAAGCGGTGGTGGCAACAAGTATGGCAGATGAGAGATGGCAAAATTGGGGGCGGGAACGTGGGCTACCGGAGGAGAAATGTTGGCGACGGGGAAGAAGCTGGAGCAGAAAGGACGAAAGTGGTGACGAAGGGGAGTGACGTGTGACGGGGGCGATGTTGGTGAAGGCAATGTGACGGTGGTGGCAATGAATCGGCATGGAAGTGGTGGAGGCAGGGTTGAAGAATTAATGGTGGCGACAGCGAGATCGGAGGGGCGGAATACGTGGTGGTGGAGGAAGAAGCTGTGATGGTGGTGAGGGCAGAAATATTGGAAGGGAGGGACGACAGTAGTGACGACATGGATAGAACTGTGACGGGGGCAATGAAGACAAAAGGAATGGCCACGATGGTGAACATGAGATGTAAAATATGGGGCCGGGTATTGAAACGGTGGCAGAAGCTCTGGCAACAACGGGCCGGGAGGCGGGAGACGTGGTGACTAGGAAGTAGCTCTGACGCTGGTGATGGCAGAAGTGATGGGGCAGAGATTATAATGAAAGGAGCGATGGCGGCAACAGCGGGAGGAAAACCTAACAGCGAGGAAGTGTGATGTTGGGCGTGGCAGGAGTGTTGGCGACGAGAAAGGAACTGTGGCGGGGATGATGAGGGAAGAAGGAATGAACTCGGGTTGGAAGTTAGGGGGACGGGAATTGAAACGAAACGGTGGTGAAAGCGGGGGCGGAAGATGTGACAAGGCTGAAGTGGCTGTGATGCTGGTGATGGCAGAAGTGATGGGGCGGGGATAGAAATAAAAGAAGAGGTGTCGGCAACAGAGGCGGAAGATCTAGCGGCGAGAAAGGAACAGTGGTGGCGGATGTGGCAGAAGTGTTTGCGACGAGAATGGAACTGTGACGGGGATGGTGAGAGAGGAAGGAATGAACTCGGGCTGGACGTTAGGGGGACGCGCATTGAAACGAACGGTGGCGATAGCAGGGGCGGAAGACGTGGCAGTAGCTGTGAAGCTGGTGATGGCGGGAGCGTTGGGGACGGGGCTGGAGGGCGCTGGGACGGCGCCGCGTCGTCTGCTGGGTGCTCGTACGTCTGATGGAGGAGCTTTGTGCGGAGCGCGCGCGTCAGCTGGATGCCGTCCTTCTAAATGGACGGGAGGACGAGAAGCTCAGGGGGAGAGCGAGGAATATCATCTCGCAATGTAATTAAATTAGCGAGGTGACGCGGGGTCGCGCTCTGATTCCTCGTGCAAATTTTGAACGATTACCGATTCCAAGACGGCGTGAACGTAAGGATCCTGGGTCTAATAGGAAGATAATTCAATGCGTGCTTTGGCCTTTTCTGTTCGCAGCTGCCAGAATTAAATCTCTTTTTTATTTCATTCTACTTCTGATTAGTCTATCGGATTAGTTCCGTCTGGATAAACATTTTCCTCGTCCGCTCTTCTCCCTTAAGACTTAGCTCTATACAAGGAATAAGAGAATTTCTCATTTGTTATCAGGATTTCACCAATCTCAATTATGTGCAGCTTACTAACCTTGTTTCACTTCGATATTTCCCACAGAAAAGTTCAGTAATATATTGTAAGTTTATGTCATCTTCCATTATGCTATATTGTATCATTTTTGTTTTCTCTACATTATTTGAAATGCGGATTTTGTCTACTTTTTGTTTTTGGTTAACTGCATTTGCCAGTAGCTCTAACGTTTCTACATTAATTATTATTTAAGATTATACTCTTGTGAATTTCAGTTGAACTATTTCAGTTAAAATTTATATTATATATTTTACCTTTTTTATATTTTTCATTGTGCAGGTACTTACTAATTGACTTAACTTGTATTAATTACAGATCAGTTTCAAATATCCCAATTTCAAAGTAATGCATTCTTTTTATTAAATTGTATATTTCTAATTGGTTCTCAATACAATTTTCTGTTATAATCTGTTTTAAACCATTTATTGGATCAAGCTGAGACCCACCACAAACCGTTTTTTAAGAACAATGGCCTTTCTTAATTTTCCATAACTCATTTAACACTCGATTAACAAATTACTTTTCTGGGAATTAATAATTCAGTGAGGGGGGAGAATTATTTCATTTTCTTGTACGTAAACGTCTTTAAATTTCTAATCTGCTTCTTTTCTTTTCAATTTCTAAAGATTATACTTATTTGTTTTGTTACATGTAAAAAATCGTTATTTTTTAAATCACCCAACAATTCACGTCCTTATCTAGAAATTATAAACAGATTTCATATTGCTGTGCCAGGGGTGGTTTGTTTGATTTGAAAGTACACCTTCCGGTAAACTCCGAATTCCAGGTATATGTTTGCCGTAGACAATTACATCTGGTCGCGCAACCTCTCTTTAAGATTTACTCCGGTACTAGAGCCTGTAAAAGATATTCCTATTTTCAAATCTTTATTCTTCCTGTTCAACATTTATGTTTTAGACAGAATTTCAAAATAATATTTCGTAGCATTCTGGGACGATTCCGCAGTTATCAGGCAGGCTGTTATACAAGGTATGGCCGGAAAGAAATGTCAATGATTTTTTCAGACGCTACTGTACGTCCCAACTCGCTCCGCTAGCTCGGAAATGGTGGTGGTGGTGGGGGGCTTGAAAACAAAGCCGCCTTTACGCCATTTGCCTTCGGGCTACCGCAGTGTTAGGACAGTATTTTTTGTAAGAGTCGATTTCGTGACACGGCAGGGTTCGAAATGCAATAATCCATCGTGCAACGCATGGCGAACTAGTTTTGTGTTAAACTCGGCAAGACTGCTTCTGAGACTGTTCCAATGCTGAAGACTGCCTTTAGGAATGGCTATCTGTTGGATGGGCTTGTTTGTCGATGGCACAAGGCCTTTACAGAAGGCCGAGAAGACATCAACGACGAAGGACGAAAAGCCGAAGTGCCAAGTGGCACACGTCAACGTGAGGAAGAAAAGACGAAGTCAAAATCAAAAATGGAAACAATGCTGATTGTGTTTTTCGATATCCGAGGGATCATCCTTCACGAATTCGTACCACCAGGCACAACAGTGACAGGGAAATTGTACGTCCAGGTGCTTAAGAGGTTGAAACTTCGGGTCCAACGCGTCCGACCCAACATCGCCACGCACATGAAGCTGCATCAGGACAATGTACCCGCGCACTATCCAGCTTTATTCTAAGCAACTACCAGGCGAAGACAGGCGTCACAACAATTTGACAACCTTCCTACAGCCGGGACGTCGCCCCCTCAGACTTCTTTTATTCCCACGTCTATAAACCCCGATGAAAGGGAAGTATTTCGGGTCGATCGACAACCTTAAGGCGGCTACAACGCGCGCCTTGAAGTGCATCGCGGGAAAGGAATTTTGCGCAACCTTTGACGCATGAAATCGGCGCTGGCAGCAGTGTATCGATGAAGGAGGGATGTACTTAGTACAAGAGTATTAAGAGATTGTACCGATCCGACCAATATATTCTTTGTTCTGAAGTCATTGACTTTACTTTCCGGACAAACCCTGTATTTATCCATGAGTTGTAACGAATTAAATCAGATAATTAATGTTGATTTGAATAATTCAATTAATTTTATTTACAATTTTAGTTTGCGAGTTCATTAAATGTTCATGGTGGGCGGAACATATCTTTTGGATATAGTGAACGTTTGGGCCAATTTTTTTCCAATTTGCCTAATTTGAATGTAAGGTTGCAAGGTGACGTTGAGAGATATTCCTGCCTGCTGTTGATGTAACTGTTGAAGTGAACAAATTCGTCGATAACTCTTCATTGTGTAGGATAATAAAAAATATATTATTTCAAACGTCTCTCATTTCCATGATTTGTGTAAACCGTACTATTAAAACTACATTTTATAGCATTCATCGTATCATAAAACAATCATTTAGAAGCGGACAATATTTCCTCATTTTTAAGTAATGAATATTGAGAATAACACTTTTTCTTCCTTAATAATTCAATTTAAAGAGGGAAAGAATATGCTTGACGGGAAAAATTACAATAAAAACGTCATGATTTGTTAAAATAGACGTTAACTTCATGTTTGTAGCCTACATATTTACGGAGAGCTACGGGACTTCATCAGCTTAGCGATCTCCTGACACCCAAGAACGACCGCACCCGACTCAATATCTCCAACAAATAGCAGGAAAGGAGGAGCATTGTATGTGTGGGCGGTTTCGCTTAAGTTCCATCAAGAGCACACGAGAGGCCGCCGGGAGAGACGCCCAACTCAAATCGCTTTCTAAGAACCGCGAAACCCGGAAACTTTTTCAATTTTTCCTCGCGCGCTTTCCACATGTGCGGCCAACAAGTTGATTTCGGGGCCGGCGGCAATCCACAGCCGGGCGCCGCGGGGAGGGGAATGACGCCGGGAGAGGGGGCACGAGAGAGGGGCGGCGGAGCGAGCCGCACGGTGTCATGAGAGACGCAAGAAAGCGGACAAAATGGTTGGAGGCCCCTCGTCGTTTTTTGTGGCTAGCGTTTTATTGGCGTCAGAAACAACCACTATTTATTTGGTTTTAAATTTATTTCCTTCATTATTTTTTGTCGCTAGCGCTTTATTAAGCGTCAAAAACAACCACTATTTATTTGGTTTTAAATTTATTTCCTTCATTATTTTTTGTCGCTAGCGCTTTATTAAGCGTCAAAAACAACCACTATTTTTTTAAATTTTAAACGTATGTCCTTCCCTTCTGTGTGATTATTTTAACGCACCGCCATTTTTGGGACGATATCAATCCAATTTTTGTACCATCTTACACACTTATCATCTTTAGAGTTCTTTGACAACCTGTTAAAATCTTTAGCTACTGAAAATCAAACTTCGCTAACAAATTGCATTCTCATGAAACATAAAGCACTGTTGATTTTTCATATAAATGCTCCATCGCAAATTTGCCTTTTCAAATAGAACACTAAAAGTAAATTAAATTATCATGGTTTGTTTATACTAAAATTTGAAAAAACCCTGACAACTTTAAACCAATATTAATAGGATAAATTGCGTTCAATTCTGCACAATACTGTCTTCACATATCTGAAACCCCATTCAGACGACAATATGTCTTCCTCAACCCTTTAAGTACCAAATTAATTCTGTGTGCACAGCGTTCGCTAAGTCGCTTTCTTGCATGCACAGACGTTGTTGGAGCCCTCTGGCAGCAAATGTTTGCAACTTTTAGTGCTAATAAATTGTTATGTTGATAAATTATACTACTAGAGCGCTCCAAAGGGTCAAACGGTGGATACAGGAAGCACTTTTTTTGCTATAAGAAGCAAAACCGTTAGACTTTAGCTGCATATGCCCCGTGAGCTTCGGTGCGGACCAACGACCGTTTGCTTTACTCTCCCTCTGACTTAACCACAGGCATGTAGCAGCTAGGCACGGTTTAGGCATTCAGGAATTCAGTATTTTTTTAAAATTTATTCTTGCTTGGTCTGAGGTCCTCAGCAGCCGTGAACGACTGGTACAGTAGTTGATTTTATTTTATACAACACGTTTTGCAAGATATTTTCTTTTATCGTGATTATACATTTTTCAGAAGCACTTGATATTACACGGAAAGGCTAATCGCTTCGAGTAATTTTGTTTTCTTGAATGGTTGTATTTTCGTCCGCGTCTCTTTCCAATGCGACTCACTGTCTGATGTAGTTGAAGGAGAGGGCCGCGGGGCGAGAATTAAATATCGGAGCGCTGGAGCGCTACTGCCCGCCCCGCCGGCGGAAAGCTCCCTGTTTGTTCGCCTCCCCCACCGGCGCTTTCTTCCCTCCGCCCCCTCCCTTTCCCCCCACCACCACTGACTTCAACTTCCAGAGGCCGCACGCAGTGTATGCGGCGAGGGGGAGCCTAAATGGAAGATTATTCACTTATAGGTAAGGTAGAACTTGTGAGGAGAGAAAGCAACGATTTGATTTTTGACATTCTTTGTATTTTAATATTTTTTAAAATATTTAGAGTTTTCTAAATAAAATGAGACACACATGTTTGTGAAATACGTTCTTGTTTGTCCGGGAGAGGTGACTCAGTAATCAAGTGATGTGACTGCAGTGCATCGGGTTGGGAGGTCCAAGCCGGTTGCCTTGTCAGCTAGGTTGAATTCAGTCACTGTCTCGAACAGAATGTTAGCGACCGGCTGCTCTGATCAGTAGTTTTCCGTGTTTTTTCCGATCAACACCAGGCGAATGCCGGAGCAGTACCCTAACAAACTGGCCACGGACCGCACGCGATGTTTCCTTCCTCTTCCTTGTCCTATCCTCACCCCTAACACACGCAGACTTATACTAAACATGTATTACACTACCGTATATGCCAGAATACCAGTCGGGGCTTTGACCTTGTCCCGGCTGGAACGGTACCCTGCTGGTGGGTGATACCTGGCTGGGAAAACCCCGCTAGACGACGGCAGGTCGGCGCCAGATCTCGCCATCCTGTCCGGGAAGATCACCGCTACCTCCCGATGAAAAACGTACCACATTTACGGTACTAATGACCTCAGTAGTTGGTCGCACTCTCAATAGTTGACGAACTCAGAAGTTGAATCAGTATCAATCAATCAATCAATCATTTTTTGTTATTTCCTTCTTTCATCTGCTTATGTTGAAATGGCACTCACTTTGATTAAGAGCTCGCCTTTCCGCAGTATCTTTTGAGCGAATTCATCTACATATGGTTTCACTCAATGCTAGAGAAAAGTTTATTCGTTAATGTTGCTTTCACTGCAAAATATTATCTTATATGACTATGCGGCAAACTACTATGACGAGATGAATGATTTCCTAGATGGATTAATTTCGATGTTGATTTCTGAAAAATGACATTCTTGAACATATTTGTCCCGATATATCTGAAACTAGGCAAATGAAAATTTTAATTTTTGTAGTAAGTTAAGTAATAATAAATACATAGTAGGAAAATGAGTGTAGGAAGTTATATACTTAAGTATTGTTGCATAAAGTATAAAATAGAATGTAAAAGTTCTACTTTTACTGCAAAAATTGCAAAAAAAACTATTCAAAAGTTGTCAAAAAAGTACAAATCTTACTTGTATTTACTTAAAATATTTTCACCAAGTTGCGCCAGACAGTACTAATTTAAAGGGTTTTGGGGATAATGAGTAAAATATACAACCAAATAACCTGGGGAATGATAGGGCCGTTAAATGTACCCTTAACGTGATTTATTATTATAATTGTTATTATTTTAAATAATGAAAAGTCTGGTTATCAGGAATACCTGATCTGAAATAAGAAAATTTTCCTCCAAGTGTGTCATTTGCATCAAGTACAAATTTCGTTTTTTGGCTCCTTGAAAGTAATGACAAGATCTTGCCAATATGTTCCACAATTATATATGTTAAAAGTGAGCGATCAAAATTTATTCTGAGCTTTTTGTTTTCCAATACAGGTTCAGGTTTGTATGTGTAGTATCGGTATGATAATCACTCAAATTATGATTTGATGGCAATTTGTTGGTGTGTAATAGAAGCGATCTGGTTATGGTTCGCTGTGGAATCTGTCTGCGCTAGGGTTTTTAATCCTGTAACGATGTATATTTTATATGTTACATCAAGGGAATTTATCAGAGTGAACTATAGAGCCTTTTTGAACTGGTTTCTTGTAGATTCGGATGAGAATAACTTCAGCTTCATGTCTTACATGAAATCATCAGTTTCAGCACATAAATCTTGAAGTGTTAATCACTATTCAGGCTGGGAGTCCTATGTGTGCATGGATCGCGCAAAGCGTGAATGATTTGAAGTGAATTTGTTTTCTGACTGCTTTTGTTTTTCCGTTTGAAAGATAAACTTTTAAGGAGTGTGCAGGAATCGATGTAGATATCTTCCTAGAAGACTTCTCGCCTCATTTATTTCTTCCCCCCTGTCTTACATTGTCGCTTCTCCATCCCAATACTATACCCAATACTATGTCACCCAGGGATCATGAAGTTGATTAGATATTTCGTAGAGCTAAATGACAAATTCAAGTAATTTAAATCAAGAGATCATTGAGGCCCTAATATATTTTCTTTGACATATCTTGTGAGGAAATATGATTTAGTATCTCGCAGCCACACTGAGACTCTGAGGCACTGTGCTGCGTTGCCCCAGAGTTTTCCTCGGTCGCGACGTCCCTGTTGTCTCATTCCCAACTTGTCCCATTTCCCTACTGCGCGCCCTCCCCGCCGGCGCCTGGAGTTGCTTGGAAGTTTGTGTGCGTCGTGTACACGCCCTTCCCGCACTCAACTCTTAGCAACGCAAGGGAGGGCCCTCATAATGTGCGTAAGGTACACACTCCAGCTTTGTTAAAAATTAAACATTTTCATTTTATGCCCCTGGAGTGACTCGTGGAAAGCGTACTAGCTTCCCGTGGTGAGCTTCCTGGTTCGATTGCCGGTCGAGGCAAAGTAGGGTTGCAGTTTTCCCTTAAAGCATCTTTTCAGTTTTTATAGCTGTAAAATTGAGGAAGGCGCAGTTTGCTAGTTACGGAGAAGGGAATGCCTTGTCCATCCCATTCTCTCTTATACCCCAAGCGTGGTAATTGAACTAGACCCAGAAATGAAGGATATCGTTAGATTGTGGATGTAGTCTGGCAATTAATCCAAAATGGGAAATACGTTTTTATTTTATTTATTAAATATAGATACGTTTTTATTTTATTTATTTAAAAGTATGGCCACAACAACCTTCTTGGGGTATTAGTGACCCTATAGACACAAAAAGTACAAAATTGTCTGGCCATTTAACTTATTACACATAAAAGCAGTTACAAGAACTATTAGTAATGATGGGTTGGCAAAGAAATAAATCAAAAAAATTCTATTGTATAGGGAAGAGCTAAATAATCTTAAAACAGTTACATATCAATTTGTGTCGCAAATCAAGGCAATGTATGTATATATGCCCCGCCTTGACTTACGACACAAATTGAGGTGTAGGAGACCGTTTAGCCCGAATTACAAAAGCCCCTTGTACCAAGCATTATTAACCAAGGTAGTCTGACAAACTACATTGGGTAAAAATAAAGAAAAACTCATTTTCACAACGAAACACTCAATTTAATGGATTTAACATGAATGATAAGGAGTTACAAAACAAATTTCAAAGGTTTTTATAGATACATCTAAATAACGTGACTCTCACAGCACATATTTGTTAGGTACTGTCCATATATATCGTTTAAAACGACGACAATAGTGTAACCAGACGTGTAGGTCGGTTGTCGGGAATTTCAGTGGGAACGTGGCTCTTTTTTGAAATTTTAAAAAATAAACACACAGTCGTTACCACAGAACAACATTTAATTGGATAGGCTTTGAAAGCAAAACAAAAATTACAGAATGATAATAACATTAACCATAAAGTAGAAAAACAAACAAAACCATTTGACAATATCAAAAAATATGAAGAGGATAATCAACTGTAAATTTATGAATTTTAAAGTTGGCACAAATTAAAATCATAGCAATATCTTCTGTGACAAAAAAAATTGAAATTCAACAATTTGAATAAAAGAGATCTCTCGGGAGATGAGTGCACATAAAGTTACATCAGAGGGAAGAGCACAGGCATTTCGGACGACAGAATGTCGTAGTACTTTCTGTTTACAAAAATTGCAGTTATCCGCCCATCAACATACACTGCATAATCATTCATTAGTAATTTCTTGCAAAGAGTTCATTGCAATTACCAAGATATATTTTGCGTACAATGAAAATGAATAAATACAGTTTTGAAAACACAGAATATTACAAAAAGTTGCTTGAAAAAAACTAATCGTGCGTGTTTACTACATCAATGTAAAAATTAACATTTATTGCATCCTACACCTTTGGTTGAAATATAAAATATGTTTTATTTCTACTCAACAGGCATCCGAGTTTCAATAAATATTTCGAGATATTTAAGTTCACTTAAATTCTTCAACAGTTCATAGCAAATATATTCTTACCACCTTTTTAATTATTCATTAATAGCAAGGTGTTTTCTAACTTGACTTGGATTTAACTCTATCATCAAAATTTTCTTTTTAAAGACAGAAGCTGCACTTGCATATTATTAACATAACAAGATTCTTTCACAAATCAGCGATGTTCTCCCCTACGAAAGACACATTTTTCAAATATCTTTTGAAAATAGTACACAATGACTTTGAAAATACCAATGGGAAAGGATATATCAGTCATTAAGCAAGAATGTTAATGGCCAATAAACAATTTGCCAGTGAACTACAGGAACAACACATCAATCTGCATTCTATTGTCAATTGCTTCAAAATTCTCATTACTTTTTATAGTGTCATATACAAAATTATTTGTTTTGAATACCGACCTTAATTCGGTTGCCTAGGCGTTCGCCACCAGCGCAAAACTCACAACGAAAAAAAATGCGGCTGCCGGCGGTCTATCGTGCGCTTAAGCACAACGTGTCCTCTATGTAACCACGTCGAAGTCCCATACTCCCAAGACCAGACGCCACCGCCTCCGTCGATCGTGCCTCTAGCCACCATTGGCACAAACAACCTCTCCTTTCTCGCTTACTGGGCTCGCGGCCACAACCATCAGCTTCCGACCTCAGGTTGTAACTTTCTGCTCCCATGTGCCCTGCCTACAGCAAGCTTACACCATACTTTCACGGAATCTCTATTGCAACTTATTCCCTGCTTGCAGTCAGCTACCACTATACTTCACGGAACCTCTATTGCAATATTATTCCCTGCCTGCAGTCAGCTACCACTATACTTTCACGGAACCTCTATTGCAATATTATTCCCTGCTTGCAGTCAGCTACCACTATACTTTCACGGAACCTCTATTGCAATATTATTCCCTGCTTGCAGTCAGCTACCACTATACTTTCACGGAACCTCTATTGCAATATTATTCCCTGCCTGCAGTCAGCTACTACTATACTTTCACGGAACCTCTATTGCAATATTATTCCCTGCCTGCAGTCAGCTACCACTATACTTTCACGGAACCTCTATTGCAATATTATTCCCTGCCTGCAGTCAGCTACCACTATACTTTCACGGAACCTCTATTGCAATATTATTCCCTGCCTGCAGTCAGCTACCACTATACTTTCACGGAACCTCTATTGCAATATTATTCCCTGCCTGCAGTCAGCTACCACTATACTTTCACGGAACCTCTATTGCAATATTATTCCCTGCCTGCAGTCAGCTACCACTATACTTTCACGGAACCTCTATTGCAATATTATTCCCTGCTTGCAGTCAGCTACCACTATACTTTCACGGAACCCTCTATTGCAATATTATTCCCTGCCTGCAGTCAGCTACCACTATACTTTCACGGAACCTCTATTGCAATATTATTCCCTGCCTGCAGTCAGCTACCACTATACTTTCACGGAACCTCTATTGCAATATTATTCCCTGCCTGCAGTCAGCTACCACTATACTTTCACGGAATCTCTATTGCAATATTATTCCCTGCTTGCAGTCAGCTACCACTATACTTTCACGGAACCTCTATTGCAATATTATTCCCTGCCTGCAGTCAGCTACCACTATACTTTCACGGAACCTCTATTGCAATATTATTCCCTGCTTGCAGTCAGCTACCACTATACTTTCACGGAACCTCTATTGCAATATTATTCCCTGCCTGCAGTCAGCTACCACTATACTTTCACGGAACCTCTATTGCAATATTATTCCCTGCTTGCAGTCAGCTACCACTATACTTTCACGGAACCTCTATTGCAATATTATTCCCTGCCTGCAGTCAGCTACCACTATACTTTCACGGAACCTCTATTGCAATATTATTCCCTGCCTGCAGTCAGTTACCACTATACTTTCACGGAACCTCTATTGCAATATTATTCCCTGCTTGCAGTCAGCTACCACTATACTTTCACGGAACCTCTATTGCAATATTATTCCCTGCCTGCAGTCAGCTACCACTATACTTTCACGGAACCTCTATTGCAATATTATTCCCTGCCTGCAGTCAGCTACCACTATACTTTCACGGAACCTCTATTGCAATATTATTCCCTGCCCTGCAGTCAGCTACCACTATACTTTCACGGAACCTCTATTGCAATATTATTCCCTGCCTGCAGTCAGCTACCACTATACTTTCACGGAACCTCTATTGCAATATTATTCCCTGCTTGCAGTCAGCTACCACTATACTTTCACGGAACTTCTATTGCAATATTTTTCCCTGCCCTAAGCCGGCCGCAGGTGCAGTGGTTTCCTACCAGGCGGCGCGCGCGTTTAGGCGACCATCGCGTGGGGATTTTAATTGCCTAGTGTGACCACAATAAGGTTTGTCACAATAGTATCTTGTCCTGTGACCTGTGTTATGATCGCCTCGTCCCATTATGATTGCTAAATGTTCAGAACATCCCGTAAATGCTACAAGACAAGGATTTTATTATTCATTTTCGTATTCATTATTCACAATATTAGCCAATATAGCGCCAAAAAACTGACCTAAATAACGTAGGCTTAGTCTACTGGACGACACATGTTGGCACCTGAAATAGGCACGCGCCCAAGGTTACGTGTATTTCACTGTCTTGTCACACAATCAAGGTACCTGCAGTTTCAGGAACGGGGATTGAGGGGAAGGAATAGGGACGCGTTCGGCACTAGTTACGTCGTTTGACAGACGATGCCTTTGTGAACCAGGGTTAAGTGATGAGGCCTTTGAGTGCCATAAGTGAATGAATAGATGATAGCAGTAATGAAATAAAGTGAGATGCAACAATAGTTGAATGACAGGCAAGTCAGTCGAGAGATCCCCGCACAAACCTTGCGATAGATTCTTTTGAACAACACAAATTCCATATGGCCTGGTCGGGGGTCGAACTCGGAAGCAGTGTTCGAAGGCGCGTGCGGGGGCCTTTTCTCTACAAGCACCTCCGCATTGTCTTGGTGGATCCAGATGATTTCATTTATTTCGTCAAAAGCTCTTTGTGACGTATGGGGGAGAATAATCTGCACACTTTCTCTTGAGCAATAGTTGAGCTCTACCAGAGCTCCACTAGATTATTGATTGCTAGTGATTCCGGGTGCATCTACGGCTATGGTCATTAGTCCCGTAGTGTAGTGCATGATTTTGTTCTCGGGAGGTGGCTGTGGTTGTCCCCCACTGGATGGTGAGATCCGCTGCCAATCTACCTTCGGCTAGTGGTGTTCCCTAACCAGGTATCTCCCACCAGCAAGACACTGCCCCAGACGGAACGAGCTCTAAGCTCCCGATCAATCTCCCGATATGTGTGCTAGTGTCGTGCGTGTTAGTATGTGTGTGTGTGTAATTAAAGGGTGAGGATAGAACAAGGAAGATGAAGGAAACATCGCGTACGAATCATGTCCCGTTTGTTAGGGTAGAGCTCCGGCATTTGCCTGGTGATGATGGAAGAAACCACGGAAATCTCAGGGCAGCCGGCCACTAGATTTCTCCTTCAGACAGCGACAGAATTCGACGTAGCTGAGAAACCAATGTTGAATATCTTGCCACTGTCATGACTCGAACCTAGTACTTCTCGGTCAGAGGAACTGCAGTGATAGCAACTGATGACCTGAGCCACCTCTCCCGGTAGCTCCACTACACTCCAACACATTTAAATTCTAAAAACAATATTTCCTGGATGTCACTTCAAATTACGTCAGGTCTGATTCGGGTCGGGTCAAACTGATAATCGCGTACTCTCAGTTGTGGGAATGCTAAAGAGGTGTTGACATTTTCATCCAGTACTCTCAGTAAATCGCCTGACCTAAAAAGTCTTTCATATGAAAGTTACATCACAGTGAATTATAACAGTGTATCGTGCAATTGGTATTAGATACAGTACTATAAAGTAGTATTATAATATAAGGAAAAATAAATGAGGAAAACTGTACAAATCTGACACCGATAATTTTTATAACAATTTCCATGTGAAGTGATCAGGCCTTAAAACTTTTAGAGAGAAGAAATTTTGATAACTTATACGTTTTTCTCTTTATATTTTATTTCGACATTTATCATTGCTTATAACTATGTATATCAAATTCTGTAAAAATGTCAAGTTAAGGTTCTTGGGATACACGGTAAGCATTTTACTGTTCCCAATAGATAATGATTAAGAGATTTCTTGAAAACAACTTTTCTGGACCATTTTGCACTTAAAAGGAACATAACGCAAGAGTGTCAATGATATTGAGTAGTTTCGTACATTCTGCAATTATATCTCTTGTTTGACTTAGAGGCCAAATTTGAAATTCCTCCTCCTCCTCTTCTTCTTCTTTCTCCTTCTCTTTTTAACTTTTCCTCAATTAAAGTCATAGGCTGAGAGTCTCGGAGTTCTGCCAGAGTATTTTTGATCAAGGCGAATCGACTCATATACGAATGAGATACCAGCCTGTCATCTTGCTTAAGTTCGAACCGAGATCCCAACTGGAATAACATAATTGTGCGCTTTACGTAATCCAGTGTTAAAAGTACCTTTTTTATCACTGAAATCACTGACTTTTTATCACTGTTGCTGAATATGTAGGGATGAACTAGCTGTACGTCCTGTAAATAATCATATTTCTTTGCGAGTTTCTTTCAGAAAGCTTCTGCAATAAATGAACTCGTCAAAACAAAATACTGTCAGTGAATCTAAACACTGTAATTATCTGCAGTAATCAAGTCACAACAAACTTTACTTCCGTGTTCGCTTCGTCGCACTCAACTGTCTTCGCTTGAGCGCACGTTAAACGTGAGCAAGTGGCAATGAATGCATTAGAAAGTTCTGTTGGATCCGGCTTCCCGCTTGTTTGGAATTCGGGACTCCGCTTCCCGCAGACTGATTGGCCCTCGTAAGTCCTTTACACTTCGCCTTGTTTCCAGACTCGATCGTGCACGTTAAGTGTTTACTAATCGTTAACACGAATCGCTGATATTCAATGCATTTAGTAAAATTTTTGCCAGTTTTTGCTTTCATGCTTTCTGTTGTTGCTGGTAATGTTTTTACATTTATGAAAATGTTGTTTCACTAACGTGCATATGAGAATGTTCCTGGGAGCGCCATGGCAATTTTACGATTTCCACATTAATGCACACCCATTTGAATTTTATCTAGAATAATACACTTTTTGAAATCTATTTTATTTATAATTTTTGAGAACATTTTGCCGATTTCAATGTTGCTCAAATGTATACATTGAATGTTAGCATATACCAAAAATTTCCAATTGAAAAATTACATTTTCCTGCCTTTCTTATTCTGAGAGAAAAAAAGTGCCTGACATTTTGGTAACCCGGCAAATGAAATGCATGAAATCGGAATATATATTTAAGATTTAGAGAAGATTACGCTTATTAAAAATTATGGTGTAAAAAAGTAGTTGAGAAATTAACAAATTTGTTTCATTTTGTGTTAGTTTTCTGAAAAGATAGACTAAAGAAAGGAGGACTCTCTACAAACTGCTAGAGTTTCGATAGGTTGATAATTCGATGAATATTCTAAATATTCTTATGTATAATTTTGCATTTTACGCTCAGTTTTGCTATTACAAATGACTTGGCAGTGCTCCGAGATGAAATATATTTTATTTGGAGCATACATGACTACTGAAGTTAAATAGAAATGGTATAGTAATGTGAAATTACAGTAAGAGCGTGAGAGACTATTCTTCAAGTAGCTGGCATTTATACCGCAATCAATCCGGAAACAGGGGGGTAGGATATAAAGAGAAAATGTTGTTAACTTTTTTCATTGTTGAAGTACATTGAAATTAAACTAGATTAATAAAATAATAATTACAATAGTTAAATAATTAATAGTTTTAGGATTAAACTAAACTAAGTTTTAGAATTTACTATAAAAACAATGAAGGTCATAATTATCTTTCCAACATTTTTCATATTAATTAACGTAAAATATGGACGTTTTAAGTTGTAGATATTAATTACATTTTCATAATATTCTCTCTTTTATGTAAATGCATTTTTTAATCGTTGAATGTGGCGTCATAAAACATTGTTCTTCTGTTGCTGCTTTTTATATTTTTTCTTCTTCGTCCTCTTTTTCAAAAACCTTGTTTTATGAATTCCTTGCATTAACCAATCTGTTATTATTCTCTCTAACTCGAGTAATTTCGTCAAGATTACAAACATAATATGATAACATGAATGAAAACAGTGAAGCGTATTCATGTTCAATTATGCCAAACAAAACAGCAACACTAAGATAAATAAATACAAACAACCGCACGTGCAGTAACTCAATATGGATAAAGCATGCCGAGAATATTCGCTTGTCGTAAAGCGAAAGCGTTGCCATACACAAGTTCCCCGTTTGAGGTAAACGCGCTTCAGTTGTAATGAATTGCATCATCTGCGTACCAGCGTTTGTAGCTAAATGAGATTCCTCACCAGAAGAAGCAATTCAGGGACAAATGAATTTGTAGGATCGGAAAGCTGAACACATTGATACCAAATAGATGCATACATTTCATTACTAAGTGAGAATAATTATATAAAATGATACATTCGAGAGATATCAAAATACCAACATAATCCGACCGAATTTTATAAAATGAACAAAATGAATTCGGTCTGCTCTGGCGCATGTAATTGCGAGTACTTTACTGCTACTTTGCAGACCGAGAGGTTTTAGATCTGGGTGCTCTATGTGGAAGAGTTTTGACACAAGGCAGCACACAGGGTTGGAAAATGCGAAATGGAAAGAAATTGGGTTTGAAATAGATCTTTGTTTCTAGATCATGTTTGCATGTAAAAATAATTAAAGTCATGGTTATTGTTTAACTGGGTCCTCTCCGTTCACTGCCAGTGCAGTGAATTCTGCGATAGATTCACTAAAGATATGCTAATTAATTCTTGGTAAGGAGGAAGTACTGAGACGGAGAGAGAGAGAGGAAAGCGGAGAGAGACGAACAGGGAATGTAATGATCGTAATTTAAAAGTTCTAACGTTTCTGACTTAAGATCCAGCCCATTCTCTCCAGATTCAGTGTCCTTCATTACGTAATGTATTACATTTTTATTAAGATTTTGGAGTGTAATCCAAAAGTGCAGAATGGAGAGAAAACTTGAACAAATATTTTTCACATCCTTCGTTCTAGAGATTTATCGAAGATCGTCAGAGAATGAACTTCTTCTTGGACTGAATTTGTTCGTGTGTTCCATAGTTAGAAAATTAAACTGCCATTACCGTTTCACTATTTGAAATTATCTACAATTTGAAAAATAGTTGATCCGTTAATAATATCACTTCTATTATTCATAATCAAGCGCCATATTATTATTTTTACATAAATAAACAAATAAAGAATTTAGTGTCTACAAAATGCCAACCTTTTCTGGATAGGTTCTATCTCGTAATGAAGTAATTCAACTATTTGCGTCTGAATTTGGAGTTAATGTAATAATGATGAGTAGGGATCTCAAATAAGTTACCTTGAGAGTGGCATTTAAGTATTACGTAACGTGTCCACTTATATGTTATCGTACACTAATGGTGACTTTTTAAACGGCGGCGTCGTGTTGGAAGTTTTCCACCGACTTGGCACGGACAATAGGAGAGGGTGGTAGATAATTGTGTACCATCAGTTCATGCTCGTTCCAATACAGTTAATCTCATCTTCAAAGCCAAGTGATTCATCAACATTCTTAAACTCTTCTTAGTTTCATACAGATAAGTTACATTTCATTTTGATAAAATGTTTGCATAAATGTCAAAATATTTGTTTCTTCCAAACCAGAATATAAAATTATTGCAATGTAAGTATTTAAATTAATTACTTCACTTTTCACCTTTCACCCAGACCAACGAGGAAAGAGAGAGAGGGATTATAAAATAAAAACTAGCGGTGTTTCCAAAGCACATACTTTCTCGCACTGCTTCTACATGGTCCTATATGCTATTACACTACTATATTAACTAGCAAAAGTATTTTCTACCAGCAATTTTTCTCCGTTCCGAGACCCAAAATCTGATCCTCAAAGTTAACGAGCCGGCACTTATACCACTACGCCACACTAGCACCGTATTAGTCGAACAGAGACAAAAATGAATCGAACCAGGCCATAAAATGGTAAATAGATGATAGAAAAACAATTGATATGATGGGACATAAGATTTGCAAATCCAAGAAGAGATGTGAAAAATTGTTAAAATGTTAAAAATTCGAAAATTACGTACAGACCTTCCAGTATATTGATCGTAGTTATCAAGATTTGTGATTCGAATGGCTTCACATAGTTTTTAATAAATTTTATAGAATTCTCAATTATTTTCTGTGACAACACAGAATTTTGACAAATAATATTCCCCGACCAGGACTCGAACCAGCGAAGCTCCCATCGCCAGAGCTGTGCCAATGCTCGCTATATAACGACTGCGACCACCTTCTCGATGCATGATATTTACACTTAAATAATAGTAATAAGCGTGTGGTGGTATATTCATTATATCTTGTATATTTATTATAAGTGTACATTTATTATATGTTTATTATATGTATGTTATATTAGATATATTTTATTTACTGCCGATCTGTTGCCACGATTTACACCATTTTCCTCCACATAAATTATAAAAACGCGTTTTGATTTTGAAATTAAGAATAAGTTTTAAAATTCTACACCACCTAAGTTAAAAACGGGGGATACATTTGCATTAATTAGAACAGTATTCACAATACAGAAAGGAAGGCGAAAGTCATTTCATTTAAAGAGGCATTTAACGGCTTTGTATCTGGAAATAGCAATACCAGAACGAAGAACGAAATAATTTCACGGGACCTCGCAAATGAAAGGACTCCGTTTTTCTTTGCATTGTGATATACCGAGAGGCTTACCGATCGATTGCAGCGGGAAGGGCAGATTAGCAGGATTAGCCGGCGTGAACTGACCGCTTCCGAGGGCTCGGGCGGGACGTCATTCAGCGGCGGGCACATTGCTTCTCTTCTCCCTCTTCGAGTCATCTCCGCCGAGAGCTCGCCGTGGCGGTAATTCCCGCATTTAGCGCACAATGGCTGTTTGCAGAGCTGCATCGTCTGAGTGAGAGGCGCAGAAATGAAGGCGCTTGCGCTGCCGGCAACACTCGACCGCGGCGCGAGGCAGAGCGCTGGTGGGCGGGGACGGCGAAGGCAGCGGAGGTGAAGGGGAAGGAGCGGGAGGAGTCGGGAGAGGAAGTGGCCACTAGACGAGCGAGCGTGATGTGGGAGTGGTGGTGAGGGGGGGTGTGGATTCATGTCGGGTGAAGAAGGGTGGAGGCGGTGGAGGGAAACTGGTGCAGAAGTAATTAAATAAATGTGTTGTCCGGTATCAAATATGTATTTAAACTTAAGATGTTTCCAATCGCGTAGCGATCATCATCGGAACTATCTGAAAAAGTTACAGGAATACGTTAAATAGAAAATGAAGTATAAAATTTACAAATTATGTACAAAATGTTAACGTAGCATGGCAGATGCGTAAGCAAACTGAGTCGTTCATGCCTTGCAGCGTCTGGACAGAAAACGAAGTTCTGCGGTTATTAATGAGCAGAAGCGTTGGAAAAGCCGGAGGATGATGAAGATAAGAGGCGTGCGAGCGAGCGAAAGAGGGTGGTGGCACATGTGGGAGCGGAGCGTTCCTTTTCATGTAAGTAGGGGCGTAGGCGGAGTATGAGCAGAGGCGGGGGTGGATGTGAAGAAGGCGTGTGAGGTGGAGGTGAAGGTGGAGACAAGAGCGCAAGGGCCGGGGCGACAGAGAGGCAGGAGTGAAGATACAGACGTGGGCAGTAAAAGAGTGGAGAGGGGAGTGAGGCTTATAGACAAGCAGGGGCGGAGGGGAAGTGAGGAAGCAGATGCAGGAGAGGAGAGAGGTAAAGGAAGACGTGAGAGCAGAGGCAGAGGAAAAAATAGAGGCGTGGGAGATGGAAAAGTCGAGTGGGGGCAGAGCGAGGATTTACGTGAGCAGGGTTGGAGGTGGGAGAGTTGGAGGAGGCGGAAGTGGAAGAGGGGTAGAGGCGAGATCAGAGACAGAGGTGAAGGTAGAGGCGTGGGAGAGGAAAACCGAGTGGGTGGGGACGGAGCGAGGCTTTTAGGCTAGCAGGCGGAAGTGGAAGTGAAGAAGTAGATGGGAGAGAGGAGCGAGACAAGAGGGGAAAAGGGGGCAAGAGATGGGACAAAGATACAGGCGTGGGAAAGGGAAAAAGTGTGTGAAGGCGAAGCGAGACTTTTAGGCGAGCAGAGGCGGCGGCAGGAGAAGTGGAGGAGGAGGGGATGGTAGAAGAAACAGAGGCGAACCCGAGTGCCGGCGATGGAGGCGGAGGCGAGACCTGCGTGGACGGAGGCCAGAGCAGAGGCAGGGGGAAAGTAGAGGCATGGAATGAGGAGCAGAGTGGGTGGGGCCCGATCGAGTCTATCAGTGGAGTTGGAGTAGAAGCGGGAGTCGAATTGAGGGAGAAGGCGTATGCGGTGGAAGCGAAGGGGACGGCGGAAGCAAGGATGCAGCTGGCGGCGGAGGTAGAGACAAGAGTGGCTGTGGCGGAGGTGAAAGCAAAGGCAGAGGCGAATACCAAGGCGTAGGAGAGGGGGAAAAGAGTGAGTGGAAACGGAGCGTGGGGTTTAGGCGAGCAGGGGGCGGAGGCGGGAGTGGAAGTGAAGGAGTAGATGGAAGAGAAGAGCGAGGCGAGAGCAGAAAAGGGGGCAGGGCAAGGGACAAAGATAGAGGCATGGGAGACGGGAAACGTGTGTATTGGGGCGGGGAGATGATTTCTGCCGCGCAGGGGTGGAAGCAGGAGGGGTGGTGGAAGTAGGAGAGGCGAAGACGTGTGCTGGAGGTGAAGGCAGAGAAGGGAGAGGAGGCGTGGTCGGGGTCGAGGCAGGGTAAAGCGTCCGTCTTCGCAGAGCGAATGAGGAGTGGGAGTGGGACTTGAGCCGAGGGGTCGGACGAGTCCACTCCGCGAGTGGGCGGAGGCGAACGGAGAGGAGGGGGCTGGGCGCGGGAGGGGGGGAAGGGGAGGGGCCGGGTCATAACATTTCCTCGACGCGGGAGTGCAGCGCCTCAGCGCACAAAGCGACGCTTGAGCTGGATTAAATGAGTCTTACTGGCCCCTGGCGTAGGAATTGTAAGGCAAACACTGGCTAAGAGGGGTCAAAATCCCCTACTGAGAGGAGTTTTATTCAACATTTAGAATTATTTGTTGTGGCATGAATCACTTCCCGCATTTTGTGGGACTGCTAAAATTATGAATTGGAGAAATTATTTTTCCTGGCACATGGTGGTTCTTTTAAATGTCACAAGCGCGGCATAGCTCCCAAGGAATTATTGTCACTGTTTCTATCCGGTTTTGGTATCACTAAATCGGAGAGAATAACCATTATTTGCTCCCTTTAAATTTAGTGAAGCTCATTGAAGCACTGCTGTGTAATCAGGCTCCACATTCTAGATGTTCGCATCCCTCACATGCCTAAGTGTAGAGTGGGAAACAGTTAAAATTTAACTACTTAAGCAACAAATAAAGTAAAAACTACACTAAGAAAAAGTAATTCATAAAAATAATAGTAAAATTTGAAAAGTTGCGGACTAGCAAATGAGCTCGAAATAAAATAATTGTGACTTTTGAAAACGTCACTTTTTTATTTTCTCGTTGCTTACCGCTCTACGTAAGAACATGTAGGAGTTGTGAGTTTATTGAAGGCAGTAATCTGATGAACGAGAAGTAGCCTTACAAAGCCAGCGAAGTTACAATGAACAAGTCGCTCATCTCGCTCAACCTGGTGTGATTTATTTCTGTTTTAGGGAGACTAATGATTGGCATATGGAGGTGAAGAACGAAGGAAAATTTGAAAGATCAGATAGCGCACGATCTACCGGTGGATTATACAGGATGTTTCTCCGTCCTACACTTATAAATAAAAAGAAAAACCACGGGAACCACTGCTCAGAGTAGTCGGCGTACGAATTCGAATATGATTCCGGGGGCAATATAAACATTAATATGTCAGACACATCAAGCAATTCCTGTCACTTATAATTAACGATACACTCAACAGTAAAGCATTGCTCATACTCTCACCGCTACTGGTTGAAGTACACGTTGTGGCTTATGTCCGAAATTTGGCTGATTCCAGAATTAGTCGGTAAACTGACACATTAGCCGTATGTTTTGGGTAAAACTGTAGGACGGATATTATCTGGCTAATTCATGAATTAGCCGCAGAGTGTTGGGGAATGTAAAGTGTTAAACATATTCAAGGTTATTGTATGTAAATCGCAATGTCCGGAACCTTGTCCCCCCAACTCGGAGATTCGCACTAAAGCGGCAGTTGAACTGTATTTGTGGTATTGGATGAGGTGCCATCGTATACTTAGAACTTTACTAGTGACAGTGGAACTCCAAACTACCTACCTGGTCCCTCAACCGCAATCTGATCCTTGGCTATCAACGTCAGTAACTTCACGTACCCTTGCAACCTCGTACCCGTGCAACCTTGCGTTCGCTAATATTTACGTTATCCGTCCATAGTCTGAAGCACGCATCAAAGCTGTCCCTACTTTTTACAATCACTTTGTCTAATGTGAGCCCTAATCGGCTATGTGGTGAACTAGCCAGATTCGGACCTTAGCTGCATCCAAATCGAAATGTGTACCAATGAAAGGAAAGAAATAAATCTCGCGCTCGCTATGGTCCGATTAAAATAAGTTGGTGATTGTCAATTGTGCTGCGGAAGCTGTAGCTTCCTACAATATGGGTGCACGAGTTGGGTACTTTAATAAGTATTTATTTCAAGTGAGTATTTTCGTGTCCCGGGAACACGTGCTCAGTTGTACGCTACCTATCAACGTCGCTCCTTTCCATTCGCAACTGTCAATCACCAATTTATTTTAATCGGAGAATAGTATTCACGTTAACCATCTAAAGTCTGAAGCACGCTGCCAAGCTGTTCCTACTTTTTACACCCATTTTTTTCAAGTGTGTGACCTAACCCACTATGTCGCGAACTAGCCAGATTAGGTCCTTAGCCGCTACCCAACCGAAAGATGTAAACACTGAAAGCAAAGGAATAGAAATCTATGCGGAGAAGTGGGCCAGAGAGGGACCGTTGGTGGCGAGCGAGAGGGTTGGGACTGGGGTGGAAGGGGGAGGGGCTGTGGCTTTGGGCTTGGGCGCCGCGCGGGGTGTAATGGGCGCCTCGCGTGCTGGGGGCGAGGGATCGATACCCGGCGACGGCTGCGAGGAGCGACGGCGGCCCGTTGTGCTGGACGTCCCTTCGCACCGCACGAACTCGCGCCGCTGCGCCCGCTGCCCAGGCCACGCGACGGCTCATCGCGGCGAGCGCCGTCGCGCGGGGCACATGCTCACTCGTACGAGGCGTCTCCATCACCCACACGATCTCCAATGATTTCATTAGATTATTTTCATGATTTGATTTGATTTATGTGATTATTTTTGATGATTTGATTTGATTTATTTGATAATTTGACTTCATTTATTTGATGATTTGACTTCATTTATTTGATTATTTTGATGATTGGATTTGATTTGATTATTTAGTTGATTTGATTTGATGATTTATTTGATTATTTTGATGATTTGATTTGATTTATTTGGAAAAACAGTAAAAACTATATGTGACGTATGGGGGAGAGACACTTTTTCTTGAGTTCCAGAATCACTTCCCAAAATTCTTACTATAAATACGGTAGTTGAAAGATGAATGAAAGTTGAAAAACCAAACCAAATAATAATACAATTTTAATAAACGCAATATGTGCAACATTTGAAAAACTATACATTTTCGTTCCCGAGTTATAGAAAACATATTTGCAACAGTATACGAACTGCAAATTTGATTTTTCTGCATTGCCAACAAAATAGTAACTCACTCTCAACTGTACTCCTATCACTACAAGTCTCCTACTCCAAGTACTCCTACAAGCAAAAGGTGTGTTCAACAAAACGTGCGCATAGTGAAGCTACATTTATGTCGACAAGCAAAGCATGGGGTCATCTCAGCATTTGCTCAATGGATCAGGGAAACTGGACAAAAACCTGACCGAGATGGGGGTCATTGACTCAATATACACTAACACAGGGCTGGCTTATCATCCGATTTCCAATCATCATCTTTTCACCATGCATCATCGAAGAGAGAAGCTTGTTCGTGTCGCACGCCCACGTTTTCCACACTGTACTCATATCATACTTCCTTTTTGCCCTTATCACTGGGATTAACCACTTGCTAATTGCCATCATTACCTTTTCTAATTTCTAATTCTCGATTGCCCTCGTCGATGACATTACTGGGATTAACCACTTTCTAATCATAGACTCATTACCCCGCAAAGCTTCTAGGAAAGACATGCGCCCTGATTTGAGACGACTGCATCATCCACAGGGAGTCCATCTCACAGAGAGTATGTTTTCAGAAGCAGGTCTATTATCATCCGTTTTCCAATCATTAACTTATCATCATGAAGCATCTTATAATCATCGCTTATTAATGTCACACATCCGAGTTTAGCCTCAGAGTATGATGATGTGAGCATCATACCCCCCAACCTTCATCACGTACATTGTTGGGATCAACCACTTTCTAATTCCGCGCCGTCTCATCACCGCGAAGCAACGAAGGGAAAGGTCCGTCCGCATTTCAAACAACATCTAAGGTCCACCTCAGAGGAGCTTTGTCCACGAACACACGACTGTCATCACCCAAGTCGTAATCCCCATACAATACCGGGTAACATTGGGACGAAGACATGTTTATGCACACAAAAGAATCGGGACGAAGAGACCTTAATGCCTATATACGTCCAAGGTCACTCACAACATGACTCCTCACTCAGCCCTCATTCCGCAATCTGTATCGCTGACTATACCCATTTTCTAAACGTAAAAAGGAAACCTCGGAATATGCAAAAAAATAGAGCATCAATAGAGTTACAACGCAAGATTAGCGGTCGACAGAGAAAGAGAGGAAATATCCGAGGAGGGCAACTTCAACTCTAACGTTTTTATGCCCTCCGAGTCTGTGGTTATAAAAGTTTTATGACTACGTGTCCTGCTTACCTGAATAAATGGATATATTTCTAGCCATCTCCATGCATGAGAGTTCAGTTTGAAAACAAATTAGTATTCTTACAAAGTCAATTACAAGATGCATCTGGCATAGCAAATTCCATTTGATCAGCATCGGATTTGCATTTCTTCAACCCTATAATTATTTGAATGTTCAAAAGAAGATTAATAGCTTAATTTACATGATTGGGGTAAAAGCGGTCAAAGTAAATAGAATTACTTTGAAATATTGCGATAAGGAATATAGTGTTCACGTTTCTAACCAATTTCATTTCTCGAATATTCATCTATTCAAATTTCGTCATGTAATATATTTCGCATTCGTGTGTTAATACTTTAATATCACATGCACGTTTTCCATTTGTATTACATTGGTTTGAATCAATATTTCCATTCGGAAATACATATTTGAATAAATAAAATTATTTGTAACTTCCGCTATTTTTATACCTGAAATAAAGAGTTCACAGAGTGAAAGAATGTCATTACGATTTGGCGAAAGTACGTCTCAAGAAATAATAGTTTTTTTCAGAAAAAATGTTCTTTCACAAAAATGGTATATGATTCGTGAGTTTATACGGTACATGGAATGTACAATAGATTATCTCGCGAATCCTTCACCTGCGTTGTTTCGCAGCTTTGGACAACTAATGTTCGCACACTCACGATTCTGTGAACAGCGACGAGCCGGTGGAAATCGCGTCCGCGGTTAGAGATAATAAGAGACAGGGACACCTACGCTGTCACGGGCGTCTGTGAAATTCGATTGACAAGATAAACGTGGAATCTGAAGTGTAGGCACTTTATTCTCGAATTCCCTCTCGTGCAGAAAACGTTTCGGTACGTGGAAAAACGAAAACGCCAATTTTTTGAAATAATGTGTTTGTTGGAAAATTTGTTATCTAAGATTTTACATGATATGAAATAATTCCGTCAAATTGTAAAGTAAAATATATTGTTGGGATTTGAAGGACGTAGATGTTTAATTTCTATATTCAAGTGTCGTTGCAATTACACGTATGCAAGTGTCATTATTTAAAAGGAGGGAGAAAAGATAAAACAGAGAAAACCCCTGCGTGTCTCCACATATCCCTTCGTTCACTCTAGCGCCAACCAACACGATTATTTTGGATTCATTTTAATTATCGTTTTCTCTTTTCTCTCAATCACAGCGTCATCCATGAAGACACAGTGAACACAAAAAATGGTGCCGAATCAGATAAACATAGACTTTTATGAATTATAATATTCGAGAAAACTACTGAAGATAGAACAGTTACAGAAGCAGCAAGGCATTTATGACATTGATCTAAGCAAGTGAGGAGCAATGAGAAACAAAAATATCTAGAACTTTCAAGAACGTTAGCTTAGTTGAAAGACTTTGACATCACGGAAATCTTAGATTAAACTGATTTTTGATTAAGTAAATCCATGGTCCAGTTATGAAATAAATGCCCATGATGCGACAGCAAATTGAATACGTGTTTGCTCACTTTTCCACTAACAGCCTCGATTAAGGAAAATTCTGGCCTCAAAAAGTATTTTTGAGTGCGATGAAAGTTACAAAACATCTGAGATACCTGACCCTAACAGGCAATAAATATCTTATTGGTCAGCGGTAATTAACATCCCAATACCCTCACGTTGTTGACCTCTACGCCATCTATGCCGTGGCCTCTATGCAATCTTAATAGCTGTACGACGGACTAGATAGTATGAAGATTCACCACCCGATGATGGATAGTAAAGGAAACAATATATATGACTTTTTGTGGTAAAGGAAGAGATGATTGTAAAACATAAGAACTCTAGAAAATATTCCACCAATTTTAGTTTTTCAACACAAAAAGACAGTAACCGCATTGGAAGTCCGTGTTGATAATTAAAACTCGTCAATTTTGTTGCGCAGTCTTGTGCGTGGGCGTACGAGTTTTCAAGTTGTAAGCTCTCCTGTCGCTAAAACATGTAAATAGTGATCAGAATTGTTGAATGTCCCGAAAACGTAGATAGTGATCAGAATGTCATTGTTGTTCTTGACATCTAATTTTTGAATAACTGTTGGAGCCATTGGCTTTCCATATGCATGTTACTGGAAAAAAGGTTAATGTAATGTTTTAAATATAGGTCAGGACTGTTCAGGTCCTGCCTTTGTCTTTAGAGATAGTGTTGAGGTATATTTATAACAGAGAGAGCTGTCTCAGGGCATTAACTATCACTGCAGTGCCTCTGACCGGGATGCCCGTGGTTCGAGTCCCGACCGTGGCAGGATTTTCGACTCTAGCTTGTCAGCTAGGTCGAATTCAGTCCCTGTCTGGAGGTGAATTCTAGCGGTCGGATGCTCTGTTCGGCAGTTTCTCCGATCAACCCCACGCGAATACCGAAGCAGTACATTAACAAACGGGCCACGGATCGCGCGCCAGCTTTCCTCCCTCTTCCTTGTCTATCCTCACCCCTTACTTACACACTCTTACACTAACATGCACTACACTACCACACACATCGGGAGACCGGTCGGGAGATTAGAGCTTGTCCCCACTGGTGCGGTGCGCCGCTGGTGCGAGATATCTGGTTGGGGAAAACCTCGCTAGCTGACGGTAGGTCTGCCGGATTTCACCATTCAGTGAGAGAAGACCACCGCAACCTTCCGAGGAGAACACTACACTTAAGGGACTAATGACCTTAGCAGTTGACGCGCCCGGCATCACTAACAACCAATCTGAGGTGTAAATATGTTGTCAGGTATCAAATATATATTTAAATATGCTTCATCTTCTCATATCTTTTATTTTTATTAATTAGAAAGTATCTATCTAACCATCGATCTTATTAATATTTATGTTTATTTAATTTTAATTGTGCTGGAGAACAAAATGTGTTTTAGGGAATTTTTTTTCAGCATGAGATACAGAGGTATTGTGCCTTTTTTGTTTTGAATGAAATACTTTTTCTCAACGCGAGGAAGAGAGGTATTGTGCCTTTTGTGGTGTTGTATCGAATACTTTTGCTCATCGTGAGGCAGAGAGGCACGTGGTGCGCAGCCTCCGCCTGTCTCTTGGCTGCCGCGAGGCTCCTTCGCGCACGCCCCCTGCCCCCCCACTCCCTGCCGCCCGCGCCGCACTCGAAATAGACGATCGCTATTGTTTGATCGCTTTGTATTCCGCAGAACAAACGCCCCCGCTGACATGCCAGCGGCATCGGCGAGCGCGGGGGCGGGGGGCGGCTGGAGGCGGAAGGCCGATGGAGACGGAAGGGGCGGGTGGGGTGGTTGAGACGGCAGGGAAGCGGATGGACGGGAGCGGCAGGGGGTGGGTATGGGAGGGTGGAAACGGCGGCGTGACGCTGAAAGCTGCGGGGGAGTTCAGGGCGGAAGGGACGGGGGCGGGGCGGAGACTGTGACAGAAGTGCAGGTGGCGGCACCGGCGGGATGGTTGAGTATCTTGGAGAAGGTGAGCCTTGGCGGGATTGGTGAGAACGGCGCGGTAGAGGTGGTGGCAGCTGGGACGGGCGTGAGTCTGTGGTGGCAATGGCAGAGCAACCGGAGGTTGAGAAGGGCTGTGGAGGCAAAAGTAATGTGGAATGGAGGAGGGTGTGAGGAATGCGGGGCGCGGCGGGACAGGTAAGAACAGCGCAGTGGCGGCGGTCGAGATGGTGTAGGCGTGGTGGGGGTGAAGGTGGTTGGGGATATTGCAAGAACAGAGCGAACGGAGGATGTTAAGGAAGAGAGGCAGTGACTGTGAGGATAGGAGCGGTGGGGGAGGGTTGTTATGTGAGGAATGCGGGGGCATGGCGGGAGTGGTGAGTACGGCGCAGAGGTGGCGGCTGAGATGGTGTGGATGTGGTGGCGGCGGATGTTGCAAGAACAGAGCAACCGGAAAACGATAAGGTGACCTGTCGAGACAGGGGCGTGGTGGGATGGATGGGGCTTGGGACATGATGGGAGCATTGAGAACGGCGCAGTGACGGTGGTTGAGGTGGTGTGGGTGTGATAGGCGGTGGAGGCAGTGGTGAAAGGGCCGAGCGAACGGAGGATGTGGAGGAGGAGAAAGTGACTCTGAGGGCAGAGGGGCGGGCGAGGCTGCGGGGGGGGGCGAGGGGAGGTCGGGGGAATTTGGAAGGGCCGAGCGAACGGAGGGGGCCGTGTCTGTGAGGGCAGACGCGGTGGGGACGGGACGAGGCTGCGTGGGAGGCCAGGAGAGGCGAGGGTGGCAAGGAGGGAGCGGGGGAGGTTGGAAGGGCCGAGCGAACGGAGGATGTGGAGGAGGAGCAGGGACTGTGAGGGCAGACGCGGCGTGGGGCGGGCAAGGCTGCATGGGTGGCGAGGAGGGGCGAGTGAGGTTGGAAGGGCCGAGCGAACGGAGGAGGCCGTGTCTGTGAGGGCAGGCACGGTGGGGACGGAAGAGGCTGCGTGGGAGGCCAGGAGAGGCGAGGGTGGCGAGGAGGGAGCGGGGGAGGTTGGAAGGGGCGAGCGAACGGAGGATGTGGAGGAGGAGGTCGTGACTCTGAGGGCAGAGGGGCGGGCGAGGCTGCGTGGGAGGCGAGGAGGGGCGAGTGAGGTTGGAAGGGCCGAGCGAACGGAGGAGGCCGTGTCTGTGAGGGCAGGCGTGGTGGGGACGGACGAGGCTGCGTGGGAGGCGGGGAGGAGAGGCGGCGCGGCGCTGCGGGCCCGCTCTTCGAGGCCTTGTCTGCCTGATTGATCTCGCCGGCGCCCAAGTCAACATGTCGCTTCAATTGTGCTTGGCCCCGCGCCCTCGCCTCGTCCCCTTCCGCTCCTCTTCCGCGTCTGCCGCTCACACGGGCGAGGAAAAGGTGGAAGGGGGAAGAGTGAGAGAATGAGGTGTTGGAGGATAGGCTTGCTAATGTGGGAACGGGCAATGAAGTCGCAACCTCAGAAGAAATAAAATATTCGCAATTTAAATAGGGATAGGAAAGAAGTAGTGCGGGAGGTTTCTGGTTGTCAGTTCAGTGCTACAATGGCTGAAGTGTGGAACGGTAATGACTTTGGAACTTTGGGAAGAAGCAAAATAACGTGGTAAAGGAGGAATAGGTAAAAGGTAATGAGGAAGGATTTCGGGACGATCATGTGAGAAGGGTGAGACATTTACAATAGACGAGGATCAGAAGGAAGATTAATATAGGAGACGACATTCTAGATGAAATTGCAGAGGAAGATGCGATAGAGGTGAAAATTATATGACCGGACAGGGACACATGTAGCTGACACGACTTTTGAAAGTACCGAAGACGACGTTGTGGAGATAAAAAGTATGAGGACCAGGTGCAGAATGTTGCCGCGTTTCGGTTGGGAAGTGGGAGAAGAATGACATGTAGGGGACGTCCTGATTCAACAGGAAATGAAGGTGGCGAAATGAAAAGAGGATGTGTTGAGGCATGGAATGAGAAAAGAGGAATGAGTGTCTTGTAAGATGGGAATGTAGTTAACGTAAATAAACGAAATACAATAGAGACGTGTCCCGAATGGCAAAGCGTCAAGAGCCAACAAAATTCCACCGAGAGAATCGAATGAAGGAATGCTGTGAAGCGTTGAAGGGAAATTGGAAATGGCGTAGGTGGGGGCATGAGATGGTCAGGACAAATGTGCAAATATTACCGCTGTTTCCGGTTATTGAGTTGTGATAGGATAGAAGTGAGGAACAGTAATAACATCGAAAGAAGGTGCGTTGCAGATGAAGGATGAAATAAATCAATCAGAGAAGAGCAAGAGGGATATCCTTTTATTTGAAACTCAGTATTGTGAAACACATTTCCTAAACCACGAGCCCGAAACTATCAATATTACCCGTCTCCGCGATGCCGAAAGGGAGGTTTTTTCATAATGGTGATTTTGTATTTCTTTGTTATCATTAATCATCTGAATGAAATGAAGTGAGGAACTGTGGAAAGTTGAAACTGTGGGATGAGGCAAAATAACGCGGTAAAGAAGGGAAAAGTAAAGGTGCTGAGCAAGGATTCCGGGGCGGATAATGTGAGGGGGGGAGGGGTATTTCATAACAGTAGAGGGCATCAACTAAGGGTAATGTATTAGACGGGTTTCCAGATGAAATTGCAGAAGAGGATGTGATAGAGGTGAGAATGATATAACCAGACAGGGACACATGTAGTTAACACGATTTTGAAACTGTCGAAGACGACGTGGTGGAGATAAAAGATATGAGAACCAGGTGCAGAATGTGGTCGCGTGTCTGTTGGAGAGCGAGAGAAAAATGACGGAGAGGGAGGTCTGATTGAACAGGAAATAAAAGTGGTGGATGTGACGTGGCATGGAATGAGAAAAGCGGAATGGTGTCTTGTGAGATGGGAATGTGGTTAACGTAAATGAACGGAACGCAATAGCGACGTGTGCCGAATGGGAAAGCGTCAAGAGGCAAACAAGATTCCATGGAGGGTATCGGACGAAGGAATGCTGTGAAGCGTTGAAGGGAAATTGGAAGAGGCGTAGGGGAACGAGATGAACGGGCAAGAAGTGCAAATATTACCATTGTCTCAGGATATCGAGTTGTGATAGAATAGTCGAGGCAGAAGGTGTGTTCGAGATGAGGGATGAGAATCAGCCGTTTGGAGAAGAGCAAGGTGGATTGAGGGTCGCTCCTTTTCTTTCAAACTTAGTATTGTGAAACGCATTTGCTCAACCACGATCCCTAACCATCTCTTTTTACCAGACTGCACGATGGCAAAACGAGAGTTATGTTTTTCATTATGGTGTATTTGTTTTTTTGTTACCATCTACCTTCTGACTGATTCAATAATTTTTGTGACGTATGCATACATTCGTCTTGACAATGTGAATATTGTAGTTTTTAAATTCAATATGGCGGATAGTATGCATCATTTTCTTTTTTTTTTTTTTTGCCTAAAAGTTTGGAAAATCTTCCTATTAAGAAATGTGTACAAATTCGTCATGCTATCGTACATGTCGTGTGCTACATAAAGTTACTAAAAATATTATGACTGAAATAATCTCGATTTGTGGTTTTATTGCTCATACCACAATCTTACAATACACTTTTTGAACCCTAGGGAGGTGGGGCATAATAGGGTAATCTTTTTAACCTTTTCTTATACGAAAGTGACCCAAGAGGTTACGTTGTAGTTTAAGACCACGAAGCACGACCGCAAACAATGTCTTGCAAATGCTGCCAGCTGTCCATATGCCGGGGTGTTGAAGGTTATAATGCGATCGTTTCGACCATCATGTCATGATCTTCTACAGGGCTCGATGCAGCCATCACAAAACTTCGATGTAGCATCACCCAGACAGTCGAATGCATACAATCCCGTTATTCACTTTTTTCTATACTATTTAAACTATTGGATTTAAGGAATACCATAGATAACACTAGCTACGTTATTTTTTTATTCGGTCGCTTGCGTTGCCTTCTCCATTCAATTTCAGAGGTGCAGAAACATCGAGAGACTAAGTGGGCAGTACCTTCTTTGTTTTCCTTTGATTTGGCAATATTATTCCTCGTTGCGTGTGATCTACCTCAAAATGCTTCGGGAGTTTAGGGAAACGCCCTTCATTAGGCAACAGCGATTAAGGTACAAAGATACAAAACTGGGAAGTTGTTTCTAAGGCACATTAATTTGAAATGACACTTTTCAAGAAAAAAAAGATTAATGGGCAGAAATACCGAACTCCGTATCGAGCGAGAAAGTTTACTGATTTATTGGCAAGCAAATATTAAATCATATGTCCTTAAACGATTCGCATTAAAACAAAACATTTCCCTACCGTCACGATGCAGAAATGATGTGAAGCTGCTTTGAATATACTACAATAAGATTGAAGCTTGAAAGTTATTTCACATACAAAACTGTATTTAAATATCATAGCCTAGGTGTTCCCGTGCAAACATTCAGGTTGTACACTTTGTAAATCATAATTGTTTAAAAGGGAAAATACCTTCATTTTGGAACACATCTTCTAAAATTTCAGACAACCCGACCTACGAAATTGGGGCATCCTCGAACACTGTTATAGAATATTCAACGTGTTATTTTGTAGAACACTGTGTAAGAAAGAAATCGCGAGTTCCTTTAGAGTTTTAAGGGCGGATGTTTCCCAGTTGTGCCCAACGGTGAAATGTATTGTAGTGTAACGTGCCTTGCATGTTATTACTCCTTGCTTGTGAATACCTCAAATTTCCTCGGGATGTATGTGCACAAATATGTCCTTGCTTCCCTTTGTATCACGATCTGTGAACGTATTTTGCTTCGTCTTAACGCTATTTGATGAAGGTCTGGGATGAATCCCCTTTGCAGACGTAGCTGACTTGCGGGGTGTAGTGTGGATGTTTTCTTGTAAATGAAACAAAACTTTCATTATTCCTTAGCATATTATGTACAGAGAAGATTAGAAAATGTGTTATTATATATTCATTTCGTTCATGAAGTAATTCTCTCAAATAACACAAATGAGGAGCAAACAAGCGAAAGGTGACATTCCATTTTGCATAACTGAGTTCTTCTGTTTTTACCTAGAATTTTATTTTCAGGAAAAAACATGAGATGTCTCACAGTACATTAAGTAGTACTCTACACACTGAGTTAAGAACTGTGTTGAATAGTGTAAAAGTTTGTGTTATATCTTTCAATTTTATTAGAAAGAAGTTAAGTGAACGTGTCACATTTGATTGTTTGCTCCTCAAATACAGGTAAGTTCCAAACCGCTCGTGTTCATTTCATTTTAATGTTATACGATAGTATTATTACCTTCGATGAATTGCAACTCATGGAACAGGTTCTCTTAACAGCTGATAAAAAATAATAAAATCAACCCTTTGAAATGAACACTTTTTAACAATTTTCGTTTACTCCATTTTGCAGCAACAGAGTATTTTTGGATGCGGGGTTATTAGTTGGGCAAGTGTCGGCCACTGGTTCACGTGCGGGGAGTCAATAACTTGCGGTTCCTGTCCCGCTTTCAGTATGTGGTCATTCCGGGAGACTGGTCGGGAGCTTTGAGCTTGCCTTGGCTGGGGCGGTGCCCCGTTGGTGGGTGATACCTGGTTGTGGAAAACCCGCTAGCCGACGGTAGGTCGGCGTCAGATCTCGCCATCCAGCGGCGGAAGACCACCAGTCACCTCTCGAGGGAAGCATGCTCTACACTTATGGGACTAATGACCCTAGTAATAGACGTGCCCGGACTCATAACAATCAATCAGTTTCAATATGTGGCCACGACGTGATTCACTTTGCTTATCCTCCCCTTTCCCAGCTTAACTATTACCCTACGATTCATCATTCATATTTCTTTACTCCCTATTATCGTTCCTGCCATCAGACGGATGTATGAGACAACTGTGACAGGCTGACAGAGCTCAGTGACAACCGTTCCTTCTGCAGCGTCTGCACAGGAGGTTCTAGTGTATAAGTCCCTACAGAGGCGAATTTTTGACACAGCTAGCTAGCTAGCTAGGTCGAATACAGGCGCTGAAAGGAGGATGATTCTAAAGATCGCCTGCTCTGGACCGTATTTTCTTTTAGCAAAACCAGGCGAATGCTATAGCATAACCAACGGACCGCGCGCAATCTTTCCGCCCCCTTCCTTCTCCTATCTTCTCCTTTTACACATTTACACTTGTATGCTCTGCACTACCATCCACAACAGGAGACCAGTTGGGAGCTAATAGCTTGTTCTGGCTGGGAACACCCCTAAATGGGAGATTCTTGGAGAAAGAATATTTTGCAAATCGACGAGTAGTGGCACCGGATCTTAGTTCTAGTGGGGAGAACACCACCAACTGTCGGGATTAACATGCGCAAGATTCACGGGACGAATGGCCGAAAGTAGTTGACGCAACCGGAAACTCAATATGCCTCCCAAATCACTGCGGCTTCCGTAGTGAAACAATTAGCGTCTCGGACTATCATATCTCAGTTCGTGGGTTCAAGCCCTATCGAAGCCGTGGGTTCTGATAAGTGTGATAAAATCCTTCATACGACTTCCTTTGGAGGGAAAGTAAAGCATGCTGTCCCATGTTTACTGCATGCAAAAGATCAAGTCTAAACGAAGCCTTTGAGCAAAATTCACTTCACCTGTTTCTTTGCCCGAGCGATACCCCCTTTCTCTGCTAAATGGCGAAAGAATCAAAGCAAAAATTGCGTGGTCAAGTGGAAGGGCAGATGATCTGAGTCCTCTCCTCGTGAAATAAGGCATCATTAATTGATTGATTTACTCATTTACACTGAATTACACTGAATTATTCAATTACATTACTCATTTACTCAATTACACTGAATGAATGAATAAGCTCTGCCTACACTCAGTATATAAGTATGAAACTCATCAACATTATTTTGGGCATGTTTAGAGATGTAACCAACCTACTTCAATGTCAAGTTCCTTTTCTGAGCTGGGGAAGAGGGTAAGGAAATGCGTTTATGCACACTCTGACCGGAATAAAGGGTTTATTTCTGAGTTTTTCACCCCAAGTAGGTCTAGTGTCGTTCTGTGTTTGCGATAGCGTGTGACCTCTGGCATTCATCACGGGAAATTTAAGGGCTCTGTGACTCGATGAATTGCAACCAGTTATCATATCTTCCGTGAACTCTCTGCCGGCTGCAATTCTTCAACGAGATAACTCTCTACCACACATTGCATCACGTTTTGGGAGTATCTTTTTTAGAAAGAGATACTACTCCTTGACCCGTTTCATCACTGGAGTTTCTGGGTGCCGCTATTATTTGTCTTACAGTGTATTTATAGAAAATATCTTGATGTTTCCACATGTGACTCTTTCTTTCTTTCTTACTTTCTTAATTCCTGTTCAGTCTATAAAAAGTAAATGCTTAATTGTTCATACATTAGTACATTAAATAGATATTACAATAAATTGCAATAAAACTTAAAAGTAAATAAATTCGTATTAATGTCAAAAATAAAATTAAAAAATAAATATATGAATGTAAGTTAATGAAATTTGTTAGAGGGTATCATGTCTAATCATTGGAGGGAAAGACCGAAAGAACTTTAGCACCCAATAATTCTTTCTTAACTTTTGTATGTATCTTGTACTGTAAAAATAACACGATCTTGCCATTTTGTCACGTTATTATTGATGGGAGTCAAACGATCTTTGCCATTTATCGTCTTACTCTGATAGATATAGCTCATAGTAGTAAATCGCCTTCTAAGTGAGTTTAAGAGATAAGGACGAGTCTTTCAAGAAATGAGTATGTATTTTTTAAATTATAGCTATATATCACAAATAAATGAACAAATTAAACAATTGTTTGAAAGGCCAGTTTTTATCAGCAAACTAATTTTCGGATTCAAATACATAATCTTCAAATTCAGCCGCATTTCAAAAACAATAGCACTGTTTTGGCATAAGGAAATGTGAGGTGCAAAAAACGGACTCTAAATCCGACAGACTACCGGAACTCACAAACAGCGCTCCATGTGGCGGTGGCGAAAGTAATCGCTTCTCGAGTTCTTCGTGCTACTTCGAGATTCAGAGCATCGATCCGCCGTCGACCAATGCGACGGCCGACAAAGAAAACAGGCGGCCGTGGAAGAAATAGCTTAAAAGTTCCCAAGCGCTCGCACACGATCTTTTAAGGCGTCGCAAATATCAATCCGAAACGAAAAAGTAGTCACAAAAAATGTGATGGAAGCGCCATCATTGTACTGGCTGCTTTCAATAAATCAACTCCCGTTGTATTTTGAATGCCACTCTCTTTTAACCTATCGTTTTAGGTCAATACCCCACTGGTTTCCGACTTCGAGTTACTGTTAAATGGAGTGTGGTGTGACAAGAGAAAATAAATGGCGCTGTTAAAGTTTCTAGAAAAAATCTATTATTGCAGAAGATAAAATCCAATTTGCCACTGATATAATGGGAAATGCTTCGTAAAAGACCAGAGCATTTGTCACAGAATATTTCGATGTTTTTAAAGAACAGAGAAATAATATATTTTCAACTGGTGTAAAGAAATGATCTTTTAGGGAATGTTATTCTAGTTGATGTAACATTTACACTGTACAAAGAGGTTTTTCATTTTAGATTGAACTCATTTCGAATTCTTTGTATAGTAAAAATATTATGTGCAGTAAACACGGAATGTTGTGTACATTTTTTTGAATATACTACTTTGTGCATTATTATTTTTACCTAATCCATCATTCGGAAAACAAATGTAATGGAGTTAAGACGATGGCATCTGACGAAGTAACAAATAATTTTAATTAAATGTAATACTTTGGATATGACTTGTTTTTACTTCTCCTCTCAGCCGTGAAAGTCAAGTAGGATTTGCCCGGAAAAGATGGCACAATTATTCTTCATCTTCTTAATTACATTACATTGTGGGAATGTTGGTGCATAAGTGACTTATGTTTTCCAAAAACTTAAAATTACTTAACTTTACCCCAAATTGTTTGAAATATTAAATATTGTGATACACTTCAAACCGTCATATTTTCACAAGTTTTCTATGGCCACATTTAGTGTGGTTATTGTAACATGAATCGAATGTTTCAGTGATAATTGGAAATGCCATATCCTTTTGCAGAACTTATTATTTGTTTAATTAAATTAAAAATAAATGTCCAAGATTTTAATTACTAATATTCATTTTTCAACTATCGCAAATCACAAAAGCAGTATTCCAACACCGTATGTTGCTCACTCACAAACCCCGAACAGCTCCGTTTATAGCAGATCTTAAAACTTCAATTTGTTAGTGAAATGAATAATTAAATTCCTATTTCTGAGACCCTGTAAAGTTCCTGAGGGAAGAGCCGATAAGATCCCTATCCAAATAATGGGAGACTTGCAACCGCGCCTCTACAGCGGGAGGGAATGGAAGCTAACAAGACCCTGGGGACCAAGTGACTACCGGGATAAGAGGCCTCGCCAGCCAGCCAATCGCCTATGATGGGAGCAGGCTGCTGGAGATACGATCTCTCATCTTGGGGAATGGAGTAGCCTAAGGAGGGGAGGGGAGATACGGGAGTATCGTTCTCTCCAGAGGGTTCCCTCACTTTGCCTGAAGATACGGGAAGTGTGAATGTATTTCCCAGATGAGCTGCGGCGTTTCAGAAGCCGCAGAGATTGCGTGCGTCTAGTGGGAGTAATCCAACGTTTCCTTGTAGGTCTGGAGACGTAGTAGTGGCACACAACTCAAATAAGGGAAACTATGAAACTATACCATTGACAGTCTTAATGAGAACACCCACATTATTAATATGAACGCTAATAATGATTAAAAATAAATATGGAACAGTAAGAATACTGGAATAAGATTAAACCTAAAGAAACGAGCACAATTGAAGATTATTACTTGCAATATGCGGTCTATTAGGTTTGACATACAAACAAATGCACTCATTAGTTGAACTACAGGAATGTTATATGGGAATAGATTCAACAGAAACTGATTAATGTTAGTGGTACACATAACACTAATGTGAATAATATCTGAACTTGAAAGGCTTTTAGGTATTAGAGAATGTGTTCAATAATGTCCTCCACTAAGTATCAAACGCTGATAGAATAGGATACATGTTAATAAAAGATGCTTAAATCTCTAGATGAAATTGAGTTGATGGTGGTCACGGATTTCTCTTCAATCGGTTTTCTCTCTATCTGTTCAACAAGCGACCTGTCGTTTGATGTCTTTTGATTTCCGGTAACCGATATCACTGAATGCAAGTCACATTATTTGCGTTGCAAATAAATAAATCTGACACACATTCAATAATGGATACAATGGCTAATCAGATTTGCATAACTTTCACTTTTCTAAAGTGGAGTTCATCTAAATGCAATGCTAATGAACAAGGACTTATTTTAAAACAGACATATCCATCAACCTCAACAAAACGTTATTTCTTCGTGGTTGTGATTGCCTCTTAATTCTATTTTCATATATGCGTTGGATAATGTGTTTGGTTGTATCACTTCCCTTGATTTTCGTTTAATGAAGATTTTGTAAACACTCCATTCATCGAGTTTTTTCGCGACGTGAAACTTTGCACTCTTTATTGCATGCAACTCAACGAGGATTTTGTTTTCTTTTTCCCCTGTTTTTGACCCACCGCTATGCAAAATAACCTACGCAGAGCGTCCATGGAACGTTGCTTCATTTGCATGTACAAATTTCGTTGCTGCCGCGGGAGGGAAATCAATGAAAAATAATCAACTCGTGCACACATGCGAACTTCACGTACGAACGCATACATACCACGCCTCAACTGTCGAATAAGTGCTAACCTGGAAGCTATTCAATTTTGTGTCCAGCAACATACCAGTGTTTTGTTAGACGTTTTTGCTAATAATTCCATACGTGCAAGTTATTGCCTGTATTGGCGTATACCGTAAAAAGTACTAATGATCTCTCTCTCTCTCTCTCTCTCTCTCTCTCTCTCTCTCTCTCTCTCTCTCTCTCTCTCTCTCCATGTATATATAACAGTATAGAATATATAAAGTGGATGTTTGTATATATATATATATATATATATATATATATATATATATATATATATATATTATATATATATATATAAAAGCTAAACCCCGACACCGTGAGACAAGTCTTCATGAAAGTTAGCACTTCTAAATTTTTTTTCCACCGTGAAGGTTTATGTGGTGTTAAATCTGTTGTAACTCGTAACTCCACTACAAGGCGCTGTAGAACAAGACTAAATATTTACGTCAAACGCAACCCGCAACACATTCGGCAGCAATTTTAAAATATATCATTAAAACTCCTAAATGATGCGTTCTATGGCTTTACCCTCACCTGCTCAGAGATGTGCAGAATCTGCAATTAAATGTATATGAGAAGGACAGAGAGCAGCAGAAACAGACAGGGAGGGAGGGAGGGTGAGACAGTGAGAGGGTGGTGGGAGGGGAAAGACGGAGATGAAGGGCAGAACAACGTCTGCTCCTATAGAAGATGCCCGCCCGTATGGGCGGTCTGCGAGCACCTACGTGCGATTTCTGGAAACACTTGAAACAATCTTTAAATCACATGTAGATGAATTCCGAGAACGCTGTGTGTCTAAGCTACTAAAATAAATACTAAAGAAAATTCAATTGCTTAAGGGGGCGTGGCAAACAGTGTCAACAATTGCTAATAGCACACAATTTCCACTGGAGGACCCGTCAGAGGCACCTATTGCTTCGCGGTACCTAAAGTATTGCGACCTATTACTGATAATAAAGGAAAGTTTGAAACAAAGTTAGAAACTTACATTTAGTATTAATAATAGAAATATTATTATCATTAATAATAACATAATAATAATAATAATAATAATAATAATAATAATAATAATGATAATAATAATAAAACCTACACGAATCCTCTTTCGGACCTCCTGTTTCAAATCAGGGTTAGCTCACAATACACATCAGATGAGCTACTTCTGATGCTGGTTACTACCGTTCTGTTTTTATCACTAATTTAACTACTAATCGTATTTATTTTGCTTTACAAGTTTTGCCACTGTTTTTCTTTTCCTTTCAGCCGTCCGTCTGCTGCGGACACAAGTAACCACTTGAGAGTTGCGTGCTTTGAAGGGATACGGCAGTTCCTTGCGTAGCACCAATTTCAGGCGATGACCTCATCATCATGACTTCGTGCTCGCACTTGTTAATCATTAAACGTTATTGTATTTGGTGTAAGATAGACACTTCTGTATCATAAATCAGGCTGAGGCGTCTCCATGACACATCCGTGGCTACTGCAACGTCTCTGACCGGGAGTTGCATAGTTTCGAGTCCCGGCGGTGGCGAATTTTCGATGCTACTTAGACAGCTAGGTCAATTTCAGTCGCTACATGGAGGAGAATTGTAATGTCTGGCTGCTCTAATCGCAAATTCTCCGATTAATGACAAGTGAATGCCGGAGCAGTACCCTAAAAACGGCACAGTGCACGATCTTCCCATTTCTCTTCCTCGTACTACTCGTTCCCCTTCCACAGACATGCAATTCATTATCATACAAACCGGGAGGCCAAACGAGAGCTTTACGTTTGCGTTGGGGAAGTGTCTCCACCCTGTGGGAGAGACCTGGAGGAGAATTCTCCCATGCTGGCGTGTAAGTCGGCGTTTGATATCACGTTTCAATGCGAAGGAACACCACCATTTCCCGGCTTGAATGGAATACGTTCACGGTGCTAATGTTTAAAGTAAAGCGACCGGAAAATGTGAATATTCACTCATCATTCAATGACTGGTAACTTGAAAGTCAATATATGTCTTGAAGCGATGTTCTATCAGTTTCAAATCTTTAAAAAATTCTACGGAATTTGTTTGCTTTCTACCAAATTTTCGACAGTAAAAATAGTTTCATGTTTTTATTTTTTTGCATTAAAATGGATATTATATTCCGTGAACTGTGAATTTCAGTAGATAATTTTAATCAATCAGAAAGCAGATGAAAGAAATTTTTAATATCACGAGGATCTCCATTTATTGATTCAAATAGTTTTTTTTACGATATTTCATTACTGTAGTATCCCCCCTCTTCGTGCGTATGATGAGTCTATCAGTGAATAAAAATGAATGTTCATTTGTGTTCAAAGAATATTGAAAGGATTAATGACCATTGTTCTCATTTAATAAATTTCTCTAGGCAACTGATAATACGAATGATATAATTGAATTTTTTAAAGAATGGTCTGCTTTGGTACCTGTACCGCTTATCTCAACATCTAACCCTATCTAACCTCCTATCTAACACATGGCAGCAATCACTTTTGCTTGCAGCCCATAAACCATTCTCTAATGAATTTTTAATATTGCATACTCTCTTGTTCACTCTATAATATGTATACACCACGCGAAAGCCTTACAAAATATCAATTATTTTCACCCAGTTTAATATTCCAAATTTTACTAGGAAACATTTTATTCATTACTAATTTAGAACTTTATATTTTCTAATACTGGTCATTAACTTCGTCTCCCTTCTTGTACATGCTGGAATTAAATATTCACATTTATTTTCTATTTCACGCTCCTATCGGTTACACTAACAGTTGACATTTTGTCTCTTGGGATAAAGAAATTGTAATCCAGTACAACAAATGCCTTGATGTTTGACACAATGTTTTGCCCAGAGCATTGCATGTCAAGGCATTTTGCCACATTTCAATCGACAGCTCGTAGTTTTCGACATTGTGGTTGACGCAGCAACCCTTTGCATTTTCTGTGGTCTCCGGGTCGTGTTTTTCTGTGAAATATCAGTCCAAAAGTATAATGAGCTCGCTCAACATCTGCTCTTTTTGGGTGCATTTCTCACACTGATACGTTATTATTGTAGTGCGTTGAGAGTATAACAATTGTTTTATACAATTTCTTTAGAACTCTGTTCTGTCTAACTTCCACTATTTAAATTGACAGTTATTTTTAGGCAATAAAACGATGCATAGATGTTTATGGAAGTTTCCGTGGTGGAAGATAAATACCCATTATATCCGAAATTTCTGTGCTTACCATCACGTCAATGATAGATATTTACTTATGAAATCAAAATAATATTTTTATCTTTTATTCCCACACATTTCCTGATTTATAGAACTACAGCTATTACATATGTTCTCCACTCACCAGTTGGATCTTGTCATATTTGCTTCGAGTTGGACTTCTCTTTGGTCTTTATCAACATCATGACATGCTCCCTTGCACGAGGGTGCCCACTCAAATGGATAGTAAAGTGCAATTTTTAAATTATCGTAAACTCCAAGAATTTTCCCCTTCCCGATAGTTTCCAGTTATGAAGTTGCACTTTATCCAATCCATTCTACTTGCCATTCTTTCATTTTCATTGAATCATTAATTTTTTTCTTTCTCGCCATAATACGTACGTAGTAAAGAGGTATTAATATAATTGTACGGTGGAAATCGGAATTTTATCAACAAAAATCTCTTATTGTAGAGCTCTGGTAACGAAAAAGTGGACACATTTTGCTCTTAAATGGAGTACATTTGGTCCTATAACTCGATATGTAGTCAGAATGCACGTTTTGAGGATCTTTGATATAGAAAAAAATTATTTGCGTCGAAACGTCTGTCTGCCGGTCCGTCCGTTCGTCCGTTCGTCCATTCATCTACGGTTAACGGTAGCCTTTAAACCGTTCAGACGGTTTTTACCAAAATTAACGTTCTCCCATCGATCTGAACGAACTCGAGACCCTCCAAGTCTGAAACAGACATATTGATTTTGGGGGTACTTTGCATGGAGTCGCAAAAATATTTTCAAAATTTTCTCAAATATTACTTCAAATGTTTAAATTAAACTTTGTTCCCGGATAGCGTAGACAACAAAGACATTATTTTAAATCTATCATATCTTGTTGTGGTTTAAATACCTTTAATATTTCGAAAATCCCAAAAATTATTTTCGGTGTCATTTTACAACTACAATGTTGAAGGTAGAGATTTATTCCTTAATGAAATCTGTTCTTTAGAGACGGATTTAAAAGTAAAGTACTCGTTTTCAAAATGTGAGATGTGTTTTCATAATTTTGAAAAAAACATAAGCACTTTTTAATGGATAATTTTCACAAAAAAACTCCAAATACTTTTTTTTCTTTTTTCTTCCTACGCAGCAGAGGATATTGAAGAAATTTTTGAACAATGTTTTAAGCGTGGTGAGGGTTTTATTTTCTGTTGAAGTCTGCATTTTTGAATATTGCAAAAGTTAGAAGTAATGCGAGAAAGGGTCCTGATGTAGTACCACTAGTGACGTATGCATCATATTTGTTGAAGTATCGAAGTAGTGGTAGTGAAACTCGTATCAGATTTACCGCATTTGCCATCACAATGGCCGCAAAACTCTGTCTGGGCAACGTCGGATTTATTGAGAGAATTTGAGTGCCTTCGCTAGCTTCCGCTTCATGGGAGTTCGCACGCCCTTGCTCAGTACAACCCCAAAGGGCAAAGGGCCCACCGAAGGGATAGAGAGCCGCAAATTCAAGTTGTTTTAAATGCCAGGAAGCTTCTGCTTCCCTGTGAACTCTGATATCACACGGATTTCGAGCTCTTTTATTATTTTCACTACATTGTTAACCTTGTACGTTTTGAAATAGGAACAGTGTAGCAATAGTCACATTACCCACACTTCTGCCACAAACATCTTGACTGTGGGCGCCTAGTTGCTGAGAGTTAGGCTCCCTTTGCTAGCGTCGGTTACGAGAAGGTCCCCTCTCATCAAAGGGCTTCACGAAGGGGGGGCATGTGGCCAGAGAGTGGGAGGGAGGAGGGAGAAAGGGAGGATGGTCCTTTCCCTTCCCCCGCAACTGAGGCGCTAAAGAGAGCTCGGTAGCTGCGTTAGATGCGAGGTTGGGTTAGTTGCGTTGCACATAGAGAGAAGGCGCACTTCAAAGTCTGACTCAAGACAAAAACTGTTCAAAACAACTATTTATCAATATGCCAATATACATTTAAAGGTTATCAATGGTTAGTAATATATATTATACAAAATACGACAAATTTGCGATCTTCTAGCTTGTAACTAAGGGTGAGTCTCAAAGAAGAGATTCTAGAAGTCAAAATGATCTAATAGAAATTTATTTTTTAATGAAATTAATAAATATTTCACGGTTAATTATGATAACTGACCGTTCTATGAATGGGCTATCACAGATCCTACTTGAGTATATTTCTACAATTATATTGCATTATATGAAAAAATACTGTTCCTTCTAAGCGAAAAAAACGTTAAAAGACAGTGTTCGTTTTAAGAGAGAAACAAACAATTTTATACTAAAAGATATTTTGTTGACATCGGTGACTATATGAAAACATTGTCTGCTTCGTAGCATCGAGACTACTGCTTCGTAGCCTCGATAGTAAATTAAGCTGAAAAATCTCGTAGATCTTGTTGTAGGGAAAGCCTGGAGATCTCTTCACTTTGTAAAGCGCATCTTAAAAAATAATACGACAAATGCGAAGGAAATTGCTTATTTATCGCTTGTTCGTCCGATAATGAAATATGGTACAATTTGTTGGAATCCGCACAAAATTATGTAGTGTAAAAATTTCGAAAGAATTCAGAGTAGGGCAGCTAAATTTACTTCCAGGTACCAGAAAATGGCAGGGTGGGATTCACTCGAAAACAGACGCACAGTAGCTTTATATAAGACTCTACGCCTTGTGTAAACCTTATAGCGGTCATCCAGCTTAAAAAGAAATTAATCGGCGGCTATGTATTCCTATATACATCAGTAGAGATGACCACAGGCACAAAATAAAGAACTGCAAAGAACGTATGTTGGGAAATTTTTTCACAAAACGCACGATAACGTAATGGAATAGATTATCTTCAAAAACCTTTGAAACCTTTCCTCAAAACGTTCAACAATTTAGGAATCTAATATAGGATATTATTAAGTAAATGAGGGAGAATAGTACGTTATATAGCGATGTATAAGTGTTCTCTTGTGAAATGAAGTGTCGTGCAGTGTATAGCAGAGAAATAAAGAAGGAAGTGTTTTATTGATCTTAGTGAAGTGCAGTGGGGTCCTAATTGTACAAACATTCAGTGCGGAGTTAGATTATAGAAGTTTTTTTTCTTTATGTAATTTAATGTTTAATAAACCAGTCAGTTTTATTTTTTATTGTTTTATTATTGTACCATTATTATTACTATAATAATTAATATTTTTATTATATAATTTGTTAGATATGTTAGTTATATTATCTTATTTATGTAATTAGCTGCCACCGGGTTATACCCAATTGCAGTTTAAATAAATTTATCTTATCTTGTATGAACTACTTTTGAAAGAGACATTTTTGAAACGTTTTACATTTTGATCTGTCAAGAAAAAATTTCTTTCTAACACCGTTCTCACTAATTCTTTCGAATTTTTGCATAAGAAGTTGATCTGTAACTACAATAATTTACCTTGCCAACGTTTCTGATGATCATTATTCTCTCATCAGGGATTGCTATTTTGTATCTTGTGATATTCCATATCAATCCCAGACACCTTTCTCCAACCCACACCATATCTCTCAATCACCATGATTTCAATATTAATTTAAAGCAAGTCCTGATAAGAAAATATTGAGTTCAGAAACGAAAAGCTAAGCTAATTTTCTTATTGGTCAACTCGCGAAAAATTCCAAAATAATTAATTACTTGTTAGTCAAATATTTAAGAAGACAATTCTTATTGAATATGTTTGTATTCACCGTTCTCATATTGAAGGCAAATCTGCAGAATGTATATAATCCGCTTTCGAATCTTCTCACAAATACTCGTAACCAAATTTGAGACCAATTACCCGTCTCCCCGTATTCTGGTCACCTCCAACGCATTATCAATTCGCTTTTGTTGAGCTCAATTGATTTAGTGTATGAGTGCTCGCACGTGTGCCATCAAATAAATTGCTTAAGTGTTTTTATGACCTCCATAGTGGTAACACTGCGAATATGATGTTCGGCTCTTCACCTTATTAGTAACTGGACATTGAACTATTTAAAGTTGATGTTTCTCATATACACGACAAAATAATGCAGAAAGTGTCTGCGCAAAGGAAAAAGTTGTGTAAAAAACTCACCTCCAAAATATTTCATGATTTTATATATTTTCATACACCTCATGTGTTTGATAATATTCATAATCATTTATATAATGTAACCTTCAACCTCTTTGTTGGCAAAATTTACCACGATCCATGTCTTTAGACGACAGTTACATCCTCTACTCTGACATACCTCCGTAGCTCGTTCTCCGTATGTGTCCGGCCGCTATCTTCCTTCACAATAATAACAATATTTAATATGTATATTATGCGATGGACTTTGAGATACGTTATACATTTGTTGTACAATATTTTTTGTTAATATTTGTATTATAAATGAACAATAATTTATATTATTGTAGCGTTTACAACTGTTAATATTGTGATTGTTTATTGATTGATTATGTAGTAAAATTAAACATTACTCATAATCAAATGTCATTGACACTGTTTTGGCTTGAATAATACTTAAACTTGAAAGTCAAAACGTACATTACGGTTATATTATGTGATTGCTTTACACTGATTATTTCAAATATTGCTATTAGCTATTACATATGTTTGTTTTTATGTAAGATATTCTTTTACGATTATAGAATAATTTCTGATTCATACTATCAAGATTAACTGATTAAGTTATTTAGTACGGGGAGAGGAGTTTCATTTACATCTTTCTACCGCGTTCAAGGAAATCACGTAATTTATAAAACAAGGTATGAAATTCATTGTCGGGTCGGCAAGAGGCCACTTTTTTAGGCCAAGAGCTGAAATAAAACTTACTGAAAATAAGGACCATTTAGTGTTCAACATTGCAAAAAACAGGAAATATTTTAATTAAACAAATACACTCTTGACTTTGAAAATGATACAAAAAATACGCATATTTCAAGAAGAAAGATTATATAATGTACCAAACTTGGTCCTTTTACTGGCATACCATTTTACCTGATTTGCCAGCTCAAATCCCAGTAGGAATGTCTTCTTATATCCTTTGTGTGGAATTCATAGGACTGTGTTTATTTCGCACGTTGTATGTCCCTTTGCCTGCAGAGGGCTCGGGGGTAGTTTGAGGAGCGGGGTTGGCGCGAGAGGTCAAAGCCTCCCCCCTCCCTCACCCGCGCTCCGTGGAAACCGCGAACCGGGAAAGGGGTGGCGAGGAACGAGGAGCAGTGGGAGAGATAAAATAACGGAGTCGAGGAAGCATGAAAGGAGATGGAGTGAGGGGGGGGGGCGATTGACTTGTTAGTCAGTGTTTCCGGAGACGTCAACTGATCACAAGTATTGATTGATTGTTAGTGATTCCGGGAGCGTCCACTACTGAGGTCATTAGTCCCGTAAGTGTACTGCATGTTTTTTTCATCGGGAGGTGGCGGTGGTCTTTCTCCGCTGGATGGTGATATCCGGCGACCTACCGTGCACAAATTGGGGACTTCCACAACCGACAAATCGGGGATTTCTCCTACCAGAGAGACACCGCCCCAGCCGGGACAAGTTCTCTCTTGTTAGGGTACTGCTCCGGCATTCGCCTCCGGTGTTGATAGGAGAAACCACGAAAAACTACCGATCAGAACAGCCGGCCGCTAGAATTCTCCTCCAGATAGCGACTGAATTCGATCTAGCTGACCAGATAGTCTCGAAAATTCTGCCACCGTCCGGGAGAGAAATATCAGGGTGAGGAAACATGAAAGGAGTTGTGGTGAGGAGGGGAGATTGAATATTCAGTTTTTCCGGGGGCGTCAACTGATACGGGTACTAGTTCCGTAGGTGTAGTCGATGTTCAATCGCAAGATTTGCGCTACTCCTTCTCCGCTAGAAAGTGAAATCCAGCGTCGACGAACACCGTCATTTTCGAATGTTTTCCCATACAGGTATCTCCCCAGTTGGGAACCGTCCTAATCGAGAATCGCTCTAAGCTCGCGAGTGATCGTCCCTAATGCGTGGTGGTGCAGTGCATGTAAGTGTATGTATGTGTGTGTGTGTGTGTGTGTGTGTGTGTGTGTGTGTGTGTGTGTGTGCAAATAAGAGCAGAGGTAGGACAATAATGAAGGGAAGATCGCGCATAGCCCGCGGCACATTACCCGTTGGTTAAGGTGTTACTGCGGCGGGAAGCGGTGAGATGACGAGTTGGGTTGGTTGACTGATTCCGAGCACGTCAACAGCTGAGGTCATTTGTCTCGTAAGTGTAGTGCATGTTCGTATCGCTGGACGTGTCGATGACGTTCACCCGCTGGAGGGCGAGACCTGGCGCCGACCCACAGGTCGGTTGCGGGGTTTAGTGCAGGTGTGTGTGTAAGGGGCGAGGGTAGAACAAGGAAGAGGAAAGAAATATCGCGCGTGGCACGTAACCCGTTTGTTAGGGTATTGCTCCGGCATTCATCTGGTATTGATTGCAAAACCACGGCAGTTGGCCAAGTCAATGAATTCTTCTCCAGACAGCAACTGATTTCTGCGTAGCTATTTGACAATATTTACAGTACATAAATACAATATAACAAGAAATACAATAATATATATAATATAAAATACAATATACAATATAATAAGAAAGATACAATACAATAAGAAATGTGTTTCATATTTAACAAAAATCTACGATGCTTCGCCGTAAATGATGGCTGAACGCGCCCCTGCTGCAGTGACATCAGTTGATACCCTGAACCACCTACGCCGATCAAATGGGAGAAGCGGAACTCAGGGACACAGGGGTAAGAAGTAGTGCGAGAAGAGACTGGGTAAGATTCGTGGGGAGAGTCGGAATGTGAGGAATAGGCCGAGAAGTGTCTGGACGGCACGGGGTGGAGGGAAAAGTGAGGGATCGTGGAGGCGGGGCGAGGTAAGTCTGGCTCGCTTAAAATGAAGCGGACCGTGTCAGTGCTGGGCGAGTGGAGGAAGACTGCAAAAGACGAAGTTCTGCGTTACTACCTAACGATTTGTAGCGTATTCTATAATATGCAGATACATGTTTTTCCTGATGGCGCTTGGAGAAATGAACGTCGATACAAAAATTGTAGATGGACGTCAATGTTCTTCAAAAACAATCAATTATAAACAAGTGTTTTTATTTCTTAACTGTCTTCTACCAATGATATTCCGGTGCATGGAAACACCAATGGGCAGGTGTGTTGGAGGTGGGGATTTAACCGGGTCTGGACGGACTCCAAAATAAATTGCAAAATAGTTGCTGGAAAAATTAATACATTTTAGAAATCATACTGTTCTAGATATATACATGTTATCAATATATACATTTTCTGCATGTTCGTGTTTACTTATTTTCAAAGATGTTAAAGGGCATATAAATTTTGAAGGTTTTTTTTATCTTTCTAGGAGGAAATTTTGAAGGTATCTCAGCGACACATTTTTTAAAGAACTACTTCAACTTTAATTGTTGGTCTAATGAACAATTGTTGTTCACATTAATAAGTAAAGATTGCAACATTTGTGGGCCGCCGATTCCACGACGGGCCGCCATAGACAGGTTTTCAACCGTTTTTTCTGACAAGCGTTCAAAAATCGTTGAGTATTCTAATAATAGTTCTGATAAAATCCTAAAGACCAAACGGCAACTTCTAACCTAAACAAATATACAGCAAAAACCCTATAGTATGGCCAGTTGCTGACACTCCCTTCATTGCTATACCATTGATTGTTAGTGATTCCGGGCGCATAAAATAGTAGGGTTGTTAGTCCCGTAAGTGTAGTGTATGTTTTGCTTGGGAAGTGACGTGGTCTTCCTCCGCTGAATGGAGAGATCCGGCGCCGACATACCGTCGGCTAACGGGGTTTTCCCCAATCAGGTATCTTCCACCAGCAAAGCACCGCCCCAGACGGGACAAGCTCTAAGCTCCCGACCGGCCTCCCGGCATGTATGGTAGTGTAGTGTATGTTAGTGTAAGTGTGTGTGTGTGTGTGTAGGGGGTGCGGATAGGATAAGGAAGAGGTAAGAAAGATCGCTCGCGGTCCGTTTCTTAGGGTACTGCGCCAGTATTCGCCTGGTGCTGATCGGAGAAACCTGGAAAACTACCGATCAAAGCAGCCGGCCGCTAGAATTCTCCTCCAGACAGCAACTGAATTCGACCTGGCACACAAGCTAGTGTCGAAAGTCCTGTCACCGTGGAAACTCGAACCTAGGACCTCCCGGGCAGCGGGGCAGCAGTCACAGCACATCAGTTGAGCCACCACTACCGTTTTGTCGAACGACTCTTAATACATTTCTCTATTGATCCATTTATTCATCCAAACACTCATTCTTTGAATGATCCGCATTCGATTCATTCATCCGTTATTTCTGCCCTAGATCTCCAATAACCATGCAGCAGTTCAAACGACATCACAGCTTTCGGCGTATTGTGTGGAGCAGTTCACACGCAACGGCGGGGAGAGGGGAAGGAGGGGGGGCGTTGCCACGCGAGGCCAATCATCCGCGCGTCACGCACCTGCCTTTGGCCACGCCCACCCCCGCCTCTCACGGTATTCGTGGAAATGCGATTATCGTGTCAGCGCAGCTGTTTTGTGAGGCAGCACATCGATTTCTTGCAAGCGCCGCCGCCGCCGCCGCTCGGCCGTTTGGACGAATCGGGAGCGCGCCGTTGTAATTTGCGGGCGATGGGCGCTTCGGCCTTGGATGGAAATGGAGGGAATTGGTAATGATGTTGTGTGAGTAAGGAGTTCAGAGGTGGCGAGGAGTTTGCTGTTTGTTGCTCTTATGAAGTCGCGTCAAAAGTGATCGATAACGGTATAGGAGTCATTGCTTGGCAGAAAATCTTCACAATCGTCTGAATATTCAATTTCCATTTAAATTGTAGAATATTCTGTAACTTGCTGAATACAAATAACACGTGGGTACTTGAAGGACTTAAATATCTTTGTATTTATAGGTCGATATTGCTAGATACTATTTGCTAAGTCATTTTTCTAGCGTCGAAGTTTTTATCTCACAATTTTCTATGAATACAACTGAGAAAAGATTTTGGAGCGCTATTCTACACTGCATTTGTGTTTCTTCTTACCTGTTAGATAAGAATGTGTACCGTTTGAAGTAGAAAATCATCACCTAATCTCTGTAATGATCTGTATCGAACTGAGATTTCTATAAAGCGAAGTTTCAAGTATACTGTGATGTTTTGGAGCCGCATCATAGTAGGTATACAGCTTTAATTTTCCTGTTCTACTTAAAATTACTACGCGCTCGCATTCCTTCGTGTCATATTGGCCTAGCGTGTTGGGATGTTGACAAATGGGCCCAAAAACCCGAAATGAATTTGCTCACGTTTATCACATAAAATATAGGTAAAGGTAAAGAGCGTTCACTAAACAAATTTTATTTCTGACAAAAAAAAATTTTAAACACATTTATCAATAAACAAGCCCCAGTTACTAGTTATTGCCCCAGTTACTAGTTTCAACACAAAAAAGGCGCTGCATTGAATATTCTGAACAGTGACTTGTAATATGTCCCTCACAAAAATTCGAACACATTATTGTGTTTTGTTGTCACATTTTGAGAGACATAATTTACATATTTCCAAGCTTTTACAAGCTTGTTTAGTACGGCTGTGACTTGATGTTGGAGAGTATTTTCCTTACAACAGCAAATGCCGGTTTATTCCTTAGTAGATGCTTTTTTGTTTTTACATAAATAAAGCCGTATTGTTATCCCAATCTTCAAGGTAAATTCTTCTCTTGTGAATAATACTGTTGTTCCACTGTGGACTGATTTATCACCAAAAAAAAACAAAAATATTGTATGCTGTTGTATCAAGAAAATTGTGAAATAGGCCAACGATTGATTATCCTCTTCCATGTGTAAATGGAAATACGTTTATCTATCGTGTCCACTGTCCCCTTTGTTGTTTTGTAGACTAGTATTACCTTTGGATTCTTAACTTCTCTATTGCTTTTTTTCTTTCTGTTATGCGCTGTGCTCATTAGAATAAAGTTTCCGTTATTTGTAGTGGAGGATACTACTGTAATGGTTTTGCTAATATAGAATTGTAAATGTTATTAGTATTCGTCTCATAACAGATAAGTGAGTTCAGTTTGGTTTCTCCTTATTGCCGCGGCCCTCATGAGGTGTCATAACTTTACGTTTGAGGAAAGCTTATCCCAACATCCACGATGTGAACAAATTGTCACATGATATATACTGACCCCTTAACTCGTATGTACCTGCATTATTCACATGTTTGGTTTCAAGGTTTTCCTATATTGATCTGTGACATCAAACAACAGGCAGTAGAAACTAGCACTACCACACCGAGTCTATATTTTGATCCCATACTTCACCCGTTTCTTGGGACGTATTGATTGAATGGATAGTATTTTTAACGCCCATAAGCTGCTCATCGACAATCGCATTAGTTCCAGAATTATAAACTTCAAAGCATTTCTTCCATAGGTTCCCTGGAATTTCCTGTAAGTGCTAGTTTGTAGTTGGCTTTCCTCGCCCGTGGACTGGATTTGTCGAATCAAACATACGATTGATTTTTGTGATTTCACACAGAATTGATTTTTTGTGTTGAGAGATGCATTTTTATGGTTTCAAGTGCATTCCCCATCATAAACTTATTTTCCCACAGTACGTTCCTGAAAAGAGGAGAGAACATAATATACACACATCAGGTCGTATTGGTCGTAGAAGCGCAAATGTCACATATTAATTTTCAGGACAAAGAAACAAACAATTGATCAATTTTTAGATTTTAGGAGGTGTACAATGCCACACAATTCAAGGCACTAACATTTAAAAATATAGGAATGAAGTTGAGTTAATGTTTGTTTTAAGACTTAGTGACCGAGAACTGGAAAGTTAAAAGTGGAAGAGGAAGAAAAAAGGTTATGTAACACGTTTTTATCAATTAAAATTGCTATTATTCATTAGAGATGTCATTGCTTCGAAATCCTCAACAGGTAATCAACAGGTAGCAGTTTAACAACCGGCTCACGGTTCGGTTAGACGGATTGAGTTAATGGAGGGTAGCATGTGGAGCATTTCATCTTCTGGATGGTGCTCTTATTTCATAGTGACGTGAAGAATCAGATATCAAAGGTATCGGTTAATCGAAGTAAGAGTCCATCACCTCAGTAGTAACATAGCACTGAAAGATGAACAATAAGAACATATTTTATAAATATATGTGTTGTTCAGGCCACTGCAGTGATTATTTTACTTGTAGGTGAAGTCAGTGTTACATCTCAATTCGGGTTTCATCTCAATTCATCAAATTTCTCGGGTCAATTCCCCCAATCTCGATCAGGTTTTTGTCCAGTTTCCCTGATCCATTGAGCAAATGCTGAGATGGCCCCTTGTTTTGCTTCTGGACGTAAATGTAGCTTCACTGTGCGCACGTTTTGTTGAGCACTCCTTTTGCTTGTAGTTCATTTACCCTTGAAATTGATTTTCTATAACTCGGGAACAAACATTTTTCAAATATTTTATTTTTCTAAAATAATTATTTTCTAAACTCATTTTTTCGGCTTTTTTTTTATTCTGGCCCTCAAGAAAATGTGCGCAGATAAATCTCTTTCCCCACACGTCATATATAGTTTTTACTGTTTTTTGACAAATAAATAAATAAATCTCGGGATGTGGCGGTGTTCCTCCTGCACCGAGTGATAAGAACTCGCGCTGACCTACACATGTCGTGCGGGATCTTTCCCCACAGGTATCTCCATCAGCGGGGTACCGCCTCAGCCTGAATGAGCTGTAAGCTTCCTACTGGTCTCCAGACACGCAGTGTAGTGCATAAGAGTCTCTGTAAAGGGAGCGGTTAAGGAAGGTAATAAACGCGTGGTCAGTGGCCCGCACTGCTCGTCATTCCCCTGGTACAGACCAGTTTCTCTAAGAAGGGACCACTTTGTCACGTTCTCAGAAGGGACCACGTTGTCGGGCAACAAATGAACGCAATTCAGGGCGGTTACATTGCAAGAGCTAGTGATGAAGGCATTTACAAAAGAGCTAACTGTAAACGAACGCTGAGACAAAATGAGTCTGTAGACGTAACTTGCAGTTTTATTGCCAGCAATGGTCAAGCAACAGTTGTCAAAGTGGTCCATTCTTATAGTAATCTCTCTAAACTGATAGCAGAACCCACGTAAAACTACCGGCGAGAGCAGCCGGCCGCCAGGACCCTCGTCCCTCCAGCGGTCGCCCACGCCTCTGGGCGCTGCGGCTGTGCAGCCCTGGGCGGCGGTCGCTGATTGGCAATCAGGAGAACGCGCCGGTTCGCGAGCGGTGCGGGCCGGCGGGCGGGCGGGCAGGCGGGCGCGGAGCGGAGCGGCCAGCTGGAGGGCTCCCCGCCCCGCCCCGCCCCGCCGCGCCGCGCTCCGCGGCTGCTGCATATGGAACACCTTTTGAACGCCCCTGGGCCGCTCTCGATAAACCAGCCCTTGTTAAGGGCGCGCGCAATGGGACTAATTACGGGGACGCGCGATCCGCCGCCTGCGCCCACCGCGCCGTCTCCACCGGCGCCGCCGTGGAGGCCGCCGTAATTGCCGACGCCACTAACCCCCTCGCACACAATGGTGCTCTCGGCTCGCACATGCCGCCCCGCCACTTCCCCACTGCTGCCCCGCTATCGCCCCGCTACCTCGCCGTCACCGTCCCGATACAGCCACTATACAGACTCGATCACCGCCCCGATACCGCCATTATACCGCCTCGATTCCGCTCCGATACCTCCCCGATACCGCCCCGATACCGCCCCGATACTTCCCCGATACCGCCCTGATACCGCCTCGACACCGCCCCATCACCTCCCCGCCAGCTCCCCGCCAGCTCCCCGCCACTGTCCCGCCAGCGTACCGCCGCTGTCCCACCACCGCCCTACCACTTCCCCCTACTACCCGTCCCCCATTACCCTACTGTCACCTTCGGTTTCCTCACCGTTCCTTACCTTTATTGCTACTACACTCGACTCTCCCACTGCTTCCCTTTCCATCCCCTCTCATTCCTCATCTCTTTCTTGCCTCTTCCCCGCCCTCCTGTTTCCCCACCACAATCCTAACCAATGACAGTGACAACTTCCCTGTTGTGCTACTGTCCCGCTGTCATCCCCACCCATTCCTCGTCTCTTCCCCGGCGCATTCGCCGCTTATCTCTGACTCTTCCTCGCTGCCGACTTCGGCACTTCAACTCTTCCCCCACTACTGTTCTGCCCATCCTCTCTTCGTCTCTTCCTTACCATTGGTCTCGCCGCTGATTCTGCCCTTTCCTTGTCTCTTCGCCACTCTCCTGTTCCTTCCAACACAAGTCTAACCAACCAACGTTTCAGTGGCAATGACAATCTTCCTAATCCTCGGTGTTGACAGCATCCGCACAATATTCTCGGCGGAGCGACGAGAGGAATGGCCACGAACGTGGTATTGGCGTAGCGTTAGCATAGACTAAGGATACATCTTTACTCTATGGCGTTAGTATAGCTGGTGGCATTGGAAGACGAAACGGTGGCATAGTGAGGGCAACAATGAAAGAATAGTGGAAGACAGTACGGGGTGGGTACGGTGTTCTCACGGTGCTTTCCCTACAACTCAATACAAAAACTATTGCTACTGCAACGTACCTGATCTGCAGGTCCTAGGGTGTGAATCCTGTCTGTGGCGGTTTTCTGCATTTTTAGGTCGACCATGGCTCTGTGTGGAGAAGAATTCTAGTGGCCGGTAGTTTTAGGGGCCGAAAGTTTTTCCCATCAATACCAGGCAAATGTTGAGATAGTTCCCGAACAAACGGGCCAAAGACCGCACCAGATCTTACTTTCCTCTTCTTTGGCTTTGGTTCTCCCCTTGCACATTCTTACACGCACTACAGTTCTGCACATATCCGGAGACCAGACGGGCGCTTCGAGCTTGTCCCGGCTGGAATAGTGCCTCACTGGAGAGATAACTGGAGGTAGAAGGAAAGGTAGGTCGACGCCGGATGTCAGTTCCAGCCGGAGAGGAACATTGCCTCCTTCCGTTACAAAGCATTCATACACTAACAGGTCAAATGACCTTAGCAATTGACGTAACCCTGCAATCACCCAATCAAGGAAAAAAGAGTATTTCCAAAGAAGTTATTTTCAATTATAAACGAGCAATAACTATCAGTATATTCATCCTTTGGTACTTTTCGTGGCAAAAATATATCGATGATCAAGGCGGCAGTACGTGACAGCAAGGGTAGGGCCTTTCGGTGGCGGTGGCGGTGCCCTGTGGCGACGGGGCGGTGGAGGCTGGTTGGCGGTGATAGCGACGGGCGAGGCAACAACGCAGCCGACAAATTCGCCGGCGGGGGCGGAGCGAGAGAGGGTTGGTGGGTGCTCTCGCAGCCTCAATACGGCGCTTGCGGTGCTTTGGTTGGCAGCTCTTCAGCCGCCCCTGAAAGCCAGAGGTACCATCAGCCTCCACCCGCCTGCCACGCCCCCCCCCCTCCCGCCCCACCAGGGAGCTTTTTGCCGCGCCCACTTCGGGATAAAAAGTGCAAATGTCACGGGCGAGAGCCTTTTATGGGCATTTCATTCATGTGTATTCAAACTCGCGGCGATTTGAAAATATTCCTCATTAGTGATTAACTTGTTCAATTTCCGCATTTTCCGAATAAAATATCAAAGTTCAGGACTCTTTTAGAATATTTGAAGAGACAATTTCCTTATGAATGATATTGGAAAATACGAATATAATTAATACGTTAATGATGGTGCTCGTATGTACCATTGACTTGATTGACAATTTGATTGATTGCGTCAGAGAATGTAAAAGGGCAACTAATAACTATAAAATTAATGCAACTTTATAATGTATGCTAGGTATTTTATTCCTGAATCAATACACGGGTGTCCTGAGGAAAGCAGGGTCCTGAGGCAGTTAATCCAAAGAGGTCCCTATTTCAAGCAAAAAAAAACTCCTTCCCCAATTTATAAACAGAATTGAATAATAATATTGACAGAATTGAATAAATTGAATATAAATGAATAATGTTTTTATTTGTTTTTAATGAACTAAATTTCCAGGACCCCCAATGAAGTCGGAGCCTTGGGCACGTTGCCCCAGCATCAATATATTTTAACAGTTTCTCTCGCTGTGTGAAAACTGTAAAATATAAAATCATAAATGTTTTTGTGTGACAACATCCTTTTTAATTTTATACTCCTTCATTTCATAATTTATATCTGAAACAATTATATTGCATTCATGATGCATTATATAATTGTTAAAGTTCATTACATAAAAGAAAAGAGGTTTATTAAGTATTATATTGATAATAGGAAGCTCTATGACTGCATTGCATTGCATTCATGCATGTGGTAATGTAGATTTTGTTCGGAACAAATGAAAAAAACACTTCTGGAGAACCTGAATGAAACACAGGTTGATCAACTCATTGCCACTGCAGTGATTAATTTAAAAATAAACTTGTTCATTCAAAACTTTGAATATTTTTCGTGTTAAATATTTAAAAATGTAAGTACTTTAAGTGCCATAATCAAATTACATTTTTTCAATTAGACCTATTAAAAAGGGAAAATATACAGATAAATTTGAATGAATGTTGAAACAGTTGTTCTGAAGTCATTTATAATTTTATATTGTAATCGTCATTTCCTTTATCCTGCATACAACGTATCTTTCGTGAAACATTTGAGGATCAATAAATTCGAAAAAGCATACAAACAATGTGAGGGTTTTCAAGATAATTGCAGATTAAATTCCGAAGCTAATGGGAATTAAAGATTTTACAGCCCAATTGGGGATTTCACAGGCCAAAAAGGGTATCGAAAACGTAATATCGAGAAACTTGTGTAATCCAAACTGTTCGTGGCAAGTCTTTTGCTACAAATACGTGAGTTTGGTGTCTCTGGTACTGATTAATTAAAAAACCGAAACAAGATTTCTCAAAACGGATTTATCAAATGATTTGCTCATATTAATCAAAGTTTATTTAAAACATAGCGTTGATATAACCTCCGAAATTACAAAGGTTGCAAAAGTTCACTTTATTTTTTAACATTACCTATATATTTAATATTAAAGGTAAATAATCTCTCTCATTGCTATCTATTTTAAATTAGTTCTTTTTGTATCTTCTAGTGTGTATACTACTACGAATGTGTACTTGTGAATGTGAATTTTTAAAATATAAGTAGGTTTTGCGTAGTTTTCGTTGTTGCGGGTAATGTTTTTACCTGTTCTACACCTGTAATATTAAAGTAAAATATTTCTTGGTAATTCTACGTATTCATTAATATTAATCACTAAAATTACTTTTACTATCTAGTATTAATACGCATGTATGGAATAATATACGTAACGTTATGTATAGAAAGTTATGTAATGCTGAGGAAAATCTACTTCCAGATTTTAACGTAAATACGGTACCTAATATCAAACAGTGTTTTCTTTTTATCAAAATGTTCGTCCGTCTGTTCACTTGTCTCTGTCTGCCCTTCTATCCGTCTGTGAACGACACTAACGCCTAAACCGTCTAAACTATCGGTAGGATTTTTTCCAAAATGAGTATTCCTCAGCCAATTTTCTCCTCGTATATATCAAAGGTCGATATAAAAAATAATGCTGAACACATTTTCGGCAAGCTCTCTGTATTTTTGCAAATTGCAAAAATATCTTGCAAAAGTAGAGGACGTAAATATGATGAATTGAAGATAGAGATTTTTGCCTTAAAGAGTACTTGTTTTAAAGAATTAGATCTTTAAGGAAGATTGTGAACATTTTTTTTAAAACGAGTTGTTTTAGCGTAATTTATGGTTCAAGTTAATGCAATTTATAAAATATTTTCTAAAAAACGCTCTAAATTTTTGAGTTTATCCTTCTGTTTAACAAGAACTGGCAATTAAAGTTGTACTGGTTTCATTTTCTGCAAACACTCTGCAATTTCGAAAATTGCAAAAACTTAATATCCCAAGAGTGTAATTTTGATGAGGGAAACTTTTTCGTTGAATGAAATCTTCTCTGAAAAATCAATTCTTTAAGAATGGTTATATAATTTTTTTTAAAAAAATATGAGTAGTTTAGCGTACTTTTAAAAATTTTCAACATTTTTAAATTATCCTCCCACTTCTTTTGCTAAAATCGTTTAGAAGTGATCAGGTTTTAATGCAAAATAAAAACGCCACGACATGGCACTTAAAATTCACATAATAATTTCTCATTGTTGTATGCTGTCTTTGGGCATATAGAACGGAGTTCTATTGTCTAATTTGTGTAGATGTATTATCTTTAAATCAATTACGCTGTCGTGCCTAATGCGCTGCGTTTGGTAATACGTTTCACAAGTAATATCTGAGATGTGTTAATATGGACAGAAATTGCTGTACTATAATTTTTCGTAAGCGTTACTGATGCGAAAAATTACTTGCTGATTTAGCTCCACTAAATATTATAATGGTCTGGAGTCAATGAATCCATTTAGGTGCTTCATACTTTGATGGTTAGACGTGTCAGCAATAAAATGTTTTACATGAACGTGGCAAATCAAGGTTGAGAGCCACCCGTCTTAGGCCGCTACCCACCGTTATGTAACCTCGCATAATTTATTTATTCAATTTTTCATTTAAAAAGTAGTGTACGAGTACATAATCCCTCTTATTACACCCAAGTACTCGTACTTTCATAAAACTGTCTGGATGAATTTGCTGATAAATGTCTGACAATTCCTGCTTCCTAAGGCTAGAAACAAATCATTCTGTCCAATTACCGTGACAGAGATAATTCATTTTATTATTTTAACCTTCCCAAATATCTTGTTTTTGTGGGCTGTTCAAAATAAAACAATTTATTTTACTTCTCAGTCTTTTAAATTTCTAGGGAGTTTAGCTAAGTTCTCACGGAAATTTTGCGGAACAAATCCCAGAGCTCTGATGGCAATTGGTGACATTTACGCCCCACATTCAGCTGATCTCGATATCTAAACTCTTATATTTAAGACGTTTCTCTGCCTTATTTGTAACGACGTTTTGATCGCAAGGTAAAGCAACATCCACAAGTCGACACGATTTTTCCTCCAAATCCCGGATAACCCGGATCCGGTTTGTTTGCGGCTCTCGTGCGATAATTTTGTATTTGTTGGTCATACAATATTGTACACTATCCAACAGACGTCAACGGTTTTGGTGAGTGTTCGTACCGCTTATTTTTACTTTCCTGTATACGTACGTACTCACGGACTGATATACGTAGTATAGGGAAAGTTATGTAATGCTGCGCGAAAAAATGGCCAATTTTCGGCGGAAAAAATTCATTGCCGGGCCGTGATAACAAAAAAGTGGATAAAACCAGTTGCTAAATTAACAAACTGAATCCCTTAACACTTGGTGTAGCCAGAAACCCTGTTTTGTGGGTCCTTGATGCCGAAAAAACCAATTGAAAGGAAAAAGTCCGTCTGTCCATCTGTGAACACTGCTAGCGCCTAAACCATACATACGATTTCTTCCAAAATGGATGTTCCCCGGTCGATCTGGTTCTAGTCAACGCTTTGAGATTTTCAAAAAGATTCTGTAAAATTTGCGGGCACTTTACATGAAGCGCCCCGGACGTTTTCAACATTTTCTCAAAAACACCTTCAAATGTTTTCTTTAAATTTCTTGTAAGAATAGTGTAAAATACACTTATTAAAGTGGCATAGGTCCCATTTTCACGGAGAACTCCGAATTTTCGAAAGTTGCAAAAGTTTGAATTTTATTCGGCGTGTTCCTCCAACTACAAAATTGAAGATAGAGATTTTCCTTTTAAATAAAATTCGTTGTCCAAAATGTGTTCTTTTAGTAAGGTCATGTCCATTTTTTTGAAAATGTTAGTAGTTTTCGTGCATTATTGTGTGTAATATGTGCAATTTTAAAAAATTACAAAAACAAAATTTTCTCACAAACGGCTCCAAATTTCTTCTTTTAACTTTTAGTAGGTATAGCAAATAATGTATTTTGTGAGATCACATAACGCATCATTTTTTCACATTATTATATTTACGAGTACACGTGCTTTAAATAATGTCAAGTAAAGTTTCTCGAAAACAATCATTTTCTGTGCAAAGTAGCTCAAAATTCCGCATTTTCAGAAACGCTCAAACGCCATTTCCTCATAAATAGCTGGAAATGTTTTCTTCAAACTTTTATAACGGATAGTGCTAATTACACGCTTTAATATGATGTAAAGTTTATGTTTAATTATTTTTTGATTTTTCAAAAATTACATAAATGTAATTTTTTTGAATGATTTCTCACATCTTTAATTTGCACATTACCAGCTATTCGTAAAGCTTATATTTGTGAGTATAAATGCTTAAAATAACTTAAAATAAAGTATTTTGAAGACTTAAACTTTTCTGTGAAAATGACCTTCAAATTTCGCATTTTTAGTAGCGCTAAAACGCAATTTTCATTCAAACGGCACATAATGTTTAAAAGAAAATTTCCATTTAGGACTAGGTTTTTGTGCTCTTTAATATTCTAAAATTAATATTTCAGTTCTACCAATAGGAAATCGAAAAATTAAGAAAACGACCAAAAAATATAGTTTGTGCGGTGATAGATGGCAGCTGGCAAGAAAGAGTATGTGGCAATTCCAAATAGCTTTATCATGATGTCGTGTTCTCAAGGGCTGATCTTGGGCAGCTGTTACCAGTGCTTCCGATTCTAGCTTCATTTTTCCCCTTTTAAGCTACATAAATGATTGATCTTCATTGATCTGTGCTCTGTCCATTCGTTTCAAATAATAAGAACTTATCTTAACATAATAAGAACAAAAGAATACAAAAAATTGAAATCTCAATTTAGAATTTGGTGTTTACATCAAAGCACAAAATATTATAAGGCGATGTTTCTAAGTTGGAAAGAAACTCCAATGTTTATAGAACCTCGGCCATCATGGGCCATGCAATACGTGCATCCCACTCGAGTTCAGATATGATTATCGCGGTAGGTGCACGTTAGTTTTCTGTCGTGGGAATCAGCAATTTAGTGCTGATTCCATTTTTATACCTGGAGGGTGGGGTGAAATTATCATGATGAATGATGAAATAGACACACACAATCGTATAGAGATACACACAACACAACACAACCGTGCCCGAGGCGCGACTCGAACCCGCGATTCTTTGGTACGAGACCGCTACTACACAACTGCCTTAGTAAAGTAGGCCACCGGATCGGCATTATTATTATTATTATTATTAATATTATTGCTCCATACCACGACTACAGATGTTATGAGTCGGCTGAGTATAAAATCTACTCCAGGTTGCAACCAGCTACCTAAGGAGCAGATCTAGGGACTCTCGGTGCCTCTACAATACTTTGCGCAAAATGTGAGCTGTGCCAAATAAAGCAATTTCTTGCACTTCCTAGTCCTTTGAATGACCTGGAAGTTTAGCCAAGTTCTTACACAAATTTTGCGGAACAAATTCCAGAGTTCCGATAACTATCGGGACGACCTGTGTTTTCACTCCCCACATTCGGCTGATCTCAATTTGCAGACTCTTGTATTTAAGACGTTTCTCTGCCTCCTTGGTTACGACATTTTGATCGCAAGGCACAGCAACATCCACAAGTGGACACGACTTTTTTTCAAAATCCCGAATAACAATATCCGGTTTGTTTGCTGCTATCATGCGATCCGTTTGAATTTGTTGGTCGTACAATATTGTACACAATCCGACCGATGTTACCGGTTTTGGTGAGTGTTCGTACCACTTGGGGCATGTGTTTGGAACTTCGAGGGCGGTACAGATCTGCCAGTGGAGGTAACTACACACCCTGTCGTTTTTTAAAAGTATTCGGTCTTTGCTAGAATTGGACATGCTTGGACAATATGATCAATGATTTCTACTTGCTCCTGGCAAATTCGGCATTTGTCATCTTGGGAAATTTTGAGAACCGCTTTATCATAATGTCGTGTTCTCAACGCCTGATCTTGAGCAGCTACTAGAACTGCTTCCGATTCTGGCTCCATTCTTCCCCTTTTAAGCCACATAAATGATTGATCTTTAGTGACCTGCACCTTGTCCATTCTTTTTATTGTCCATGGAGGGGTTTGTCCCTCCACGACTTCTTTAACATTTTTTGTGTCTCACATTTTTATGTTTAGTAGTACCAGAAGTTCTGTATCTGTGTTATTTGACGTGTCTTGCATAGTTTTCTTTGCAATGATTTTTGCTACAGTACCAATGCCTCTGTTTCCCATTCTTCGGTCAGATTTCATGACCTGCCTCATTAGAGGGTCATCTTGATGACTGACTACATATTTTCCCATTCCTACAATTGCATTGTGCCAGGAGGCTTCAATTTGTCTGAGGCCTCTTCCTCCTTTCTTACGTGACACATAAAGTCTATGTATATCAGCTCGAGGGTGGGAAACATGATGCATTGTCAGCAGTTTTCTGGTTTTTCGATCCATGGTGCGAATTTCTTGCTCAGTCCAGTCCACTAGTCCGGAACTGTACTCGACTACAGGCACCGCCAGACTATCAATTGCAGGTATTTTAGCCCTGTTATTATTATTATTATTACTGTTGTTTTATTTTCTCAACTTTTATATTGGTTATTTTATAGAAATTCGATTGTAACAAACACAAGAATTAATCCCAGCTAACAACAGATCAAATATCACAACAGTGTTTAAAAAGAAAAGAAAACCTTCCTCATTGATGTTTCAATACCCAAAACTCATAATCTACGAAACAAAATTCAAGAAAAATTAACAAAATACATGAACCTAGCCGTAGAAATTAAACGACTCTGGAAACAGGGAGTCATCTGCATCCTGCCACTCGTCATGTCGGAGGTTACGTTTCTCTGCGTCCTTGGTAACGACGTTTTGATCGCAAGGTACAGCAACATCGACAAGTAAACACGATTTGTTCTCCAAATCCCGGATGACTATATCCGGTTTGTTTGCTGCTATCGTGCGATCAGTTTGAATTTGTTGGTCGTACAATATCGTACACAATCCAACAGACGTCACCGGTTTTCGGTGAGTGTTCGTACCACTTGGGGCATGTATTCGGAACTTCGAGGGCGGTTTATTATTATTATTATTATTATTATTATTATTATTATTATTATTATTATTATTATTACAGTGAATATCATTGTGGTTAGATTATTTACTTCTTGGGAATCATAAACCGAGGCATTGTGGCCGTGCTGGATCGCTGCGCTCGAATTGGGCGTCGATCCACGTGTCGCAAATAGCCTGCGGCAGCGGCGCAAATAGCGCGCTGGACGTCTGGAGACGCGTGTCACCGCCTGCGCCGCGCCGCGCCGCGCAGCGCCGTATTTCTGGGGCATCTGTCAGCGCCTCGCGACGCCGCAGCATCCGCCAGGCGGACGGGGGCGTGGCGCGGAGGCGGCGGGGCGCGGAGGCGGCGGGGCGCGGAGGCGGCGGGCGCGGAGGCGGCGGGGTGTCGTTAGCAGACGCACGCGTCCGCTTCTGAAAGGCGCCATCGGCGGGCGGGCACCGCTGGCGCCATCCAGCCACGTATACTGCGATTTCTCTAACTGCGTCCCTCAAGGCCACTCACATCCCATCTTCGCGATGGAATACGTCACGGCATTTCGCGTCTTTCTCAGTCGTTCCGCTAGATTTCGCACGATCGCGACCGTATGAAGCAGTACTTGCGATCATGCGACTTCTACCGGCAAGGACCGAGAAAAGACGCGAAATGTCGTGACATATTCCATCGCGAAGATGAGATTTGAGTGGCCTTGAGGGACACAGAGAAATCGCAGTATAGTGATGTGACCTCTGTTGGACGACAGCTATATGGCTGGTTGGCAGTCCCAGAATCC